>JBBPBO010001984.1:30857682-31571508 GCA_037974295.1 Cicer cuneatum | reverse complement strand
ATATCAGAGGGAATAAATATCAGAAGATTCTTTGGACCATACTATTGTGAAGCCTGCCATGTGGAGAATTGTTCCAGGCCATAAGTTGTCAAAAGCAAGAAGTAATCCAGAAGATAATTTGACCAGAACATGGCATGACAATCGAATTTTGAATAACCCAGACTTCGCCCAGACTTCATCCAGAATTGCTCAGAAGAAGCACAGAATGGTTCATACCAGAATCACCAGAAGAAGAAACAACAGAATGATTATCAGAATCATCAGAAGCAGGAATCAGGATGATGATCAGAATCATCAGAAGAAGGAAACATGAAGATGATCAGAATCATCAGAAACAGAAAACATGATGATTATCAGAATCATCAGAAGCAGAAATAGAATGGTTCACATCAGAACCATCAGAAGCAGAATGATCCACACAAGGATCATCAGAACCAGAAACAGAAACAGAATGATCCACATAAGGATCATCAGAACCAGAAACAGAAACGAAATGATCCACACAAGGATCATCCGAACCATAAACAGAATGATCCACACAAGGATCATCGGAACCAGAAACAGAAATAGAATGATCCACACAAGGATCATCAGAACCAGAAACAGAAACGAAATGATCCACACAAGGATCATCAGAACCAGAAACAGAAACAGAATGATCCACAGAAGGATCATCAGAACCAGAACCAGAAACGGAATGATCCACACAAGGATCATCAGAACCAGAAACAGAAACAGTATGATCCACACAAGGATCATCAGAACCAGAACCAGAAACAAAAATTCTTCTTCTATAATCGACTACGGGGCTCGTAGTCGAATACAAGTTTGAAAACTTAAGTAAAACAGAAATTTTACAGGTTGTAGTCGAATACACACATGTTGTATTCGAATACACCTTCGAAAACCAGTGAAAATTTCCTGAGATTCTACCCTTTTCAAACTGTTTTCTTTTAAAACAACAACCAAACAACAGAACAGATTCAACACTTTTTCCAGAAGACACTTCCCTCATTTAAAATCCCTTTTCCTTTTAAATCATCAACACCACCAGAATCACACAAAACAGAAATGGAATCAGGATCCAACCCCAATCATCCAGAACCAGAAACAGAATGTTCAATCAACAGAATCATTCAGATTTTTCAACCATCAGAACAAACATACAAGCATCACAGCTTTCTCAAGACATCAGAAATAACATGTATAGCATTTCAGTTTTTCAAACAATCAGAACAACATGCAAAGCATTTCAGCTTCCTCAAACATCAGAACATGACTAATGTTTTCAACCAAAACAGAAATCATCACACAACAGCAAAACACCAACAGAGTGCATTTTTTTGCATTTTTAAAACTTATTTTCCAAAACAGTTTTATGAACATGTATTTTAATCATAACTAAAATGGCATGCAAACATTTTCCAGCCTTCACAGAGAAGTAAAACAACATATTTTACTAGTAAAACAGCCAACAACAACTATCAGAATAATCACTTATCAAGAAAATGCATTTTCTCTCAAAATGTCATTTTCAAAAATAGCTTTTCTTTTAAAAACAGAACTGAAACAGCACAATTTATGGCCCTAATGCAGCTAAAAGATGGAAGGTGCCCTTACCCTTGTAGCGTGCTCTGCTATTTCTCTTGTTCCTTCTGCGTTCCCTTTTCTGCGTCTAAAAACGGCGAAGCTTTTCCCTGAGTTTGCTGCTGCAAAACTGGGTTCTTTATCTTCGTATTGAGGTGGGGATTAACTTTTGTAGTGGGGTTTTGGGGTTTCAGTGTTTGGATGTTCCAGTAATGATACTTTGAAGAGTTCCCTCTCTTCCTCTTTGAAGTTGTGAATGGAGATGGGAAGGCAGAAAACAGAGGCAGAATGGGAGGGAAAAATGGGTTACTATTACATGCAGTATGGCAGCAAGCAAGGAGGGATGGTGTTATGATTTCACCATCATGCTCACCCTTCTTATAGGCTTTAGGTGATGCCACCTTACCCCAAAATAATATTAAAATAAGCCTGGGTTCTTCAGCACTTATTTACCTTATAATTAGCCACTAATCCTCAATTAATTTAATTACTCATAATTAAATTAATTAAATCTTCACCCAATAATTTTAATTCCTCTTCCAAAACAATTAGATATATATATATATATATATATATTCACTCAAACATACATATATTAAATATTAATAAAAAATTCCCAAAATACCCTTAATATTAATTCCATAAATTAATATTAAATTTAAGGGTCTTACATTACCACCCCCTTAAATTAGTTTCGTCCTCGAAACTACATGTCCATAAATAACTGAGGGTATTGTTCCCTCTTCTTACTCTCCAGTTCCAAGGTCGCGTCCTCTAGCAACAGGACGAGTAGCCCTAGTTGCGTTCACTGTTGGTTCCACCTTCGGAACCTGGCAATCCCATCACCCAACTTGGTCCTAGTGCTCATCGGGAAGTACTTGTCTAAAAACTTCTTCTTGAACGACTCCAAGTTCACTTCCTCGTGAGCTGACCCCATCAGTAGTCTTGTACTTCTCCACCAATACTCTGCATCCCCTATCAGCAGGTATGTGGCATAATTGACTTTCACCGCTGCCCGACAGTTAATCATCTCGAAGATTTTCTGCATCTCTTGAATCCACTGGTCCGCTCTTTCTGGACCCTCATCACCTTTGAACTTGGGAGGATAATGACGACGAAAATCCTCTAGTCCTCTAGATTCAGCAACGCGAATCTCTCTTTCTCTCTTCTCCAGATCGCATTGAGTTATGGCAGCCGCCTGTGCAGCAACAGACGCATCCATGTTTTTCATCGCTTCAGCCATCCGATCATCCCGGCTGACGTTGGCTCTTGTAGTGTCGTCTCCTTTTTGGAGGCATTGTTCCTTACAAAACCATCATCAAGTAGAAATCTCGCACTACTTGGAATAATTCCAAAACTTAACACATTACCACTTCAGTCACACCACCACTTACACAATACTTGACACTTTAACTACTTGCTCCTATGCATGATCAGCTAATAACTCAAAACAAATACTTTAATCAAAGCTTTAAACCAAAACTTTAACCAAATGCTCTGATACCACAATTGTAACACCCAGAGTTTAAAACACAGCGCGAGTGTATTTTTTTTTTTATAATCAATGTTAAAAATGATTTTCTAGATTTAATTTGAAAGGGATTAAAATAAAGTTTCCGTAAATCAATAAATACTCAATTTCGGGAAATTTAATAATAACCATTAAGGCATTTTTAAAATGTTAACAATGTCAGAGTGCAGAAAATACAGCGGAAAAGTAGTACATTAATTCCCAAAATAAAATTACATTTCCCAAAATTCAAAACCCTATACAACAGTCTAGACTGATCATGCACTAAGCTACAGTAGCACGATCTCCATCGTATCCTCTATAAGTCTTGTCTTCAGCCAACCGTCCGTCCCTCTGCGTTGTCCACGTAGACTCCGTACGTAAAGATCAGGGGAAACTAACGACGCTTCCGTCGTTAGTGTATCCGTCGGTAGGACGGGTTCAGGTAACATTTGAGGGCAAAGCCCAAAGTCCACAATATAATAGCAAGGGTCACCGACCGAAATTAACAAATAAGCACATACCATATATCTCACAACAACACATATATTCATGGCATATTGTATAATAATGATGAAAAGATGCTCATTTTGAAATTTCATGACATGTATGCCTTTTCAAAACAGCAACGAATTAATATGGAGAAAACATGTTGTAAGTACAATCACCACTTCAGCAATCACAAACATTCATCAGAAAACTCATATTTCAACAAGTACTTACACACATCAATTTTCCAATCATCAACAATATCCAAAACTTGACCCACCGGTCAAACACCCAGATGCAATATGCATATGCTCATGTACTCAGCTTCTTGGAATCACCAAGGTGCAGTCGCTCACAGACCAGCACACGTGCAGTCTCTCACAGACCAGCACGATTTATATATGTCAGACTTTAACGGCCCTCAAGACCAGGGTGCAATCTCTCACAGATCAGCACCAGTGCAATCGCTCAACAGACCAGCAGGACTTCACAAATGGAACGGACCGTCTAATACACGCGGAACCATTCCGTAGCCCGGATAGAATAGACCGTCTAATACACGCGGAACTATTCTATAACCATCATGGTCACTACAATTTACATGTATTAGCCTCTCACAGGCCAAATACACAGAAGATAAATCCTCGCACGGATAGAATGGACCGTCTAATACACGCGGAACCACTCCGTAGTCCGAGTAGAATAGACCGTCTAATACACGCGAAACTACTCTGACCCCGGATAGAACAGACCGTCTAATACACGCGGAACTATTCTATAACCCACGGTTACTACTTAACTTCGCGGCCCATCACGGTCACCGCATCAACTCTGAGGCCCATCGCGGTCTCACTTGACTATGTAATGCATGAACTTGCAATGTTTTCTCTTCACTGAAAACATGTATCCGACATCAATGAATTTCATGCATTTCCACCATATTTCAAAACATCTCAATATAATCAATATCATCATCAACACGTCAATGGTTAAACATTCAAGTAATCATTAACACTTTACATTATCACACAATTTCACTCTTAATCATTATAAGTCTTTCCATTGTTCCCCAAACTCTGAAAATTCACAAAACAGTGTTTAAAACTGAGTTTTCTAGGAAATACGAATCTGTATTCGAATACAGATCCCTTGTATTCGAATACAGAAGTTGAAACTAGTGAAAATCTGCAATTTTAACATTCTGTATTCGAATACAGCATGCCTGTAGTCGAATACAGAAGACAAAACCAGAATGATCAACATCAGATCATCAGAAAACAGAACTAGAATCAGAATGATTAACATCAGAACATTAGAAATAGAATTAGCATCAGAATCATCAACACCAGAACATCAGAAACAGAACCAGAATGAATGATTAATATCAGAACATCAGGAACAGAACTAGAATCAGAATCATCAACACCAGAACATCCGAAACAGAACCAGAATGAATGATTAATATGAGAACATCAGAAAAGAGAAATAGAATCAGAATCATTAACACCAGATTATCATAAAACAGCACCAAAATGAATGATTAACATCAGAACATTAGAAACAGAATTAGAATCAGAATCATCAACACCAGAACATCAGAAACAGAACCAGAATGATTAATATCAGAACATTAGGAACAAAACTAGAATCAGAATCATCAACACCAGAACATCCGAAACAGAACCAGAATGAATGATTAATATCAGAACATCAGGAAACAGAAACAGAATCAGAATCATCAACACCAGAATATCAGAAACAAAACAGAATGATTCACACAAGAATCATCAGAAGCAGAAACAACAGAATGATGCATCCAGAATGATTCATCCAGAATCATCAGAAACAACATAGAGTGATGTTGGAACCAAGTTGGTTCTAAATAAACTGGATTTTGATGTGTACAAATACACTTGAGGGAATCTTATTTTGAACTTGAATTACTACGGTAAAAACCATCAGAAGATGAATGTATCAGAGGATACATTCTGAATTTACAGAAGATGCATTTCTGGAATTATCAGAATATAAACCAGAATGTCCAAAACCGACCAGAAGATAACTTTGGAGATTTATATCAAACAGAAACAAAATCAGAAGAACATTTGGAAAACATCAGAGGGAAGCCTGCCATAATATGAATTGCTCCAAACAAGAATGATTCAAATATCAGAAGCAATCAAGAAGTTATACTGATCAGAACATAGTCTAGCAGTGTAATTTCAACACATTCCATATTTGTCCAGAAATGACCAGAAGATATTTTTGATGGATCATATCAGAGGGAATAAATATCAGAAGATTCTTTGTACCATACTATTGTGAAGCCTGCCATGTGGAGAGTTGTTTCAGGCCATAAGTTGTCAAAAGCAAGAAGTAATCCAGAAGATAATTTGACCAGAACATGGCATGACAATCGAATTTTGAATAACCCAGACTTCGCCCAGACTTCATCCAGAATTGATTAGAAGAAGCACAGAATGGTTCATACCAGAATCACCAGAAGCAGAAACAACAGAATGATTATCAGAATCATCAAAAGCAGGAATCAGGATGATGATCAGAATCATCAGAAGAAGGAAACAGGAAGATGATTAGAATCATCAGAAACAGAAAACATGACGATTATCAGAATCATCAGAAGCAGAAATTGAATGGTTCACATTAGAACCATCAGAAGCAGAAATAGACACAGAATGATCCACACAAGGATCATCAGAACCAGAAACAGAATGATCCACACAAGGATCATCAGAACCAGAAATAGAAACGAAATGATCCACACAAGGATCATTAGAACCAGAAATAGAAACAGAATGATCCACACAAGGATCATCGGAACCAGAAACAGAAACAGAATGATCCACACAAGGATCATCAGAACCAGAAACAGAAACGAAATGATCCACACAAGGATCATCAGAACCAGAAACAGAAACAGAAACAGAATGATCCACACAAGGATCATTAGAACCAGATGTTGTAAAACAGAAATTTTACAGGTTGTAGTCGAATACACACATGTTGTATTCGAATACACCTTCGAAAACCAGTGAAAATTTCCTGAGATTCAACCCTTTTCAAACTGTTTTCTTTTAAAACAACAACCAAACAACAGAACAGATTCAACACTTTTTCCAGAAGACACTTCCCTCATTTAAAATCCTTTTTCCTTTTAAATCATCAACACCACTAGAATCACACAAAACAGAAATGGAATCAGGATCCAACCCCAATCATCCAGAACCAGAAACAGAATGTTCAATCACCAGAATCATTCAGATTTTTCAACCATCAGAACAAACATACAAGCATCACAACTTTCTCAAAACATCAGAATAACATGTATAGCATTTCAGTTTTTCAAACAATCAGAACAACATGCAAAGCATTTCAACTTCGTCAAACATCAGAACATGACTAATGTTTTCAACCAAAACAGAAATCATCACACAGCAGCAAAACACCAACAGAGTGCATTTTTTTGCATTTTTAAAACTTATTTTCCAAAACAATTTTATGAACATGTTTTTTAATCATAACTAAAATGGCAATCAAACATTTTCCAGCCTTCACACAGAAGTAAAACAACATATTTTACCAGTAAAACAGCCAACAACAACTATCAGAATAATCACTTATCAAGAAAATGCATTTTCTCTCAAAATGTCATTTTCAAAAATAGCTTTTCTTTTAAAAACAGAACTGAAACAGCACAATTTATGGCCCTAATGTAGCTAAAAGATGGAAGGTGCCCTTACCCTTGTAGCGTGTTCTGCTATTTCTCTTGTTCCTGCTACGTTCCCTTTTTTGCGTCTAAAAACGGCGAAGCTGTTCCCTGAGTTTGCTGCTGCAAAACTGGGTTCTTTATCTTCGTATTGAGGTGGGGATTAACTTTTGTAGTGGGGTTTTGGTGTTTCAGTGTTTGGATGTTCCAGTAATGATACTTTGAAGAGTTCCCTCTCTTCCTCTTTGAACTCGTGAATGGAGATGGGAAGGCAGAAAATAGAGGCAGAATGGGAGGGAAAAATGGGTTACTATTACATGCAGTATGGCAGCAAGGAAGGAGGGATGGTGTTCTGATTTCACCATCATGCTCACCCTTCTTATAGGCTTTTGGTGATGCCACCTTACCCCAAAATAATATTAAAATAAGGCTGGGTTCTTCAGCACTTATTTACCTTGTAATTAGCCACTAATCCTTAATTAATTGTCCAATTAATTTAATTACTCATAATTAAATTAATTAAATCTTCACCCAATAATTTTAATTCCTCTTCCAAAACAATTATTTATATATATATATATATATATATTCACTCAAACATACATATATTAAATATTAATCAAAAATTCCCAAAATACCCTTAATATTAATTCCATAAATTAATATTAAATTTAAGGGTCTTAAAGGCGGCACCATACTTTTCCATTCATGTGTATTGAGCAAGCCTTGTTTATGTATCAATGTTCTTTCTTGATTGTTGGATGGTCTTCCTGCATCACAAGTTAGTAATGACTTTGGTACCCATATTTGTTTGGGTCCTTGATGGTTAGTATATCTTCTTTTAGAAGATTTTTTAAAACTTGATCTCTTTTTAAAATAGCAATTTGACTCGAAGTGGCCATTTTTTGGAACAATGAGAACACTTTGTTGTTGGTCTTGAAGAAGGTTTGAAAATCTGAGTTTTAAAAGTCTTTGAAATTGATTTTGATGAAATTCTAGAACGTTCTCCTTTTTTCAAACTTTCTGGAGAAAGTTTAGCTTTTGTTCCAGAACGTTCTTCGTTTTGAGAACAACCTGGAGAACATTCTCCTTTCTGCAGATTTTTCAAAACTGGTTCAACTTTATTTGCAGAACACTATTTCCTTTTAAAAATCCTTTTGTTCTTGATTTTTTCATCTCTTTTCTTAAAATAACATACAAATTTCAGATGTCCAAATTTACTGCAATATGAACACTTCGTTTTGCATTTCTCCTCTTTTCTTTTAGAAACAAAAAGGTTTTAATAAATCTTTTCTTTTTGAGAAGTTTTGAAACATAAATCATCTTTGTCAAATATCCTTTCTTCTTTAGTTTCAGAACATTTTGGAAAATGATTTTTTATGATTATCTCATTGAGACTCTTTTGTTGCTCAACCGTTTTTAAATGAGTTTGCTGCAAACTTTGAATGACCTTTCGGAGTTCGTCATTCATAGCTTGGGCTTTCTCTTTTTCTTCTTTTTCTTTAGTGAGTTGTTCTTTTAATAAAACATATTTTCGAGCAAGAAGATTTGAATCACATAAAAGATTATCAAATTCTTTTTCCATTTCTTCACATAAAGGACAGAGTTCAAAGATGGTTACCTCATTATTTTCTAAGTTTTCCTTTAAGCACATATTGATTTCTGACATTACTTCTTCTTCCTGAATCATTTCCTCTAACACTTATTAGGTGCTTAATCTTTAGAGACCAAGCTCTGATGCCAATTGAAGTAGCAATATCGAGTTACAAGAAAGGGGGGTTTGAATTGTAAATCCACCCTTTTAAAATTTCTGTTAAAAACTTAAGAAAATAACTCAAGATTGATCTTGGTTGTGAAAACAGAAAATAGAGAACGTTCTTGATTTTCACCAGAAAACAGAGAACGTTCTTGGTTAGTTGAAATCAACAGTTCAGTTTATCTATCTAACTTGATAATTAACAGACTGAAAGTAAATAGGGATAAGGGAAGAGATATCACACACAGATATATCCTGGTTCAGCCAACCCGGGCTACGTCCAGTCCTCACCACTGTGAGATTTTCCACTAAGTGTTTAAAACAAGAACCTTCTTGGTTTTACAGCACCTAGCTTAGATCAACCTTGATCTTTGTTTACGGAACTTAATCTAATTCCACCCAGAAAGAGATTAATCAAATCACCTATCAACCTTGATAGGATTTCTTACAATCTACCCCAAACTATACTTAACTCTTATAGTTTGAGTTTTACAATAATGAAGAAATTGTTTTATTAGAATCTGAGATGTCTCAACTCTTGTTTGAGATTCGATTCTTTACAAAGAATTCAGTATAAATGTATCAGAGTAAAACGAATTTAATCATACTGATTCTTGTAAGTGATTGGAGATTTTCAAGTATGTAGATGTATGTGAGTGATTTTTTTCTCTGTACTTGAAGCTGTGTTTCTTCCTGAGCTTTTGCCTTCCTTTTATATGCGTGAGAGCATTTAAAAATAGAGCCGTTGGTAATGCTCTTGTCAGGCTTGACCCAAGAAATTATTTCTGAATATAAATAAACAAACTTTTGACTATTTTTATTTTCTGTTCAGACTGGGCTGTGTGTTGTGTTTTGGATCAAATTTTCTTTAGTGATTACTGATCCTTTAATACTTCTGAAAAGTGATAATATTGTAGGCTTGAACTGGAGCTTTTGAATCACTTAAAACAGATTAAAAACGATCACAAAGCTTGTTGCAGAAAAACTGTAGTTGCTGGAGATTGATGATCAATCTGGAGCTTTAGCTTTTGGGTTTCCTGGAGATTGATAATCAATCTGGACTGATTTCTGAACATACTGGAAACTGACTTGACTTCAAGATTGTTTCAACAGTCTTGACAATCATTTCAAGAACTGTCTGGAAAGACTTGTTTGAGAGTGTTTTTCGACTTCCTGGTTTATCCCTTGGTAATTCCAGAATTTATTCTCTGGTAAATCCAGGACGTATCCTCTGTTAATTTCCAGAATGTATCCTCTGGTAATTTCCAGAATGTATCCTCTGGTAATTTCCAGAATGTATCTTCTGGTAATTGACTTCATGAGGTATCTTCTGGAGTCTGATAATTACTGTTTCCAGATTGTGTCAAGAGTGTTCTTTATGCTGATTTCTTGGCTTTCCTTGAATCATTAACATGCTGTTAATTCTGGACATTCTGGAGACTGTTCAGTCTTGTTTTGGCAGCTTGATTCATGGCCTTTTTCTTAGTGATTCGAATGACTTCTTGTAATTGATCACATTTGTGCATGAATGGTTTCTTGCTTTGTTCACTTATGAATTCATGTTCCTTAAACAAAACTTAGGTGAAATCATTAGTAGACCACCATTCATAAAACTTAATCTTTTACTTTAAAAGGTTTGTTGTCATTAAAACATATATCAAAAAGGTTTTTTCCTCAACACCAAGTTGGTTCTAAGTACTTAGGATTTTGATGTTTACAAAAGCACTCCATGTAATCTTATTTTGAACCTTGAATTATTACATCAAATGCCACTAGAAAATGAAGGTTTCAGATGCAGAAGATGAAGACACCAGAAAATGCATCCAGAAGGTACTAGAGGATGCATCCTGGAATTACTAGAGGATATCTTTGTTGGCCCAGATCAGAAGGAAGCAAAGTCAGAAGGAGACCTGGACCAAACCAGAAGGAAGCTTGCCAGAGGGAGAGGAAGCCTGCCAGAGGGAGACTTGATCCAAACCAGAAGGAATCATAATTTAGACTTAGTCCAGAAGTTATTCTGACCAGAAGATGGTCTGGCAGTGAAATGATAAACAGCCCAGACTTGATCCAGACTTAATTAGAGGATAAGTTAATGGGTCCAGAACAAGAGAATCAATCCAGATTTGACCTAGACCAAAAGATAGCATGGCTCAGGGTATGAAACTAAGTCCAGGCCAGAAGAAATGATCTCTAGATTTGATTCAGAACTGATCCAAAACATAAGTAAAATGTCCAGACTAAAATATTAATTGTCCAGTTTTAATTTCAGTTCAATCCAGACCAAGTCCAGAATTGGTCCAGATCAAAGGGAAGATATTTAGATCAATGGTCCAGATTTAAGCATATGACCCAGTGTTGGCCGAGAACAAAAGATCAGACCATGGCCCAGTGTTAGCCGAAATCAGAAAGTTAGAATGTCTGGTCCAATAATGGCCGAGATCAGAGGATCACAGTAGATCAGTTTGCTAGACCAGGATGGCTGAGATCAGAAGATCAGAAAGTGTGGTCCAGGGTTGGCCGAAATCAGAGGATCACAACAGATCACTTAGTATGGTCCAGATGTGGACTAGCGCAGAAGATCAAACGATCCAGATTTAATCATGAGGATTAACGGTGGAGATTTAATTAAAATTGATCAAAGTATTAAAAGGATTTGTTACAAAAATAAAGTGAAGTCATATGGAAGTTCAGGAGCTGTTGGCGAAAAGAAACTAAGGACATGATTGGCTAGTTATTTTTGAAAGCAAATCTGAAGCTTAAAAAGATATGTTTTTTATTTAAGTGAAGCCCGATTGGTCAAGATATTTTTGCAAGAGAATCCAGCAAGATACAGCTCGAAATTAAGCTTGGAAGAGACCCTAATTCGCATCTATAAAAGGAGGCTCAAGGCAGAATACTTAGCATCGAAAATCACAAAAGAGTGATACACTTCCAAAAGCAAACACTCAAGTTTTCAGTGAGGTTAATTGTGAGTTCCAGCTTTCCAGAAGCAAGCACTCGTGTTATTTTCTTTCCCTTGTGTTAGATCTAAATTGTTGAAGTAGAGTCTACAATCTGAGGGAGTTAGAAGGGGTAGCAGATTACTTGGCAATTAGATTCAAGGCGTTGTAATTCCTTCTACAATCTGGGGTTGTCAGATTGGTATGAGAAGACTTGACTTAGGAAGTCAAGGTGCTGTATTCCTTAAGAGTCTAGGATTGTTAGACTGTTTGAGAAAACTGACTTGGAGGGTCAGTGGAACTGTTGTAATTCAAGGTTTGAAT
This sequence comes from Cicer cuneatum, assembly GCA_037974295.1. Lineage (NCBI taxonomy): Eukaryota > Viridiplantae > Streptophyta > Magnoliopsida > Fabales > Fabaceae > Cicer > Cicer cuneatum. Next base: position 31,559,176 of record JBBPBO010001984.1, on the reverse strand, counting down.
TAGTGAAATCCTTCAATGTGAAGGGACTGGACATATCCTCGTTAACGGTGAACCAGTATAAAATCCTGTGTTTTTATTGTTACTTTATATCCGCTGCTAACTCTGTTTTATTCATACATCAAGTTTTGTTTTAAAACTGCAAAAACAGAAAAAGTATTCAAGTTAGTCAAACACAATTCAACCCCCCTTCTCGTGTTTGCACCTTCATATATTGCTTATGCAATTGGTGTACTTGGGAGATACCTGAGTAAGGCTGGTATGGGTCATTATCAAACTATTGAATGCGTTATGAGGTATCAATGGGTACCAAAGATTACTTGCTCACTTATATACAGTCTGATTAGCTTGAGGTGATAGGCTATTCCAACTTTGATTATGGTGGTTGTCCAAATGACCATAAATCTACTTCTAGGTATATTTTAATGTTGGCAGGAGGAGATGTTTCTTGGAAAAGTGCTAAACAGAGACTTACAGCTACTTCTACTATGGAAGTAGATAATGGGGCCTGTTATGAAGTTACATGTCAGGCTATATGGTTGAGGAACTTAATTTCTGAATTTCATGTTATGAGAGATCATCTCCAAGCCTCTAACCATATATATTGTGATAACTCTGATATAGTGTGCTTCTCTCTAGACAATAAGAACTATACACGTTCAAAGAATTTTGATACCAAATATATGTTTGGGAGATAGAATGTTCTTGAGCATCACACTCGTATTGAGCATGTACCTACAAAGCTTATGGTAGCAGATCCCCTAACTAAGGTTTTGACTATTAAATGTCTTGCAAATCATGTAATCTTTTGGTTCCTTAAGTTAGTGGAAGAATACATTGAAGTTTATGGCAATTTAATATTTTTGTGGTCATGTTTTGAGAATTTTAAATAAATTCTGCTACTATCATTACCAATGTTATCTGCCATAAACATATAATGCTATCACATAGTTTTGTGAGACATTTGAATCCAATCTTAACGTTTTGCTAATATATATTGTTGACTCTTAGCAAGCATTTTTTGGTGAGCACTAAGGCCATTATAATTTTTGGAAACGTGAAGAACCTTGTTCTTGGTACGCGCTTCCATCTCATGTTGATGTTGGGTCACTAAGATATACTCCATCATAAATGAAATATAAACAAAATTGGTAATTGAAAAGATGATGTATTTGGACTGAATGTTAAACTAGATAGATAAACCTTTCAACTACTCTTTTTGATATCAATGTCCCTATCAAAATGATTTTCTATATTACCATGACACTTACAATCTTATTTTTGACCTATTATTGAACATACGCTTGTTCAATTTGACATCTTGTTGTGGCCACATATTGTATAATTGATCTAAAGTGTAGGTTTATCTTACTCATCTTGTCCAAGTGGGAGATTGTTGGATTATTGTGGACTAGCATATTAAGAGTTAATTTTTGCCTAATACTCAGATCAATTAGATATAAAAATATTGTAATGCATTGTCATTGTTAATCTCAATTAGGTAATCACTACTATTGAATTTTAATTGAGATTATTATTATTAATCAATTATAAAAGTGGGTGGATATGAAAGGGGTTGTTAGACTTGCAATAATGAGCATCTGAGTCCTAGATCTATCACCATTAAGGGAGACCCTTATCTATTTCCATTATATTGTGTGATTGCCCAATTAGGACTACACATTACAAAATCACTAGTGGGATAAAAGTAGCTTTCTCCCCTTTCACATTACCATCTGCATGTTTAGGTAATTCTAGTCTCTAAATATTGATAGCTAGGATTATTGAATTTGCTTTTATTTTTATAGTTCAACATAAAATCCAATAAACATTTAATACTTTCAAAGTTCTTTTTAGATAATTATGAAAGAGATCTCTTAGTCAAATTAGTTGACACAACAATATCACAAACTTCTGGTTATGAGATGACAACAAACATACATGAGATCGTTTATTTTATGATCAGTGTATTGATCCACATGGTCAATATGATCGGTGTGTTGATTCACATATACCACATCATATAAATTCTACAAATGTGTTACGCATTCCGTCAAATTATTAACTTCCTTTGTTAACACACAAAAATTATTGGATTGAAGAATCTTCTAGTTCTTCAATGCATGTTGACATAAAAAATTCTATTTTTCGCATTATAATAGCTATGAGATGGCTCAACTGGTCTAGCCAATAACAAACTTTAATATGATAAGTAAACTTCAGATTTACAATGATATGTGTTTATGTTGTTCTAATCCTTTTGAATCAGGAATAAACAATCATATGTTGATTCCAAAACTTTATAGGGAGATTCTCAAGACTTTTATTACCTTCTGTATTATCGTATGCGTATTATTGAACCTTTATTAGCCATTATTTTTAGAGTCATTTTGAGTCAATTGTTTAGCTTATTTCTTTCACTTTAATATTCATTTTAGAGTTAGTTTTAATAAATGATTCTTCAAATAAATAAGGTGTTTATGCTTTCATTTTCTCGATTAACCAAAATTTTCAACAGCATCAGTCAGTACTCTATTCTTCCTCATTATGGCAGTCATGAGTTTGTATCTGACAATGATGCCTTGATCATTTATCACCTTCTTAACTGCCAAAAATGGAATTTTCTCTATATAATTATTCAAAACAGATCGCTTCCACTCACTACTAGAAAAACAGGATTTAGCGTCGGCTAAAAGCTCACGCTAACAGGCCAAAAGCCGACGCTAACATGGATTTAGCGTCGGCGTCAGGCCCAGGCTAAAACGGTCGAAGCTAATACGTAGTGTCGGCCAAATACCATCCGAAGCTATATTCGCGTCGGCGGGCCCACGCTAATCCAACGCTAGAAACTAAAATAGAACATCCAACGCTAATTAAGTATGCTGACACGTCATCAACAAAATAGGTAGCGTCGGACGAAGCAGACGCTTAAGTCAATTTAAAGTTAATGTTCTTTGTAATGTACTGTCGGTCACTCCGACACTAAAGTCAACAAAGTATTAGCGTCGGTGACGCAATGGTCAAATAAAAGTCAATTTTATTTATATTTTAGTCTCGGTCCGGCCGACGCTAAAGTCAAAATTTAAAAGTCAATAATTGGTTAGCGTCGGATTAAGCCCACGCTAATTTTAAATTTATTTTTTTATTTTTTTAGCACCTGCTCAATCATATTTAAAATTTTTATAAAATAAATAATACTTCAAAAACCCTTTGCATTGTCATTTCTAATAGTAATCTAAACATGAAAAACTAATTCTTGTATCAAAGTTCTTGAAAAATTGACCCTCTTGGCATTACGAATCTATCATATGCATTAGGAAAATTAGCATTACGAATTTCATATGCTAGTTCTGAAAATCTATCATATGCTTGTATATCATATATGTGTGTATTGGCCTAGAGATCAAATGCATCTAGACAAATAAGTAGCTCATATATTTATGATCATTCATAGATTTAAGTTGCAATTTCTATCAAGGGTTGTTGTTGTATTTACCATTTTCAGTAATGTAAATCAAAGGGTTGTTGTACTTTTCCTTTATGTAGAGCAATAGTTTCTTAAATCCTATCGGATAACTATAAAACCAATCCGAAGCAGCCTGCAAATATATATATTCATTAGTGAAGATTTCATTTGATGTGGTCACACTTGTACGTACCTTTGGACCTATAGGTATCCTGTTGCGCTCAGATTCCATCACAAAAAATAAAAGATATATATGTCCAATTCAACATAGATATATGTAAGTTAAACTTAATGATGATTTAAGTGATGAATAAAGGTTCTGTCAAAAAATAAGTGATGAATAAAGATGTATTTACTTGTAATATTGGCAAGAAAATCTGTGAGATAACAAGGTATTGTATTATTTAACAGAGGTGCATTGGCAACATATCTAGATGTGTAGTAGTTTAATCCAATATAATCAAAAGAGCCATTGAGTAGTCTGCTTTGCTCTTTAGGAAAATTAGCATTACGAATTTCAGAACTAACTTCAAAAAAACAGCATTTGTGATCAAAAGTAAAGGAAAATCACATTGCTCAAACTAAAACAAAAATTGAGAGTTTTACGGATTTATAAAAAAAGAAAACTTACAGAGAGAAAAAAAGGAATGCAAAACTAATAGAATAACATATCATTCCAAGACTGGGGGATGAGATCCAAGAAAGTTGATGAAAAAAAGAACATAGTATGAATGAACATAATGAATTGATCATTACAGGCTTACCTTCCAGTATAGCAAAATTGACAATTCATGGCACATCCAACTTGACTGGAAACACACACAGTAGTCCTGCCTCTATCACAAGGTATGATGACTGTATCTATGACCATCCCATCATCCAACGTAAACAAAATCTGCAATATCCTGTGAGTTTAAACAGTCAACAAGAAGATTCTCAAGAAATGCAACTAAATATAAGCATGCAATGCAAGTAATTTAGAAGCTAAAAGCCTCTATGTAACTTCCGAATTGCATGTATTATTAGATTAGATGGACTAAAAGATGCAAATGTATATAATAAGAACTGAAAACAAAATACAGAAGGATAATTTCAACCTTCCTAGTTCCATCACTCGCTGCGTGAATATCTTTCATTGCAAGTGCCTTGAAATCTGCTTTTTCACTCAACATCTTCTTGAAATCTTTGTTCAAACCTAAATCATGAGACAGAAATAACAAATAAAATTACAGGAGTTATTTGTCAATTCAAATAACATAGTTCAAAGTTTATACCCAATTGTTCATTATACTTGGGAGAAGGATCTGAAACACTAGTGCATTAACATTACTGATCGATTAAACAATACTAGATACCATAATTATAAAATCAATAGAATTTGCACAGTTTCGAAACCATGAAGGTTAAGATGAAGAAGAAATTACCTTCCAACTCATCAATCTGAGTTGTACCTGCACTAGCACAAGAAGTACAGTAGTCATAACAAGCCAAAAAAATAATATCAATTAGGTAAACAAACACTGATTTTTGTATTCACTTTAGTGTTGCAACATTTAAGTGTTTCAAAGCACTAACACCTATCCTATCAATTCCTTGATACTTCCAAACCTGCGAATCCAATCTTACATTAGACTCAACTCAAAAACAATGATTCACATTATCATAACATATGGAACCAAAATCGACGAAGAAATTAACATATGGCAGGTTGAGATGCTTGTATTTTACGGAATTCATCAGTGAAGTTACACTTGCAATAGTGTGAGGCATTGACATGACGACCATCTAGCTCCCTAATCTGAAGCACTGTATGCATACAAAATAAATTAGCTCCAGCAACTTAAGTTCTTTTTAATATAATTCTAATTCGCCACTTAAGTTCTACTTCTAAAAAGGACACCCAGGATAAGGAACAATGTGTTTTATGGAATTTGATCGCAGCCGGTGTTAAGAGGTTGGGGTAATAAATCTCACTCGTTCCATTTTTTAAATAGTAGTGCATCTAAAAGTGATTATTGGACCTCACCCTAAAAGGCACCGTATCAATATGTCACGATTAAAACTGATATATCTCTCCATAATCTAGTTCTTATTACAACACTACTCATCAAAGCACCAAGAATATATTTTTTGCAAACACCAAAAGGGAAACACTCCATCTGCATTCCGTCTTCAATATTTTTCTTTGGCAAGCTTGAAGATGAAAGACTCACAAAATAACTAAAATTCATAAAATCATTAAAGACGTTCATAATAGCAAAAATGCAGGAAGGAATATCTCTGGCAGAATTCCAAATCCTATTAATGTAAACTCTTAAAGTTAAGAAAGTGCAACTATATGAACCAAATTCCATTAAAAAAATATATAAAAAACACAAGCATCTCTTTCTCCAAACTAGAAAACTAGCTCGTGTGGCTTCACGCCTGACTTGAGAGAAAACCTGGCACCAAGATAAGTCTTCAAGTCTGGAACACTCTCAATGGCTTTTAGCAACGCAGAGTCCACAGTTTTCTGTTCATCCTTCTTCTCCCGGGGCAATGTCTTTTTCTCCTGCATTAGAAAGATACAGCAGAGATCAGTACACAGAAGCATTTGAGTAGATAACAACAAAAAAATCAAACATATATGAAGATTGAGAATTCCACCTTGTTTTCTGCCTCAAAGAATTCGCCTTCTCCCTTGCTCTTCTTTTTTAAGGCTTCCTTGGAGAAGTACTTGTCATCAAATTTATCCACGTTAACAGCAGAAATATCTACTTTGGTTGATGTACCAATCACATAGGACTGATTTACACGTCTCAAAGGAACTCCGTTAATCTTGAAAGGACCTGAGATGCCAAGTAAGAAAAACTACTGAATATGCAAACAAATGTACGGAAGTAGGGTACGTATTGAAAACAAAAAAGATCTTATAATCTTCAATTTTGAATCACTTGCTATACAAAAATCAAAAGTATAGCCTAGAACACATCCAGAGACAACCACCAGCATTACAAAAATACAATAAACATATAGAGATACGCCAAATAAAAAGGCAATATCATAAAACACAACATTGAGTAGGAGTTGAAACACAACTATATATCTCATCAACATTTCTAAATTCAACTACTTATAACGAGTAAAATCATAAATTTAATTGGTGGCCACAGCAAACGAAACAGCTATACAAAAAATTATCAATCAAATAAAATGAACCAATTAAGATCGATGAGAAGTAAATTAATTAACAACAAAGTTACCAGTTACATGAAGCAACCCAGAAGGAAGCTGCTTCAAAAACACAACCCTCTTTCCCTTAAATCTACCAGCAAGAAGAATCAGTACTGTACCGGGAGTAATGCTGGCCCTGAAGACAAAAAAAAACCCAACACAAAAAATATAAATCAAAATTCAAATCATGTAAAGAGATTCAAATAACAACATGATGATAAATAAAATTGATAGAACGTGATTTTAGTGAAAATTTAAAAACCTGAAATTTATTTAATTATAATCCATCTACCAATGCATCAATTATTATCCCAGTAAACTATAACTTATCCCAGATTCTAATTTACTCATAAAGACTAGCATACAATTAAATTGAAATAAAAAATGAATTACAAAGCTCAACATATAAACCCTAAAAAGCATGAACAAGTGAAAGAGGGAGTAAATGATCGAAAGCAAGTACATATCGATAAAATAATGCACTATATGCATAATAGATAAAATGATGAAAGAAAATTCAATTATTTTACATTGTGATGTTTCATAACTTCCCTAGCCTCCACCCATTTCATTTTTCAAGAGTCGTAAGATTTACTTAAAATGTGCACAGTGACCACTAGCAATAACGCGCAACTTTCTCCAGAAGTATATGGAATAATCCCCAAAACCAAAACCATGTACTTATTAGATACAAGGAATCGAACTTAATTATAAATTAAACAAGGCAGAATATAAAGAATAAATAATAGAATCTTACAACAAATAATCAAGGACTCAAGTTCAAGTAGTCAATGAATTTTAATTACGGGCGAATTTTTAAGTGTTATATTTAAGGGAAAAATTTCACAATTGTCATAAAATAAGTTAAGCAAAGCTTTATTTTAATGTATAGTTAAAATATTATCTAAGTAGTCACAACAGCCATGTTTTCTCATATGCGGTGAAATTCAAATTTTAATTAGTTCTAAACTAAATATATTTTTAATATTTTTCGACATACAACAAATGAATATTTTATCTGAATATCCTCTCTTTTTTTTTTAATACCAAAATGCCCTACTTTCAAATTAATATACGGGATTGTCCTACTTTTTAGAAACAGAGGGAGGTCTCTTCCCCAGGGAGCAACCTGTTAAATAAAATGTTTTTTTTGCCCTAGTGAGAGGTCTCTTCCCTAGGAAGAGACTGAAGTAGCAATGTCGATTTACATGAAAAGGGGGTTTGAATTGTAAATTCGTCCTTTTATAATTCTTGTTAAAAACTTAAGAAAATAACTCAAGATTGATCTTGGTTGTGAAAACAGAACACGGAGAACGTTCTTGGTTTTCACCAGAAAACAGAGAACGTTCTTGGTTTTCACCAGAAAACAGAGAACGTTCTTGGTTTTCACCAGAAAACAGAGAACGTTCTTGGTTAGTTAAAATCAACAGTTCAGTTTATCTATTTAACTTGATAATTAACAGACTGAAAGTAAATAGAGATAAGGGACGAGATATCACACACAGATATATCCTAGTTCACCCAACCCGGGCTATGTCCAGTCCTCACAACGGTGAGATTTTCCACTAAGTGTTTAAAACAAAGAACCTTCTTGGTTTTACGGCACCTAGCTTAGATGAACCTTGATCTTTGTTACAGACTTTAATCTAATTCCACCTAGAAAGAGATTAATCAAATCACCTACCAACCTTGATAGGATTTCTTACAATCTACCCCAAACTATACTTAACTCTTATAGTTTGAGTTTTACAATAATGATGAGATTGTTTTGTTAGAATTTGAGATGTCTCAACTCTTGTTTGAGATTTGATTCTTTACAAAGAATTCAGTACAAATGTATCAGAGTAAATAAGAACTTGACCAGACTGATTCTTTTAAGTGATGAGAGAGTTTCAAGTATGTATGTGAGCGAATGATGATATATCTTGGCACTTGAATGTCTTTGATTTTTGGATAGAATATGAGTGTAAGACCCTTAAATTTAAAATTAAATTATGGATTTAATATTAAGTGTATTTTAGGAACATTTGTAAAATATTTAATTTATGTATAATTTTATATATATACGACGAGAGTGGTTAAGTACTTGATGGTCAAGCAATATTATAATATTACTGTGTTGGGTGAGGTGGCACATATATGCCTATATATATGTAAGTGAGTAGCAAGAAATCAGAAAACATTTCCTTCCTTCCTCACTGCATGCGCCAGTTTCCTTCTTCCTCTTCTCATTATGTTTTTGTGTTGGTGGTAACAAAAGAGCATCCTCAAAAGTCAAATTACTTAGAAATCCAAGCGCTGAACCAGAAAGTTTCAAGAACAAAAATTGTTCCTCTCATCGTTACGGAGCTAAAGAACTAACTTTGGTAGCGACGACGCGAACAGGAGTTTCGTCGACTTTTGTCGCGGTAACGTGAACGAGCGAAGAAAACATAACTAAGGTAAGGGGCACCTTCCAACTTTCTAGATTGCATTTAAGGCTGTAAATGCATATTGATGTGTGATTATATTTGATTTTTCTGGTTTGAAAATGAAACTGTTGTGCATGTTGTTATGAATGATGAAAATGCATGTTGTTGATGTTTTTTTTTTATGATCTGTGTTGTTGCTGTTTTGGTTGATACATCAATGATGTTTTGGTTGTGTAGGGATACTGGAAAGTGCTTTGCATGTCGTTTTGGGGATGATCAAAATGCATGTGTTGGGATTTGGCTGTACTGTCTTGTGACTGTTTTAGGAGGGTAAGATTGTTTTTTAGTTGCTGTTGTTGATTTGTTGTTAAGTGGAGGATGCTTTTATGGTTTTATTGTGGTGAAGGAAATCGATTCTTTTGTGTTGTTAACATTCTGGTGTTGGTAGTTAAAGAAGCTGTGATTTTGTGTTGGTGTTGATGGTGGTTTTCAAAAGAAAAGGATTTTAAAAATGGGTGGAGGTCTTCTGGAAATTTTACTGTTTTCGAAGATGTATTCGAATACGGCACTGGTGTATTCAAATACATTCCTGCAAAATCTCTGTTTTATTCAAATTTTGAACTTGTATTCGAATACGACACTCCGTATTCAAATACAAATAAGTGATTTTTGCTTCTGACTTAGCATCTATATTCGACTACGACCCTGTCGTATTCGAATACAGATTTGCTGGTTTTGCCACTGATTTCGCATCTGTATTCGGCTACGACAACCTCGTATTCGAATATAGAATGCTGATATTTTTCACTGTTTTAGCATATGTATTCGAATACAAGGAAGCTGTATTCGAATACAGATTGTTTTTTTTTCAAAAATTCCAGCTTTAAACATTGGTTTATGCACTTGAAGAGTTGGGGAAACATTGGGAAGGCTTGTGATGACATTAAATGGAATTTTTGAGATGGTTTGAGGTGGTGATGATGAGGTTCTTGAGATTTTTTTTTATTTGATGATGTGGTGATAATGAAGTTGTTGAGATGGTTTGAGGTGGAAATGGAGTGGCTGGATTTTCAGCTGGTATTGGCATACTATTTTCAGTGAAGAGAAAACATCGCATGTCCATGCATTGCATAGTCAGGTGGTGACCGCGATGGGCCATAGAGTTGATGCGGTGACCGTGATGGGCCACGAAGTAAAGTAGTAAGCATGGGTTGTAGAATAGTTCCGCATGTATTAGACGGTCTATTCTAGCCGAGTTTAGAGTAGTTCCGCATGTATTAGACGGTCTATTCTACTCAGACTACGGAGTGGTTCCGCGTGTATTAGACGGTCTATTTGTTGGAACCAAGATGGTTCTAAGTCTTAGGATTTTGATGTTTACAAAAGCACTCAATGTAATATTATTTTGTACCTTGAATTATTAAATTAAATGCCACTAGAAGCTGAAGTAATCAGAAGCAGAAGATCAAAGGGTTCCAAAGATTGAATCCTGAAGGTACCAGAAGATACTCCAGGATGTCAAAGCATCCCCAGAAGATAGATTTGCTGGCCCAGATCAGAAGGAATCAAAGTTAGAAGGAGACCTGGAACTAGAACAGAAGGATGCCTGCCAGAGGGAGACTTGATCCAAACCAGAAGGAATCATTTGTCAGACTTATTCCAGAAGTTATTCGGACCAGAAGATGACCTGACAGTGAAATAATAAACAGCCCAGACTTGATCCAGACTAAATCAGAGGATAAGTTAATGGGTCCATAACAAGAGAATCAATCCAGATTTGACCCAGACCAGAAGATAGCATGATTCAGGGTATGAAACTAAGTCCAGACCAGAGCTGATTCAAAACAGAAGGTAAAAAGTCCATACTGAAATATTATTTGTCTAGATTTAATTTTAGTTTAATCCAGACCAAGTCCAGAATTGGTCCAAATCAGAAGGAAGATATTCAGATCAATGGTCCAGATTCGAGTATATGGCCCAGTGTTGGCCGAGATCAGAAGATCAGACCATGGCCCAGTGTTGGCCGAAATTAGAAGGTCAGAATGTGTGGTCCAGCAGTGGCCGAGATCAGAGGATCATAGCAGAATAGTTTGCTAGACCAGGTTGGCCGAGATCAGAAGATCAGAAAGTGTGGTCCAGGGTTGTCGTATGGAAGATCAGGAGCTGTTGGCGGGAAGAAACTAAACACATGATTGGCCAGTTATTTTTGAAAGAAAATCTGAAGCATAAATAAGATATGTTTTTTATTTAAGTGAAGCCCGATTGGTCAAGATATTTTTGCAAGAGAATCCAGCAAGATACAGCTCGAAATTAAGCTTGGAAGAGGCCCTAATTCGCATCTATAAAAGGAGGCTCAAGGCAGAATACTTAGCATCGAAAATCACAAAAGAGTCATACACTTCAAAAAGCAAACACTCAGGTTTTCAGTGAGGTTAATTGTGAGTTCCAGCTTTCCAGAAGCAAGCACTCATGTTATTTTCTTTCCCTTGTGTTAGATCTAAGTTGTTGAAGTAGAGTCTACAATCTGAGGGAGTCAGAAGGGGTAGCAGATTACTTGGCAATTAGATTCAAGGCGTTGTAATTCCTTCTACAATCTGGGGTTGTCAGATTGGTAGGAGAAGGCTTGACTTAAGAAGTCAACGTGTTGTAATCCTCAAAAGTCTAGGATTGTTAAACTGTTTGAGAAGACTGACTTGGAGGTTCAGTGGTACTGTTGTAATTCATGGTTTTGAAATAGTGAAATCCTTCAAGGTGAAGGGACTAGATGTAGCCTCGTTAACAGTGAACCAGTATATAATTCCGTATTTTTATTTTTACTTTATATCCGCTGCTAACTCTGTTTTATTCATACATTAAGTTTTGTTTTATGTAACACCCCGAGTTTAAAACACAGCGTGAGTGTATTTTTTTTTTAAAATGAATGAATAAATAAATAAAAGAGTTTTCATAATTAATTTCAAGGGAATGAAAATCAATTCAAAATAAATATCATTCGACATCGTAGTCCAAAATAGATAAATAATTAAATAACAACAACACGATTAATCGAATAAAATATGTTTGGGAAATTGATATTTATAATAATTAAAACAAAGGTACATCAAAACAGGATTCTCAATCCACCAAAATATTTATCAGAGTGCGGAAAAGTTTTACAATACTTGCCAAAATAAATATTTACAACCCTTGAGTTCAAAATCCTATACATAAGTCTACACTGATCATACCCTAAGCTACAGTAGCATTACAATATTCACAAGTTTTTTCTTCACCCTGCTGCTCGTCTCTTTGCATAGCCCACAAAGTAAAGATCAAGGGAAACTAACGACGTTCCCTGTCGTTAGTATGACCATCAGCGGTACGGGTTTGAATCTCATCTAAGGGCAAAGCCCAATTTTCGACAATAATTGTAAAGGGTCACCGACCGAAAATAACAATTACCACATAGCATTTATAACAGCAATATCAAACATATTCAGGCCACATTAGAAAACAATGATGATAAATAAGGATGTTAAATGTTGAAATACATGACATTTGTACTTTGCAAAACAGCAACCAAATAAGTATGAAAATCATGATGTAAGCACAAACATCAATTCATCAGAAATTACAGATTTCCAGAAAGTACTTACTCACACAACAATTCTCAACCATCATCATAAAACCAAAACGAGACCCTCCGGTCAAACACTCCGATGCAATATGTATATGCTCATGTTCATAAATTCTTGGAATCACCAAGGTGCAGTCGCTTACAGACCAGCACAATTTAACGACCCTCATGACCAGGGTACAATCGCATACAGATCAGCACCAGTGCAGTCGCATACAGACCAGCACTCGTGCAGTCACTACAGACCAGCACGTTTGACATAAACCAAGGTACAATCACTACAGATCAGTACCTAGTGCAATCACTACAGATCAGCACTCGTGCAATCACTACAGATCAGCACGTGGCTGCGCATTTCAGGGTAATAACACTACAGTCCAGTACCAGTGCAGTCGTTTATCTGACTAACACTTATATACCAAGGTACAATAACAGATTAGTACCTAGTGCAATCACTACAGATCAGCACGTGGATACGCATTACTCTATGGCCCATCGCGGTTACCACATGACTATGCCATGCATGAATATGCAGTGTTTCACTTCACTGGAAACAGTATGCAACCTCAGTAAAATTCATGCATTTTCCTCATTTTTCAAAACATCTCAACACAATCAATGATTAATCATCCAAGCAAACATTACTCTTTGCATTACCACAAAGTTCCACTCTTAATTATCAAAAGTTTTTTCCCCAACTATTAAAATTCAAAAACTGTGTTTAAAATTGAGGTTTCTGGCAAAAATACCAATCTGTATTCGGATACAGCTTCATTGTATTCGAATACAGAAGCCAAACAGGGCAAAATCAACACCCTGTATTCGAATACAGACTCCTTGTATTCGAATACAGAGGCTGTCACAGTACAAAAATCAGAATTTCCACCACTTCAGTAAATTCTCAAAAACTTCATCACCACCACTTCAAACTATCATAAAAATTCCATTTTTATTCACCACAAACCTTCCCAAGGTATCCCAACACTCAAGGTTTATAAAACAATGTTAAAAAACTTGAATTTCTGAAAAAAAACACGAATCTGTATTCGACTACAGCTCCCTTGTATTCGAATACAGAAGCTAAAACAGTGAAAAATCAGCATTCTGTATTCGAATACGAGGTTGTCGTAGTCGAATACAGATGCGAAGTCAGTGGAAAAAGTTGCAAATCTGTATTCGACTATTGAGGGTCGTAGTCGAATACAGAAGCTAAAACAGTAGCAAAAATTGCTAATCTGTATTCGTCTACAGAGGGTCGTAGTCGAATACAGAAGCTAAGTCAGAAGCAAAATTGGAAAATCTGTATTCGACTACAGAGGGTCGTAGTTGAATACAAGTTCGAAAATCTGAAGAAAACAGAAGCTTTGCAAGCTGTATTCGAATACACACAAGCCGTATTCGAATACACCTTCGAATTCAGTGAATTTTCCTGAAACTTCAACACATTTTCAAAACCTTTTCTTTTGAAAATCCAACCCAACACCAGAATCATAATTCCACTCTTTTAAAATCTCAACTCAGAACATTTTTCATCCAATATGAGCAACAGGTTGTTTTAACAAAACACAGCAAAAACACATATTCACTCAAATCAGAATAACCTCACTGATTTTTAACAAAACAAAATCAGAACCCGAATCATCATTCAACACACACAGAATGATTTCCAAAACATAACACCATGTTTTTCACAAACATAAACCAATAATCATTCATCACACATGCATTTACAGCTCTAAATGCAATCTAAAAAGTTGGAAGGTGCCCTTACCTTAATTTGGATCTCTTGGTTCGTTTTCTTCTGCTAAACAAGTCTACGAAACTCCAGTTCGCGTTCGCTGCCACAAAAGTCAGTTCTTTAGCTCCGTAACGATCAGAGGAATAACTCTCGTACTCGAAACTTTCTGATTTGACACTCATATTTTCAAGAAAATGAATATTGAGTAATCTGTTTTTCCTTTACTAACATAGAAAACAGAAGAAGAAGAAGATATAAAGCAGAATCTGTCGTAACAGAGGAAAGAAGAAAAATCTTCTCACTTAAATATCTCCATAAATGCTGTCTGACACAGCACAGGAAGCAGAAATTGTTTCCTTCATCACAAATATCTGCGCCACCTCACCCAATGCTTATATTAAAATATCTTTTTATCCTCTAGCACTTAATCCGTCTTGTCGCAATTATCCGAGAAAATCTTAATTATCGGCCCGATAATTTAATTACTTGAAATTAAATTAATTCATCCATTATCCAATAATTTTAATTCCACCTCCAAAACAAATGTTTATATATATATATTTACACAAAACATACATATATTGAATCTTTTACAATTATTCCCAAATACACTTAAAAATTAAATATGAATTTAATTTTAAAATTTAAGGGTCTTACATTTTTAAAACTGCAAAAACAGAAAAAGTAATCAAGTTAGTCAAACACAATTCAACCCCCCTTCTCGTGTTTGCACCTTCAATTGGCATCAGAGCTCGGTCTCAAGGTTGAGCACTTAACAGAGTTTGAGGAAAGGTTCAAGGGGTTCAACATGGTAGAATCCAGAGATGAATTGGGAAGCAACATCAACAGACCACCACTGTTTGATGGAGAAAGGTTTGAGTATTGGAAGGACAGAATGAGAAGTCTCTTCATATCTCAAGATCCTGAATTATGGAAGATGGTAGTCAAAGGGTACACTGCACCTACTGATCGAGAAGATCCAACTAAAGAACTAGACATGGCTGATATGAAACCAGATATGGGCCAGTTATACAAACTTCATCACAAGTCCAGAAACATCATGATCAGTGCCATCACATTCAAGGAATTTGACAAATGCACAGATAAAGAAATAAGAAAGAGCATATTCGACAGTCTGGTTCTGATCTATGAAGGAAGCCAACAGGTTCAAGAAGCAAGGGCTAACATACTGGTCAAACAGTATGAGATGTTCAAGATGGAAGATGATGAAACCATTGATGGAATGTTCTGCAGATTCCAGACTCTGATATCTGGACTGAAGGTCTTGAAGAAAAGCTACAGAACAGCAGATCATGTCAAGAAGATTCTAAGAAGCCTACTAACCAAGTGGAGACCAATGGTTACTGCAGTTCAGCAAGCCAAAGATCTGAACACCTTAAAACTTAAAGATCTTATCAGCTCACTCAGGTCTCATGAAATAGAACTAGAAGCAGATGAACCAAAGAAGAAGAAGAATCTGGCCCTGAAGTCGAAACAGAAGAAAGCTGCAAGGGAAGCATCAGAATCATAGGATAGTGATAGTGACTGTGATGATATGGCTTACTTAACCAAAAAGATGGTTAAGATCTGGGAAAACATGAAGAGAAGAAGCTTCAAGAAGAAACATAACAACAAAGGAAAGGAAGAATCTGACAAGAAGAGTATTATTTATTATGGATGCAATGAACCTGGACATATCAAGTCAGAATGTCCAAATCTGGAAAAAGGAAAACAGCACAAGAAGAGTTCCAGATTCAGAAAGAAGGGTCTGATGGCAGCCTGGGATATATCAAAATTAGAGGAAGAATCGTCTGATGAAGAAGAGGCAGAAACAGCAAAGATGGCACACATCAGGTCTGCCTCTGGACTTCATAAAGGCAAGAATTCAGGAAGGAAAACAGGCAGAAGGAAGAATGATCGAAGCAGTCATTCAGGCAAGTCTGGAAGCACATCAGAGGAAGCAATTCTGGCTCTGATGGCTCATACCAACTCAAGTTCTGGATACAGTTCAGGCTCTGGAACAGATTCAGAAGATGAAGATGATAAGGTATTTTCTAATCTCTCTAAATCTGAGTTAATTGATACTTTAAAAGATTTTTTAAATGCAAATAGTAAGATGGCTTTAAAACTGAAAACTCTTAGGGAAGATAAGAAAAATCTGACTAATGAAGTCCAAGTTTTAAAGAATCAAAATTCTGAGTATGCTACTGAAAACAAGGATTTTAAAACTAAAGTTGCAAGACTCAAATCTGAAAACGAAACTCTCAAAAGCAATGTTTGTTCCACTTCCAAAACTGTTTGTGAATCTGATATGCATGAACAATTTTTTCAAAACTTTATTTCTAATGGAATGGAAAGAAGTAAATATGCATCTATGATATATGGAAACAGTAACACTGGAAACAGAGGTCTTGGTTTTACAAAAACGATTACTGAAAGTAAAGCGTTCTGATGTTTTATGCGTTGTTTGTGCTAAGAAAGGTCACTATGAGTTATCTTGTCCAATGGTAATATCTGAACAAGATCAGAGAGTTGTTAAAACTAACAAACCTGGACCCAATCAGTTCTGGGTACCAAAAGATCAAATTGTCTATGTTGCAGATATTCTGAGCAACCAGAAGGAGACACCAACAATGGTGCCTGGACAATGGATGTTGGCAATGCACAAGCAGAAGAAGGTTTACGTTCCTGCTACAACCAGACAAAGGCAATCTGAGTCTGATGGAAGAAGGTCTGGTCAACTCAACCAGAACCGGAATCAGAATCAGAATTGGAACCAGAATCAAAACTGGAACCAGAACAGGAACTGGAACCAGTATCAGAACCACATAAACTGGAACTAGAACCAACACTAGAACCAGAACCAGAACTAGAACCAGTATCAGAAGCACAAAAACTGGAACCAGAACCAGAACAACAATCAAAACAGGAATTACTAGAATTACCTAATTCATCAGAACCACTAGATTCACCCAAATCACCAGAATCACCAGAATCATCGAGGTTATCAGAATCATATGATTCACCAAAATTACCAGAATCAAAACATGTTCCAGAATCATCAGAGGAACATGGTTTATCAACCAAAGAAGAATCAAGGAAACTGCTCAAACAGGCCAGAAGAAGAACTGGCTCTAATGGCTCGAACAGAAGCTAAGTCTGAATCTGAGTCTGACTCTAACTCTGATTCTGACAGAGAAAAGGCAAGGTCTGATCAGCAACACAAAACTTGGTATCTTGACAGTTGCTGCTCCAAGCACATGACAGGAGACAAATCTATGTTTCTGGATCTGATAATGAAGAATAGAGGAAAAGTTTCTTTTGGAGGAAACCAGAAAGGTCAGATTATTGGTACATGAACTGTTGGTAACTGTAACACCCCGAGTTTAAAATACAGCGCGGGTGCATTTTTTTTTAAATTAATAATTAAATAAGTTTTCCCAAATTTATTTCCAAAGAATTAAAATAAAGTTCTTCGTAAAATAGTACGTTATAGATTAATCGATGAACGTAAACCAATTACTTCATCAGGATTATCACTAAGTACTTATCTTGGAAATTAGTTTTTAAACATTAATACATCCCAAAATATCATTGTCATAATACATCAACAGTAAATGTCAGAGTACATGGTTCAGCGGAAAAATAGTACAGAATTTCCAAAATAAGACAAATTACAATTTCAACCCAAAACCTAATACAATAAGTCTAACTGATCATGCGCTGAAGCTGCAGTAGCACGGATTCCCTCCGCATCCCACGCAAGTCTCCTCTGACTCTGCAGCTCGCTTCGACGTAACCTCCTCCTCTTCCTTGTCATATAGAGAAGGGTCGGTCTCCTCCGAAGTTAAGTCAATACACACTCGTGGCCGCTTTGGCGGTGCCGGAATCTCGTAGCAGTCATCAGAAATCCTAGATGGACCCGAAATCTCAGTCGCTACTGGTCTCAGCTCATCACGCTTTTCTACCGCATCAGACTCATGTATCTCTCTTCCAATCTCAAGGTTGGGAGTCACCACTCCTACAGTGGCCTCCGTCTCAACCCTTTCAGCCGACTCCTCCGCGTCGTCAAAAACTCCGTGCGCCTCTAGCACTAGGCGGGAAGGCAAGGGAAACTCTATGCTCACGTGAGTGCGCTCTACGAAGTCTTCCACGCCATCTGTCCTACTTGTCCGCTCCAGCCACCCCGTATAAGTCGCTCTGCTTGAGAGGGGGTCAAAAGCCCAAGCAGTGCGCGAGTAGCGGTCAAGGAAATTCAACGACGTTTCCGTCGTTCGGGTACCCATGGGCGACGTGGGTTTGGGAGGCATCTGAGGGCAAAGCCCAGAGTCCACAATATAATGGCAAGGGGTCACCAATTGAAAATAACAAATAATCACATAGCATATATTGCACAACAACATGTATAATCATGGCATAACATATGATGATGAGGAAATAATCATGCTCATCGGAAAATTTATGACTTTCATGCTTTTTCAAAACAGCAGTTAATGATTATGAAGTATGCGGTAGGTGCAAACACACGTCAACAAAACACAATCATTAATTCAGAAGTTCAGATTCTGGACAGCATTCACACACATTAATTTCCAACATTCATCATATAAAACAATCGTGACACGTCGGTCAAATTCCTCAATGTAATGCATATATGCTCATGCATAATTTTCTTGGAATCACCATGGTGCAGTCGCTCACAAACCAGCACAAATAACGGCCCTCATGACCAGGGTGCAATCGCTCAACAGATCAGCACCAGTGCAGACGCTCAACAGTCCAGCACATCGTGCAGTCGCTCAACAGACCAGCACGTTTGACATCACACAAGGTACAATCGCTCAACAGATCAGTACCTAGTGCAGACGCTCAACAGTCCAGCACTCATGCCATTGCTCAACAGATCAGCACGGGGTTGCGCATTTCAGGGTACAGACGCTCAACAGTCAAGTACCAGTGCATACGCTCAACAGTCCAGCACTTATATACCAAAGTACAATCGCTCAACAGATCAGTACTTAGTGCAGACGCTCAACAGTCCAGCACTCGTGCAATCGCTCAACAGATCAGCACGTGGTTGCGCATTACTCTATGGCCCATCGCGGGTACCACTTGACTATGCAATGCATGAAAGATGCAGTGTTTCACTTCTATAGAAACAACATACAAAACAGTAATTCATGCCTCTCAATCGTAATTAACACATCTCAGCATAATCAAAATTCTCATCATCACAAACATGATTAGACAGCCAAATATTCATTAACATTCTGAAATGTTTTTCCCAAACTCTAACATTCAATTACAATATTTAAAACTGGGATTTTTCTGGGATTTACGAATCTGTATTCGAACACAGCTCTTTTGTATTCGAATACAGAAGCCAAAAACAGTATAGAATCACTCTCTGTATTCGAATACAACCCTCTGGTATTCGAATACAGAGGTAGATTTCAGTGCATAAATCAACCTCTTTCATTACATCAGTAAAGTTTTTAAAACTTCATCACCACCACTTCAAAATCTCAACAAAAGTTCCACTTTAACTCACCACAATATCCCCAGT
Source organism: Cicer cuneatum (assembly GCA_037974295.1). Lineage (NCBI taxonomy): Eukaryota > Viridiplantae > Streptophyta > Magnoliopsida > Fabales > Fabaceae > Cicer > Cicer cuneatum. The sequence continues at coordinate 31,539,169 of JBBPBO010001984.1, read as the reverse complement.
ATTCCATAGACACTCAGTGTTTTCAAAACACTCTTAAAACTTGAAATTTTCTGAAAATTCGAATCTGTATTCGAATACAGACCCCCTGTATTCGAATGCAGAAGCAGGAAACTACACTTTAACATTCTGTATTCGATTACAGCATGACTGCAGTCGAATACAGGAGTTCAACCTCTGAAAAATTCAGCCTTTTCTCCCATGTCACTTAAAGTTTTTCAAACATCTTTCTCTCCCCTTTAAAACCATTTCACAGACTTCTTTTCAAATCATTTAAACCTTCTCAGAGTTTCTCAACACTTCAAAAACTCACATGACAGTGATTAAAACTTGTTTTTCTAGAAAACACGCATCTGTATTCGAATACAGCTTCCTTGTATTCGAATACAGAAGCTAAAAATTGAGTTTCTGGAAAAACTCGAATATGTAGTCGAATACAGCATGCCTGTAGTCGACTACAGATGCGAATACAGTGGTAAAATTTCACTTATGTATTCGAATACAACATGGTCGTAGTCGAATACAGAGGTTTGGTCAGAAGCAAAAATCCTTCTTCTGTATTCGACTACAGGGGCTCGTAGTCGAATACAGGTTTTGAAAACATAGGCAAAACAGAACTTGACAGGTCGTATTCGAATACACTCATGTTGTATTCGAATACACCTTCGAAAAACCAGCGAAATACTTCCTGAAACATCAACACTTTTTCAAACCATTTCTTTAAATATAACAATCAAACACCAAACGGATTCTGCATTTTTTTCAAAACACTTCCCTCATTTAAAATTCTTTTTCCTTTAAAACCATCAACACCACCAGAATCACACAAAACAACCAAAATCAGAATCATCAATATCATCAAGATCACACAAAACAACCAGAATCAGAGTCATTTTCATCACCAGAATCACACGAAACACAACAGAATCAGAATCATCCAGTTTTTCAAACCATCAGCACATGATTTAAACATTGCAGTTTCCTCACTCATCAGAACAAACATGCGAGTATTCAGTTTTCTCAAAAACACCAGAATGACATGCAAATACTCAGCTTCATCAAACATCAGGATGACATGCAAGCACTCAGTTTTCTCAACAATCAGAATGACACGTAAAGCATTTCTGCTTTCACCACACAACAGAATAACATGCAAGTATTCAGCTTTCATGATAAAGGATCACAGAACAACAAACCTCAACAGAATGCATTTTTGCATTTTAAGACTATTTTCAAAACAGTTTTATGACATGCATTTTAATCATCATTAAAATAACATGCAAACATTTTCCAGCTTTCACCCATAAGTAAAACATCATGTTTTATTAGAAAAAAAGCCAGCAACAACCATTAGGATAATCACATACCAGCAAAAAATGCATTTTCTTTGAAAATGTCATTTTTCGAAAACAGTTTTTCTTTTAAAAACAGAACTGAAATAACACACATTCGTGGTCCTAATGCAGCTAAAAGATGGAAGGTGCCCTTACCCTTGTAGCGTGCTCAGCTATTTCTCTTGTTCCTGCTGTGTTCCCTTTTCTGCGTCCAAAAACGGTGAAGCTGTTCCCTGAGTTTGCTGCTGCAAAACTGGGTTCTTTCTCTTCGTATTGAGGTGGGGATTAACTTTACTACTGTGGGTTTTCTGGTTTGAGGTTTGGATTTCCAATTTATGGTGTTTGGAGGAATTCCCTCTTTTGAATTTAAAAAAACCCGTGAAGCTGTTTTTCAGAAACCAGAGGCAGAAATGGGAGGAAAATTACTGTTGCATGCAATTACTCATTACATGCAGAATAGGGAGGTGTGAGTTCTGGTCTTGGTTCAGTCTCCCTGGCGTGTACTTATAGAATTACTTGAGTGCCTTCCTTCTTAAAAATACTAATAAAATAATGCTGTATCATTTCAGCACTTAATCCTTTAATTAACAACTAATCCTTAATTAGTGGTCCAATTAATTTAATTACTCAAAATTAAATTAATTTAATCCTTCATCCAATAATTTTAATTCATACTTCAAAATAAATATTTATATATATATATTCACTTAAAACATACATATATTAAATATTTACAAAAATTCCCAAAACGCCCTTGACATTAATTCCAATATTAATATTTAAAATTAAGGGTCTTACAGTAACACTTCTTCTTCCCTTTCTATTAAAAATGTTATGTTAGTTAAAGGGCTAAAACATAATCTTCTAAGCATAAGTCAATTAAGTGATTGCAACTATGATGTTATTTTTAATCAAAAACTTGCAAAGCTGTTAGTCAACTTGATGGGCCGGTTTTATTTACTGGCACTAGGAAGGATAATGTTTATGAAATTGATCTGTTCAGTCTTGCTAAGCAACATGTTAAATGCTTATTGTCTGTGAGTGAGCAGAATCTGATTTGGCACAAAAGGTTAGGGCATGCAAACCCTAGGCTTATATCCGAATTGAGCAAACTCCAGTTAGTAAGACGGCTTCCCAAGGTATGTTCCAAAACTGAGATTCTGTGTGAAGCATGTCAAAGAGGTAAACAAACTAAAAGCTCTTTTAAAACTAAAAAATGTGTTTCTACCTCTCAACCACTTGAACTGCTTCACTTAGATCTGTTTGGTCTTGTTCAAATAGCTTCTCTCGGTGGTAAGAAATATGGTTTTGTAATTGTTGATGATTATTCAAGGTGGACTTGGGTAAAATTTTTAAAGAACAAAGATGAATCTCTTAGAGTATTTATTTCTTTTTGTAAGCAAGTTATGAATGAACAGGGTATTAAGATCATAACCATCAGAAGTGCTCATGGAGGTGAATTCGAGAACAAGTATTTTGAAGAATTCTATTATGAGAATGGCATCTCTCACAACTTCTCATCCCCCAGAACACCTCAACAGAATAGAGTGGTAGAAAGGAAGAACAGTTCACTGCAGGAGATGGCCAGAACCATGCTGAATGATATGAAGGTTGCCACCTACCTTTGGGCAGAAGCTGTCAACACAGCCAGCTACATTCAGAATAGAGTCTACATCAGGTCCATCTTAAATAAAACTCCCTATGAACCAAGCAATGTTGATGAGGCTTTGGCAGAGGAAGGTTGGATACTTGCAATGCAAGAAGAGCCGAATGAATTCCAAAGGAATGATGTTTAGGATCTGGTACCCAGACCAAACAAAAACATTATTGGAACCAAGTGGGTGTTCAGAAATAAACTAAATGAAAATGGTGAAGTGGTAAGGAACAAAGGCAGACTTGTAGCTCAAGGATACAGTCAATAGGAAGGTATAGACTACATTGAGACTTTTGCTCCAGTGGCCAGGTTAGAAGCAATTAGAATTCTTTTATCATTTGCTGCTAATCATGATATAATGCTGTATCAAATGGATGTTAAAAGTGCATTCTTAAATGGCTATATAAGTGAGGGAGTCTATGTCAAACAACCCCCTAGATTTGAAAATTCTGATTTTCCAGACCATGTTTTCAAACTTAAAAAATCTTTATATGGTTTAAAACAAGCACCAAGGGCATGGTATGACAGACTTATTAACTTTTTGCTTAAGAATGAATTTAATAGAGGCCAGATTGATTATACTCTATTTAGGAAATCCATTAAAAATGACATTTTGATTATTCAAGTTTATGTTGATGATATCATATTTGGATCAACTAATGGCACTTTGTGCAAAGAGTTTTCTGACCTAATGCAGAAAGAGTTCCAAATGAGCATGATGGGAGAACTTAAGTTCTTCCTGGGAATTCAGATTCACCAAGGTAAATCAGGTATACTCATTCACCAATCTAAATACACTAAAGAACTTCTTAAAAAGTTCAAGATGAGTGACTGTAAGCCTATGGCCACCCCCATGCACCCAACCTGCTCTCTTGAGAAAGATGAAACCAGCCAAAAGGTAGACCAGAAAACATACAAAGGTATGATTGGATCCCTTCTTTATTTAACTGCTTCTAGATCTGACATTTTGTTTAGTGTTTGTGTGTGTGCCCATTTTCAAGCTGACCCTAGGGAATCCCATATAATTGCTGTCAAACGAATTCTGAGATACCTTAAAGGAACCACCAACCTTACCCTGTTATACAAGAAAACCCCCACCTACAAACTAAAAGGTTTTTGTGTTTCCGACTATGCTGGAGACAAGCTGGAAAGGAAAAGTACAAGTGGCAACTGCACTTTCTTAGGTGATAATTTGATCTCTTGGTCAAGCAAAAGACAAAACACCATTGCCATGTCAACAGCTGAAGCTGTGTATATATCAGCAGCAGGATGTAGTTCACAGTTACTCTGGATGAAACATCAACTTGAAGATTACAACATCTTTGAAACCAATATCCCTTTATTCTGTGATAACACTTCAGCCATAAACCTAACCAAAAACCCTATCTTACACTCTAGAGCCAAACACATTGAAATAAAACATCATTTCATTAGGGACCATGTTCAAAATGGGACCTTAAGCATCCAGTTTGTGGACACTGATCATCAATGGGCTGACATCTTCACTAAAGCACTACCTGAAGACAGGTTCGAGTTCATCAAGAAGCATCTCAACATTACCTCCATATCTGACTAGCTCAAGTAGTCAACATAGGAGTTTTTAAATTTCTTGTAATTATGTTTTCTGTCTTTTAATTTCTGTTTTACTTTCTGTAATTTGTAAAGAGAAAAACAAAAAATACAAAAATAGTAGGACCTCTTTTTGGCTGATGAAAAAAAGGAGGAGAGAGAGAAAAAGGAGAAATAAGTAGAAAAGGAGAGATAAAAAGAAAGAAGGAGTGAAAAAGAAAGAGATGAAAAGGAGAGGAAACAGGGAGAGAGAAAAATAAAGAGATAAAAAGAAAGAGTGAAAAGAGAAGGAGTTGAAAAGGAGAAGAAAAAGTCAGTATTAGACATAGGGGGAGAGATTGGTCTGAGGGGGAGTATTTTAAGCACTTCGGGTTTTAAGCTAGCAAAACAAGTTAAGGTTTTGTCATCATCAAAAAGGGGGAGATTGTTGGAACCAAGTTGGTTCTAAATCTTAGGATTTTGATGTTTACAAAAGCACTCAATGTAATCTTATTTTGTACCATGAATTATAAAATTAAATGCCACCAGAAGCTGAAGTAATCAGAAGCAGAAGATCAAAGGGTTCAGAGATTTAATCCTGAAGGTACCAGAAGATACTCCAGGATGTCAAAACATCACCAGAAGATATCTTTGCTGGCCCAGATCAGAAGGAAGCAAAGTCAAAAGGAGACCTGGACCAGACCAGAACGAAGCCTGCCAGAGGGAGACTTGATCCAGACTAGAAGGAATCATTTGTCAGACTTATTCCATAAGTTATTCTGACACGAAGATGACCTGGCAGTGAAATAATAAATAGCCCAGACTTGATCCAGACTTAATCAGAGGATAAGTTAATGGGTCCATAACAAGAGAATCAATCCAGATTTGACCCAGACTAGAAGATAGCATGATTCAAGGTATGAAACTAAGTCTAGACCAGAATAAATGATCTCCAGAATTGATCCAGAACTGATTCAAAACAGAAGGTAAACAGTCCAGACTGAAATATTATTTGTCCAGATTTAATTTCATTTTAATCCAGACCAAGTCCAGAATTGGTCTAGATCAGAGGGAAGATATTCAGATCAATGGTCCAGATTTGAGTATATGGCCTAGTGTTGGCCGAGATCAGAAGATCAGACCATGACCCAGTGTTGGCCGAAATCAGAAGATCAGAAAGTGTGGTCCAGGGTTGGCCGAAATCAGAGAATCACAACAGATCACTTAGTATGGTCCAGATGTGACTAGCGCAGAAGATCAAATGGTCCAGATTTAATCATGAGGATTAATGGTGGAAATTTTAATTTATTTTGATCAAAGTATTAAAAGGATTTGTTACAAAAATAAAGTGAAGTCGTATGGAAGATCAGGAGCTGTTGGCGGGAAGAAACTAAAGACATGATTGGCCAGTTATTTTTGAAAGAAAATTTGAAGCATAAAAAAGATATGTTTTTTTATTTAAGTGAAGCCCGATTGGTCAACATATTTTTGCAAGAGAATCCAGCAAGATAGAGCTCGAAATTAAGCTTGGAAGAGGCCCTAATACGCATCTAAAAAATGAGGCTCAAGGCAGGATACTTAGCATCAAAAATCACAAAAGAGTCATACACTTCCAAAAGCAAACACTCAAGTTTTTAGTGAGGTTAATTGTGAGTTCCAGCTTTCCATAAGCAAGCACTCGTGTTATTTTCTTTCCTTTTTGTTAGATCTAAGTTGTTGAAGTAGAGTCTACAGTTTGAGGGAGTCAGAAGGGGTAGCAGATTACTTGGCAATTGGTTTCAAGGCGTTGTAATTCCTTCTACAATCTGGGGTTGTCAGATTGGTAGGAGAAGACTTGACTTAAGAAGTCAAGGTGTTGTATTCCTCAAAAGTCTAGGATTGTTAGACTGTTTGAGAAGACTGGCTTGGAGGGTCAGTGGTACTGTTGTAATTCAAGGTTTGAATTAGTGAAATCCTTCAAGGTGAAGGGACTGGGCGTAGCCTCGTTAACGGTGAACCAGTATAAAAATTGTGAGTTTCATTTTTACTTTATATCCGCTGCTAACTCTATTTTTAATCATACATCAAGTTTTGTTTTAAAAGTATAAAAACAGGAAAAGTATTCAAGTTAGTCAAACACAATTCAACCCCCCTTCTCGTGTTTGCACCTTCACTATTCTATCCAGGCTACAGAATGGTTCCGCGTGTATTTGATGGTCCATTTCATTTGTAAAATCGTGTTAGTTCGTGAGAGACTGCACGTGTGCTGGTCCGTGAGAGACTACACCTTGGAAATTCCAAGAGTTGTGTACATTGGCATTTACATATTGCATCGGGGTGGTTGACTGTGAGTCATGTTTTAATATGAGTTGACGAGTTGATACCGAGGGTGGCAAGTATCCATTGAAATTTGAGTGCCGAATGGGTGTTTGTGATTACTGATTTTGTTGTACTTGCAATATAATTAATATGTAAATTGGCTATTTCGCGAAGATGTTAATGAATACGTTCATAAGTAAGCATACTTCATCATTACTATTGTTATATCATTTGAGCATGCCATGTATGTACATTGTTATCTTAGAAATAATTGCTATGTGGTAATTGTTATTTTCGGTCGGTGACCCTTTACAATTATTGTGGAAAATTGGGCTTTGCCCTCAGATGACCCCCAAATCGTACCACCGGTGGGTACCCAAACGACGGAAACGTTGCTAGATTTCCTTGACCATCATTTGCCTACTGCTTCGGTATATGAACTCATCTCAAGCAGGGCGACTTACACGGGGAGATTCGTGAGGACTTGCAGGATCGACGAGGCAGTGGCTTACATAGAGCACACTCACGCGAGGATTGATTTTCCGGTATCTCCAAATTGATATTGGAGGAGTACGGAGTTTTTGCGGACGCGAAGGGCTTGGCTGAAGGGGTTGAGATGGAGGCCATGGTAGGTGTGGTGACTCCTAACCCGGTAGCTGGAGGGGATGTTCGTGAACCCCAGGCGGGAGAGAAGAATAAAGGACCGACGCTAGCAACAGTTGACATTCCGGGTCCATCTAGGACAACAGATGATTGTTTTAAGATTCCGGCACCGCCGAAGCAACCCATATCGTGGGTAGATCTGACTTCGGAGGAGACTGATCCTTCCCTGTATGATGAGGAGGAGGACGGCACATCAAGGCGAGCTGCGGAGTCAGACGAGACTTGTATGGGATGCGGAGGGAACCCTTGCTACTGTAGCTTTAGTGCATGATCAGTTTAGACTTGTTGTATAGGGTCTTGAGCTTTGGGAATGTAATTATTTATTTTGGAATTATTGTATATCTTTTCCGCACTCTGATACTGTTTTAGTGGGCCTTAGGCCAGATGTTTTTTTTGAGATGTTATGACACCGACTTTTGTGATGCGTACCTTTTATTATACTAGAAGTATTAATTCCAAAATTTTAACTACTTAGTTATATTTATGATATAATTATTTAATTATTCTTGTCATTGGAATTTAAGAGGTATTATTTTATGAAACGACTAAATTTTAAGTTCATTTTAATTATGTTGAATTAATTCGAAAATTCTTTTAATTATTTATTTTGGTTAAAAAAAAATACACTCGCCCTGTTTAAAAACTCGGGGTGTTACAACTGTGGTATCAGAGCTTTTGGTTAAAATTTTGGTTGACTTTTGGTTAAACTTTTGGGTAGGGCTCTGGTTAGATTGTTTGTTGGGAGTCATTATCTGATCATGCATAGAAGCGAGTAGTTAGAGTGTTAAGTCTTGTATAGTTGTGGTGTGCTGAAGTAATGATGCTGTTAAAGTTATATTTTGGGATTATTCTAAGTGGTGTGAGATTTCTAGTTGATGATGGTTTGGTAGGAAACAATGCCTCCAAGGAGAGACGACACTGCAAGAGCCAACGTCAGCCGGGAGGATAGGATGGCTTAAGCGATGAATAACATGGCTGCGTCTGTTGCTGCACAGACGGCTGCGAAGACTCAACTTGATCTAGAGAAAAGAGAAAAAGAGATTCGTGCTGCTGAATCAAGAGGACTAGAGGATTTTCGTCGTCATAATCCTCCAAAGTTCAAGGGTGATGAAGGTTGAGAAAGAGCGGACCAATGGATTTAGGAAATGGAGAAATTTTTTGAAATGATTAATTTTCCGGCAGCGGTGAAGGTCAACTATGCTACATATCTGCTACTAGGGGATCCAGAATATTGGTGGAGAAGTACCAGACTTCTGATGGGATCAGCTCATGAGGAGGTGAATTGGGAGTCATTCAAAAAGAAGTTTTTGGACAAATACTTCCCGATGAGTACTACAACTAAGTTGGGTGATGACTTTATGAAATTACACCAAGGAAACATGACGGTGGGTGAATATGCAGCTAAGTTTGAATCTTTGTCAAGGCATTTCAGATTTTTCCGTGAAGAGGTGGATGAACAATTTATGTGTCATCGTTTCCAAAGTGGGCTGAAGTATGAGATTCAAGACTCAGTTTTACCCTTGGGAATTCAACGTTTCCAAGCATTAGTGGAGAAATGCAGAGAGGTTGAGGATATGAAGAACAGGAAGGCCAACCGACGAGGTAACTTTAATTCAAGAGGGCCGAGCCGGATGAATTATCAGAATAATAAAGGGAAGCAAGTTGCTAAGCCATATAACCGGCCACAGAACAACAAAAGAGGCCAGAATCGGCCGGGAAACCTAAATTTTGGAAGACAATTAGGACAAGGGGTTCGATGTTTCCGATGTGGAAAAGAGGGACATTATGCTACTGCTTGTACCACTATTAGTCATTCATGCTACAATTGCCAGAACCCAGGACATTTTGCAAAGGATTGCAAGGCTCCAAAGGTGGAACCAACGGTGAACGCGACTAGGGCTACTCGTCCTACCGCTAGGGGCCGCGTTTATCATTTGGGTGCTGAAGCTGAACATCAACCTCACAATTTGATCCAGCGAGATTACGAGATTGCAGGTAACACACTAACAGCACTTTTTGATTTAGGGGCAACCCATTCTTTCATTGGTATGGACTGTGTGAATCGTTTGAAGCTCTCTATGTCTGCTTTGCCTTTTGATTTGGTTGTTTCCACACCTGCTAAGACTTTGACCGTAAATACTGCATGTTTACGCTGTCTTGTAACTATTCATAATAGAGATTTCTTGGTTAATTTAATTTTTACCCCTACAATCACTCGAGATCATTCTCGACATGGATTGGATGTTGTATAATTATGTAGTCTTGGATTGTGCTCGCAAATTAGTTCTTTTTCCCGAACTTGGAGTCGTTCGGTATTTGGCTGCTAACAAGCTCAGAGTGTCACTGAGAGAAGGAACTCGTAAATTTTTATCATTGGCTAACATGGAGACCAAGATGGATGTGAGCATAGAAGATGCGGTGTTAGTCAAAGAGTATCCGGACGTATTTTCAACAGAAATTCCAGGATTACCCCCAGTAAGAGAGATGGAATTCTTCATTGATCTACACCCAGGAATTGGACCTATTTCAATTGCGCTGTATCGGATGTCGCCATTGGAATTAAGCGAGCTTAAGGGTCATATTGAAGGTTTGTTGGAGAGAGGATTTATCAGACCAAGTGTCTCGCCATGGGGGGCTCCGGTGTTGTTGGTTAAGAAGAAGGATGGAAGTTCGCGCTTATGTGTGGATTATAGGCAACTTAATAAGGTAACTATTAAGAATCATTATCCTTTACCACGCATTGATGATTTAATGGACCAATTGAGAGGAGCCTTGATGTTTTCAAAGATTGATTTGAAGTCAGGATACCATCAGATTCGGGTAAGAGAAGGAGATATTCAAAAGACTGCTTTCAGAACCCGTTACGGACATTATGAATATCTCGTTATGCCATTCGGAGTTACGAATGCACCAACGATTTTTAAGGATTATATGAATAGAATCTTTAGCCCATTCCTGGATAAATTTGTTGTGGTGTTCATCGATGATATATTGATTTATTCAAAGGATGAAGAAGAACATGGAGAGCATTTTCGTCAAGTTCTTGATGTTCTACGAGAAAAGCAATTGTACGCCAATCTGTCGAAGTGCGAGTTTTGGCTAGAGAAAGTGAATTTCTTGGGACATGTGATAAGAAATGAAGGAATCGTTGTAGATCCGGCAAAGATTGAGACAATCCTTGCTTGGAAACAGCCTCAGACCATCATAGACATATGAAGTTTTGTCGGACTGGCAGGATACTCCAGGAGATTTATTGAAGGATTTGCTAAGATTGTAGCTCCTTTGACACAACTCACCAAAAAGAATCAGCCGTTTGCATGGACAAAGAAGTGTGAGGAAAGTTTTCAGTTGCTTAAGCAAAAGTTGGCAACCTCACCAGTATTGGTCTTGCCACTACCAGAGGAACCCTATGAGGTTTACTGTGATGCATCTCACCAAGGTTTGGGATGTGTTTTGATGCAACACAAGAAAGTTGTAGCCTACGCCTCAAGGCAGTTGAAAACTCACGAACGAAACTATCCTACTCATGATTTAGAACTTGCTGCGGTAGTTTTTGCATTAAAGATATGGAGGCACTACTTATATGGACGACGTTTACAGTATTCAATGACCATAAAAATCTGAAATATTTGTTTGATTAGAAAGAATTGAACATGCGCCAAAGGAGATGGATGGAGACTCTCAAGGATTTCGATTTTTCATTGCAGTACCATCCTGGGAATGTTAATGTGGTGGCTGATGCATTAAGTAGAGGAAGTGTGTCAGTATCTTTAATGATAATGGCCAAACAACAAGAATTGTGGGAATCATTTAGAGATCTACACTTGGACGTAGTGTTTGCTCCAGGAATTTTAAAGTGTGGAATGATAAAAATTTCGAGTGGACTACTTGAGGAGATTGCGAACTTGCAAGATGACACATTAATCCAAGAAAAGAGGAATCTAATAGTGCAAGGAAAGACAACTGAGTTCAGGATTGGACCAAATAATATTTTGAGATGTAATGGAAGAATTTGTGTACCGGCAGTTACAGATATGAGAAGAGCGATTTTGGAAGAGGCTCATAAGAGGAAATTGAGTATTCATCCTGGAGCGACCAAGATGTATCAGGACTTAAGACAGAATTACTATTGGCCAGAAATGAAGAGGCATGTATCGGAGTATGTATCGGCTTGTTTAACTTGTCAAAAAGCGAAAGTGGAACATCAGCGACCTGCTGGAATGTTGCAACCTTTGGATATACTGGAATGGAAGTGGGATAGCATTTCCATGGATTTTATAACTGGATTGCCCAAGACAAGGAGAAAGAATGATTCGATTTGGGTAATAGTAGATCGATTTAAAAAATCCGCACATTTCTTACCAGTAAAGACCACCTATAAGATAGATAGGCTGACGCAAATCTACATTGCTGAGATTGTGAGATTACACGGAGTACCATCGAGTATCGTATCAGACCGTGATCCAAAGTTCACGTCTCACTTTTGGGGAGCGTTGCATGAAGCATTAGGAACGAAACTGAAATTGAGTTCGACATACCATCCACAAACTGACGGACAAACCAAGTGAACGAATCAGAATTTGGAAGATCTATTGAGAGCATGTGTGTTGGATGATAGAGGAAACTGGGATGAGGTATTGCCATTGATTGAGTTTACTTACAACAATAGTTTTCACGCAAGTATTGGAATGACACCCTATGAGGCTTTTTATGGACGCAAGTGTTAGACGCCTTTATGCTGCTATAAGGACGGAGAAATTATGATTGTTGGACCTGAGATGGTGCAACAGACTACAGAGAAGGTCAAGAGGATACAAGAGAAAATGAAGATTTCAGAAGATCGTCAGAAGAGTTATGCGGACAAGCATCGCAGACCTTTAGAATTCGAACAGGGTGATCATATATTTCTAAGGATCACGCCTACAACTGGAGTTGGGAGAGCTATTAAATCAAGAAAATTGACTCCGAAATTTATAGGACCATACCAAATCACTGCACGAATTGGACCAATGGCTTATTGGATTGCTTTACCTCCAATACTGTCCAATATTCATGACGTATTTCACGTGTCGCAGTTAAGGAAATACATTTCGGATCTGTCACATGTGATTGAAGTAGACACAATTCAACTGAAGGATAACTTGTCATTTGAAGTATTACCTGTAAGAATTGAGGACAGGAAGATTAAACAGTTGAGAAACAAGGAAGTCCTACTAGTCAAAGTGATTTGGAATCCGACTACTTGAGACGCGACTTGGGAACTAGAGAGTCAGATGAGGGAACAACATCCTCGATTGTTTATCGACATGTAGTTTCGAGGACGAAACTAATTTAAGGGGGGAAGTAATGTAAGACCCTTAAATTTAAAATTAAATTATGGATTTAATATTAAGTGTATTTTGGGAACATTTGTAAAATATTTAATATATGTATATTATTTTTATATATATATATAAATATTTATTTTGGAGGTTGGATTAAAATTATTGGATGAAGGATAAATTAATTTAATTACGAGTAATTAAATATCGGGCAGTTAATTAAGATGTTATGTGTTAATTACGACGAGAGTGGTTCAGTACTTGATGGTCAAGCAATATTATAATATTACTGTGTTGGGTGAGGTGGCACATATATGCCTATATATATGTAAGTGAGAAGCAAGAAATCAAAAAACATTTCCTTCCTTCCTCACTGCATGCGCCAGTTTCCTTCTTCCTCTTCTCATTCTGTTTTTGTGTTGGTGGTGACAAAAAAGCATCCTCAAAAGTCAAATTACTTGGAAATCCAAGCGCTAAACCATAAAGTGTTAAGAACAAAAGTTGTTCTTCTCATCGTTACGGAGCTAAAGAACTAACTTTGGTAGTGACGACGCGAACGGGAGTTTCACCGACTTTTGTCGCGGTAACGTGAACGAGCGAAGAAAACGTAACTAAGGTAAGGGGCACCTTCCAACTTTCTAGATTGCATTTAGGGCCGTAAATGCATATTGATGTGTGATTATATTTTTGGTTTGAAAATGAAACTGTTGTGCATGTTGTTATGAATGATGAATATGCATGCTGTTGATGTTTTTTTTTATGATCTGTGCTGTTGCTGTTTTGGTTGATACATCAATGATGTTTTGGTTGTGTGGGGATACTGGAAAGTGCTTTGCATGTAGTTTTAGGGATGATCAAAATGCATGTGTTGGGATATGGCTGTACTGTCTTGTGACTGTTTTAGGAGGGTAAGATTGTTTTTTTGTTGCTGCTATTGTTGATTTGTTGTTAAGTGGAGGATGCTTTTATGGTTTTATTGTGGTGAAGGAAATCAATTATGTTGTGTCGTTAACATTCTGGTGTTGGTAGTTAAAGAAGCTGTGATTTTGTGTTGGTGTTGATGGTGGTTTTCAAAAGAAAAGGATTTTAAAAATGGGTGGAGGTCTTCTGGAAATTTTACTATTTTTGAAGGTGTTTTCGAATACGGCACTAGTGTATTCGAATACATTTATGCAAAATCTCTGTTTTATTCAATTTTTGAACTTGTATTCGAATACGACACTCTGTATTCGAATACAGATAAGTGATTTTTGCTTCTGACTTAGCATCTGTATTCGACTACGACCCTGTCGTATTCGAATACAGATTTGCTGGTTTTGCCACTGACTTCGCATCAGTATTCGGCTACGACAACCTCGTATTCAAATACAGAATGCTGATTTTTTTCCACTGTTTTAGTATCTGTATTCGAATACAAGGAAGCTGTATTCGAATACAGATTGTTTTTTTCCCAAAAATTCCAGTTTTAAACATTGGTTTATGCACTTAAAGTGTTGGGGAAACATTGGGAAGGCTTGTGATGACATTAATTGGAATTTTTGAGATGATTTGTGGTGGTGATGATGAGGTTCTTGAGATTTTTTTTTATTTGATGATGTGGTGATAATGAAGTTGTTGAGATGGTTTGAGGTGGAAATGGAGTGGCTGGATTTTCAGCTGGTATTGGCATACTGTTTTCAGTGAAGAGAAAACATCGCATGTCCATGCATTGCATAGTCGGGTGGTGACCGCGATGGGCCACAGAGTTGATGCAGTGACCGTGATGGGCCGCGAAGTTATGTAGTAACCATGGGTTATAGAATAGTTCCGCGTGTATTAGACGGTCTATTCTATCCGGGTTTAGAGTATTTCAGCGTGTATTAGACGGTCTATTCTACTCGGACTACGGAGTGGTTCCGCGTGTATTAGACGGTCTATTCTATTTGGGCTACGGAATGGTTCGCGTGTATTTGACGGTCCATTCCATTTGTAAAATCGTGCTGGTCCATGAGAGACTGCGCATGTGAGGTTCGTGAGAGACTCCACCTTGGAAATTCCAAGAGTTGTGTACATTGGCATTTATATATTGCATCGGGGTGGTTGACTGTGAGTCATGTTTTAATATGAGTTGATGAGTTGAAACCGAGGGTGGCAAGTATCCATTGAAATTTGAGTGTCGAATGGGTGTTTGTGATTGCTGATTTTGTTGTACTTGCAATATAATTAATATGTAAATTGGCTATTTCGCGAAGATGGTAATGTATACGTTCATAAGTAAGCATACTTCATTATTACTGTTGTTATATCATTTGAGCATGCCATGTATGTACATCGTTATCTTAGAAATAATTGCTATGTGGTAATTGTTATTTTTGGTTGGTGACCCCTTACAATTATTGTGGAAAATTGGGCTTTGCCCTCAGATGACCCCTAAACCCGTACCACCGGTGGGTACCCAGACGACGGAAATGTCGCTAGATTTCCTTGACAGTCATTTGCCTACTGCTTGGGTATATGACCTCGTCTCAAGCAGGGCGACTTACACGGAGAGATTGGCGAGGACTTGCAGGATCGATGGGGTAGTGGCTTACGTAGAGCACACTCACGCGAGTATTGATTTTCCGGTACCTTCCAAATTGATATTGGAGGAGTACGGAGTTTTTGCGGACGCGAAGGGCCCAACTGAAGGGGTTGAGACGGAGGCCACAGTAGGTGTGGTGACTCCTAACCCGGTAGCTTGAGGGGCTGTGCGTGAACCCGTGGCGGGAGAGAAGAATAAAGGACCGACACTAGCAGCAGTTGACATTTCGGGTCCATCTAGGACAGCAGAAGATTGTTTTTAGATTCCGGCACCGCCGAAGCGACCCAAATTGTGGGTAGATCTGACTTCGGAGGAGATTGATCCTTCCCTGAATGATGAGGAGGAGGACGTCACATCAAGGCGAGCTGCGGAGTCAGACGAGACTTGTATGGGATGCGGAGGGAACCCTTGCTACTGTAGCTTTAGTGCATGATCAGTTTAGACTTGTTGTATATGGTCTTGAGCTTGGGGAATGTAATTATTTATTTTGGAATTATTGTATATCTTTTCCGCACTCTGATACTGTTTTAGTGGGCCGCAGGCCAGATGTTTTTTTTGAGATGTTATGACACCGACTTTTGTGATGCGTACCTTTTATTATACTAGAAGTATTAATTCCCAAATTTTAACTACTTAGTTATATTTATGATGTAATTATTTAATTATTCTTGTCATTGGAATTTAAGAGGTATTATTTTATGAAACGACTAAATTTTAAGTTCATTTTAATTATCTTGAATTAATTCGAAAATTCTTTTAATTATTTATTTTGGTTAAAAAAAAATACACTCGTGCTGTTTAAAAACTCGGTTGAGATTAGATTCTTGACAAAAGAATTCAGTAGATGCTTCTGATATGAAGAAGAAAAACAAAACTGAATCTTTTGTTTGTGATTGAGAAGCTTTCAAGTATGTAAGTCTACGTGAGTGATGTTTTTCTTTGTACTTGAAGCTGTTATTTCTTCCTGAGCTTTGGCCTTCCTTTTATGGGCGTGAGAGCATTTAATGATGGTCAAATAGAGCCGTTGGTAGTGCTCTTGTCAGGCTTGACCAAAGACAATATTTCTGATTAAAAATAATCCAACTTTTGACTATTTTTAATCTCTATTTTGACTGGGCTGAAACCATTGATTCTTGATCAGATTTCCTTTGTTTAATGATCCTTTGTACTTCAAATATATTTGTTAATATCTTTGATTTGATCTGGAGTTTTGATTATGTCAAAACAGCTTGGAGAATGATGATGAACTTCTGTAGAATGTTAATGAAAATTCTGGAGATTGATAATCAATTTGGAGTCCTAGTATCTGAACTTTCTGGAGATTGATAATCAATCTGGAGGTTCAGTTTTGATCATTCTGGATGTCTTCCTGATCTTTTCTTGGATCTGCTTTGATGTAACTATACTTCAAGATCGTTCAACATTCTTGGCAGTCAAGCTGGAGAAGGATGTAACAAGGCTGGAGAATGATGTTCAGTATGCTGGAGAATGATTGTATCATTCTGGATTGATGATACACTGTTAGAGAATGATGTTAAACATGCTGGAGATTGATGTTTGATCATTCTAAAGATAGATGAGAGTTGATTGGAAAATGTAGGATTTTGAGTTGGAAAATGTAATTTGTTTTATTTTGGAAATTATTGTACTACTTTAACGCTAAACTATTCCGCACTCTGATATTTTCAATTGGGATGTTATGACAGTAATCTTTTGAGATGTATTGATGTTTATCATTAAATTCCCAGAATTAAGTACTTAGTGATATTACGATGAAGTTATTTAATTACGTTCATCGATTAAATTACGAAGTATCATTTTATGAAATGGATTAGTGAAAACTTTATTTTAATTCTTTATGAATTAAATTTGGAAAATTCTTTTACTTAATTGTTTAAAAAAAAAAAAATACACTTGCGCTGTGTTTTAAACTCGGGGTGTTACAATTGTGGTATCAGAGCATTTGGTTAAAGTTTGGGTTAAAGCTTTGATTAAATTATTAGTTTTGAGTCATTACCTGATCATGCATAGGAGTAAGTAGTTAAAGTGTCAAGTCTTGTGTATGTTGTGGTGTGACTGAAGTGATGATGGTTTTGTAGGAAACAATGCCTCCAAGAAGAGATGACACCACAAGAGCCTATGTCAGCCGGGAAGATAGGATGGCTGAGGTGATGAATATCATGGCTGCGTCTGTTGCTGCACAGACGGCTGCAAAGACTCAACGAGATCTGGAGAAGAGAGAAAGAGAGATTCGCGTTGCTGAATCTAGAGGACTAGAAGATTTTCGTCGCCATAATCCTCCCAAGTTCAAAGGTGATGAGGGTCCAGAAAGAGCGGACCAGTGGATTCAAGAGATGGAGAAAATCTTCGAGATGATTAATTGTCGGGCAGCGGTGAAAGTCAACTATGCCACGTATCTGCTGATAGGGGATGCAGAGTATTGGTGGAGAAGCACAAGACTACTGATGGGGTCAGCCCAAGAGGAGGTGAACTGGGAGTCGTTCAAAAAGAAGTTTTTGGAGAAATACTTCCCGATGAGCACTAGGACAAGGTTGGGTGACGATTTTCTGAAATTGCACCAGGGAAATATGACGGTGGAAGAATATGCGGCTAAGTTTGAATCCTTGTCAAGACATTTCAGATTCATCCGGGAAGAAGTTGATGAACAGTTTATGTGTCATCGCTTTCAAAATGGACTGAAATATGAGATTCAAGACTCGGTCTTACCTCTGGGAATTCAACGTTGACAAGTGTTAGTGGAAAAGTGTAGAGAGGTTGAAAAGATGAAGAACATGAGGGCCAACAGAGGAGGGAACTTTAATTCTGGAGGGCCTAGTCGGATGCACAATCAGAACAATAGAGGAAAGCAAGTGGCTAAGCCGTATAACCGACCACAAAACAACAAGAGAGGCCAGAATCGGCCGAGAAATCAGAATTTTGGACGGTAATTGGCACAAGGAGTCCGATGTTATAGATGTGGGAAAGAAGGACATATTGCTACTGCTTGTACCGCAAGGGATCTGATGTGTTTCAACTGCCAGAAACCAGGAAACGTGGCGAGGGATTGCCGGGTTCTGAAGGTGGAACCAACAGTGAACGCAACTAGGGCTACTCATCCTATTGCTAGAGACCGCGTATATCACATGGGTGCTGAAGCTGGGAATCAAGCTCCAAATTTAATCCAGCAAGATTGCGAGATTGCAGGTAACACCCTAACTGCACTTTTTGATTCGGGGGCAACCCATTCTTTCATTGCTATGGACTGTGTGAATCGTTTGAAGTTGTCAGTGTCTGCTTTGCCTTTTGATTTGGTTGTTTCCACACCTGCTAAGACTTTGACTGTAGACTCTGCATGTTTACACTGTACTGTAACGATTCAGAATAGAGATTTCTTGGTTAATTTAATCTGTCTACCCCTACAATCACTCAAGATCATTCTCGGCATGGATTGGATGACATATAATTACGTAGTCTTGGATTGCGCTCGAAAATTAGTTCTTTTCCCCGAACCTAGAGTCGTTCGGTATTTGGCCGCTAACAAACTCGAGGTGTCTCTGAGAGAAGGAACTCAGGGATTTTTATCATTGGCTAACGTGGAGATCAAGATGGATGTGAACATAGAAGATGTGGTGTTAGTCAAAGAATATCCGGACGTATTTCCAACAAAAATTCCAGGATTACCCCCAGTAAGAGAGGTGGAGTTTTTCATTGATCTACACCCAGGAACTGGACCTATTTCAATTGAGGGGAGCCGCGGTGTTTTCAAAGATTGATTTGAAATCAGGATAGCATCAGATTCGGGTAAGAGAAGGAGATATTCAAAAGACTACTTTCAGGACCCGATGTGGACATTATGAATATCTCGTTATGCCATTTGGAGTTACGAATGCACCAGCGATTTTCATGGACTATATGAATAGGATCTTTAGCCCATTCCTGGATAAATTCGTGGTGGTATTCATCGATGATATTTTGATTTATTCAAAGGATGAAGGAGAACATGAAGAGCACCTACGCCAAGTTCTTGAAATCTTACGCGAGAAGCAATTGTATGCCAATTTGTCGAAGTGCGAGTTTTGGCTAAAGAAAGTGAACTTCTTGGGACATGTGATAACAAAGGAAGGAATTGTTGTGGATCCGGCAAAAATTGAGACAATTCTTGCCTGGAAATAGCCCCAGACTGTCACAAACATACGAAGTTTTGTCGGACTATCAGGATACTACAGGAGATTTATTGAAGGATTTGCTAAGATTGTAGCTCCTTTGACACAACTCACCAGAAAGAATCAGCCGTTTGCATGGACGGAGAAGTGTGAGGAAAATTTTCAGTTGCTAAAGGAAAAGTTGACAACCTCACCAGTATTGGTCTTGCCACAACCAGAGGAACCATATGAAGTATACTGTGATGCATCTCACCAAGGTTTGGGATGTGTTTTGATGCAACACAAGAAAGTTGTAGCCTACGCCTCAAGGCAGTTGAAAACTCACGAATGGAACTATCCTACTCATGATTTAGAGCTTGCTGCAATAGTGTTTGCATTAAAAGTCTGGAGACACTACTTATGTGGATGCACGTTCACGGTGTTCAGCGACCATAAAAGCTTGAAGTATCTGTTTGATCAAAAGGAATTGAACATGCGGCAGAGGAGATGGATGGAAACTCTCAAAGATTTTTATTTTTCATTGCAGTATCACCCTGGAAAAGCCAATGTGGTGGCTGATGCATTAAGTAGGAAAAGTGTGTCAGTAACTTCAATGTTAATGGCAAGACAACAAGAGTTGTGGGAAGCATTTAGAGATCTACACTTGAACGTAGAGTTTGCACCAGGAATTTTAAAGTGTGGAATGATAACAATTTCGAGTGGTTTGCTTGAGGAGATTGCGAACTTGCAAGATGGCGCATTAATCCAAGAAAACAGGAATCTGATAGCGCAAGGACAGACAACTGAGTTCAGGGTCGGACCAGATAATATTCTGAGATGTAATGGAAGAGTTTGTGTACCGGAAGTTGCAGAGATGAGAAGAACGATTTTGGAAGAGGCTCATAAGAGTAAGTTGAGTATTCATCCTGGAGCGACCATGATGTACCAGGACTTAAGGCAGAATTTCTGGTGGCTCGGAATGAAGAGGGATGTAGCGGAGTACGTATCGGCTTGTTTAACTTGTCAGAAAGCGAAAGTGGAACACCAACGACCTGCTGGGATGTTGCAGCCTTTGGATATACCGGAATGGAAGTGGGACAACATTTCAATGGATTTTATAACAGGACTGCCCAAGACAAGGAAAAGAATGATTCAATTTGGGTAATAGTGGATTGATTGACAAAATCCGCACATTTCCTACCAGTAAGGACCACTTATAAGGTAGATAAGCTGACAGAAATCTACATTGCTGAGATTGTGAGATTACACGGAGTTCCATCGAGTATTGTATCGGACCATGACCCAAAATTCACATATCATTTTTGGGGAGCGCTGCATGAAGCGTTGGGAACGAAACTGAAATTGAGTTCCGCTTATCATCCTCATACAGACGGACAGACTGAGAGAACAAACCAGTCCTTGGAAGATCTATTAAGAGCATGTGTGTTGGATGACAGAGGAAACTGGGATGAGGTGTTGCCATTGATTGAGTTTACTTACAACAACAGCTTTCACGCAAGAATTGGAATGGCACCATATGAGGCTTTATATGGACGCAAGTGTCACACGCCTTTATGCTGGTATAAGGACGGAGAGAGCATGATTGTTGGACCTGAGATGGTGGAACAGACTACAGAGAAAATCAAGAGGATACAAGAAAAAATGAAGGTTTCGCAAGATCATCAGAAGAGTTACGCGGACAAGCATCGCTGACCTCTGGAAGAGTATTTCTAAGAGTCACGCCTACAACGGGTGTTGGCAGAGCTGTTAAGTAAAGAAAGTTGACTCTGAAATTTATTGGACCATACCAGATTACTGCACGAATTGGACCATTGGCTTATCGGATCGCTTTACCTCCTATATTGTCCAATATTCACGACGTATTTCATGTGTCGCAGTTAAGGAAATACATTGCAGACCCGTCACATGTGATCGAGCCAGATACAATTCAGCTGAAGGATAACCTGTCATTTGAAGTATTCCCTGTAAGGATTGAAGACAGGAAGATTAAACAGTTGAGGAACAAGGAAGTCCCACTAGTTAAAGTGATTTGGAATCCGACTACTGGAGACGCGACTTGGGAACTGGAGAGTAAGATGAGGGAACAATATCCTCAGTTGTTTATTAACATGTAGTTTCGAGGACGAAACTAATTTAAGGGGGGTAATAATGTAAGACCCTTAATTTTTAAATTAAAATTATGGAATAAATATTAAGTGTATTTTGGGGATATTTGTAAAATATTTAATATATGTATGTTTTGAGTAAATATATATATATATAAATATTTATTTTGGAAGATATAAGAAGATTATTGGATGAAGAATAAATTAATTTAATTACGAGTAATTAAATTAACGGAAAGTTAATTAAGGGATTATCGGCTATTTGCGACGAGACGGGTTAAGTGCTGAAAATCAGACAAGTGTCGGGTGAGGTGGCACCCACACAAGCATATATATAGGAGTGAGAAGGATGGTGAAATCAGAACACCATTCCTCCTCCCTCACTGCCCATACTGCATGTAACAGTATCCCTTCCCTTCTTCCATTCTGAAATCTGATTCACGTTAAGAGAAAAAAGAAAAGAGGGAGTTCCTCAAAAGTGTCATTACTTGGAAATCCAAGCACCAAACCAGAAAACCCTCAGTACAAAAGTTGTTCCCCTCATCATTCTGGAGCTAGAGAACCCAGTTTCGTAGCAGCAAACACAGGCGGGAGTTTCGCCGATTTTGACGCGTAAACGGGAACGAAAACAGCAACGAGAGAAGTAGCAGAAACGCAACAAAGGTAAGGGCACCTTCCACTTTCTAGTTGCATTAGGGCTGTAAGTGCATAACTGTCATGGCATTACTGGTGTTTTCGTTATTGTTTTTGAAGGAAAACTGTTTTGCCTGTTGATTGAAAGAAATGAAAAAAAATGCATTCTTTGATGTTTTAAAAAGTTCACTGAATTCGAATACAACATGAGTGTATTCGAATACAACGTGCCAAGCTTCTGTTTTACTCAAAGTTTTCAAGCTTCTGTTTTACTACAAAAATTCTCTTTTTAAATTGTTGTCTCTGCAACTAATTCAATTGGTTTCATGACCTGCATCTATCCTAGACTACAATCTCATGAATTTATCATCTCAAGAATTCATAAAGTCCACTTCCGTTTCAAATTACGAATCATAGTACATTTTAAAGTTGATCAGGAAATAAAAAGCATTAAGCACAGAGATGATAAAAATAATTCAATAAATTTATTCATATAACCAGGAGTCAATTGAGACAAATAAAGCTTTCATCTTGTTCCACTCATCCCTAAAAAATAGGGCTTAGTTACTCATTACAAAGATTAAAGAGATAAAGATTAAAGAAGAATTACAAGAAGGATTCATGAATGATTCTTGATAAAACTCCTTCAATGGTGTAGAACAGCCGTCTCTGAGCTTTTCTGCTAGGGCACAAGTCTCTGAGCTTCTCAATTGACAAAAAGATCCCCCAAAATTCTAAAAAACTCGGTTTTATGTATTCTTTAGCGCGCCACGCGCCCCAGGCGCAAGACTTGCGGTTCAGGCGCATTAAAACAGAAGAAGTGGTGCCAAAATGCGCTTCAAGCGCGTGCTTTGCGCTTCAGGCACACATAATCTGATGTCTGGAGTTTAATGCATTTTTCTCCCCTTTCGAGTTCGAATTTGGTTCCGATGTCTTCATGAAAGTTGTACATCTACTCCATGTAGGTAGAAATACTCCATGTAGGTCATGTCGATTTCTCACCAAAATTCAGATATGGTAGAAATACTCCATGTAGGACATGTCGATTTCTCACCAAAATTCAGCACTGCACGGAAAATAAAGAAATAACATAAAACCATAAAAAATATCTACTTAATAAAGGAAATACGAACATAAACATGTTATTAAATCTAAAAACTAAAATCAACAAAATATATTACATAACTCCTTAATTAACTAATGATTTCCTATAAATAAGATTAAAAACAGTGACAAATATGCATATGATGAAGAGTTATCAAGAGTCTACAATCTAAGGGAGTCAGAAGGGGTAGCAGATTACTTGGCATTAGATTCTAGGTGTTGTAATACCTTCTACAATCTGGGGTTGTCAGATTGGTAGGAGAAGACTTGACTTAAGAATTCAAGGTGCTGCATTCCTCAAAAGTCTAGGATTGTTAGACTGTTTGAGAAGACTAACTTGGAGGGTCAGTAGTATTGTTGTAATTCAAGGTCTTGAATTAGTGAAATCCTTCAAAGTGAAGGGATTGGAAGTAGCCTCGTTAACGTTGAATCAGTATAAAATTCTGTGTTTTTATTTTTACTTTATATCCGCTGCTAACTCTGTTTTATTCATGCATTAAGTTTTGTTTTAAAACTGCAAAAACAGAAAAAGTATTCAAGTTAGTCAAACACAATTCAACCCCCCTTCTCGTGTTTGCACCTTCAATTGGCATTAGAGCTCGGTCTCAAGGCTGAGCACTTAACAGTGTTTGAGGAAAGGTCCAAGGGGTTCAACATGGCAAAATCTAAAGATGATTTGGGAGGCAACATCAACAGACCACCACTATTTGATGGAGAAAGGTTTGAGTTTTGGAAGGACAGAATGAGAAGTTTCTTCATATCTCAAGATCCTGAATTACGGAAGCTGGTTGTGAAAGGATACAGTGCACCTACTGTTCCAGGAGATCCAACTAAAGAACTGGACATGGAAGATATGAAACCAGATCAGAGCAAATTATTCAAACTACATCACAAGTCCAGAAACATCATGATCAGTGCCATCACATGCAAGGAATTTGACAGATGCACAGATAAAGAAACAGTAGAGAGCATATTTGACAGTCTGGTTCTGACCTATGAAGGAAACCAGCAGGTTCAAGAAGCAAGGGAAAACATACTGGTCAAACAGTATGAGATGTTCAAGATGGAAGATGATGAAAACATTGATGGAATGTTCTACAGATTCCAGAATCTGATATCTGGACTGAAGGTCTTGAAGAAAAGCTACACAACAGCAGATCATGTCAAGAAGATTCTAAGAAGCTTACCAACCAAGTGGAGACCAATGGTTACTGCAGTTCAGCAAGCCAGAGATCTGAATAACTTAAGACTTGAAGATCTGATCAGCGCACTCAAGCCAAAGTATTGTACAAAGTATTGTACAATGTTCCTTTCCCAACCATGCGGGTAGGGGAAGACAAGTATAGGCAGCAACGTGAAACACCCTAAATTAAATCAACAGTTAATACATAAGTATGTGAAACAATTAGGTTGAATGTTATTTCGTTAAGTAATTAATTACCTTCGGTAGACTTTTACGACCAATGTTGCAACTTCCATCTTCACTTTCTATTTGCATTTCACGTTGAAGTTGCTTTTCCTTATCTTTTTTAACCAAGTACGCAACTTGCTCCGAAAGGGTTTTCAGCGCTTCTAATACTTGATCATTCGAGGGATTTGTGCGCTTCTCATGTGAAAAATAACTTTTGGGAGTCACGCCAAATCCCTTACCCCTCACACGGCTAGAATATTCAGGAACATTGAATACCTTGCCGAGAATGTCCCTTCAGCTAACTTCTTTATTTTCATCTTGATTTTCAAGACATTGTTCCAAGTTTTCCTAAAATACATGTAGTATTAAAAAGATAAGTTCAATATCATTTTTAAAAGACAATATTAAAAAATATTAAAGTGATATATACTTACACATTGTTGGACAACTTGTTGAACATTTTCGTTATCCACTATTCCATCTCTATTTACGCGAGCCTCCTTCCACAAGATATGACGACCCCATGGTTGATCGGATTTCGTCTCTTGCAGCTGTTCATTAAGACATAAAAAAATATATTAATTATAAACTATAGTTTATAATCTAGCTAACACAATGTATAAAAGTGATGTTTACTTACAATTTTTTGCTCTAAACGCGCATACCCCATACGCGATCTTTTGTATGGATGCACTGGGTTTTTTGCTCTCTCCCGATTTGCTGTACTTATATTCTATATATAAATAAAAAAAATAACGATCGTGTAGAAAATATAAGACATGAATATGAATAAAGCACACATACTAATAAAATAAATATTACCACAAATGCGAGGTCTGAGCATTTAGAACCAAAAAAGGTCCACTCTTTAGGTGTTATGTAGTGTTTGTAAATGTTTGGAGCTTCAACATTCACATTTCCTTGCTTGTCTCTCAGGTAAAAATTTGACAGATGGGATCTAAGTCCTCTGTGAATTTTACAGGCAACTCTAAGTACATAATTTTTACGCACATCTTCAAAGTTAAAAGCGCTCTGAAAACCAAATAAATAAAGAGTTTGAATAGAAGTATTTCAATGGAAAAAATTATAATTAAGTAACAAAAAAGTGGAGTAAAAAAGTTGATTACTTGTACATCACTCCATAGTATGTCTTTAGCATCCTTCAATGCTTTGTCTCTCGAGTCATCGATTGTTATTGGGATATTTTGGCAGACAACAGCACCGATGTAGCTTACCATCATCGAACTATTGGGCTCAATCGGCTGGCCACTTTCATTCCATCCCACCTAATAAACTCATAGCTATAGTGTAAGTGATTGCTTTCAAAAAAGAAAAAAGAAAAAAATCAAAACAAAAGTATAGTATATATACCTCAAATTTTATTCCAGTACTTCTTGCTATAATGACTTTTTGCATTATAGTTGCCCCACGCTTCACTTCACCTTCATAGCCTTTAGCATTGACAACTTCATTGTTTACAAATTCAGTGTTTACAACTTCCTCGTTATGACGACCTAAATCGCTGTTGGAATCCATTTATCTACACATTTCACACAGTATAAGTTTAACATGAGTATAAGTTCAACATGCAGTTTAGTGACAACAACAGATTGAATAAATACAACATGCACTATAAGTTTAGTGACAACGTGATATGAATGACAATACCTATAGTTTAGGGTTACGACGTCGCAGAAATACAAATAGAAATCTATTGTGCAACGGAAGATATCCTTAGGGTTCCACAAAGCACATTAAAAAACTGAACAAAGAGCGCCTTAAAAACCTTTATGGTCGTATGGATAGAACTTAGTGAAAATGGAGAATGATGAAAACATATAGTAAGTAATGAATATGGACAGAGAGAAGGGTTCGCACTAGGGAGAAGGGTTCGTATATGGAGAATGGTTCGTATAGAGAGTACATAATGATAAGGGTTCCACACTGCCAAGTTCGTAAGGGATGAGAATATACGTAATGAAAAAGAAAATGAAGAGGCAGTTTCTGATATTATCAGTTTACATAATATTATAAAAAAAACCCTTTTACAGCGCTTTTTCCAAAGAGCGCTTTAAAAGACTATATAAAAAGCGCCTTAAATAATATTTTATAGCACTTATATACACTATATAAAAGGCGCCATATGAGCATTTTACAACGCTTTTTATCCATAAGCGCTGTAAATGTTTTGTACTTATATTTTATTTTGTCCTTTACATCACTTTTTCCCATAAGCGCTGTAACTGTTTATCTCTTGTAATTGTAATTTATTTTTTTGAAACCATTTACAGCGCTGTAAATGTTTTGTACTTGTATTTTATTTTGCATTTTACAGCACTTTTTCCCATAAGCGCTGTAACTGTTTTGTCTCTTGTAATTGTAATTGTTTTTTTGAAACCATTTACAGCGCTTGTGGGCAAAAGCGCTGTAAATGTTTTGTACTTGTATTTTATTTTGCATTTTACAGCGCTTTTTCCCATAAGCGCTGTACATGTTTTGTCTCTTTTAATTGTGATTTTTTTTTGAAACCATTTACAGCGCTGTGATATAATATCCATACTCATGGATACCAAATTGTTCATATCAACTTATATAATGAGTTCAGATTATAGTTAAAATTTTTATCAAATTGTCATCTCTAAAATAATTAAATAATATAATTAAAAAAATTATATGATGAATTTTATAAGCATAAAATCAAATACTCAGTTTTGGCAGGTCAAGTTACATGAAATTTTACACAATGAGTACAAATCATTAGAAGACTTATATAAAACACATAAACACACTTAAGATGCCCTTCTTCTTTTCCTGGTGGGATTCACATTTGTTTGTCCATTAATGATACGAAACGATGGATTAATCCAAATTCCCTCATCATGATCATCTCTAAGATATAAACCATCATCAGTTGAATCAATTTCACATGGTTGTGATGTCGCAAAAGAAAATATCATTACCAACATCATCAACGTTGTTGTTATCATCACTTATTTTATCGGTCGATAGGACAACAGACCATTTATCATCAGCAGGATCAGTGACATAAAACACTTGTTGAGCTTGCGACGCTAAAATAAAACGTTCATCTTTGTACCCCACCCTCCTAAAATCCACAAGCAAGAACCCTGACTCATCAATCTGAACACCACTATTATTATCGACCCACTTGCAACCAAAGATGGGAACATGAAACATTGTGTAATCCAACTCCCATATGTGCTCGATAACCCCAAAATATGATAGATTTGAAAATATTGGGTTTTTGTCTTTTGCACTTGAGATAAGCATCGCTTCAACTACTAGAGTGACTCCGCTATTTTGCATAGTGGTTTGCTCATCTTGTTTTGTGGTATAAAATGTATAGCCGTTAATTACATAACCGGTGTAAGAAAAGACATGTAAACTCGGGCCATTTGCTAGCCACCTCAATCTCTCTGAAATTGAAGTGGGGTCTATATCAAACTTTGAGCTAATGTGATTTTTTAGCCAAGGGATAAAACTTTGATTGTGCTCTCGTGTTATCCAATTTTTATTCCTGTTCATGTTCAAACTAGATAACTGATCCATGTGTATTGTAACATACGGTTGAACCTCATCATCATTGTGCAGAACATACAATTGTGCCTGCTCCCATTCTGTTCTTGATATAGTCATTACTCTCTTTCCAATTATCCCTTCTCCTGTTATTCTTCCCGAATGACGAGACATAGGAAGTCCTATGGATTCAACATTGGATAGATATTAAGTACAAAATTCAGCAGCTTCTTCGACAATGTACCGTTCAACAATACATCTTTCTGGTCGACTTCTACTTTTTACGTACCCTTTTAATATTTTCATATATCGTTCTATCGGATACATCCATCTCATGTAAGCTGGCCCACAAAATTGTGTCTCCTTAACAAGATGAATAGTAAGGTGAACCATTATATCAAAAAATGAGGGTGGGAAATACATTTCAAGCTCACACAAAGTAACAACAATTTCCATCTGCAATGTCGGTAATTTCTGAGGATCGATCACTTTACTACAAATTTCCCTAAAGAAGAAACATAATTTAGTTATGGCTCGTCGAACTTTTTCAGGTAAAATGGAACGTATACCTATTGGTAGCAAATGCTCCATTAGAACATGACAATCATGAGTCTTCAAACCTTTTAACTTGAGGTCTTTCATACAAACTAAATTTTTTATGTTTGAACTGTATCCTTCTGGAACTTTAACTTCATGGAGAAATTTACACAACAATTTTTTCCTTTCTAGATAGAGTATGAGCGGCTGGAGGTAGATATGTGCGATTTCCTTTCTTTACATGACCCAATTCATTTCTTATTCCCATATCGACCAAATCCAATCTTGCATTGATGACATCCTTAGACTATCCCAGAACACTGAGTAACGTACCAATAACACTATCAAAGACATTTTTTTCAATATACATCACATCGAGAAAATGTCTTATATACAATGACTTCCAATATGGCAATTAAAAAAAATTGACTTTTTCTTCCACCAAGTTTTGACTAGCTCTCCTGCAAATGGTTTGCCAAATTTATTGGTCAAACCTTGTACTTTTTCCAATATTTGATATCCAGTCGGTGCTTTTGGAGTAGTACCTTCCTCTGATTTTCCATTGAATGCATTTATCCACCCACGGTAATGATGACTAAAAGGTAAAAATCTACGGTGTCCAAGAAAGACGTTCTTCTTACAATGTTTCAACCGCATCCAATGTGTACTCTCTTCTAATATAGGACAGGCACTCTGACCTTTAATGCTATACCTTGATAAATTACCATATGCTGGAAAACCATTAATTGTGTCGAACAACATAGCTCTCAAATTGAAACATTCTTTCTTGTACCCATCATAAACTTCCACACCTGACTCCCATAACTTTTTTAAATCTTCAATTAAAGGAGCCATGTAAACGTCGATATCATTCCCCAGTTGTTTGGGTCCAGAAATTAACATAGACAACATCATAAACTTGCGCTTCATACATAACCATGGAGGTAGGTTATAAATCAACAAAATCACAGGCCACATGCTGTGTGATATGCTTTGAAGACCATGTGGATTCATTCCATCAGTAGAAAGTGCAAGACGTAGATTTCTTGACTCTCTACCGAAATCAGGATACTCGTGATCAATTTTTGCCCATTGTGGAGAATCTGCAGGGTGTCGTAACTTTCCATCTCTAATTCTTTCATCTGCATGCCATGTCAGGTCTTTTGAATCTTCTTCACTGCGATAGATTCACCTAAATATTGGTATTATAGGAAAATATTACATGACTTTTGCTGGAATAGATTCTTTCTTCTTATATCGAGAGACATTGCATTTCAGACACACCTTTAGTAATTCATATTCTTTTCGAAATAAAATGCAATCGTTACACGCATGAATCCTTTCATAACTCATGCCAATAGAGCACAAAATTCGTTTAGCCTCATAGGTTCGACTGGGAAGCTCATTATCATCTGGCAACATATCTTTTAGGAGTGTTATAAATTATGTGAAGCTTTTATCAGACCAAACATTTTAGGACAATCCCGAATATCTTCTTCAACTGCTTTTGCAATATCTTCAACTCGGTCCTGCTCATATGTATTTGTGTCGAAATAATCATTTGAATCATATGTCGCATCACTGTCAAAATAAGTGTTCCTTTTTTTTTCTCACCATGTTTTATCCAACATGTATAGCTTTTATCAATTCCATTCCATACTAAATGTCCTTCCAATTCATCTGCTCTAACGCGTTTTCCAAAACAACATTTTAAACAAGGACAAGTGATTCGATTTGGGTCTTTTGCATTCTTCACTGCAAATTCAACAAACTCCTTCACTCCATTTTCATACTCTTTTGACAATCGATTGGCAGACATTATTTTCCGGTCCATTTTAATTATATGACCTATATGAATGCAGTAAGAACAAATCAATCTATAACAAATTTATCAAAACATAACATAACAGATCGAACAAATTTTATATGATTTTTCATGTAAGAATTTATGAATGCAGTATATATGAATGCAGTTACAAATTTATCAATCTATAACATCATACAAATCTATAGTATATATAGACTAATATTGGAAAATGGAAACCTAGGTCCAAGGTCATGCATACAAGTCAAATTTGAAAACAGAATAGATCGAATAAATTTCAAAACAGAACAGATTTATCATAAAAAATTTTATACGCATGGTTTATCACGTAACAATTTATCAGTTTTAGAGACAATAACAAATTAATAAACTAATATAGTACCTTAGACAACAATCACTCAGTAAAAATGGGCGCAAAGTAGAGGAGAGGAAAGTTCGTAATAGGGTTCGAAGGGATAGAACGTTTTAAATATGTTTTTATTTATTTATATATAATTGTTTGTAATTTTACAGCGCTTTTGTCCATAAGCGTTGTAAAAGGCTTTTAAAAATTAAATTTCAAAACATTTACAGCATTTACAGCGCTCTTAAAAGCGCTGTAAATATAGTGTGTGGGCGCTATCATTTACAACGCTTTTATCCATAAGCGTTGTAAACTACTTTTAAAAATTAAATTTTAAAACATTTATAGAGTTTACAGCGCTTTTATACAAACCGCTGTAAATGTAGCGCTCTAAACTTTATATGAGAATGCTATATTTTACAGCGCTTTTGCGCGAAGCGCTCTAAAAGCGCTGTAAACATTATGTGAAATCTCTATGAACCTAGAACACACTTTTCTATAAATCCTAAACCCTTCATGACCCTACAACAGCGCTTTTTCTAAAGCGCTTGTCATTGAAGCGCTGTTATATCCTCCGTTATTTTTAAAATATTATACAACAACGCTTATAGTTATTAAACGCTTTAAAATGTGCGTTGTAAAAGACCATTTTTGGCGTAGTGACACAAATAACTATTATACAACTATCTTTGAAGTCAATCCATTGAAATCATATGACTAAACTCTAACCATCAACTAATGTCTCTTAAATGTAAAATATGATTTATGATTTTTGTTTTCATAAATATTTTTAAAAAACACTTATTATTTAGTTGGGTCAACCCTTAATTTTTATGTGAACAAGAATAGAATTATTAAATAATTCATGCAAACAACTGAAGGTTAGTGGGGCAGCGACCCCTAATTCACGAATCTGTCCCTAAAGACACATTGCTTATTGTTTCTTGAGGAAATATGGGAGTATGATTTATTTATTTTAAATACGTGTTTTGAAAGCATTGACCACATATTTTAATATTCATGTATTACATATATAGATTAGTTTGTTATACATTAAAGTTGTGTGTTAGCTTGTTTCAAGTGTTGCCTAATCTATAATTTAAACTTGATTGTTTAAGTCAATGGGTAATAATTGGTTTGTGGGAGCTTGCAAAATGCAAAATATAGTTTGATATGATTATTCATGAAAGAATTGGTAAAACATTGTAATCCTACAAAAAAGGATAGGTACTCTCTCCACTTTCTCTAAAAATTTATCTTGGGACATATGCAAAATATTACAATATTATTATATACTTACCCATCAAAGCTTGAGAAAAAAAGGTAGCATAATTGTCATCCTTCATTCAAAAGAGATAATATTGAAGAAGAGATAATATTGAAGAGCATAAGAGTAATCTCAAGATGATCGACTTCAAGAGATGAGAATTCTCTCCCCTCTTTTTGTCATTATACATGGTGTCCTAAATTCATACAACTAAATTCAAATTCAAAGTTAATTGTTCTTTGACATGTGAATATGATATAACTTTATCATGATGTACAATAATTTTTAATACACTGTTATTAAAGCACTTTCATTTATTTCTTACAGCATGGAGTAGGTATTTGTTAATCATAACCCCTGATATAAGTTTGCTAATTGTATACGCATATTCTAGAATTCTTGGTAATGGTGATATCTCTCTTATTTTATTTTGTAAATCCAACATGTCCTTAAATATCTGTTGGAACCAAGTTGGTTCTAAGTACTTAGGATTTTGATGTTTACAAAAGCACTCCATGTAATCTTATTTTGAACCTTGAATTATTACATTAAATGCCACCAGAAAATGATGTTTCGAGAGGCAGAAGATGAAGACACCATATAATGCATCCAGAAGGTACCAGAGGATGCATCCTAGAATTACCAGAGGATATCTTTGATGGCCCAGATCAGAAGGAAGCAAAGTCAGAAGGAGACCTGGACCAGACCAGATGGAAGCTTCCAGAGGGAGACTTGATCCAAACCAAAAGGAGCCATTAGTCAGACTTAGACCAGAAGTTATTATGACCTGAAGATGGCTTGGCAGTGAAATGATAAAACAGCCCAGACTTGATCCAGACTTAGTCAGAGGATAAATTAATGGGTCCATAAAAAAAGAATCAATCCAGATTTGACCCAGACCAGAAGATATCATGATTCAGGGTATGAAACTAAGTCCAGGCCAGAAGAAATGATCTCCATAATTGATCCAGAACTGATCCAAAATAGAAGGTAAAATGTCCAGACTGAAATATTAATTGTCTAGACTTAATTTCAGTTCAATCTAGACCCAGTTCAGAATTGGTCCAGATCAGAGGGAAGATATCAAGATCAATGGTTCAGATTTAAGTATATGGGTCAGTGTTGGCCGAGATCAGAATATCAGACCATGGCCCAGTGTTGGCCGAAATCAGAAGGTCAGAATGTATGGTCCAGCATTGGCCGAGATCAGAGGATCACAGCAGATCAAGTTGCTAGACCAGGTTGGCCGAGATTAGAAGATCAGAAAGTGTGGTCCAGGGTTGGCAGAAATCAGAGGATCACAGCAGATCACTTAGTATGGTCGAGATGTGGACTAGCGCAGAAGATCAAACGGTCCAGATTTAATCATGAGGATTAACGGTGGAGATTTAATTTAATTTGATCAAAGTATTAAAAGGATTTGTTACAACAATAAAGTGAAGTCGTGTGGGAGTTCAGAAGCTGTTGGCAGGAAGAAACTAAAGACATGATTGGCCAGTTATATTTGAAACCAAATCTGAAGCTTAAAAAGATATGTTTTTTTATTTTAGTGAAGCTCGATTGGTTAAAGTATTTTTGCAAGAGTATCTGGTAAGATACAGCTCGAATTTAAACTTGGAAGAGACCCTAATTCGCATCTATAAAAAGAGGCTCAAGGCAGAATACTTAGCATCGAAAATCACAAAAGAGTCATACACTTCCAAAGCAAACACTCATATTTTTAGTAAGGTTAGTTGTGAGTTCCAGCTTTCCAGAAGCAAGCACTCGTGTTATTTTCTTTCCCTTGTGTTAGATCTAGGTTGTTGAAGTAGAGTCTACAATTTGAGGGAGTCAGAAGGGGTAGCAGATTACTTGGCAATTAGATTCAAGGAGTTGTAATTCCTTCTACAATCTGGTCTTGTCAGATTGGTAGGAGAAGACTTGACTTAGGAAGTCAAGGTGCTGTATTCCTCAAGAGTCTAGGATTGTTAGACTGACTTGGAGGGTTAGTGGAATTGACTTGGAGGGTTAGTTGGAGAAGACTGACTTGGAGGGTTAGTGGAATTGTTGTAATTCAAGGTTTGAATTAGTGAAATCCTTCAAGGTGAAGGGACTGGATGTAGCCTCGTTAACGGTGAACCAGTATAAAATTCTGTGTTTTTATTTTTACTTTATATCCGCTGCTAATCTGTTTTATTCATACATCAAGTTTTGTTTTAAAACAGCAAAAACAGAAAAAGTATTCAAGTTAGTCAAACGAAATTCAACCCCCTTCTCGTGTTTGCACATTCAATTGGCATCAGAGGTCGGTCTCAATGATGAGCACTTAACAGTGTTTGAGGAAAGGTCCAATGGGTTCAACATGGCAGAATCCAGAGATAATTTGGGAGGCAACATCAACAGACCACCACTGTTTGATGGAGAATGGTTTGAGTATTGGAAGGACAAAATGAGAAGTTTCTTCATATCTCAAGATCCTGAATTATGGAAGATGGTAGTCAAAGGATACACTGCACCTACTGTTCCAGATGATCCAACTAAAGAACTGGACATGGATGATATGAAACCAGACAAGAGCAGATTATACAAACTTCATCACAAATCCAGACACATCATGATCAGTGCCATCACATTCATGGAATTTGACAGATGCACAGATAAAGAAACAACAAAGAGCATATTCGACAGTCTGGTTCTGACCTATGAAGGAAGCCAGCAGGTTCAAGAAGCAAGGGCTAACATACTGGTCAAACAATATGAGATGTTCAAGATGGAAGATGATGAAAACATTTACGGAATGTTCTGCAGATTCCAAACTCTGATATCTGGTTTGAAGGTCTTGAAGAAAAGGTACACAACAACAGATCATGTCAAGAAGATTCTAAGAAGCTTACCAACCAAGTGGAGACCAATGGTTACTGCAGTTCAGCAAGCCAAAGATCTGAACAACTTAAAACTTGAAGATCTGATCAGCTCGCTCAGGTATCATGAAATAGAACTAGAAGCAGATGAACCAAAGAAGAAGAAGAATCTGGCTTTGAAGTCAAAACAGAAGAAAACTGCAAGGGCATCATCAGAATAAGAGGATAGTGACATTGACTGTGATGATATGGCTTACTTAACCAAAAAGATGGTTAAGATCTGGGAAAACAGGAAGAGAATAAGCTTCAAGAAGAAACATAACAACAAAGGAAAGGAAGAATCTGACAAGAAGAGTATTGTTTGTTATGGATGCAATGAACCTGGACATATCAAGTCAGAATGTCCAAATCTGGAAAAAGGCAAATAGCACAAGAAGAATTCCAGATTCAGAAAGAAGGGTCTGATGGCAGCCTGGGATGCATCAGAATCAGAGGAAGAATCGTTTGATGAAGAAGAGGCAGAAACAGCAAAGATGGCACACATCAGGTCTGCCTTTGGACTTCATAAAGGCAAGAATTCAGGAAGGAAAGCAGGCAGAAGGAAGAATGATCGAAGCAGTCATTCAAGAAACTCTGGAAGCACATCAGAGGGAGCAATTCTGGCTCTGATGGCTCATAAAAATTCAAGTTCTGAATACAGCTCAGGCTTTGGAACAGATTCAGAAGATGAAGACAATAGGTATTTTTTGATCTCTCTAAATCTGAGTTAATCGATGCTTTAAAAGATTTTTTAAATGCAAACAATAAGATTGTAGAAGGAATAAGATTTTTTAAATATGCATCTATGATTTATGGAAACAGTAACACTGAAAAGAGAGGTCTTGGTTTTACAGAAACGATTGCTGAAAGTAAAGCTGTTCATTCTGATGTTTTATGCATTGTTTGTGCTAAGAAAGGTCACTCTGAACTATCTTGTCCAATGGTAAAATCTGAACAAGATCAGAGAGTTGTTAAGACTAACAAACCTGGACCCAATCAGTTCTGGGTACCAAAAGATCAAATTGTCTATGTTACAGATATTCTGACCAACTAGAAGGAGACACCATAAATGGTGCCTTGACAATAGGTGTTTGCAATGCACAAGTAGAAGAAGGTTTATGTTCCTGCTACAACAAGACAAAGGCAATCTGAGTCTGATGGAAGAAGGTCTGGTCAACTCAACCAGAACCAGAATCGGAATCAGAACCAACACTGGAACCAGAATCAAAACTGGAACCAGAATCAGAACAAGAACTGGAACCATAATCAACTCTGGAACCAGAATTAGAATCAGTACTGGAACCATAATCAGAATCAACACTGGAACCAGAATCAGATAAGGAATTACCAGAATCACCAGAATTACCAAATTCATCAGAACCAACAGATTCACCCAAATCACTAGAATCACCAAAATCATTTGGGTTATCATAATCACAGGATTCACCAAAATTACCAGAATCAAAACATGTTCCAAAATCATCAGAGGAACATGGTTTATCAACCAAAGTAGAATCAAGGAAACTGCTCAAACAGGCCAGAAGAAGAACTGGCTCTAATGGCTCGAACATAAGCTAAGTCTGAATCTGAGTCTGACTTTGACTCAGATTTTGACAGAGAAAAGGCAAGGTCTGATCAGCAACACAAAGCTTGGTATCTTGACAGTGGATGCTCCAAACACATGACAGGAGACAAATCTATGTTTCTAGATCTGACTATGAAGAATGGAGGCAAAGTTTCCTTTTGAGGAAACTAGAAAGGTCAGATTATTGGTACAGGGACTATTGGTAACACTTCTTCTTCCCTGTCTATTAAAAATGCTCTGCTAGTTAAAGGGCTAAAACATAGTCTTCTGAGCATAAGTCAATAAGGTGATTGAAATTATGATGTTATCTTTAATCCAAAAACATGTAAAGCTGTTAGTCAGCTTGATGGGTCGGTTTTATTTACTGGCACTAGGAAGGATAATGTTTATAAAATTGATCTGTTCAGTCTTGCTAAGCAACAAGTTAAACGCTTATTGTCTGTGAGTGAGCAGAATCTGATTTGGCACAAAAGGTTAGGGCATGCAAACCCTAGGCTTATATCCGAATTGAACAAACTCCAGTTAGTAAGAGGGCTTCCCAAGGTAAGTTCCAAAACTGAGATTCTGTGTGAAGCATGTCAAAGAGGTAAGCAAACTAAAAGCTCTTTTAAAACTAAAAAATGTGTTTCTACCTCTCAACCACTTGAATTACTTCACTTAGATCTGTTTGGTCGTGTTCAAACAACTTCTCTCGGTGGTAAGAAATATGGTTTTGTGATTGTTGATGATTACTCAAGGTGGACTTGGGTAAAATTTTTAAAGAACAAAGATGAATCTCACAGAGTATTTATTTCTTTTTGTAAGCAAGTTATGAATGAACAGGGTATTAAGATCATAACCATCATAAGTGATCATGGATGTGAATTCGAGAACAAGTATTTTGAAGAATTCTTTGATGAGAATGGCATCTCTCACAACTTCTCATCCCCCAAAACACCTCAACAGAATGGAGTGGTAGAAAGGAAGAACATATCACTACAGGAGATGGCCAGAACCATGCTGAATGATATGAAGGTTGCCACCTACCTTTGGGTAGAAGCTGTCAACACAACTTGCTACATTCAGAATAGAGTCTACATCAGGTCCATCTTAAATAAAACTCCCTATGAACTGTGGAAAGGTAAGAAACCCAATATTTCCTACTTTAAGCAATTTGGCTGCATCTGTTTTATGTTGAACACTAAAGATAACCTAGCTAAGTTTGATTCTAGATCTCAAAAGTGTATCTTTATTGGCTACTTTGAGAGATCAAAAGCTTATAGAGTGTTTAACAAAGAAAGTAACATTGTGGAAGAATCAATCCACATTAAGTTTGATGATAAACAGCTTGACTCTGAAAAGTCAAAGCAAGATGAGGAAATTGCAGGTGAACCAGAGGCACAAGAACCAGAAGCTGGACCAGCAGCATAATCTGGGAAAGATCAAGATGAAGAAGAACATGGTTACTCTGAAGACAAGTCAAAGGGAAAGAATGGATGGAAGTACAAGTCTTCACATCCAGAATCTCTCATTATTGGCAGTGCAGCAGAACCTTTAAAGACCAGATCATCAAGCAGAGAAACTAGTCTGTTTGGTTTACTCTCAACAATTGAACCAAGCAATGTTGATGAGGCTTTGGCAGAGGAAGGTTGGATACTTGCAATGCAAGAAGAGCTGAATGAATTCCAAAGGAATGATGTTTGGGATCTGGTACCCAGACCAAACAAAAACATTATTGGAACCAAGTGGGTTTTCAGGAATAAACTCAATGAAAAAGGTGAAGTGGTAAGGAACAAAGCCAGATTAGTAGCTCAAGGATACAGTCAACAGGAAGGTATAGATTACACTGAGACTTTTGCTCCATTGGCCAGGTTAGAAGCAATTAGAATTCTCTTATCATTTGCTGCTAATCATGATATAATGCTGTGTCAAATGGATGTTAAAAGTGCATTCTTCAATGGCTGTATAAGTGAGGAAGTCTATGTCAAACAGCCCCCTGGATTTGAAAATTCTGATTTTCCAGACCATGTTTTTAAACTT
This sequence comes from Cicer cuneatum, assembly GCA_037974295.1. Classification (NCBI taxonomy): domain Eukaryota; kingdom Viridiplantae; phylum Streptophyta; class Magnoliopsida; order Fabales; family Fabaceae; genus Cicer; species Cicer cuneatum. The sequence continues at coordinate 31,500,386 of JBBPBO010001984.1, read as the reverse complement.
AAGAAATCTTTATATGATTTAAAACAAGCATCAAGGGCATGGTATGACAGACTTAATAACTTTATGCTTAAGAATGAATTAAATAGAGGCCAGATTGATAATACTCTATTTAGGAAATCCATTAAAAATGATATTTTGATTATTCAAGTTTATGTTGATGATATCATATTAGGATCGACTAATGGCACCTTGTGCAAAGAGTTTTCTGACATAATGCAGAAAGAGTTCCAAATGAGCATGATAGGAGAACTTAAGTTCTTCCTGGGTATTCAGATTCACCAAGGTAAATCAGGTATACTCATTCACCAATCTAAATACACTAAAGAACTTCTTAAAAAGTTCAAGATGAGTGACTGTAAGCCTATGGCCACCTTCATGCACCCAACCTGCTCACTTGAGAAAGATGAAACCAGCCAAAAGGTATACCAGAAAACATACAGAGGTATGTTTGGATCGCTTCTTTATTTAACTGCTTCTAGACCTGACATTTTGTTTAGTGTTTGTGTATGTTCCCGTTTTCAAGCTGACCCTAGTGAATCCCATTTAACTGCTGTCAAACAAATTCTGAGATACCTTAAAGGAACCACCAACCTTACCTTGTTATACAAGAAAACCCCCACCTACAAACTAAAAGGTTTTTGTGATTCCGACTATGCTGGAGACAAGCTGGAAAGGAAAAGTACAAGTGGCAACTGCACTTTCTTAGATGATAATTTGATCTCTTGGTCAAGCAAAAGACAAAGCACCATTGCCATGTCAACAGTTGAAACTGAGTATATATCAGCAGCAGCATGCAGCTCACAGTTACTCTGGATGACACATCAACTTGAAGATTACAACATCTTTGAAACCAATATCTCTTTGTTCTGTGATAACACTTCAGCCATAAACCTATCCAAGAACCCTATCCTACACTCTAGAGCAAAACACATTGAAATAAAACACCATTTCATTAGGGACCATGTTCAAAAAGGGACTTTAAGCATCTAGTTTGTGGACACTGATCATCAATGGGCTGACATCTTCACCAAAGCATTACCTGAAGACAGGTTCGAGTTCATCAAGAAACATCTCAACATTGTCACCATATCTAACTAACTCAAGTAGTCTTCTTAGGATTTTTTTTTAATTTTCTTGTAATTTTAATTTTATGTCTTTTATTCTGTGTTTTTAATTTCTGTATTTTGTAAAGAAAAAAAAAACAAAAATTTACAAAAATAGTACGACCTCTTTTTGGCTGATGACAAAAAAGGGGAGAGAGAGAAAATGGAGAAATAAGTAGAAAAGGAGAGATAAAAAGAAAGCAGGAGCGAAAAAGAAAGAGATGAAAAGAGAAGGAGTTGAAAAGGAGAAGAAACAGGGAGAGAGAAAAATAAAGAGAGAAAAAGAAAGAGTGAAAAAAGAAGGAGTTGAAAAGGAGAGGCAATGTGAAGGGAGAAAAGAAAGAGAGAATAAAGAAGGAGTTGAAAAGGAGAGGAGAATAGAAGAAAAGAAAGAGTGAAAAGAGAAGGAGTTGAAAAGGAGAAGAAAAAGTCAGTATCAAACTTAGGGGGAGAGATTGGTCTGAGGGGGAGTAATTCAAGTACTTCAAGTTATAAGCTAGCAAAATAAGTTAACGTTTTGGCATAATCAAAAAGGGGGATAATGTTGGAACCAAGTTGGTTCTAAGTACTTAGGATTTTGATGTTTACAAAAGCACTCCATGTAATCTTATTTTGAACCTTGAATTATTACATTAAATGCCACCAGAAAATGATGTTTCGAGAGGCAGAAGATGAAGACACCATATAATGCATCCAGAAGGTACCAGAGGATGCATCCTAGAATTACCAGAGGATATCTTTGATGGCCCAGATCAGAAGGAAGCAAAGTCAGAAGGAGACCTGGACCAGACCAGATGGAAGCTTCCAGAGGGAGACTTGATCCAAACCAAAAGGAGCCATTAGTCAGACTTAGACCAGAAGTTATTATGACCTGAAGATGGCTTGGCAGTGAAATGATAAAACAGCCCAGACTTGATCCAGACTTAGTCAGAGGATAAATTAATGGGTCCATAAAAAAAGAATCAATCCAGATTTGACCCAGACCAGAAGATATCATGATTCAGGGTATGAAACTAAGTCCAGGCCAGAAGAAATGATCTCCATAATTGATCCAGAACTGATCCAAAATAGAAGGTAAAATGTCCAGACTGAAATATTAATTGTCTAGACTTAATTTCAGTTCAATCTAGACCCAGTTCAGAATTGGTCCAGATCAGAGGGAAGATATCAAGATCAATGGTTCAGATTTAAGTATATGGGTCAGTGTTGGCCGAGATCAGAATATCAGACCATGGCCCAGTGTTGGCCGAAATCAGAAGGTCAGAATGTATGGTCCAGCATTGGCCGAGATCAGAGGATCACAGCAGATCAGTTTACTAGACCAGGTTGGCCGAGATCAGAATATCAGAAAGTGTGGTCCAGGGTTGGCCGAAATCAGAGGATCACAGCAGATCACTTAGTATGGTCCAGATGTGGACTAGCGCAGAAGATCAAACGGTCCAGATTTAATCATGAGGATTAACGGTGGAGATTTAATTTAATTTGATCAAAGTATTAAAAGGATTTGTTACAAAAATAAAGTGAAGTTGTATGGGAGTTCAGAAGCTGTTGGTGGGAAGAAACTAAAGACATGATTGGCCAGTTATTTTTGAAAGCAAATCTGAAGCTTAAAAAGATATGTTTTTTTATTTTAGTGAAGCCTGATTGGTCAAAGTATTTTTGCAAGAGTATCTAGCAAGATACAGCTCGAATTTAAACTTGGAAGAGACCCTAATTTGCATCTATAAAATGAGGCTCAAGGCAGAATACTTAGCATCGAAAATCACAAAAGAGTCATACACTTCCAAAGCAAACATTCAAGTTTTCAGTAAGGTTAATTGTGAGTTCCAGCTTTCCAGAAGCAAGCACTCGTGTTATTTTCTTTCCCTTGTGTTAGATCTAAGTTATTGAAGTAGTGTCTACAATCTGAGGGAGTCAGAAGGGGTAGCAGATTACTTGGTGTAAGACCCTTAAATTTAACAATTAAATTACGGAATTAATATTAAGTGTATTTTGGGGATATTTGTAAAATATTTAATATATGTAAAATATAAATATTTATTTTGGAAGATGGATTAAGATTATTGGATGAAGAGTAAATTAATTTAATTACGAGTAATTAAATTATCGGACAGTCAATTAAGGGATTATCGGCTAATTTCGACGAAACCGGTTAAGTGCTGGAGGGTCCAATAATATTTTAATATTGTTTTTGATGAGGTGGCACCCACACATGCCTATATATAGGAGTGAGAAGGAAGGGCAAAGTCAGAACACCGTTCCTCCTCCATACTGTATGTAACAGTAACATTTCCCTTCTTCATCCCATTCTGAGTTCTGTTCGTTCAAAAAAAAAAAGAGTTCCTCAAAAGTGAGATTACTTGGAAATCCAAGCACCAAAACAGAAAACGTCCAGTACAAAAGTTGTTCTCCTCATCATTTCGGAGCTAGAGAACCCACTTTCGTAGCAGAGAACGCAAGCGGGAGTTTCGCCGACTTTTGTCGCGAAAACGTGAACGAAAACAGAAACGAAACAAAGATAAGGGGCACCTTCCACTTTCTAGTTTGCATTTTAGGGCTATAAATGTATGTTTGAGGTGTGATCATATTTGAGTTCTGTTTAAAAAAAAAAAAAGAAACGAAACTGTTTTGCATGACATTTTGAAAGATGAAAAAAAATGCATTTTTGTTGAGGTTTTAATAATCTGTGATGTGCTGTTTTGGTGGTTACCTCAATGCTATTTTGTTTATGTGGGAAAGCTGAAAAATGTCTTGCATGTTATTTTGAAGATGATCAAAATGCATGTTCATAAAACTGTTTTGAATGTTGTTATAAAATGCGAAAATGCATTATGTTGGTGTTTTGCTGCTATGTGATGGTTGCTGTTTGGCTGAATGCATTAATGTTGTTCTACTTGTGTGAGAAAGCTGAAAATGCTTTGCATGTTGTGATTGGTTGTGTAAGAATGCTGGAAATACCTTGCATGTGTTTTGAGGAATGTTCCAAATGTAAACGTGTAAAAATGTCTGTTTTGTGGGGGGTTGACATTCTGTTTTTGAGTGATTCTGGTGTTGCTGATGTTTTCAAAAGAGAAGGATTTAAAATGATGAAAGTGCTTTTCTGGAAAATCTATATTGATGAAAAATGTCTGAGTTTGTGGTTTGCAAAAGAGTGGTAAAACTGTTTTGGGGTTGTTGGTTTTCCAAAGGAAAAAGGGTTGAAAATGTGTTGAAATCTCAAGAAAATTTCACTGAATTTGAAGGTGTATTCGAATACAGCATGAGTGTATTCGAACACAGCTTGCCAAGCTTCTGTTTTACTCAAGTTTTCAAATTTGTATTCGAATACGGGCCTCTGTATTCGAATACATATGAAGGATTTTTGCTTCTGACTTAGCATCTGTATTCGACTACGACCCAGTCGTATTCGAATACATAAGTAAAATTTCAACACTGTATTCGCATCTGTATTCGAATACAACACCCTCGTATTCGAATACAGGATGCTGATTTTCACTATTTTTGCTTCTCTATTCGAATACAAGGAAGCTGTATTCGAATATAGATTCGTGTTTTTCCAGAAAATCAAGTTTCTGATATTGTTTTATAAACTCTAAGTGTTGGGAAACATTTGGAAGGTTTGAAATGATTTAAAATGGATATTTTGAATAGTTTTGAAGAGGAGATTATGAGGTTCTTGAAACCTTTAATGATGTTGGAGAAAATGCTGAATTTACACTGTTTTTGTCTTCTGTATTCGAATACAAGTATGCTGTATTCCAATACAGAGTGTTGAATTTGCAGATTTTGCTTCTGTATTCGAATACAAGGGAGCTGTATTCGAATACAGATTCGTGTTTTTCAGAAAATCAAAGTTTTAAACATTGTTTTATAAACTCTAAGTGTTGGGGAATATTGGGAAGGTTTGTGATGACTAAAAATGGAATTTTTGTGATAGTTTGAAGTGGTGGTGATGAAGTCTTTGAGACTTTACTGATGTAGTGAAAAATGCTTATTTATGCACTGGGACTGCCTCTGTATTTGAATACCAGGGAGCTATATTCGAATACAGAGTGTTAATTCTGCACTGTTTTGGCTTCTGTATTCGATTACATAGAAGCTGTATTCGAATACAGATTCGTGTTTTCCAAAAATCTTAGTTTTAAACACTGTTTTATGAATTTAAGAGTTGGGGAAAACAGACGGAAGATTTTTGATGAATAAGAATGGAGTTTTAATGATGATGTGAAGTGGAAATGATGAAATGCTTGAATGTTGATTTATGATGTGATGATAACGAAAATTGTTGTGTAGAGATGTTTTGAGAAATGATGGAAAAGCATGAATTTTACTGATGTTGCATATTGTTTTCAGTGAAGAGAATACACTGCATATTCATGCATTGCATAGTCAAGTGGTACCCGCGATGGGCCACAGAGTAATGCGTAAACGTGCTGATCTATTGAGCGATTGCACGAGTGCTGGTTTGTTGAGCGACTGCACTGGTACTGGTCTGTTGAGTGACTGTACCCTGAAATGCGCAGAAACGTGCGGATTTGTTGAGCGATTGCACGAGTGCTGGTCTGTTGAGCGACTGCACTGGTACTGGTATGTTGAGCGACTGTACCTTGGTATATGTATAACGTGCTGGTCTGTTGAGCGACTGCACTAGTGCTGGTCTGTTGAGCTACTACACTAGTGCTGATCTGTTGAGCGATAGCACCCTGGTCTTGAGGGCCGTTAAAGTCAAACATATTTAAAATTGTGCTGGTCTGTTGAGCGACTGCACCTTGGTAATTCCAAGAAGTTGAATACATGAGCATATACATATTGCATCGGGGTGATATACCGGTGGGTCACAATTTGGTTATATGATGATGATTGGAAAGTGATGTGTGTAAGTACATTATAAAATCTGAATTCTGATGAATGTTTGTGATTGCTGAGGTGGTAGTTGTACTTACAATATGTTTTCTATATTAATTGGTTGCTGTTTGAAAAAGCATATAAGACATGAAATTTCAAATGAGCATCCTTAATTTTCATCATTGTTATATGATATGCCATGTACGTGAAACCGAGGCGGAAGAGAAGAACAAAGGGCCGAAGCCAGTAGCAGCTGACATTCCAGGTCCATCTAGGATATCCGATGACTGTTATGAGATTCCGGCACCACCGAAGCGACCGAGACTGTGCATTGATCTGACTTTGGAGGAGACTGATCGCTCTCTATATGATGAGGAGGAGGACGTCACATTGAGGCGAGCGGCAGAGTCAGATGAGACTTGTATGGGATGCGGAGGAAATCCGTGCTACTGTAGCTTTAGTGCCTGATCAGTTAGATTTGATGTATAGGATTTTGAGCTGGAAAAATGTAATTTGCTTTGATTTTGGAAATTATTGTACCACTTTTTCCACTAACACATTCCGCACTCTGATATTTCCTTTTGAGATTATGACACTGTTATCTTTTGAAAAGTATTAATGTTTATTATTAATTTCCAGAGTTAAGTACTCAGCGATATTATGATGAAGTTATTTAATTATGTTCATTGGTGGAGTTGCGACGTATTATTTGACGAAACTATTAAAATCTTAAATTTTATTTCAATTCCTTTGAAGTAATAATTTGGAAAATCATTTTAATTATTTATTAAAAAAAAAAAATACACTCGCAGCTGTGTTTTAAACTCGGGGTGTTACAATTGTGGTATCAGAGCATTTGGTTAAAGTTTTGGGTTAAAGCTTTGATTTAAGTATTGGTTAAAGTTTTGGGTTAAATCTCTGATTAAAGTATTGGTTTTGAGTCATTATCTGATCATGCATAGGAGCAAGTAGTTAAAGTGTCAAGTCTTATGTAAGTTGTGGTGTGATTGAAGTGATGATGGTTTTGTAGGAAACAATGCCTCCAAGAAGAGACGACACTGCAAGAGCCAACGTCAGCCGGGAGGATAGGATGGCTGAAGCGATGAATAACATGGCTGCGTCTGTTGCTGCACAAACGGCTGCGAAGACTCAAAGAGATCTGGAGAAAAGAGAAAGAGAGATTCGTGTTGCTGAATCAAGGGGACTAGGCGATTTTCGTCGTCATAATCCTCCAAAGTTCAAGGGTGATGAGGGTCCAGAAAGAGCCGACCAGTGGATTCAAGAGAAAGAGAAAATCTTTGAGATGATTAATTGTCGAACAGTGGCGAAGGTCAATTATGCCACGTATATGCTGATAGGAGATGCAGAGTATTGGTGGAGAAGTACAAGGCTACTGATGGGGTCAACTCAAGAGGAGGTGAACTGGGAGTCATTCAAAAAGAAGTTTTTGGACAAATACTTCCCGATGAGCACTAGAACCAAATTGGGTGACGATTTTCTGAAATTGCACCAAGGAAACATGACGGTGGGAGAATACGCGGCTAAGTTTGAATCACTATCAAGACATTTTAGATTTTTCTGGGAAGAAGTTGATGAACAGTTTATGTGCCATCGCTTCAAAAATGGATTGAAGTATGAGATTCGAGACTCGGTCTTACCATTCGGAATTCAACGTTTCCAAGTCTTATTGGAGAAGTGTAGAGAAGTTGAAGATATGAAGAACAGGAGGACCAACAGAGGAGGGAACTATAATTCAGGAGGGCCTAGTCGGATGCACTATCAGAATAATAAAGGGAAGCAAGTTGCTAAGCCGTATAATCGGCCACAGAACAACAATAGAGGCCATAATCGGCCGAGAAATCAGAATTTTGAACGACAATTGGGACAAGGAGTTCGATGTTTCCGATGTGGGAAAGAGGGACATATTGCTACTGCTTGTACCACTAGGGATCTTATGTGTTTCAATTGCCAGAAGCCAGGACACGTGGTGAGGGATTGTCGGGTTTCGAAGGTGGAACCAACAGTGAACGCAACTAGGGCTACTCGTCCTATTGCTAGGGGACGCGTCTATCACATGGGTGCTGAAGCTGGGAATCAAGCTCCAAATCTAATCTAGCAAGATTGCGAGATTGCAGGTAAAACACTAACTGCACTTTTTGATTCGGGGGCAACCCACTCTTTCCTTGCTATGGACTGTGTGAATCGTTTGAAGTTATCTGTGTCTGCTTTACCTTTTGATTTGGTTGTTTCCACACCTGCTAAGACTTTGATCGTAAACTCTGCATGTTTACACTGTACTATAACGATTCAGAATAGAGATTTCTTGGTTAATTTAATCTGTCTACCCCTACAATCACTCGAGATCATTCTCGGCATGGATTGGATGACGTATAATTACGTAGTCTTGAATTGTGCTCGAAAATTAGTTCTTTTCCCCGAACTTGGAGTTGTTTGGTATTTGGCTGCTAACAAGCTCGAAGTATCACTGAGAGAAGGAACTCAGGAATTTTTATCGTTGGCTAACATGGAGAGCAAGATGGATGTGAACCTAGAAGATATGGTGTTAGTCAAAGAATATCCGGACGTATTTCCAACAGCAATTCCAGGATTACCCCCGGTGAGAGAGGTGGAGTTCTTCATTGATTTGCACCCAGGAACTGGACTTATTTCAATTGCGCCATATCGGATGTCGCCATTGGAATTAAGCGAGCTTAAGGGTCAAATTGAAGGTTTATTGGAGAAAGGATTTATCATACCAAGTGTGCCGCCATGGGGAGCTCCAGTGTTGTTGGTTAAGAAGAAGGATGGAAGTTCACGCTTATGTGTGGATTATCGGCAACTTAACAAGGTAACTATCAAAAATCATTATCCTTTACCACGCATCGATGATTTGATGGACCAATTGAGGGGAGTAGCGGTGTTTTCAAAGATTGATTTGAAGTCAGGATACCACCAGATTCGGGTAAGAGAAGGAGATATTCAAAAGACTGCTTTCAGAACTCGTTACGGACATTACGAGTATCTCGTTATGCCATTTGGAGTTACGAATGGACCAACAATATTTATGGATTATATGAACAGAATCTTTAGCCCATTTCTGGATAGATTTGTTGTGGTGTTTATCGATGATATTTTGATTTATTCAAAGGATGAAGAAGAACATGAAGAGCATTTACGTCAAGTTCTTGAAGTTTTACGAGAAAAGCGATTGTATGCCAATCTGTCGAAGTGCGAGTTTTGGTTAGAGAAAGTGAATTTCTTGGGACATGTAATAACCAAAGAAGGAATCGCGGTGGATCCAGCAAAGATTGAGACAATTCTTGCCTGGAAACAGCCTCAGACTATGACAGACATACATAGTTTTGTCGGATTGGCAGGATACTATAGGAGATTTATTGAAGGATTTGCTAAGATTGTAGCTCCTTTGACACAACTCACCAGAAAGAATCAGCCGTTTGCATGGACGGAGAAGTGTGAGGAAAGTTTTCAGTTGCTTAAGGAAAAGTTGACAACCTCACCAGTGTTGGTCTTGCCACAGCTAGAAGAACCATATGAGGTTTACTGTGATGCGTCTCACCAAGGTCTGGGATGTGTTTTGATGCAACACAAGAAAGTTGTAGCCTACACCTCTAGGCAGTTGAAAACTCACGAACGAAACTATCCTACTCGTGATTTAGAGCTTGCTGCAGTAGTGTTTGCATTAAAGGTCTGGAGGCACTACTTATATGGATGCACGTTCATGGTATTCAATGACCATAAAAGTTTGAAGTATCTGTTTGATCAGAAGGAATTGAACATGCGGCAGAGGAGATGGATGGAGACTCTCAAAGATTTTGATTTTTCATTGCAGTACCACCCTGGAAAAGCCAATGTGGTGGCTGATGCATTAAGTAGGCAAAGTGTGTCAGTATCTTCAATGATAATGGCCAGACAACAAGAGTTGTGGGAAGCATTTAGAGATCTACATTTGGACATAAAGTTTGCACCAGGAATTTTAAAGTGTGGAATGATAACAATTTCGAGTGGTCTACTGGAGGAGATTGCGAACTTGCAAGATGACGCATTAATCCAAGAAAAGAGGAACCTGATAGCGCAAGGAAAGACGACTGAGTTCAGGATCGGACCAGATAATATTCTTAGATGTAATGGAAGAATTTGTGTACCGGAAGTTACAGTTATGAGGAGAACAATTTTGGAAGAGGCTCATAAGAGTAAGTTAAGTATCCATCCTGTAGTGACCAAGATGTACATGGACTTGAGACAGAATTACTGGTGGGATGAGGTATTGGCTTGTTTAATTTGTCAGAAAGCAAAAGTGGAACATCAACGACCTGCTGGAATGTTGCAACCTTTGGATATACCGGAATGGAAGTGGGATAGCATTTCCATGGATTTTATAACTGGATTGCCCAAGACAAGGAAAAAGAATGATTCGATTTGGGTAATAGTGGATCGATTGACAAAATCCGCACATTTCTTACCGGTAAGGACCACTTATAAAGTAGATAAGCTGACGGAAATCTACATCGCTGAGATCGTGGGATTACACGGAGTTCCATCGAGTATTGTATCGGACCGTGATCCAAAGTTCACATCTCATTTTTGGGGAGCGCTGCATGAAGAATTGGGAACGAAACTGAAATTGAGTTCAGGTTACCATCCACAAACAGATGGACAAACCGAAAGAACAAATCAGTCCTTGGAAGATCTATTGAGAGCATGTGTGTTGGATGATAGAGGAAACTAGGATGAGGTATTGCCATTGATTGAGTTTACTTACAACAACAGTTTTCACGCAAGTATTTGAATGGCACCCTATGAGGCTTTATATGGACGCAAGTGTCAGACGCCTTTATGCTGGTATAAGGACAGAGAAAGTATGATTGTTGGACCTGAGATGGTGGAACAGACTACCGAGAAAATCAAGAGGATACAAGAAAAAATGAAGATTTCACAGGATCGTCAAAATAGTTATGCGGACAAGCGTCGCAGACCTTTGGAATTCGAGCAGGGTGATCAGGTATTTCTAAGGGTCACGCCTACAACTGGAGTTGGCAGAGCTATTAAATCAAGAAAGTTGACTCCGAAATTTATTGGACCATACAAGATTACTGCATGAATTGGACGAGTGGCTTATCAGATTGCTTTACCTCCAATATTGTCCAATATTCACGACGTATTTCATGTGTTGCAGTTAAGAAAATACATCTCGGATCCATCACATGTGATCGAACCAGACACAATTCAATTGAAGGATAACCTGTCATTTGAAGTATTCCCTGTAAGAATTGAAGACAGAAAGATTAAACAGTTGAGGAACAAGGAAGTCCCACTAGTCAAACTGATTTGGAATCCGACTATGAGAGACGCAACTTGGGAACTGGAGAGTAAGATGAGGGAACAATATCCTCAGTTTTTTATTAACGTGTTGTTTCGAGGACGAAACTAATTTAAGGGGGGTAGTAATGTAAGACCCTTAAACTTAAAAATTAAATGATGGATTTAATATTAAGTGTATTTTGAGGAATAATTGTAAAATATTTAATATATGTATATTTTGTCTAAATATATATATATAAATATTTATTTTGGAGGTTGAATTAAAATTAGTGAATGAAGGATAAATTAATTTAATTACGAGTAATTAAATTATCGGGCATTTAATTAAGGGATTATCTGCTAATTGCGACAAGACTGGTTAAGTGATGGAGGGTCAAGTAATATTATACTATTAATGTGGGATGAGTTGGCACATATAGGTGCCTATATATATGAAGGAGTGGCAAGAGCAAAGGCAGAAACCTTCCCTCCTCCTTATTGCATGAAACAGTAAATTTTCCTTCCTCTTCCCATTCTGTTTCACGTTTATAAAAAAAAAAAAAGAGTTGCTCAAAAGTGAGATTACTTGGAAATTCAAGCACCAAACCACCAAGTACTAAGAACAAAAGTTGTTCCTCTCCTCATTACGGAGCTAGAGAACCCACTTTGGTAGCAGCAAACGCAAACGGAAACTTCGCCGACTTTTGTCGCGAAAACGTGAACGGGAGCAGAAACGTAACAGAGGTAAGGGGCACCTTCCACTTTCTAGTTTTCATTTTAGGGCTGTAAATGCATATTTGATGTGTGATCATATTTGAGTTTCTGTTTTGAAAAACGAAACTGTTATGCATGTTGTCATAAAATGCAAAAAATGCATTCTGTTGGTGTTTTAATAATCTGTGATGTTTGTTGTTCTGATTGTTACCTCAATGCTGTTTTTTTTGTGTGGGAAAGCTGAAAAATGCTTTGCATGTTTTTTTGGTTGTGTAAGAATACTGGAAAATACTTTGCATGTTGTTTTGAGAAATGATCAAAATGTAAACGTTGAAAAAAATGTCTGTTTTGTTGTGGTTGACATTCTGTTTTGGGTGGTTTAAGCAAAACTGTGAGGGTAATCTGGTGTTGGTGATTCTGTTTGTTGCTATGTTAAGAACAATCTGGTGTTGGTGATTTTGTTTGTTGCTGTGTTAAGAATAATCTGGTGTTGGTGATTCTGTTTGTTGCCATGTTGATAAAAATATGGTGTTTATGATGGTTTCAAAAGAAAAGGATTTAAAATGGTGGAAGGGCTTTTCTGAAAAATCTGTTGTTGATTGTGTTGATGGTGATTTTTAAGGGAGAAGGATTTAAATGGGTGAAGGTGTTTCTGGAAAATTTGTTGATGATGAAAAATATTGAGTTTTGTGGTTTCAAAAGAATGGTGATTTTGTTCTGGTGTTGAGTTTGTGTTTCAAAGAAAAGAATTTGAAAATGTGTTGAAGTTTCAGGAAAATTTCACTTAATTCGAAGGTGTATTCGAATACAGCATCAGTGTATTCGAATATAGCCTACAAAGCTTCTGTTTTTTTCAAATTTTTAAACTTGTATTCGAATACGTGCCTTTGTATTCGAATACAGATACAGGATTTTTGCTTCTGACTTACCCTCTGTATTCGGCTACGACCCTGCTGTATTCGAATACAGGACTGCAATTTTTGCCACTGTATTTGCATCTGTATTCGACTACGACAGCCTGTATTCGAATACAGAATGCTGATTTTTCACTGTTTTTGCCTCTATATTCGAATACAGCTTGTTTTTTTTTCAAAAATTTCAGTTTTAAACAATGGTTTATGAACTTAAAGGGTTAGGAAAATATTGGGAAGGTTTCTGATGAATTAAAATGGTGTTTTTGAGATGGTTTGAGGTGGTGATGATGAGGATCTGGAGTTCTTTATTGATGCTGTGAAAAATGCTGAGTTTACACTGTTGTAGGTTCTGTATTCGAATACAAGGAAGCTGTATCCGAATACAGAGTGTTGATTCTGCACTGTTTTAGCTTCTGTATTCGAATACAAGGAAGCTGTATTCGAATACAGATTCGGTTTTTTCCCAGAAATCTTATTTTTAAACATTGTTTTATAAACTTTAAGAGTTGGGGAAACATTGGGAAGACTTGTGATAAATAAAAATGGAGTTTTTGAGATAGTGTGAAGTGGTAATGATGAGGTACTTGAATGTTTTTATTGATGTGACGATAATGAAATTATTTGGGTTGAGATGGTTTTGGGGAAATGATGGAAAGGCAGAATTTTGCTGATGTTTGTATACTATTTTCAGTGAAGAAAAAATGTTGCATGTTCATGCATTGCATAGTCAGGTGGTAACCGCGATGGGCCATAGAGTAATACGTAAAACGTGCTGGTATGTTGAGCGACTGCACGAGTGCTGGTCTGTTGAGCGACTGTACCTTGATATGCGCAAAACGTGCTGGTCTGTTGAGCGAGTACACGAGTGCTGGTCTGTTGAGTGACTGCACTGGTACTGGTCTGTGAGCGACTGTACCTTTGTATATGTGAAACATGCTGGTCTTTTGAGCGACTTCACGAGTGCTGGTCTGTTGAGCGATTGCACTGGTGCTGATCTGTGAACGATTGCACCATGGTCATGTCGGCCATTAAAGTCTAACATATGAAAATCATGCTAGTATGTGAGCGACCGCACGTGTGCTGGTCTGTGAGCCACTGCACCTTGGTAATTCCAAGAAGTTGAGTACATGAGCATATACATATTGCATCGGGGTGTTTGACCGGTGGGTCATGATTTGGATATATGTCGATGATTGGAAATTGATGTGTGTAAGTATCTTATAAAATCTAAATTTCTGATGAATGGTTGTGGTTGATGAGTTGATGGTTGTACTTACAACATGCTTTCCATATTAATTGGTTGCTGTTTGAAAAGGCATACATGTCATGAAATTTCAAAATGAGCATTCTTATTTATCATCATTGTTATATAATATGCCATGGATATATTTGTTACTGTTGATAGAAATGCTATGTGTTATTTGTTAATTTCGGTCGGTGACCCTTTACTATTATTGTGGAAAATTGGGCTTTGCCCTCATATGTTACCCAATCCGGTCCTACCGACGGTTACACTAACGACGGAGTTGTCGTTAGTTTCCCCTGATCTTCACAAACGGAGTATTCGTGGACAACGTAGAGGGACGGACCACTGGTGTGAAGACGAGACTTGTGGAGGAGGCGGTGAAAATTACTTGCTACTGTAGCTTAGTGCATGATCCGACTAGACTTTTTGTATAGGGCCTAGTGTTGAGGGCTGTATTCACTTATTTTGGGATTATTGTATATTTTTCTTCCGCAACTCTGATAATATTTTAGTTTGGGATAATTGTATAATTTCCGCACTCTGATAAATATTTTGGTGGGTCTAGGATACAATTTTGATGTATCTTTATTTTGGTATATTTTGAAAATCAATTTCCCAAAATTTTCTTACGTGGTTATAAGCATGGCGTAATTAATTAATTACTTTTAGTTGTTTTGGATTACGACAAATTATTTTATGAAATGACTCAATCTTATTTTAATTCTTTCGAATTAAATTCCGAAAATTCATTTATTAATTTTGGTTGAAAAAAAAAATACACTTGCGCTGTGTTTTAAACTCGGGGTGTCACACTAACAATCCTAGACTTTTGAGGAAAAGAACCTTGAATCGAATTGCTAAGTAATCTGCTACTCCTTCTGACTCCTTCAAAATGTAGACTCTACTTCAACAACTTAGATCTAACACAAGGGAAGGGAAACTTAGAGTGCTTGCTTCTGGAAAGCGGATACTCACAATTGACCTCACTGAAAACTCAAGTATTTTGCTTTTGGATGTGTATGACTCTGAAGTATTTTCAATGCTGAGTATTCTGCCTTGAGCCTCCTTTTATAGATGAAGAATTAGGGTTGCTTCTATGCTTAAGTTCGAGTTGTATCTTGCCAGATACTCTTGCAAAAATAACTTGGCCAATCGGATTTCTCTTAAATAAAAAACATATCTTTTTAGCTCCAGATTTGCTTTCAAAAATAACTTTGGCCAATCTTGTTCTTAGTTAATTCTAGACCAGATATTTCTTCCCCCCAATAGCTTCTGAATTCCCACAAGACTTCAATTTATTTTTGTATCAAATCCTTTTAATAATTTGATCAAATTTAATCAAGTCTCCACTGATTATCATCATGATTAAATCTAGACCATTTGATCTTCTGCTCTCATCCACATCTAGACCATACAAACTGATCTGCTGTGATCCTCTAATCTCGTCCAACACTGGACCACACGTTCTGATCTTCTGATCTTGGCCAATCACTGGAACATATAATCTGATCTGCTGTGATCCTCTGATTTTGGCCAACACTGGATCAGGTCTGGATTAAATCTGGAGAATCATTTCTTCTGGTCTGGACTTAGTTTCATACTCTGACCCATGCTATCTTCTGGTGTGGGCCAAATCTGGACCAAGTCACTTGTTCTGGACCAATTATCTGAAGCTCTGATTAAGTCTAGATCAAGTATGGACTGAATATCATTTCACTGCCAAGCTATCTTCTGGTCAAAATAAATTATGGACCAAGTCTGACTTATGAATCCTTCTGGTCTGGAACAAGTCTCCCTCAGGCAGGCTTCCTTCTGGTCTGGTCCAGGTCTCCTTTTGGACTCTGTTTCCTTCTGATCTGGGCCAGGAAAGAAATCCTCTTATGGTGTTTTGACAGCCTGGTGTATCCTCTAGTGCTTTCAGGATGCATCCTCTGGTCCTTTCTGGATGCATTATCTGGTGTCTTCTGGAGGTGTATCCTCAGGTCTGATTTTATCCTCTGGTAATTCATCTTTTTCCTCTGGTGACTTCATCTTCTGCCTCTGGTAACTTCATCTTTTAGTGGCATTTAATATAATAATTCAAAGTACAAAATAAGATTACATGGAGTGCTTTTGTAAACATCAAAATCCTAAGTACTTAGAACCAACTTGGTTCCAACATATTTGAATAAAAATGAGTTTTGAAGCCTCCAAATCCATGTTTAAATGTATATTTTTTTTTCCATTTGATCTTGAGAAGTAATATATATTCCTTTCATTCATATAAAAATAGTTAGATTAAGGAGGCATATGAAAATTGTTAAGGAACTCAAAATATCCACCAGGGTATATGAAGTTGTCACTTTGTTTAGTAGGTTTGCTCTATGGACTTTTTTGAGATTTTTTTTTTTGAAATTTTGTTTGTGGGATAATGTTTGGTTTTTGTTTTGTTTTCAAAATTTTGTAATAGCAAGGTTTGTTATGTGTATGACAAATTGTTGGAACATAATGTGTGAATTTAAAAATTGTTGAAGTCCCACATTGGAAAACTATCATTTTGAGTAGTTTAATGACTATATAAATATTCTCAAAATTTTGTTGAAGTCCTACATTAGATATAAAACATATGTGGGTTTGCTTCCATCACTATATAAAGAGTGTCAATTTTATTATAAAAAGTACACCAAAGTTGGATGCATGTCCCAACTTTTCCTTTCACCCTCTTATATTCTGCTCGATTGTTACCGAGCCATTTCTCCGTTTTCTTTCTATCCCTTCGATATTTTAGAGCGCTATTGTACCGTAGTCCCTTCGATATTTTAGAGTGGTTGTTATGTTGTAGTTCCGTCGAGTTTTGAGTGGTCCTAATACCACTATCCTTTTAGAGCAGTTTTATACTGTAGTGCCGTCGATTTTTGAGTGGTCATAATACCACTATCCTTTTAAAGTGTTTTTTATGCCGCATGGCGCAGTCCTTTAGAGTGTAGTCATTTTGATTTATGAGAGGTCATACACCATATTGCGAGGCTTTAATTGCCTTATTAAGAATGACTTTAACCGTCATATTGAGAGTGGCTTTGACAGCCATATTGAGGGTGTAATTCTAGAACGGTTTTCTACGATGCAGTGGAACTCCGATACAGTGAACGTGGTTGATAGTCTGCCTTGCACAATTTGGGCAGTGCCGCAAAATGTCTTAAAGGGAGAGACCTAGTCCGCGACTCAACCTAGTAATATCTTCGGTGCCACAAATTGTGATTTTTAAACAGTTTTTTTCAAACTCAAAATACAACAATTTTAAGACTTTTTTTTTCTACCATGTCAACCGAAGATATTACTAGATCTGTTTCTTTGAGGCAAACAGAAAAGGATAGGAAAGCTGGAGAGTTAACCCATGGGAGGGTAATGATTACCTTTATAAGAACTATATTCTTAATAGACTTGCTGGTGAGCTGTATGAATACTACAGTTCCAACAATAGTGCTAAAGAAGTATGAGATGCTATAAAGAAGGGGAAGTTGGAGCTAAAAAGTGTGTTGTAGCCTGAAATGCTATAAAGAAGAAATATGATACCAAGGAACTTCGAGCTAAAAAGTATGTTGTATCCGCTACCTCAAGTATCAGATTACTGATGACAAATACGTGGAGAAATTCAAAAGATAGCTCAGGAGATCATCTTAAGGTATGACTTTAAATGAATTTCAAATTGATTGTTATTATCGACAAACAACCTCTGTTTGGAAGGATTTCAAAAATTCATAAAAAAAAAAGAATTTTCTCTAAAGAGTAACCTGTCTATAGAAAAAAAATGTTGTTTATTATTTTTCTGAATTAGGCAGAGTTTACTTATATTCGAGGCATGTTTAAATTTAATTGTTAAAATTAAAAATGTCTCCTTCTGTTTAAATGTTATGCGATTTTAATATTTGACATGCTAGACTTTGTCATGTGAACACATGTTATTTCAAACTTAAGTAACTCAGGTTTAATACCAATGTTATCTTTAAATGCTTTTGAAAAAAAGTGTGATTTTTGTAGTCAAGCTAAAATAAGAGTTCACATAAATATGAAGTTAGAGAATCTGAGTCTTTAGATTTTTTACACTCAGATATATGTGAACTTGATGAGACGTTAATAAGAAATGAAAATTGTTATTTTATCATTTTTATTGACGACCGTTCTTACTATAATTTTGTATATCTAATGAAAAATAAAAGTGAAACGCTTAACATGTTTAGAATCTTTGTAATTGAAATTGAAAATCAATTTAGTAGAAAGATTAAGAGATTTCTTAGTATATAGGAATAGAATATGATTCTAGTTTATTTAATGAGTCCTATAAAACTCAAGGAATTATACATGAAACCACAACACCATATTCACCTGAAATGAATGGTAAAGCTGAAAGAAAGAATAAGACTCGAACTGAACTAGTTTTTGCTATTATGCTTAATTCTGGTGTTGCATCTCATTGGTGGGGGGAAATTATTTTGACTGTTTGCTATGTTTTGAATAGAGTTCCAAAATCTAAAAGCAAAACATCTCCTTATGAGGTAATAAAGAAAACACAACCCAACTTATCTATTCTTCGAACACGGGGTTGTCTGGCTTATGTAAGAATCCCCGATCCCAAACGAATTAAATGTTGGAACAAAGTTGGTTCTTTTAATTAAAGTTTTGATCTTAGCAAAAGTATTTTATGAAAATCATATTTTGACTTAGAAGAAGTATGAAAAATAAGAGGACATGAAAAATCAGAGGATGACGTCACCAGAAGATGTCATCAGAGGATGACGTCACCAGAAGATACAAATCAGGAGCAGAAGATGTCATCAAAGGATGACGTCACCAGAAGATAAAAATGCCACCAGGAGATACGACCAGAAGATATCACCAGAGGATACCAGAGAATGTAATCAGAGGATACCAGAGGGAAGAAACAATGACATCATCAGAGGATATTATTCTTGGCCCAGATCAGAAGGAAGCAGAGTCTAGAAGGAGACTTGGTCCAGACCAGAAGGAAGCATGTCCAGAAGGAGACTTGGTCTAGACCAGAAGGAAACTTGGTCCATAGTAGAAGGATATATAAGTCAGACTTGGTCCAAACCAGAAGATAGCATGGTCCAGAACAGAAGACTTGGTCCAGATCAGAAGATCACACAGTCCAGATCATGAGACAGAATGGTATAAATCAGATCACATGGTCTAGACTTGGTCCAGATCAGCAAATCATACGGTCCAGAATTTAAATCATGATGCAGATCAGTGCAGACTTGATTAAAATTCGAAGAAGACTTGATTGAATTTTGATAGAAAATTGATCAAAGTATTAAGGAGATTTGATTCAAAAATCATTGAAGACTTGAAGGAAATTCAAATGAAATTTGAAGCTAAAAGATACGGTCTGAAATTAAGAGAAACAGGATTGGTCAACAGAATTTTCAAATGTAATCTGAAGCTGAAAGTTACATTTTGAAATTAAGAGAAACAGGATTGGCCAACAGAATTTTCAAAGGAAATATGAGCAAGATTTATCTCGAATTTAAGCTTGGACAAAGTCCTAGTTGTAGCTCTAAAAGGAGGCTTCAGGCAGCAACATCAGGCATCGAAAATACAACAACTCAAGCTTCATATTCAACATAATCCGAGAGTTCAAAAGAGAGAATCACTTGAGTACAAAAGCAATATTTTCTAAGTGTTTTCAAGAGTGAAAGTCAATGTTATAATCAGCTTTCCATGAGCAACTACTCAAGAAAGTCATTGCAACAATCAACCCATTGATGATTAGTGTCCACAAACTGGATGCTTAAAGTCTCTTTTTGAACATGGTCCCTAATGAAATGGTGTTTTATTTCAATGTGTTTGGCTCTAGAGTGTAAGATCGGGTTCTTGGTTAGGTTTATGGCTGAAGTGTTATCACAGAACAAAGGGATATTGGTTTCAAAGATGTTGTAGTCTTCCAACTGATGTTTCATCCTGATTAACTGTGAATTGTATCCTGCTACTGATATGTATCCAGCTTGTGTTGTTGACATGGCAATGGTGCTTGGTCTCTTGCTTGACTAGGATATTAAATTATCTCCTAAGAATGTGCAGTTTCCACTTGTACTCTTTCTTTCGAGTTTATCTCCAGCATATTCAGAATCACAGTATCCACTCAGTTTGTATGTGGGAGTTTTCTTGTAGAGCAAGGTAAGATGTGTGGTTCCTTTTAGGTATCTAAGGATTCTTTTGACATCAGTTAAGTGGGATTCCCTAGGGTCAGCTTGAAAACAAGCACATACACAAACACAAAAAATGTCAGGTCTAGAAGTAGTTAGATAAAGAAGGGATCCAATCATACCTCTGTATGTTTTCTGGTCTACCTTTTGGCCGAATTCATCTTTTTCAAGTGAGCAGGTGGGGTGCATGGGGGTGGCCATATGCTTACAATCACTCATCTTGAACTTTTTGAGAAGTTCTTTAGTGTACTTAGATTGGTGAATTAGTATACCTATTTTGCCTTGCTGAATCTGAATTCCTAGGAAGAATTTAAGTTCTCCCATCATGCTCATCTGAAACTCTTGCTGCATCAAATCAGAAAACTCTTGGAAGAGAGTGCCATTAGTGGATCCAAAGATAATATCATCAACATAAACTTGTATGATCAGAATATCATCTTTAATAGATTTTCTAAACAAAGTGTTATCTACTTGGCCTCTATCAAACTGATTTTTAAGTAAGAAATTGCTATGTCTGTCATACCATTCCCTAGGTGCTTGTTTTAAACCATATAATGATTTTTAAGTTTAAAAACATGGCTTGGAAAATCAGAATTTTCAAAACTTGGGGGTTGTTTGACATAGACTTCTACACTTATATAACCATTTAAGAAAGCACTTTTCACATCCATTTGATACAAAATAATATCATGATTTGCAGCAAAAGAGAGTAGGATACAAATTGCTTCTAACCTGGCCACTGGAGCAAAAGTCTCAGTGTAATCAATGCCTTCTTACTGATTGTATCCTTGTGCCACAAGCCTAGCTTTATTCCTGACTACTTCACCTTTTTCACTGAGTTTGTTCCTGAACACCCACTTGGTTCCATCGATATTTTTGTTTGGTCCGGATACCAGATCCCAAACATGATTCCTTTCAAACTCATTCAGCTCTTCTTGCATTGCAAGAATCCATCCTGAAGGTGCAAACACGAGAAGGGGGGTTGAATTCTGTTTCTCAAACTTAATTACTTTTACTATTTTGTTAAATGTTGATTTGAATTATTCGATAAATAACTAATCAAATTCAGCAGCAGATGATAATAACATAATAACACAACAATTTATACTGGTTCACCGTTAACTAGGCTACGTCCAGTGCCTTCCTCCAGAAGGCCTTTTCACTAATTCAAACTCCTTTGAATTACAACACCATTGACCCTTCAAGTCAGTCTTCCCAAACAGCCTGACAACCTTAGACTTTTGAGTAACTACAACACCATGACTATACCGGCCAAGTCTTCTTAAACAGCCTGACAACCGCAGACTTTTGATGAACAACAACACCTTAACTAAACCAGCCAAGTCTTCTCAAACAGCCTGACAACCCCATACTTTTGAGGAACAACAACACCTTGACTAACCCAGCCAAGTCTTCTCAAACAGTTTGACAATCGCAAACTTTTGAGGAACCACACCACCTTGACTAAACCAGCCAAGTCTTCTCAAACAGTCTACAATCCTAGACTTTTGAGGAACTTCACAACCTTAAACCTAGAAGCTAACTCTTTTTCTAACAACCTGACAACCCCATATTTTAGAAGAAACTTCAACACTATAGGATTTAATATAAGGGATCGAAATTAGAACTGAGTAATTACTTCTGGAAAGTTGATACTCACAATATGCTTAAAGTGAACTAGAGTGTTTGCTTCTGAATAATTTATGATGACGATCAGCTTCAAACTCTAAGAAAAGAACACTTAGAAAATATTTATCTTTTAAGCATGTGTTTCTCTCCATTGAACTCTCAAAATACTTATGAAATTTTTGCTTGAGTTCTTCTATTTTTCGATGCTTTATTCTTCAGCATCAAGCCTCTATTTATAGTTGAAATTAGGGCTTCACAGATGCTTTACTTCTGGAGTGTATTTCGATTAATCTGTTTTGAGAATATTCTGGAGTAGTTTGCTCAGATTCTGTTTTGAGTCTTTTGCTCACTGATGCTTTACTTCTAGATTGTATTTCGATTAATCTGTTTTGAGCATTTTGCTCCGCTTTTGTTTTGAGCATTCTTTTAGCTAGATTCTGTTTCTCGGGTCTTTTGCTCCAATTCTGTTTTGAGCATTTTTCTCAGATTCTGTTTTTGAGCATTTTTCTCAGATTCTATTTTGAGCATTTTTCTCAGATTCTGTTTTGAGCATATTTCTCTGACAGATTACTCTGGAGATATCCTCTGATTTCTGCTTCTGGTGACATTATCTTCTAATGACATCATCCTCTGATTTCTGCTTCTGGTGATATCCTCTGGTGATGTCATCCTCTGATTTCTGCTTCTGGTAACGTCATCCTCTGATCTATTCTTCTGGTGACATTTTTCATTATTCTTCTAAGTAAAATATGTTATTTTCATAAAATACATTTGTTAACATCAAAACTTTAATTCCAAGAACCAACTTGGTTCCAACAATCTCCCCCTTTTTGATGATGACAAAGATGTATTTTTTATAATACTTTTTCTTTCTTTTGACTTTGACTCCCCTTAAGACTAAGCTTCATTTTATATTTTCTCCCCATAAATCTAATGCCCAGATATCATATCAAATACATCATACATCATCTTGTGCTCCTTTCAAATACATCATCTTTTCCCTCGAATATTTTATCAAATATTACATCTTCTCCCCTTTCAAATACATCATACATCATCTTCTCCTCCTTTCAAATACATCATCTTTTCCCTCGGATATTTTATCAAATACTACATCTTCTCCCCCTTTGTCATCAGACAAAAAGGATTAAATGAAGAAAAGAGATCCTCTGATTTTTTTTTCTGACTCTTTTTTTTTTAATTATAAAACTACACGAAAAATAAAATAACATACAAAAAATTAAACTAAGCTATTAGGTTAAGGATGAAGATAAGATTAAGGTTTTTCTTGATGAATTCAAACCTATTGATGATCAGTGTCTACAAATTGAATGATAAGTACCCCTTTTTGAACATAATCACTTATGAAGTGGTGTTTGATCTCTATGTGTTTAGCTCTTTAGTGTAGGATAGGATTTTTGGTTTAGGCAAATTGTAGAGGTGTTATCACAATAGATGGGTATGCTGGATTCTAATATTTTGTAGTCTTCAAGTTGATGCTTCATCCAGAGTAGTTGAGAGCTGCAACCAGCTGCTGAAATATATTCAGCCTCTGCTGTTGACATGGCAATGGTGTGATGTCTCTTACTGGACAACGAAATTAAATTGTCTCCTAAAAAAGGTACAATAGCCACTGGTGCTTTTTCTTTCAAGTTTATCTCCAGCATAGTTAAAATCACAATATCCACTCAGTTTGTATGTAGGAGTTTTCTTGTAAAACAAGGTGAGATTGGTAGTGCTTTTCATATATCTAAGAATTCTCTTAACAGCAATTAGATGAGATTCTCTAGGATCAGATTAAAATTGAGCACATACACACACACTAAATATGATATCAGGTCTAGAAGCAGTAAGGTAGAGTAATGATCCGATCATTCCTCTGTAGATTTTCTGGTCAACTTTTTGGCCTGATTCATCTTTAAGAAGTGAACAAGTAGGATGCATTGGTGTAGCCATAGGTTTTCAATCATTCATCTTAAACTTCTTGAGAAGTTCCTTTATATTTAGTTTGGTGAATGTAAATACCTTCTGGACTTTGTTGAATTTGTATTCCTAGAAAGAACTTAAGTTCTCCCATCATACTCATTTGAAATTCATGCTGCATTAATTCAGAAAATTCTTGACAAAGAATGCCATTAGTAGATCCAAAAATAATATCATCAACATAAATTTGAATGATCAGAATATCATTGTCTATTGATCTGCTAAACAAAGTATTGTCTATTTGTCCTCTTTCAAAGTTATTTTTAAGTATGAAATTACTGAGTCTATCATACCATGCTCTAGGTGCTTGTTTTAACCCATACAAGGATTTTCTAAGTTTAAAGACATGGTTTGGAAATTCAGAATTTTCAAAACCTAGAGGTTGTTTAACATATACCTCTTCACTCAAATAACCATTTAGAAAAGCCCTTTTAACATCCATTTGAAATAATTTGAAATAATTTGATATTATTATTTGCAGCAAAGGACAATAAGATACGAATAGCTTCTAACCTGGCCACTGGAGCAAAAGTCTCAGTGTAATCAATGCCCACTTGTTGACTGTAACCGTGTGCCATAAGCCTTGCCTTGTTTCTGACTACTTCACCTTTTTCATTTAGCTTATTTCTGAAAACCCACTTGGTTCCCACAATGTTCTTCTCTGGTCTTGGAACTAGATCCCACACATCATTTCTCTTAAATTCATTTAACTCTTCCTGCATTGCAATAATCCATCCATCATCTGCTAATGCTTCACTAACATATGTAGGCTCAATCGATGAGATTAAACCAAACACACTTATATCTTTTAATGATGATCTGGTTCTTAAAGAATCATTTCCACTTCCAATGATCAGATTTTCAGGATGAGATGACTGATATTTCCATCCAGATTTCTCTTCTGACTTCTCATAACTGATTCTGATTTGATCGGATTCATCCTTTGAAGATGTGTCACATGCTTCTGATTTGCTTTAATCCTTCATTTCTTCAAGCTCTCTTGGTTTGTCTACATCAGCTTTTAGTTCAGGTAAATCTGTATCAACTTCTGGTTCTAGTAAACCTGCATCGGTTTCCTCTAGTTCTGGTTAACCTGTATCAGCTTCATCTTGCTTTGACTTTTCAAGTCAAGCAATTTGTCATATAACATAATACAAATCAAATAATTTAAAAATGAACTCAATACTGTTAGAACCAAGTTGGTTCTAAGTTTTAGGATTTTGATGTTTACAAAAGGACTCAATGTAATCTTATTTTGTACCTTGAATTATTACATTAAATACAACCAGAAAATGAAGTTTGCAGAGGCAGAAGATGCATCCAGAATGCATCCTGGAATTACCAGAAGATACTTCAGGATCACCAGAAGATATCTTTGCTTGCCCAGATCAGAAGGAAGCAATGTCAGAACAAGACCTGGACCATACCAGAGGAAAGCCTTCCATAGGGAGAGTTTGTCCAGACCAAGAGGAATCAAATATCAGATTTATTCCAGAAGTTATTCTGACCAGAAGATGGCCTGGCAGTGAGAAATTAAAACAGCCCAGACTTGTTCTAGACTCAACCAGAAGATAAGTTAATGAGTCTAGAACAAAAGAATCAATCCAGATTTGACCCAGATCAGAAGATCGCATGGTTCAAGGTATGAAACTAAATCCTGACCAGAAGAAATGATTTCCAGAATTGATCCAGACCTGATCCAAAATCAAAGGTAAAATGTCCAGACTGAAATATTACTTATCAAGATTTAATTTCAGTTTAATCCAGACCAAGTCCATAATTGGTCCAGATCAGAGGGAAGATTTCCAGATCAATGGTTCAGAATTAATTATTTGGCCCAGTGTTGGCCGAGATCAGAAGATCAGACCTTGGCCGAAATCAGAGGGTCAGGATGTGTGGTCCAGCAATGGCCGAGATGAGAGGATTGTAGCATATCAGGTGCAAGTCCAGGATGGCCGAAATCAGAAGATCAGAGGGTTAGGAAGAGTGGTCCAGGGTTGGCCGAAATTAGAGGATCACAACATATCAATTAGGTTGGTCCAGATGTGGACTAGCGCAGAAGAATCCAGTGGTCTAGATTTAGTCAAGAGGATTAACGGTGGAGATTTTAATTTATTTTAATCAAAGTATTAAAAAGATTTGTTACAAAAATAAAAGTGAGGTATTGTGGAATTCAGGAGCTGTGGCGGGAAGCAATTAAAGTTTTGATTGGCCAGTTATTTTTTAAAAGAAATCTGAAGCTTCAAAAAGATATGTTTTTTATTTAAATAAAGCCCAATTGGTCAAGTTATTTTTGCAAGAGAATCCAGCAAGATTCAGCTCGAAATTAAGCTTGGAGGAGGCCCAAATCTGCATCTATAAAAAGAGGCTCAAGGCAGAATACTTAGCATCGAAAATCACAAAAGAGTCATACACTTCCAATGCAAACAATCAAATTTTCAGAGAGGTCAATTGTGAGTTCCAGCTTTCGAGAAGCAAGTACTCGTGTTATTTTCTTTCCATTGTGTCAAATCTAAGTTGTTGAAGTAGAGTCTACAATCTGAGGGAGTCTGAAGGGGTAGCAGGTTACTTGGCAATTAGATTCAAAGTGTTGAAATTTCTTCTACAATCTGGGATTGTCATATTGGCTGAAGACAGGAGCTGTATTCCTCAAGATTCTTGGGTTGTTAGACTGTTTGAGAAGACTGACCTGGAAGGTCAGTAGAACGGTTGTAATTCAAGGTTTGAATTAGTGAAATCCTTCAAGGTGAAGGGACTGGACGTAGCCTCGTTAACAGTGAACCAGTATAAAAATTATGAGTTTTATTTTTATTTTATATCCGCTGCTAACTCTGTTTTTAATCACACATCAAGTTTTGTTTTAAAAGTGTAAAAATAGGAAAAGTATTCAAGTTAAGTCAAACACAATTCAACCCCCCCTTCTCGTGTTTGCACCTTCAAATACAGCCAAACTATTAATTCTGCTTCTGGTGGTTTCTGCTTGGTTTTGAAACCACTGAAATATGTGCCAAAGTCTGTGCTGGATCAGTTCCAAAGTCTGTGCTGGATCGAGAACTTGAGTTGATATGTGCCATCAGAGCCAATACTACTTCCTTTGATGTGCTTCCAGACTTGTCGGAATAAATGTTTTGTCTATTCTTCTTACCTTCTACTTTTCTTCCAGAGCTAGTACCTTTATGGAGTTCAGAGGCAGACTTGATGTGAGCCATCATAGCTGTTTCTGCCTCTTCATCATCACATGATTCCTCTTCTTAGTCAGATGCACCCCATGCTGCCATTAGAATCTTCTTCTTGAAACTGGAACCTTTCTTGTGATGTTTTCCTTTCTCCATGTTTGGACATTTTGACTTGATATGTCTAGGTTCATTGCATCCATAGCAGATGATGCTTTTCTTGTCAGATTCTTCTTTTCCTCTGTCGGAGTATTTTCCATTTTTCATGGGAGCTTTCTTCTTTCTGTTTTGCCACATCTTTGCAATCTGCTTGGTTATGTAAGCAAGATCATCGTCTTCACTATCACTATCCCCTAATTCTGATACAACCTTTGCAGCTTTCTTATGTTTGAACCAAGTTGGTTCTAAGTACTTGGGATTTTGATGTTTACAAAATCACTCCATGTAATCTTATTTTGTACCTTGAATTATTACATTAAATACCACCAGAAGATGAAGTTTCTAGAGGCAAAAGATGAAGACACCAGATAATGCATCCAGAAGATACCAGAGGATGCATCCTGAAATTACCAGAGCATATCTTTGCTGGCCCAGATCAGAAGGAAGCAAAGTCAGAAGGAGACCTGAACCAGACCAGAAGGAAGCCTGCCACAGGGAGACTTGATCCAGACCAGAAGGAATCATTAGTCAGACTTAGACCAGAAGTTATTATGACCAGAAGATGGCCTAGCAGTGAAATGATAAAACAGCCCAGACTTGATCCAGACTTAATTAGAGGATAAATTAATGGGTCCAGAACAAGAGATTCAATCCAGATTTGACCTAGACGAGAAGATAGCATGGTTCAGGGTATGAAACTAAGTCCAGACCAGAAGAAATGATGTCTAGATTTGATCCAGACCTGATCCAAATTAGAAGGTAAAATGTCCAGACTGAAATATTATTTGTCCATATTTAATTTCAGTTCAATCCAGACCCAGTTCACAATTGGTCCAGATCAGAGGGAAAAGGTTCAGATCAATGGTCAAGATTTAAGTATATGGCGCAGTGTTGGCCGAGATCAAAAGATCAAACCATGGCCCAGTGTTGGCCGAAGTCAGAAGGTCAGAATGTGTGGTCCAGCATTGGCGGAGATCAGAGGATCACAGTAGATCACTTTGCAAGTCCAGGTTGGCCGAGATTAGAAGATCAGAAAATCATACAGTGTGGTCCAGGGCTGGCCGAAATCAGAGGATCACAGCAGATCACTTAGTATGGTCCAAATGTGGACGAGAGCAGAAGATCAAATGATTCAGATTTAATCATGATGATAATCGGTGGAGATTTGATTAAAATTTGATCAAATTATTAAAAAGGATTTGATACAAAAATAAATTGAAGACTTGTGGAATTCAGAAGCTATTGGCGGGAAGAAAGATTTGTTCCAGAATTAATTAAAGTCAGAATTGGTCAAAGTTATTTTTGAAAGGCAATCTGAAGCAGAAAAAGATATGTTTTTTATTTAAATGAAACCCGATTGGTGAAGATATTTTTGCAAGAGAATCCAGCAAGATACAGCTCAAAATTAAGCTTGGAAGAGACCCTAATCTGCATCTATAAAAGGAGGCTCAAGGTAGAAGACTTAGCATCGAAAAATCACAGAAGAGTCATACACTTCCAAAAGCAAACACTCATGTTTTCAGTGAGGTTAATTGTGTGTTCCAGCTTTCCAGAAGCAAGCACTCATGTTTTTCTTTCCCTTGTGTTAAATCTAAGTTGTTGAAGTAGAGTCTACAATCTGAGGGAGTCAGAAGGGGTAGCAGATTACTTAGCAATTAGATTCAAGGCGTTGTAATTCCTTTTACAATCTGGGGTTGTCAGATTGGTAGGAGAAGACTTGACTTGAGAAGTCAAGGTGATGTATTCCTCAAAAGTCTAGGATTGTTAGACTGTTTGAGAAGACTGACTTGGAGGGTCAGTGGTATTGTTCGAATTCAAGGTTTTGAATTAGTGAAATCCTTCAAAGTGAAGGGACTGGACGTAGCTTCGTTAACGGTGAACCAGTATAAAATTCTGTGTTTTTATTTTTACTTTATATTTGCTGCTAACTCTGTTTGATTCATACATCAGGTTTCGTTATTAAACTGCAAAAACAGAAAAAGTATTCAAGTTAGTCGAACACAATTCAACCTCCCCTTCTCGTGTTTTCACCTTCATCTTCTATTTTGACTTAAGGGCTAAAGTCTTCTTCTTCTTTGGTTCATCTGCATTCAGCTCTATTTCATGAGACCTGAGGGAGCTGATCAGATCTTCAAGCTTCAAGGTATTTAGATCCTAGCTTCCTGTACTGCAGTAACCTTTATCTGTAGTGGTGTAGCTTTTCTTTAATACTTTTAAACCTGATACCAGAATCTGGAATCTGCCGAACGTTGCTTCAATGTCTTCATCCTTTTCCAGAAGGAGACTTGGTCTAGACCAGAAGTAAACTTGGATACCAGAAGGAAACATAAGTCATACTTGGTCCAGACCAGAAGATAGCATGGTCTAGAACAGAAGACTTGGTCCAGATTAGAAGATCACACAGTCCAGATCGTGAAACAGAATGGTACAAATCTGATCACATGGTCAAAACTTGGTCCAGATCAGCAGATCATACGGTCAAGAATTTAAATCATGATGTAGATCAGTGAAGACTTGATTAAAATTTGAAGAAGACTTGTTGAATTTTGATAGAAATTTGATCAAAGTATTAAGGAGACTTGATTCCAAAATCACTAAAGACATGAAAGGAAATTCGAATGAAATCAGAAGCTAAAAGATACGGTCTGAAATTAAGAGAAACAGGATTGGTCAACAGAATTTTCAAATGTAATCTAAAGATGAAAGATACGTTTTGAAATTAAGAGAAACAGGATTGGCCAACATAATTTTCAAAGGAAATCTGAGCAAGATTTATCTCGAATTGAAGCTTGGACAAAGCCCTAATTGCAACTATAAAAGGAGGCTTCAGGAAGCAACATTAGGCATATTCAAAAGAAATATTTTCTTAGTGTTTTCAAGAGTGAAAGTCAATGTTATAATCAGCTTTCCAGGAGCAACTACTCAAGAAAGTCATTGCAACAATCAACTTTTCAGAAGCAACTTTGCAGAGTTCCAAACCCTTGTAATCAAACCCGTTAGAGGTGTATATTCCTTCTTCAATCTGGGGTTGTCAGATTGGTAGCAGAAGACTTGACTTGTAAGGTCAAGGTGCTGTTATCGTTCCTCAAAAGTTTGGGGTTGTCAGGCTGTTTGAGAAGACTGGCTTGGAGGGTCAGGTGATGTAATTCAAATGGTTTTGAATTAGTGGATTAAAGCCTTCAGAGTGAAAGGACTGGATGTAGCCTTCTTTATGTTGTTATTATCCGCTGCTTAATCTGATTATTTATTCAACAAGTAACTTAAATCAACATTCATCAAAAACATCAAAAAGAATTCGAGTTTGGAAAACACAATTCAACCCCCCTTCTCATGTTTGCATCTTCATTGAACTCGTTAGTAGAGCCTATGAATGTGTATTCATTGGGTATGCAGTAAACATTAAAGTGTATAGGTTTTATGACCTAAATGCAAAAGTGATCATAGAGTCAAATAATGTTGACTTCTAAGAAAAAAAATCCCTTTTAAGTCGAGAAATAGTGGGGCAGCGAACCAAGTCATACTCCCGTGAGAAGAAGCACTAAAAGCAACAAACAAGGTGAATTGGAAACTCAAAGAAGTAAGAGAATCAGAGTTGCTAAAGATTATGGACCAGAATATATGGCCTATAATTTAGAAGAGGATCTTGCAAATCTCAAAGAAGCGTTGTCATCATTGGATGCAGATCTTTGGCAAGAAGCTATAAACGATGAAATGGATTCTCTAGAATCTAACAAGACCTGGCATATAGTAGACTTGCCTCATGTTTGCAAACCAATAGGTTGTAAAAGGATTTTGGAAAAGAAACTAAAACCCGATGGAACTATTGAAAAATACAAGGCACGCCTTGTAGCCAAATGTTTTAGGCAAAGAGAAAATATAGATTTCTTTGAAACTTTTTCATCAGTTACTACAATAACATCCATTAGGGTACTCATTTCTCTAACAACTATTTATAACTTGGTGATACATCAAATGGATGTTAAAACATCTTTTTTAAATGGTGATCCGGAAGAAGAAATCTATATGGAACAACCTGAAGGTTTTGTAATTCATGGACAAGAAAACAAGGTCTGTAAGTTAGATAAATCTCTGTATGGTCTTAAACAAGCTCCTAAGCAATGACATGAAAAATTTGATAACTTAATTATATCGAATAAGGTTAAAGTGAATGAAAGTGACAAATGTATTTATTACAAATATGAAAATGTCATTTGCACTATCATATGTCTCTATGTAGACGACTTACTCATATTTGGTTCAAACATTCATGCTGTGAAATTATTGTTGAGTAACAACTTTGATATGAAAGACCTCGGAGAAGCGAATGTAATCTTAGGAATCAAGATTACTTGGTCAGAAAAGGGAATTGCTTTGGATCAGTCTCATTATGTTGAAAAGATCCTAAAGAAATATAAATACTTTGACTGTAAACCTACTTGCACACTATATGATCCAAGTATGAAAATTTTTAAGAACACTGGTGAAGGGGTTAGACAAACTGAATATGCAAGCATCATTGGCCGCCTCAGGTATGCCACTGATCGTACTAGCCCCGACATTGCCTACGTTGTGGGACTATTGTGCAGGTTTACCAATAGACCTAGTATAGAGCATTGGCACGCTATCGAAAGAGTCATGAAATACGTAAAAAGGACCATGAGTCTAGGATTACATTATCAAATATTTCCTACTGTCCTTCAAAGGTACAGTAATGTTGATTGGAACACCTTGTCAGACGTCTCTAAAGCAACCAGTGGCTATAATTTTAGTATAGCTAATGGTGATGTATCTTGGATCTCAAAGAACAGACGATATTGGCTCAGTCTGAAGGTGCAAACACGAGAAGAGGGGGTTGAATTGTGCTTGTCAAACTTTATTACTTTTGCTATTTTGTAGAATGTTAATATGAATTATTCAATATATAACTAATCAGATTAAGCAACGGATAATAATAACATAATAACGCAACAATTTATACTAGTTCACCGTTAAATAGGCTACGTCCAATCCCTTCCTCCAGAAGGCCTTTTTACTAATTCAAACTCCTTTGAATTACAACACCACTGACCCTACAAGCCAGTCTTCCCAAACAGCCTGACAACCCCAGACTTTTGAGGAACAACAACACCTTGACTATACCAGCCAAGTCTTCTCAAACAACCTGACAACCCTAGACTTTTGAGGAACAACAACACCTTAACTAAACCAGCTAAGTCTTCTCAAACAGCCTGACAACCCCAGACTTCTGAGGAACAACAACACCTTGACTAAACCAGCCAGGTCTTCTCAAACAGTCTAACAATCCCAGACTTTTGAGAGACTTCACAACCTTAAGCCTACAAGCTAAGTCTTTTTCTAACAACCTGACAACCCCAGATTTTAGAAGAAACTTCAACACTATAGGATTTAATATAAGGGATCGAAATTAGTACTGAGTAATTACTTCTGGAAAGTTGATACTCACAATATGCTTAAAGTGAACTAGAGTGTTTGCTTCTGAATAATTTATGATGACGATCAGCTTCACACTCTAAGAAAAGAACACTTAGAAAATATTTATCTTTTAAGCATGTGTTTATCTCCTTTGAACTCTCTGAATACTTATGAATTTTTGCTTGAGTTCTTCTATTTTTCGATGCTTTATTCTCTAGCATTAAGCCTCTATTTATAGTTGAACTTTAGGGCTTCACTGATGCTTTACTTCAGGAGTGTATATCGATTAATCTGTTTTGAGAATATTCTAGAGTAGTTTGCTCAAATTATGTTTTAAGTCTTTTGCTCACTGATGCTTTACTTCTGAAGTGTATTTAAATTAATTTGTTTTGAGCATTTTGCTACGCTTCTGTTTTGAGCATGCTTTTAGCTAGATTCTGTTTCTCGAGTCTTTTGCTCCAATTCTGTTTTTAGCATTTTTCTCAGATTCTGTTTTGAGCATATTTTTAGCTAGATTCTATTTCTCCAGTCTTTTGCTCCAATTCTGTTTTGAGCATTTTTCTCTAACATATTCATTTGACAGATTCTTCTGATGATATCCTCTGGTGACGTCATCCTCTGATTTCTGCTTCTGATGACATCCTCTGGTGACATCATCCTCTGATTTCTTCTTCTGGTGACATCCTCTGACGACGTCATCGTCTGATCTATTCTTCTGATGACATTTTTCATTCTTCTTCTCAGTCAAATATGTTATTTTCATAAAATACATTTGTTAACATCAAAACTTTAATTGGAAGAACCAACTTGGTTCCAACACAGTCCACTATGGAGTCTGAAATGATAGCACTAGCTACTGTTAGTGATGAAGTGAGCTGGTTGAGATGCTTGCTGGCTGAGATCCCTTTATGGGAAACACCTATGCCAGCTGTGTTGATCCACTACGATAGTATCGCAGCTATTGCAAAAATTAAGAATCATTATTATAATGGTAAGAGGCGACAAATACGTCGTAAGCACAACACATTTAGAGAATTACTTACTAAAGGAGTTGTTATAGTGGATCATGTACGCACTGATGAGAATATAGCGGATCCTTTGACGAAAGGATTGGCTAGATAGAAAGTCATAATTACATCCAAAAGGATGGGACTAATGCCTATAGAGTCACTCATGATGGTAACCCGACCTATAAGACTGGAGATCCCAAGAATTAGGTTCTGGGTAATAACAAGTCGTGAAGTGATATGAGATGAACATGCTATTATATATCAAAGAAGCATGATTCCTGTAAAGATGATAGGATCAGATAATAGAAACTCTTAATGAGATCTATACTCTATGTGGAGTGGAGTACGTAGCTACAGGAGTACTCTTGATAGACGCACCTATGTGAATGTGGAAGTGGGTCTGCTTTCTATGGAATTTTGAGGCAGAATTCCTATAACGTTCACTATACTGGGAT
Organism: Cicer cuneatum; assembly: GCA_037974295.1. Lineage (NCBI taxonomy): Eukaryota > Viridiplantae > Streptophyta > Magnoliopsida > Fabales > Fabaceae > Cicer > Cicer cuneatum. The sequence goes on along the minus strand of JBBPBO010001984.1, from coordinate 31,466,200 downwards.
AGAAGTGCAGGGCCATTAACGCACGAGCTTTTTAGAATACACCCAATGAAAAGGTTGTGTGTGGGTTTGATGTTCGAGATAGAATTCTAGACTACGAGTCACTCTTGTTAAATCAAAATCTTACTTGCTATGCAAATGTTCAAGTCATATACACCTTTGTTTATGCACAATCTTATAGAAGCGTATGATGCTATTTTAGAAACATTTTTTTTAATTCAAGTGGGGGATTGTTGGAACATAATGTGTGAATTTAAAAATTGTTGAAGTACGACATTGGAAAACTCTCATTTTGAGTAGTTTTAAGCACTATATAAATGGACTGTCTCACATGCCAAATACACAAAAGTTAAATACTTGCACGGATAGACTGGACTGTCTAATACACGCGGAACCACTTCGTAGCCCGAGTAGAATAGACCGTCTAATACACGTGGAACTACTCTGATCCCGGATAAAACAGACTGTCTAATACACGCGGAACTATTCTATAACCCACGGTTACTACTTAACTTCGAGGCCCATCACGGTCACCGCATCAACTCTGTGGCCCATCGCGGTCACCACTTGACTATGCAATGCATAGACATGCAATGTTTTCTCTTCACTGAAAACGGTATGCAAACACTAGCAAAAATTCATCCATTCCATCACTTCCTCAAAACCATCTCAACCCATCTCAATAATTTCATAATCATCACATCAACAAAGGATTTAAGAACTTCATCATCACCACCTCAAATCATCTCTAAACTCCCTTTTAATTCAATACAAACCTTCCCAATGTTTCCCCCAACTCTTAAAGTTCATAAACCAATGTTTAAAACTGGAATTTTTGAAAAGAGACAACCTGTATTCGAATACAGCTTCCTTGTATTCGAATACAGAAGCTAAAATAGTGAAAAATCAGCATTGATGACTACATCAATAAAGAATTCAAGAACCTCATCATCACCACCTCAAATAATCTCAAAACTTCCATTTTAATTCATCACAAACCTCCCCAATGTTTCCCCAACTCTTTAAGTTCATAAAACAATGTTTAAAACTGGAATTTTTGAAAAAAGACAATCTGTATTTGAATACAGCTCCCTTGTATTCGAATACTAAAGCTAAAAACAGTGAAAAATCAGCATTCTGTATTCGAATACGAGGTTGTCGTAGCCGAATACAGATGCGAATACAGAGGCAAAAACAGCAATCCTTTATTCGAATACAGCAGGGTCGTATTCGAATGCAGATGCTAAGTCAGAAGCAAAATCACTTATCTGTATTAGAATACTGAGGCTCGTATTCGAATACAAGTTCAATAATTTGGATAAAACAGAAGCTTTGTAGGCATGTATTCGAATACACCAATGCCGTATTCGAATACACCTTCGAATACAGTGATATTTCCAGAAAACATCAACACCTTTTCAAACTCTTTTCTTTGAAACCCAACACACACCAAAACATAATCACCCTTCTTTTGAAAAACACAAAACCTCATAAACATTTTTCATAAACACAACCACAACAGATTTTCCAGAAAACCTCCACCCATTTTAAAATCCATTATATTTTGAAAATCATCATCAACACCAGATTATTATCAACATAGCAGCAAACAGAATCACCAACACCAGAATAACCTCACAGTTTTGCTTTAACCACCAAAATAGAAAGTCAACTACAAACAGAACAGCCCTTTTCAAACGTTTGCATTTTGATCATTCCCAAAACAACATGCAAAGCATTTTCCAGTATTCCCACACAACCAAAACAGCAATGTTGTATCAGCCAAAACGGCAGACATCAAAGATCATCAAGACATCAACATAATTCATTTTTCGCATTTTATAACAACATGCACAACAGTTTTGTTTTTCAAACCAGAAACTCAAATATAATCACACATCAATCATGCATTTACAGACCTAAAATGCAATCTAGAAAGTGGATGGTGCCCCTTACCGATAAGCCACTGGTCCAATTCGTGCAGTAATCTGATATGGTCCAATAAATTTCGGAGTCAACTTTCTTGATTTAATAGCTCTGCCAATTCCAGTTGTAGGCGTGACCCTTAGAAATACATGATCTCCCTGTTCAAATTCCAAAGGTCTGCGACGCTTGTCAGCATAACTCTTCTGACGATCCTGTGAAATCTTCATTTTCTCTTGTATCCTCTTGACCTTCTCTGTAGTCTGTTGTACCATTTCAGGTCCAACAATTATACTTTCTCCGTCCTTATACCAGAATAAAGGCGTCTGACACTTGCGTCCATACAAAGCCTTATAGGGTGCCATTCCAATACTTGCTTGAAAACTATTGTTGTAAGTAAACTTAATCAATGGCAATACCTCATCCCAGTTTCCTCTATCATCCAACACACATGCTCTTAATAGATCTTCCAAGGAGTGATTTGTTCTCTCAGTTTGTCCATCTGTTTGTGGATGGTAAGCTGAACTCAATTTCAGTTTCGTTCCCAACGCTTCATGCAGCGCTCCCCAAAAGTGAGATGTGAACTTTGGGTCACGGTCCGATACTATACTCGATGGAACTCCGTGTAATCTCACAATCTCGACAATGTAGACCTCCGTCAGCTTGTCTACCTTATAAGTGGTCTTTACCAGCAAGAAATGTGCGGATTTTGTCAATCGATCCACTATTACCCAAATCGAATCAGTCTTTTTCCTTGTCTTGGGCAATCCGGTTATAAAATCCATGGAAATGCTATCCCACTTCCATTCCGGTATATCCAAAGGTTGCAACATTCCAGCAAGTTGTTGATGTTCCACTTTCGCTTTTTGACAAGTTAAACAAGCCGATACATACTCCGCTACATCCCTCTTCATTCCTGGCCACCAGTAATTCTGTCTTAAGTCCTGGTACATCTTGGTTGCTCCAGGATGAATACTCAATTTGCTCTTATCAGCCTCTTCCAAAATCGCTCTTCTCATATCTGCAACTTCCGGTACACAAATTCTCCCATTACATCTCAGAATATTATCTGGTCCAATACTGAACTCAGTTGTCTTTCCTTGCACTATTAGGTTCCTCTTTTCTTGGATTAATGCATCATCTTGCAAGTTCGCAATCTCCTCAAGTAGTCCACTCGAAATTCTTATCATTCCACACTTTAAAATTCCTGGTGCAAACTCTACGTCCAAGTGTAGATCTCTAAATGCTTCCCATAACTCTTGTTGTCTGGCCATTATCATTGAAGATAATGACACACTTTTCCGACTCAATGCATCAGCCACCACATTGGCTTTCCCAACGTGGTACTGCAATGTGAAATCAAAATCCTTGAGAGTCTTCATCCATCTCCTCTGTCGCATGTTCAATTCTTTTTGATCGAACAGATACTTCAAACTTTTATGGTCACTAAATACCATGAACGTGCATCCATATAAGTTGTGCCTCCAGACCTTTAATGCAGACACTACTGCAGCAAGCTCTAAATCATGAGTAGGATAGTTTTGTTCATGAGTTTTCAACTTCCTTGAGGCGTATGCTATAGCTTGTGTTGCATCAAAACACATCCCAAACCTTGGTGAGATGCATCACAGTAAACTTCATATGGTTCCTCTGGCTTTGGCAAGACCAACACTTGTGAGGTTGTTAACTTTTCCTTAAGCAACTGAAAACTTTCCTCGCACTTCTCTGTCCATGAAAATGGATGATTCTTTTTGGTGAGTTGTGTCAAAAGAGCTACAATCTTAGCAAATCCTTCAATAAATCTCCTGTAGTATCTTGCCAGTCCGACAAAACTACGTATGTTCGTGATAGTCTGAGGCTGTTTCCAGGCAAGAATTGTGTCAATCTTTGTTGGATCCACATCGATTCCTTCTTTTGTTATCACATGTCCCAAGAAGTTCACTTTCTCTAGCCAAAACTCGCACTTAGACAAATTGGCGTATAATTGTTTCTCGCGTAAAACTTCAAGAACTTGACGTAGGTGCTCTCCATGTTCCTCTTCATTTCTTGAATAAACCAATATATCATTGATGAACACCACAACGAATTTATCCAAAAACGGGCTAAAGATTCTATTCATATAATTCATAAAAATCGCTGGTGCATTCGTAACTCCAAATGGCATAATAAGATATTCATAATGTCCGTATTGGGTCCTGAAAGCAGTCTTTTGAATATCTCCTTCTCTTACCCGAATCTGATGGTATCCCGACTTCAAATTGATCTTTGAAAACATCGCGGCTCCTCTCAATTGGTCCATCAAATCATCGATGTGTGGCAAAGAATAACGATTCGTAATAGTTACCTTGTTAAGTTGCCTATAATCCACACATAAGCGCGAACTTCCATTCTTCTTCTTAACCAACAACACCGGAGCTCCCCAGGGCGAAACACTTGGTCTGATAAATCCTTTCTCCAACAAACCTTCAATTTGACCCTTAAGCTCGCTTAATTCCAATGGCGACATCCGATACGGCGCAATTGAAATAGGTCCAGTTCCTGGGTGTAGATCATTGAAGAATTTCGCCTCTCTTATTGGGGGTAATCCTGGAATTTCTGTTGGAAATACGTCCGGATACTCTTTGACTAAAACCATATCTTCTATGCTCACATCCATCTTGGTCTCCACGTTAGCCAATCATAAAAATTCCTGAGTTCCTTCTCTCAGTGATACTTCGAGTTTGTTAGCAGCCAAATACTGAACGATTCCAAGTTCGGGGAGAAGAACTAATTTGCAAGCACAATCCAAGACTACATAATTATACGACATCTAATCCATGCCGAGAATGATCTTGAGTGATTGTAGGGGTAAACAGATTAAATTCACCAAGAAATCTCTATTCTGAATCGTTACAGGACAGCGTAAACATGTAGAATTTACGGTCAAAGTCTTAGCAGAGGTGGAAACAACCAAATAAAATGTAAGGAAGACATAGATAGCTTCAAACGATTCACACAGTCCATAGCAATGAAGGAATGGGTTGCCCCCGAAATAAAAAGTGCAGTTAGTGTGTTACCTGCAATCCCGCTGGATTAAATTATGAGCATGACTCCCAGCTTCAGCACCCATGTGATAGACGCGTCCCCTAGCAATAGGACGAGTAGCCCTAGTTGCGTTCACTGTTGGTTCTACCTTCGGAGCCTTGCAATCCCTAGCAAAATGTCCTGGCGTCTGGCAATTGTAGCATGAAGGACTCATAGTGGTACAAGCAGTAGCGTAATGTCCCTCTTTTCCACATCGAAAACATTGAACCCCCTGTCCTAATTGTCTTCCAAAATTTTGATTTCCCGGCCGATTCTGGCCTCTTTTGTTGTTTAGTGGCCGGTTATATGGTTTAGCAACTTGCTTCCCTTTATTATTCTGATAATTCATCCGAATGGGCCCTCCTGAATTAAAGTTCCATCCTCGGTTGGCCCTCCTATTCTTCATGTCCTCAACCTCTCTACACTTCTCCACTAAGACTTGGAAACGTTGAATTACCAATGTTAAGATCGAGTCTTGAATCTCATATTTCAATCCATTTTGGAAACGATGACACATAAACTGTTCATCAACTTCTTCCTGGAAAAATCTAAAATGCCTTGACAAGGATTCAAAGTTAGCTGCATATTCACCAACCGTCATGTTTCCTTGGTGCAATTTTAGAAAATCATCACCCAACTTAGTTCTAGTGCTCATCGGGAAGTATTTGTCCAAAAACTTCTTTTTGAACGACTCCCAGTTCACCTCCTCGTGAGCTGATCCCATCAAAAGCCTTGTACTTCTCCACCAATACTCTGCATCTCCTAGCAGCAGATATGTAGCATAGTTGACCTTCACCGCTGCCTGACAATTAATCATTTCAAAGATTTTCTCCATTTCCTGAATCCATTGATCCGCTTTTTCTGGACCCTCATCACCCTTGAACTTTAAAGGATTATGACGACAAAAATCCTCTAGTCCTCTTGATTCAGCAACACAAATCTCTGTTTCTCTTTTCTCTAGATCCCGTTGAGTCTTCGCAACCGTCTGTGCAGCAACAGACGCAACCATGTTATTCATCGCTTCAGCCATCCTATCCTCCCAGCTGACGTTGGCTCTTGCAGTGTCGTCTCTCCTCGGAGGCATTGTTTCCTACAAAACCATCATCACTTCAGCACACCACGACTTACACAAGACTTGACACTCTAACTACTTGCTCCTATGCATGATCAGATAATGACTCAAAACCAATAATCTAACCAGAGCTTTAACCCAAAACTTTAACCAAATGCTCTGATACCACAATTGGAACACCCCGAGTTTAAAACACAGCGCGAGTGTATTTTTTTTTTAACCAAAATAAATAAAAGAATTTTCGAATTAATTCAAAGAATTAAAAGAAAATTCAATTAAATTATTTCTTAAAGTAATACGTCATAAATTTAAACGACAAAAGTAATTAATTAATTACATCATAACTTTAATCGAGTAAAATTATTTTGGGAAATTGATCATTAAAATATACTAAAATAAAGATACATCAAAAACTGTATCCTGGACCCACCAAATATTTATCAGAGTGCGGAAAATATACAATTATCCCAAACCAAAATAATATCAAAGTTGCGGAAAGAAAATATACAATAATCCCAAAATAAGTAAATACAGCCCTCAACACTAGGCCCTATACAAAAAGTCTAGTCTGATCATGCACTAAGATATAGTAGCAAGTGATTTCCACCGCCTCCTCCACAAGTCTCGTCTTCACCCCAGCTGTCCCTCCCTCTACGTTGTCCACTAATACTCCGTACGTGAAGATCAGGAGAAACTAACGACGTCTCCGTCGTTAGTGTAACCGTCGGTGGGACGGGTTTGGGTATCATCTGAGGGCAAAGCCCAATTTTCCACAATAATAGTAAAGGGTCACCGACCGAAATTAACAATTACCACAAAGCAATTATTAAATATAATAGATACACTCATGGCATATTTCAATGCTATAACAATGATGATGAATAAGGATGCTCATTTTTGAAAATACATGACATTTGTACCTTTGCAAAACAGCAACCAAGTTAATATAACAATCATGTTGCAAGTACAAATACATTCAACAAAACACAACAACTCATTCAGCACTAAGAATTCATAAGTTACTTGCACACAACGATGTCCACCCGTCAACATCATATCCAATCCTGACTCACCAGTTGACCATCCCAATGCAATATGTATATGCCAATGTAAACAACTTCTTGGAATTACCAAGGTGCAGTCTCTCACAGACCAGCACACGCGCAGTCTCTCATGGACCAGCACGATTTCACAAATGGAATGGACCATCTAATACACGCGGAACTACTCAGAACCCAGATAAAATAGACCGTCTAATACACGCGGAACTATTCTACAACCCATCACAGTTACTACAGTGTATTAGGCTCTCATAGGCCAAATACACAGAAGTTAAATCCTCGCACAGACATAATGGACCGTCTAATACACGCGGAACTACTCTGACCCCGGATAGAACAGACCGTCTAATACACGCGGAACTATTCTATAACCCACGGTTACTACTTAACTTCGCGGCCCATCACGGTCACCACATCAACTCTGTGGCCCATCGCGGTCACCACCTGACTATGCAATACATGGACATGCAATGTTTTTCTCTTCACTGAAAACATTATGCAAACACCAGCAAAAATTCAGCCATTCCATCAATTCTTCAAAACCATCTCAAACCATCTCAATAATTTCATAATCATCACATCAACAAAGGATTCAAGAACTTCATCACCACCTCAAATCATCTCAAAACTCCCTTTTAAATCATCACAAACCTTCTCTTAAAGTTCATAAACAAATGTTTAAAACTGGAATTCCTGAAAAGAGACAATCTGTATTCGATTACAGCTTCCTTGTATTCGAATACAGAAGCTAAAATAGTGAAAAACCAGCATTTATGACTACATCAATAAAGAATTCAAGAACCTCATCATCACCACCTCAAATCATCTCAAAACATCCATTTTAATTCATCACAAACCTCCCCAATGTTTCCCCAACTCTTTAAGTTCATAAAACAATGTTTAAAACTGTAATTTTTGAAAAAAGACAATCTGTATTCGAATACAACTCCCTTGTATTCAAATACATAAGCTAAAAACAGTGAAAAATCAGCATTCTGTATTCGAATACGAGGTTGTCGTAGCCGAATACAGATGCAAATACAGGGGCAAAAACAGCAATCCTGTATTCGAATATAGGAGGGTCGTATTCGAATAAAGTCAGAAGCAAAAATCACTTATCTGTATTCGAATACTGAGGCTCGTATTCGAATACATTTGGATAAAGCAGAAGCATTGCATGCATGTATTCGAATACACCTTCGAATACAGTGATATTTTCCAGAAAACTTCAACACCTTTTCAAACTCTTTTCTTTGAAACCCAACACACACCAAAACATAATCACCCTTCTTTTGAAAAATACAAAACCTCATAAACATTTTTCATCAACACAACCACAACAGATTTTCCAGAAAACCTCCACCCATTTTAAAATCCGTTATATTTTGAAAATCATCATCAACACCAGATTATTCTCAACAAAGCAGCAAACAGAATCACCAACACCAGAATAACCTCACAGTTTTGCTTTAACCACAAAAATAGAAAGTCAACTACAAACAGAACAGCCCTTTTCAAATGTTTGCATTTTGATCAATCCCAAAACAACATGCAAAGCATTTTCCAGTATTCCCACACAACCAAACCAGCAATGTTGTATCAGCCAAAGCAGCAAACATCACAGATCATCAAGACATCACATAATGCATTTTTCGCATTTTATTACAACATGCACAACAGTTTCGTTTTTCAAACCAGAAACTCAAATATAATCACACATCAATCATGCATTTACAGCCCTAAAATGCAATCTAGAAAGTGGAAGGTTCCCCTTACCTCTGTTACGTTTTCTACTCTTGTTCACTTTATCGCGACAAAAGTCGGCGAAATTCCCGTTTGCGTTCGACGCTACAAAAGTTTGTTCCCTAGTTCTGTAACGATGAGAGGAACAACTTTTGTTTTGGACACTTGCTGGTTCGGTGCTTGGATTTCCAAGTAATTTGACTTTTGAGCAACTCTCCTTACCACCAACACAAGAAAAACAGAATGGGGAAGAAAGAAATGAAACTAACGGATGCAGTGAGGAAGGAGGGAAATGTTTTCTACCTTCTTTCCTTGCTCCTCACTCATATATATAGGCATATATGTGCCACCTCACTCAACACAATAATATTATAATATTGCTTGATCATTAGGTACTTAACCACTCTCTTCGTGATTAACAGATAACATGTTAATTAACTCCCCGAAATTTAACTAGTAATTAAATTAATTTATCCTCCATCCAATAATTTTAATTCAACCTCCAAAAATAAATATTTATATATATATATATATTTATTTACACAAAATATACATATATTAAATATTTTACAATTATTCTCCAAATACACTTAATATTAAATCCATGATTTAATTTTAAATTTAAGGGTCTTACAGAGCCACTTCTCCCCTTTCTTGTCCATTCGATATTTTAGGACCGTATTGTACCGTAGTTCCTTTGATATTTTAGAGTGGTTGTTATGCCGTAGTTCCGTCGAGTTTTGAGTTACCCTAATACCACTATCCTTTTAGAGCGGTTTTATACCGTAGTCCCGTCGATTTTTGAGTGGTCATAATACCACTATCCTTTTAAAGTGTTTTTTATGCCGCATGGCGCAATCCTTTAGAGTGTAGTCATTTTGATTTATGAGTGGTTATAGTACCATATTGCGAGGCTTTAATCGCCTTATTAAGAGTGACTTTAACCGTCATATTGAGAGTGGCTTTAACAGCCATATTGAGGGTGTAATTCTAGAACGGTTTTCTACGGTGCAGTGGAACTCTAATACAGTGAATCTGAGCTGTTTTATCTTGAGGACGTCGTGGTTGATAGTCTGCCTTGCACAATTTGGGCAATGCCGTGAAACATCTTAAAGAGGAAATAATCTGTAGGAATACCTGCGGAATAATCTGTAGGAAAAATACCTGCGGAATAATCTGTAGGAAAAATAAATAAAATCCGCAACTAATATTTAACAAACTTGAGACATTTTCTTACGCATTTTCACGCGGAACAAATCTGCAATACTATTTCTTCGAATTTATTTCAAATGTATTTCCGTAGGTAATGTCGCATTGATATCCATAGGTAAATCTGCATCAAAAGTGTTTTCGAAGAAAAATCCGGAGGAAATATGGTGCTGTTTTATTTTATTTTTTTTTTGTTTATCAATAATAAGAACCACAATAATAAGGATAATAAAGACATAAATAGTGAGATGATAAAAAATGATAATGACAATGAAGTTAGTTTTTTTCTATTTTACAATTTTTAACATAAATGAAAAAAATTTCAAAGGAAGTTCCACCTTCCAGTTCATAACAATGAACCGAAACTTACAATATAACTAAACACACATGAATGAATAAAACACAAGCTTAGAGAAACCAAATAATGACTGAACGAAACAAAAACTGTGATTTTTTTATAATGAGAATTACTGAAAATTATAAGCAATGTTATAACATCACTTTTTCATTTATGCAATCTAGCAACTTCAAGACTTGTTTAAAAAAATAAGGTTCAAGACATATCTGATAGAATTTCAATACAATATAATATGCAGAAGAGTGACGAAATTCAAGATAATAGTGTTTGAGAAATTGCAAATCCAGTCATACTACTTCTAATGAGATAAAATTCAGCCAAGTACCTTAACTGTGCACATTCTAATTCTGCTGTGTAAAAAAGTAACAGGCGCAATTTACACTAACAAAAAAAATGTTATTTAACTAAGCAATCTACTCATTAAAATGTTGCTAAATCAGGCAACTGGCGATATTTGCCAGAATCTGGTAGTAAATCAGCATTCCATAAAACAACTTGTTCAGTAGCTTCTTTTCCAAGAAGAATGGATAGAAGCTTGTTTTCCTCCAACATATCTTCTATTAAAGCCTATTTTACTTGAAACTCTCTTTCTTCTTTATGACGGTCTCTCAGACGAGAGCTGCGCACACCAGGTAATAGTGTTCTTGGCACCCTATCAAAATCAAAACCAGGAGGAATGACATAATTTGTTACCCACTTGATATTTTTGATAAAAGCAAAATGCATGTTACATAAACACCTTTGAATATAAGAATAGTATTCGTGATAGAAAATCAGGAAATGTAGATAATAGAAACTAGTATGAGACATAATGTATTTTGAACAATGTGATATTTTATTGATAGCAATTCTAGGCAAAAATACTCAACCAGAGTTTACATGCAACACAACTCAATTGTAAACAGAATTATTACAAAGGAATTAAGGCAAGAATCGGTTCGTTCGTTAAGAATTCGAGAGTTTGGTCTCACCCACCCAATAACCACTTTTCTAATTTTCTATATAACTCCCTAATCCTGGTTTTTCCTTATAGATTCCTAGTAGAAACCGAATTACAAATAAACATAAAACTGCCACAAATAACTGCTTACAAATAACATAAACTGTCATGGACAGTTATGGTTGGTACGTAATCTTAACATATCAATAACTGCAAAAGGGAAATGAGTACGTAATCTTACCTCTCAATTAATCAACCTTTCAATACTTTGTTACTTATTTACGTTCTTTCTATTCTATGCATAGTTTAATTTAATGGAGTAAAATTGAATTCATCATCACATCTTGTTGACAATTTTTAGGTTAATTTTGTGTAATTTAGATGATACACCATTAAACCCTATTGGCTTCATAAAGGGAGTAAAGCATTTGAACATGAAGATAAACTATGTACTATGAAAACCATGGTAACTGGTAAGTATTATTATGGCTTCATGACAGAGCCAACATTAGAGGTTTAAACGGATAATATTTAATTATCACATCGAATCGCAATATTATTTCTTATAACTTATATAACACTGACATTTTAGATTGAAGACGTATTCGATGTTTGACTCCTGACATGGCATGATGGGTATGATTATAATCGACCACTTATATTTTCCCAGTGTCATGTCATAGGTGTCTATATCAAGTTTATGCGTTGTATTTCATAGCTTAAAACGTATTTATCGTGCCACAATATTATAAATTCTCAGTGTATTTCATTTCAGGAAAATAATTTATTAAATTCACCATGGACATATATGTTGGAACCAAGTTGGTTCTGAGTACTTAGGATTTTGATGTTTACAAAAGCACTCCATGTAATCTTATTTTGTACTTAGAAATATTATATTAAATGCCACCAGAAGATGGAGTCACCAGCGGCAGAAGGTGAGTTACTAGAGGATAAAATCAGACCAGAGGATACACCTCTAGAAGATACATATCAAATACATCATACATCATCTTCTCCTAAGATACATCATACATTATCAAATATTACATCTTCTCCCCCTTTGTCATCAGACAAAAAGGATTGAATGAAAAAAAGAGATCCTCTGTTTTTTTTAATTATAAAAGTACACGAAAAATAAAATAACATACAAAAAAGTTAAACTAAGCTATTAGGTTAGGGATGAATACAAGATTAAGGTTTTTCTTGATGAATTCAAACCTATCTTCAGGTAGTGGTTTAGTGAATATGTCAGCCCATTGATGTTCAGTGTCTACAAACTGAATGTTGAGTACTCCTTTCTGAACATAATCTCTGATAAAATGGTGTTTGATCTCTATGTGTTTAGCTCTTGAGTGTTGGATCGGGTTTTTGATTAGACAAATTGCAGAGGTGTTATCACAATAGATGGGTATGTTGGATTCTAATATTTTGTAGTCTTCAAGTTGATGCTTCATCCATAGTAGTTGAGAGCTGCAGCCAGCTGCTTAAATGTATTCAGCTTATGCTGTTGAAATGGCAAAGGTGATTTATCTCTTGCTTGTCTAGGATATTAAATTTTCTCCTAAGAATGTGCAGTTTTCACTTGTACTATTTCTTTCAAGTTTATCTCCAGCATAATCAGAGTCACATTATCCACTCAATTTGTATGTAGGAGTTTTCTTGTAGAACAAGGTGAGGTTGGTAGTGCCTTTTAAGTATCTAAGGATTCTTTTAACGGCAGTTAAATGGGATTTTCTAGGGTCAGACTGAAATCTAGCACATACGCATACACTAAATATAATATTAGGTCTCGAAGCAGTGAGATAGAGTAGAGATCCTATCATTCCTCTGTAGGATTTTTGATCAACTTTTTGTCCTAAGTCATCCTTTTCAAGTGAGCAGGTAGGTTGCAATGGACTAGCCATAGGTTTGCAATCACTCATCTTAAACTTCTTGAGAAGCTCTTTTGTATATTTTGAATGATGAATGTATATACCTTTTTGACTTTGCTGAATTTGTATTCCTATGAATAACTTAAGTTCTCCCATCACACTCATTTGAAATTCATGCTGCATTAATTCAGAAAATTCTGGCCACTGAAGCAAAAGTCTCAGTGTAGTCAATATCTCCTTGCTGACTATAACCTTGTGCCACAAGTGTTGCCTTGTTTCTGACAACTTCACCTTTTTCATTTAGCTTATACCTAAAGACCCACTTGGTTCCAACAATGTTCTTTTCTGGTCTTGAATCTAGATCCCAAACATCATTCCTCTTAAATTCATTTAACTCTTCTTGCATTGCAATAATCCATCCATCATCTGCCAATGCTTCACTAATAGAGGTAGCTCAATCGATGAGAGTAAGCCAAACAAACTGATGTCTTTTAGTGATGATCTGGTTTTTAAAGAATCACTTCCACTTCCAATGATCAGATTTTCAGGATGAGATGATTGATATTTCCATCCAGATTTCTTTTCTGATTTCTCATGACTGGTTTTGATTTGATCAGATTCATCCTTTGAAAATGTGTCACATGCTTCTGACTTGCTTTTATCCTCCACTTCTCCATGTTCTGCTGGTTTATCTGCTTCTACTTTCTCTGGTTCTTGTAAATCTAATATAGACTCTATTCTGAATGTAACATGCAGTGTTGATTGCTTCAGCCCAAAATTGTTTTGCAACATTTAAATCATTTAACATAGTTCTGGCCATGTCTTTGAGTGACCTATTCTTTCTTCTAACTTATCTTCTGATTTATCCTCTGAAGACTTGTCGTATGCTTGTTGTTATCTTATGCTTTTTCGAGTTCTTTTGCCTGCATCAGCTTCTGGTTCTGGTAGATCTGTATCAGCTTCTGGTTCTAGTAAACCTTCATCAGTTTCCTCTGGTTCTGGTGAACCAGCTTTGGTTTCCTCTGGTTCTTGTAAACTAGCTTCAGTTTCCTCTGGTTCTGGTAAACCAGCATTAGTTTCCTCTAGTTCTGGTTAACCTACATCAGCTTCATCTTGCTTTGACTTTTCAGGTCAAGCTATTTGTCATATAACATAATACAAATCAATTAATTTAAAAATAAACTTAATACAGCCAAACCATTCATTCTGCTTCTGGTGGTTTCTGCTTGTTTTTTAAACCACTGAAATACTATTTCTGTTGAAGTGTTCACATCACGTGGATCACTTGGTTCCTCTGACAGTTTGAAAACCTCTTATCAATAGTTTCAGTTTTACTCTGAAAATCTTCTTGTTTCTGATTTTCAGATTCTGAATCTGTATGTTCTGTGATTAGATGGTTTAGATGAACGAATTTGAATTCCCTTCCTGGTTTGTAGTCTTGATGAATTTTACTGGAGTGTTTGAAGAACTCTCCTGATTCTGATTCTTCTCTTTCTGTTGATATATCAAGTTCCTCTGTAAATTCTGGAACTGATGATAATTCTGAATCTTCTGGTTCTGGAACTGATGGTAATTCTGATTCTTCTCGTAGTTCCAGGTTTGTTGATATGAGTGATTTCTTTGATATTTCCTGTTCCTCCTATGATTCTTGTTCTGGTTCTGATAGGTATTGTGTTGACCAGTTCTTCTTCTACCAGAGTCAATTGGCTTCTGTTTGGTAGATGTTGGAACATAGACCTTTTTCCCTTCATATGTTGCCAGCATCCATTGACCAGGCACCAAGACTGGTGTTTCACTTTGGTTGCTAAGAACATCTGCAACATAAACAATTTTATCTTTTGGTACCCAAATCTGGTTGGGTTTAGGTTTGTTAGTCTTGAAAATTTTCTTGTTTTTCCTTGTATTTAGCATACGACAAGACATTTTGGAATGACCTTTCTTGTAACAAACAACACACACAATATCATAGGGAACATGTTTAACCACAGGTTTAGGTTCAACTATAGTTTCTTCAAATCCTATACCTCTATTTCCATTCCTACTGCCTCCATAAATCATAGAAGCATATTTGCTTCTTTCCATACCACTATCAAGAAATTCTTGAAGAACTTGTTCATGCATATCATAATTACTTGTGATATTTTCAATTGCTATTGAATTATGATTATTTTTCAGATTTAAACTTTCATCTTTAAGTTCAACAAAACTGTTTTTCAAACATATATTCTCTGTTTTCAATTCTGCAATATCAGTTTCAAGAATGACACTTTCTATTTTAAATTCTACAATCTGATTCTTTAAAACATTAACTTCTTCTGTTAGATTTGTATTTTCTTTCTTAAGAGTTTTCAGTTTTAAAGATAATTTGTAATTACTGTTTAAAAAATCATTCAGAGCAGTAATCAAATTAGATCGAGTGAATTCAAAATATACCTCAGTTTCATCATCTTCTGATTCTCTTCCAGAATCAGATTCTGTGTTGGATCTAGAGTTGGTGTGAGCCATCATAGCCAAATCTGCATGTTCATCTTCAGAAGATTCATCACAATCATCCCATGTAGCCATCATGCTTTTCTTCTTAGTTCTGAAATCTTTCCTTTGGTACTTCCCTTTCTCCATAGTTGGACATTCTGACTTGGTATGTCCAGATTCATTGCAGCTGTAGCAGATAATGCCTTTCTTGTCATGTGCATCGTCACTTCCTTTATTGGACTGCTTGGAATATCTTTGGGAAAATTTATTCCTTCTGTTGTCCTACATCTTTCTAAACTTTCTGGATAAGAAAGCAATCTCTTCTTCCTCTGAGTTCACGTTTTGATTGTCTAAATCACTATCATCTGATACTGATGTTGCTTTCAGAGCCTTCTTCTGCTTGGATTTCAGAGCTAGAGTTTTGTTCTTCTTCTTGGGTTCATCTTCTTCCAACTCAATTTCATGTGATATGATAAAGCTGATTAATTCTTCCAAGTTTAGAGTATTCAGATCTTTAGCTTTCTGAATAGCAGTGATCTTTGGTCTCCACTTGATTGTCACACTTCTAAGTATTTTCCTTACATGATCAGCAGTAGTGTAGCTCTTTTCTAATTCCCTTAATCCTGATACTAGAGTCTGGAATCTGGAAAACATAGTTTCAATGTCTTCATCTTCTTCCATCTTGAATAACTCGTACTTCTTGACTAGAATGTTGGCCTTTGATTCTTGAACTTGCTTACTGCCTTCGTAAGTCAGAATCAGACTATCATAAATGCTCTTCGCTGTTTCTCTGTTAGTGCATTTGTCGAACTCCTTGAACGTGATTGCGTTGATCATGAATGTTCTGGATTTGTGATGCAACTTGCACATCTTCTTCTGATCAGCATCCATATCTCTCTGAAAATTTTAACACCATCAGCATCTTCTGGAGCAGTATAACCATCTTCCACCAAGTCCCAAAGTTCAGGATCTTGTGAAATAAAAAAACTTCTCAGCCTGTCCTTCCAGTATTCAAATCGTTCTCCATCAAACAGAGGTGGTCTGTTGATGTTTCCTCCAGTAGCTTCTTCATTGAATCCGAACATGTGGATCCCTTGGATCTTTCCTCAAACACTGTAAAGTGCTTAGCCATGAGACCAAGCTCTAATGCCATTTGAAGGTGCAAACACGAGAAGGGGGGGTTGAATTGTGTTTGTCAAACTTAATTACTTTTGTTGTTTTGTTAAATGTTGATTTGAATTATTCGATAAATAACTAATCAGATTGAGCAGTGGCAAATAATAACATAATAACACAACAATTTATATTGGTTCACTGTTAACTAGGCTACGTCCAGTCCCTTCCTATAGAAGGCCTTTTCACTAATTCAAACACTTTTGAATTACAACACCACTGACCCTACAAGCCAGTCTTCCCTTATAGCCTGACAACCCCATACTTTTGAGGAACAACAACACCTTGACTATACCAGCCAAGTCTTCTCAAAAAGCCTCACAACCCAAGACTTTTGAGGAATAACAACACCTTGACTAAACCAGCCAAGTCTTCTCAAACTAACTGACAACCCCAGACTTTTGAGGAATAACAACACCTTGACTATACGAGTCAAATCTTCTCAAACAGCCTGACAACCCCAGACTTTTGAGGAATAACAACACCTTGACTAAACCAGCCAAGTCTTCTCAAACAGCCTGACAACCCCAGACTTTTGAGGAATAACAACACCTTAACTAAACCAGCCAAGTCTTCTCCTACCAATCTGATAACCCCAAATTGAAGAATGAATCTACACCACTATAATAAAGGTTTGGAACTTTGCAACGTTGCTTCTGGAAAGCTGTTTGCTGCACTGATTTTTGGACTCTTTTGTTGCTTCTAGAAAGCTTATTATTGCATTGAATTTCTCTTTCGAAAACACTTAGAAAATATTGCTCTTGCACATTTGTGTTTCTCTTTTTTGAACTCTCAGATAATGTTGAATTTAAGCTTGAGTTCTCATGGTTTTTAATCTCTAATCTTCATCATTAAGTCTCTATTTATAGTTGAATTTTAGAACTTCACTGATGCTTTACTTCTGGAGTATATTTCGATTAAACTGTTTTGAGAATATTCTAGAGTAGTTTGCTCAGATTCTGTTTTGAGTCATTTGCTCACTGATGCTTTACTTTTGGAGTGTTTATCAATTAATCTTTTTTGAGCATTTTGCCCCGCTTCTATTTTGAGCATACTTTTAGTTAGATTCTGTTTCTCGAGTCTTTTGCTCCAATTCTGTTTTGAGCATTTTTCTCAGATTCTATTTTGAGCATATTTTTAGCTAGATTATGTTTCTCGAGTCTTTTGCTCCAATTCTGTTTTGAGCATTTTTCTCAGATTCTGTTTTGAGCATATTTTTAGCTAGATTTTGTTTCTCTAGTCTTTTGCTCCAATTCTGTTTGAGCATTTTTCTCTAACATATTCCTCTAACAGATTCCTCTGATGATCATCCTCTAGTGACATCATCCTCTGATTTCTGCTTCTGGTGACGTAATCTTCTGGTAACATCGTCCTCTGATTTCTGCTTTTGGTGACGTCATCTTCTGGTGAAATCCTCTAGTGACGTCATCCTCTGATCTATTCTTCTGGTGACATTTTTCATTCTTCTTCTAAGTCAAATATGTTATTTTCATAAAATAAATTTGTTAACATCAAATCTTTAATTGCAAGAACCAACTTGGTTCCAACAGAGGTGACTTATGTAATTGAAAGCAGCTGAGAAGTGACACGCAATTGTATCCCAAATCTCAAGCACTACCCGACATGTGCTAGTGCCTGTTTATTTACTAAAGCATGCTCTTTTTATTAAATATGGAATCCAATGTGATTAAATATGATAACTAATTAATCATTTCTTAAAAATTTAAAAAAAACTCAAATAAGGCACTTATAATATGACATATATAGATGTAATAGAAATCTTAAGATATATATTTTATTCGATAAGTTAAAGTTGAAATTTTCTTTAATTAATATTTTTGTATTTACATAAAAAGCCACGTACGTTCTATTTAATAAAGGTTTTAAAATACAATCCATTGTTCACATGAGATATGGATTATTTATGTGGCAAGTCTTCCATTTTCATTCATTATTTTTTTATATAAAACTTTCAAGTTACTAATTTTCTTTCAAATTTCAAAAAATAAAAATCAAAATAGTCTCTACAAGAAGTATATTTTACAATATATAATATTAGATATAATTCTTTCTTGATCTTTGGATTTTTACCCTCTGTATCGAAAAGTACGACCATTATTTCATAAGCTAAGAATAGGAAATAGAAAAGCAGCCCTCTCTTCTTATCTTTTTTTATCTCTTTCATGCTTATGGTAATAAAGCTTCAAACACTTGACGTGAATTCTCTACTTACTCTCAATTATGTATTCACTTTTGCTACCCACACCCATAGATGACATTATTGACGTCGATTCAGATGGTAATTGTGGATATCGTGCAGTTGCAGCTTTACTTGGATTGTGGGAGAACTCTTGGGCATTCATTCGTCAATAGTGTATAGTAAAGCTTCAAGAGTTCATGTGTCATTACAGTACAATATATGGTGGAGTCAATTTTGTTCAAAATCTAATAAATAATGTATATGTTGAACAAGTTGCAACTGCGCATAATGGAATGACACTTCAAAAAATTGGTTATGTGATTGCTTCGAAATTTAACTTGGTTTTCGTTGCATTATCACTTAACCAATCGCAAACATTTTTTTCCTCTAAGAAGTCCACCACCAACATCTACGGCTGATCGTCGCATAATTGTCATAGCATTTGTTAACAATTTCCATTTCGTGCAGGTATTAATATTTTAATAAATTATTAAATAGTTTAACAATTGTCAACTTTTTTTAGTAGTGTAATAAATTATTAAATTCAACAGGTTTACTTGAAGCGTGATTCTCCTATGCCACCAACAAGTAATTTGTGGAAAAAGTATTGCACTCAAGAAGCACGACAATGGGAGTTTGTTTACAATGATCGCATGCAACATTGGTTGCAGATATTTCTAGAAAGTGTAAATAATTTTATTGTAAACTAATTAATATTGATGGTGTATGGAAGTTAATATTGATGCAAGTGAGTTTGACTTGAAATTGCTAGCACAGTGAACAGGGTGTCATGTCTGTTTTGTAGGTTCTCTGTTATCATAGCTTATAGTAACCTTAATAATTTTGGAATAAAAATTAATGAATTTGACCGTTGATTTTGTTTGGCCAGTTGTGATTGTAAAAGGTTGTACGCACTAAAATGATCAAATTTATAAAATTTCATGTAAATAACAAATTAATTGATACTATATCGCACAATTTTTTAAATGGGTGGTCTATTTTTCGATGTATAAATATCGTTAGAGGTAGAAATACCATCAGAGTATACCATCAGAGGCAGAAAAATCATCTGAAATACCATTAGAGTATCCATACGATTTTTAGTTTTTTTACAAATTTTATCGGTTATCTGAAGCAGAAATCAGAGGCAGCAAAATCAGAGACAGGAAAATCAGAGGCAGAAGAATCAGAAGGGGGAAAATCAGAGGCAGAAAAATCAGAAGCAGAAAAATCAAGGGAAGGAGAATCAAAAGGAGGAAAATCAGAGGCAGAAGAATTAGAAGCAGAAAAATCAGAGGCAGAAAAATCAGAGGGAAGAAAATCAGAAGCAGAAAAATCAAAGGGATGAAAACCTAAAGCAGGAAATTCAGAGGCAGAAAAATCAGAGGCAGAAGAATCAAAAGCAGAAAAATCAGATTGACGAAAATCAGAAGCACAAAAATCAAAGGAAGGAAAATCAGAGGCCGAAGAATCAGAAGCAGAAAAATCAAAGGGAGGAAAATCAGAGGCAGAAATGATCAAAGGAAGAAAAAATCAGACGAAAAAAATTATTCATCTAGCAGTGATGGCAAAACCGTTTATGTATAGTATAGTGTTTATGCTGACTATACCTCTGTGGTCTATAATTTCATTAGAAAATTAAAAAATTCGTTTTAGTCAATTTGGAAGGATAAAATAGAGGAGGTGACTTATGTAATTGAAAGCAGCTGAGAAGTGACACGCAGCTGTATCCCAAATCTCAAGCACTACCCGACATGTGCTAGTGCCTGTTTATTTACTAAAGCATGCTCTTTTTATTAAATATGGAATCCAATGTGATTAAATATGATAACTAATTAATCATTTCTTGAAAATTTAAAAAAAACTCAAATAAGGCACTTATAATATGACATATATAGATGTAATAGAAATCTTAAGATATATATTTTATTCGATAAGTTGAAGTTGAAATTTTCTTTAATTAATATTTATGTATTTACTTAAAAAGCCACGTTCATTCTATTTAATAAAGGTTTTAAAATACAATCCATTGTTCACATGAGATATGGATTATTTATGTGGAAAGACTTCCATTTTCATTTATTATTTTTTTATATAAAACTTTCAAGTTACTAATTTTCTTTCAAATTTCAAAAAGATAAAAATGAAAATAGTCTCTACAAGAAGTATATTTTATAATATATAATATTAGATATTATTCTTTCTTGATCGTTGGATCTTTACCCTATGCATCGAAATGTACGACCATTATTTCATAAGCTAAGAATAGGCAATAGAAAAGCAGCCCTCTCTTCTTATCTTTTTTATCTCTTTCATGCTTATGGCTATAAAGCTTCAAACACTTGACGTGAATTCTCTACTTACTCTCAATTATGTATTCAGTTTTGCTACCCAAACCCATAGATGACATTATTGACGTCGGTTCAGAGGGTAATTGTGGATATCGTGCAGTTGCAGCTTTACTTGGATTGGGGGAGAACTCTTGAGCATTCCTTCGTCAACAGTGTATAGTAGAGCTTCAAGAGTTCATGTCTCATTACAGTACAATATATGGTGGAGTTAATTTTGTTCAAAATCTTATAGATAATGTATATGTTGAACAAGTTGCAACTGCGGATAATTGGATGACACTTCCAGAAATTGGTTATGTGATTGCTTCGAAATTTAACTTGGTTTTCGTTGCATTATCACTTAACCAATTGCAAACATTTTTTCCTCTAAGAAGTCCACCACCAACATCTACGATTGATTATCGCATAATTGTCATAGCATTTGTTAACAATTTCCTTTTCGTGCAGGTATTAATAGTTTAATAAAGTATTAAATAGTTTAACAATTGTCAACTTTTTTTAATAGTTTAATAAATTATTAAATTCAACATGTTTACTTGAACCGTGATTCTCCTATGCCACCAAAAAGTAATTTGTGCAAAAAGTATTGCACTCAAGAAGTACGACAATGGGAGTTTGTTTACAATGATCGCATGCAACATTGGTTGCACATATTTCCAGAAAGTGTAAATAATTTTATTGTAAACTAATTAATATTGATGATGTATGGAATTTAATATTGATGCAAGTGAGTTTGACTTGAGATTGATAGCACAGTTAAAAGGGTGTCATGTTTGTTTTGTAGGTTCTTTGTTATCATAGCTTATACTAACCTTAATAATTTTGGAATAAAAATTAATGAATGTGACCGTTCATTTTGTTTGGCCAGTTGTGACAGTAAAAGGTTGTACACAGCAAAATGATCAAATTTATAAAATTTCATTGAAATAAAAAATTAATTGATACTATATCGCACAATATTTTAGATGGGTGGTCTATTTTTCAATGTATAAATATCGTTAGAAGCAGAAATACCATCAGAGTATACCATCAGAGGTAGAAAAATCATCAAAAATACCATCAGAGTATCCATACGATTTTTAGTTTTTTTACAAATTTAATCTATTATCTGAAGCAGAAATCAGAGGCAGAAAAATCAGAGGCAGAAGAATCAGAAGGAGGAAAATCAGAGGCAGAAAAATCACAAGAAGAAATATCAGAGGGAGGAGAATCAGAAGGAGGAAAATCAGAGGCAGAAGAATCAGAAGCAGAAAAATCAGGGGCAGAAAAATCAGAGGGACGAAAATCAGAACCAGAAAAATCAATGGGATGAAAATCTGAAGCAGGAAAATCAGAGGCAGAAAAATCAGAGACAAAAGAATTAGAAGCAGAAAAATCAGATTGACGAAAATCAGAAGTACAAAAATTAGAGGGAGGAAAATCAGAGGCAGAAGAATCAGAAGCAGAAAAATTAGAGGGAGGAAAATCAGAGGAAGAAATGATCAAAGGCAGAAAAAATCAGATGAAAAAAATTATACATCTAGCAGTGATGGCAAAACCGTTTATGTATTATATAGAGTTTACGCTGACTATACCTTTGTGGTCCATAATTTCATTAGAAAATTAAAAAATTTGTTTTATTGTCAATTTGGAAGGATAAAAGAAAAGAGCTGACTTATGTAATTGAAAGCAGCTGAGAAGTGACACGCAGCTGTATCCCAAATCTCAAGCACTACCCGACATGTGCTAGTGCCTGTTTATTTATTAAAGCATGCTCTTTTTATTAAATATGGAATCCAATGTGATTAAATATGATAACTAATTAATCATTTCTTTAAAATTTAAAAAAAACTCAAATAAGGCACTTATAATATGACATATATAGATGTAATAGAAATCTTAAGATATATATTTTATTCGATAAGTTGAAGTTGAAATTTTCTTTAATTAATATTTTTGTATTTACTTAAAAAGCCACGTTCATTCTATTTAATAAAGGTTTTAAAATACAATCCATTGTTCACATGAGATATGGATTATTTATGTGGAAAGACTTCCATTTTCATTCATTATTTTTTTATATAAAACTTTCAAGTTACTAATTTTCTTTCAAATTTCAAAAAGATAAAAATGAAAATAGTTTCTACAAGAAGTATATTTTATAATATATAATATTAGATATTATTCTTTCTTGATCGTTGGATCTTTACCCTATGCATCGAAATGTACGACCATTATTTCATAAGCTAAGAATAGGCAATAGAAAAGCAGCCCTCTCTTCTTATCTTTTTTATCTCTTTCATGCTTATGGCTATAAAGCTTCAAACACTTGACGTGAAGTCTCTACTTACTCTCAATTATGTATTCACTTTTGCTACCCACACCCATAGATGACATTATTGACGTCGGTTCAGAGGGTAATTGTGGATATCGTGCAGTTGCAGCTTTACTTGGATTGGGGGAGAACTCTTGAGCATTCCTTCGTCAACAGTGTATAGTAGAGCTTCAAGAGTTCATGTCTCATTACAGTACAATATATGGTGGAGTTAATTTTGTTCAAAATCTCAAGAACTCTTGGGCATTCATTCGTCAACTGTGACACCCTGAGTTTTAAACAACGCGAGTGTATTTTTTTTTAACCAAAATAAATAAAAGAATTTTTCCCAATTTAATTCAGAATGATTAATCAAGTAAGATAGTTTTTGGGAAATTAATCTTCGAAATATACCAAAATAAAGATACATTTAGAAGTGTATCATGGTCCCACCCAAAATATCATCAAAGTGCAGAAAAGTTTAGCAGAAATGATATACAATTATTCCAAAATAAATAATTACATTCCCCAAAGTTCAAGACCCTATACAACAAGTCTAAACTGATCATGCACTAAAGCTACAGTAGCACGGTTTCCACCGCATCCTCAACAAGTCTTTTCTTCACCCAGCTGTCCGTCCCTCTGCATTGTCCACAGCTACTCCGTACGTGAAGATCAAGGAAAACTAACGACGTTTCCGTCGTTATTGTAACCGTCGGTGGGACGGGTTTGGGTATCATCTGAGGAAAAGCCCAATTTTCCACAATAATAGTAAAGGGTCACTAATTGAAATTAACAAATACCACATAACATTTATGTCAATAATAACAAGCATATTCATGGCATGTTATGTAACAATGATAATAAATAAGGATCCTCATTTTGAAATTTCATGACATGTATACCTTTTCAAACAGTAACCAATTTAATATAAAAATCAAGTTGTAAGTACAAAAATCAATTCAACAATCACACCAATTTATCAAAAATTCAAGATTTCATAAGGTACTTACACACGTCGATTTTCACCCGTCAACATCATATCCAACCATAATTCACCGGTCAACCACCCCGCTGGAATATGTATATGCTCATGTACTCGACTTCTTGGAATTACCAAGGTGCAGTAGCTCACAGACCAGCACACGTGCAGTCTCTCACGGACCAACACGATTTATATATGTTAACTTTAATGGCCAACATGACCATGGTGCAATCTCTCACAGATTAGCACTAGTGCATTCGCTCACAGACCAGCACTAGTGCAGTCGCTCACAGACCAGCACTCGTGCAGTCGCTCACAGACCAGCACTCGTGCAGTCGCTCACAGACCAGCACGTTTCAAGTATACCAAGGTACAGTCGCTCACAAACCAGTACTAGTGCAGTCGCTCTAAGACCAGCACTCGTGCAGTCGCTCACGGACCAGCACGTTTTGCGCATATCAAGGTACAGTCGCTCATAGACTAGTACCAGTACAGTCGCTCACAGACCAGCACGTTTTACGCATTACTCTGTGGCCCATCGCGGTCACCACCTAACTATGCAATGCATGGACATGAAATGTTTTCTCTTCACTGAAAACAGTTTACAAACATCAGCAAAATTCAGCCTTTCTATCACTTCCCCAAAACCATCTCAACCCAAATCATTACATTATCATCACATCAACAAAAACATTCAAGCACCACATCATTACCACTTCACACTATCTCAAAAACTCCATTTTATTTCATGCCAAGTCTTCCCAATGTTTCTCCAACTCTTTAAGTTCATATAACAGTGTTTAAAACTGAGATTTCTAGAAAAAACGAATCTGTATTCGTATACTGCTTCCTTATATTCGAATACATAAGCTAAAACAGTGCAAAATCAGCATCTTTCACAACATCAGTAAAGATCTCGAAAACCTCATCATCCCCCACTTCAAAACTATCTCAAAAACTCCATTTTAATTTATCACAAGCCTTCCCAATATTTCCCAACTCTTTAAGTTCATATAACAGTGTTTAAAACTTGACTTTTCTGAAAAAACGAATATGTATTCGAATACAGCTCCCTTGTATTCGAATACAGAAGCTAAAATGGTGAAAAATCAGCATTATGTATTCGAATACAAGGGTGTTGTATTCGAATACAGATGCGAATACAGTGGCAAAATTGTAATCCTGTATTTGAATACAACAGGGTCGTAGCCAAATACAGATGCTAAGTCAGAAGCAAAAATCCCTTATCAGTATTCGAATACAGAGGCTCGTATTCGAATACAAGTTCAAAATTTAGAAATAAACAGAAGCTTTGCAGGCTGTATTCGAATACACTCATGTTGTATTCGAATACACCTTAAAATTCAGTGAAATTTTACACAAAACTTCAACACGTTTCCAAATTATTTTCTTTGAAAAACCAACACAACACCAGAACAAAATCACCATTCTTTTGAAATCACAAAACTCAAAATATCTTTCATCATCAACAGATTTTCCAGAAACACCTTCACCCATTTAAATCACTCTCCTTTAAAAATCACCATCATCACAATCAACAACACAATCTGAAAAGCAGAATCATCACCACCAGAGTAACCTCACTGTTTTTCTTTAACCACAAAACTCAAAACATTTTTCATCAACAACAGATTTTCCAGAAAACAATTCTACCATTTTAAATCCTTTTCTTTTGAAACCATCATCAACACCAGATTGTTATCAACATAATAGAAAACAGAATCACCAACACCAGAACAACATCACAGTTTTCTTTATTCACCAAAACAGAAAGCCAACCACAAAACAGAACAGACATTTTCAAACGTTTGCATTTAGATCATTCCTAAAACAACATGCAAAGTATTTTCTAGTATTCCCACACAACCAAAACAACAATGTTGTATCAGCCAAAGCAGCAAACATCACAAATCATCAAACATCAACAGAATGCATTTTTCGTATTTTATAACAACATGCACAATAGTTTCGTTTTTCAAACTAGAAACTCAAATATGATCACACATCAAACATGCATTTACAGCCCTAAAATGCAAACTAGAAAGTGGAAGGTGCCCCTTACCTTTGTTATGTTTCCTGCGCTCATCTATGCTGTCACGATATGTCGGCGAAATTCTCGTTCGCGTTCGCTGCTACGAAAGTGGGTTCTCTAGCTCCGTAATAAGGAGAGGAACAACTTTTGTTCTGGGCACTTGGTGGTTTGGTGCTTGGATTTCCAAGTAATCTCACTTTTGAGCAACTTTTTTTTTTCTACTAACAGCAAACAGAATGGGAAGAGGAAGAAGAAGGGTACTGTTTCATGCAGTAAGGAAGGAGGAAAGGTTTTTGTCTTTGCTCTTCCTTCTCACTCCTATATATAGGCATATGTATGTGCCACCTCATCCAACAATAATATTATAATATTGTTTGACCCTCCAGCACTTAACCAGTCTCGTCGCAATTAGCAAATAACATCTTAATTAAGTGTCCGATAATTTAATTACTCGTAATTAAATTAATTCATTCTTCATCCAATAATTTAAATTCAACCTCCAAAAATAAATATTTATATATATATATATATATATATATATATATATATTTACACAGAATATACATATATTAAATATTTTACAAATATCCTCAAAATACACCTAATATTAAATCCAGAATTTAATTTTAAATTTAAGGGTCTTACATTACTACCCCCTTAAATTAGTTTCGTCCTCGAAACTACATGTTAATAAACAACTGAGGATATTTTCCCCTCATCTTACTCTCCAGTTCCCAAGTTGCGTCTCCCGTAGTCGGATTCCAAATCACTTTGACTAGTGGGACTTCCTTGTTCCTAAACTGTTTAATCTTCGTGTCTTCAATTCTTACATGAAACACTTCAAATGACAGGTTATCCTTCAGTTGAATTGTGTCTGGTTCGATTACATGTGACGGATCCGAAATGTATTTTCTTACCTGCAACACGTGAAATACGTCGTGAATATTGGACAGTATGGGAGGTAAAGCAATCCGATAAGCCACTGGTCCAATTCATGCAGTAATCTGGTATGGTCCAATAAATTTCGGAGTCAACTTTCTTGATTTGATAGCTCTGCCAACTCCAGTTGTAGGCGTGACCCTTAGAAATACATGATCACCCTGCTCGAATTCCAAAGGTCTGCGACGCGTGTCCGCATAACTCTTCTGACGATCCTGTGAAATCTTCATTTTCTCTTGTATTCTCGGTAGTCTGTTCCACCATCTCAGGTCCAACAATCATACTTTCTCCGTCCTTATACCAGCATAAAGACGTCTGACACTTGCGTCCATATAAAGCCTCATAGGGTGCCATTCCAATACTTGCATGAAAACTATTGTTGTAAGTAAACTCAATCAATGGCAATACCTCATCCCAGTTTCCTCTATCATCCAACACACATTCCCTCAATAGATCTTCGAAGGACTGATTTGTTCTCTCAGTTTGTCTGTTTGTTTGTGGATGATAAGCTGAACTCAATTTCAGTTTCGTTCCCAACGCTTCATGCAGCGCTCTCCAAAAGTGAGATGTGAACTTTGGATCACGGTCCGATACAATACTCGATGGAACTCCGTGTAATCTCACAATCTCAGCAATGTAGATTTCCGTCAGCTTATCTACTTTATAAGTGGTCCTTATCGGTAAGAAATGTGCGGATTTTGTCAATCAATCCACTATTACCCAAATCGAATCATTCTTTTTCCTTGTATTGGGCAATCCGATTATAAAATCCATGGAAATGCTATCCCACTTCCATTCCAGTATATCCAAAGGTTGCAACATTCCAGCAGGTCGTTGATGTTCCACTTTTGCTTTCTGACAAGTTAAACAAGCTGATACATACTCCGCTACATCCCTCTTCATTCCTGGCAACCAATAATTATGTCTTAAGTCCTGGTACATCTTGGTCGCTCCAGGATGAATACTCCATCTACTCTTATGAGCCTCTTCCAAAATTGCTCTTCTCATATCTGCAACTTCCGATACACAAATTCTTCCATTACATCTCAGAATATTATATGGTCCGATCCTGAATTCAGTTGTCTTTCCTTGCACTATCAGGTTCCTCTTTTCTTGAATTAATGCGTCATCTTGCAAATTCGCAATTTCCTCAAGTAGTCCACTCGAAATGTTTATCATTCCACACTTTAAAATTCCTGGTGCAAACTTTACGTCCAAGTGTAGATCTCTAAATGCTTCCCACAACTCTTGTTGTTTGGCCATCATCATTGAAGATACGGATACACTTTTCCTACTCAATGCATCAGCCACCACATTGGCTTTCCCAGGGTGGTACTGCAATGTAAAATCAAAATCTTTCAGAGTCTCCATCTATCTCCTCTGTCGCATGTTCGTTTCTTTCTGATCGAACATATACTTCAAGCTTTTATGGTCACTGAACACCGTGAACAAGCTTCCATATAAGTAGTGCCGCCAGACCTTTAATGCAAACACTACTGCAGCAAGCTCTAAATCATGAGTAGGATAGTTTCGTTCGTGAGTTTTCAACTGCCTCGAGGCGTAAGCTACAACTTTCTTGTGTTGCATCAAAACACATCCCAAACCTTGGTGAGATGCATCACAGTAAACTTCATAGGGTTCCTCTAGTTGTGGCAAGACCAATACTGGTGAGGTTGTCAACTTTTCCTTAAGCAACTGAAAACTTTCCTCACACTTTTCCGTCCATGCAAACGGCTGATTCTTTCTGGTGATTTGTGTCAAAGGAGCTACAATCTTAGCAAATCCTTCAATAAATCTCTTGTAGTATCCTTTCAGTTCGAAAAAACTACGTATGTATGTGATAGTCTGAGGCTGTTTCCACGCAAGAATTGTCTCAATCTTTGCCGGATCTACAGCGATTCCTTCTTGTGTTATCACATGTCCCAAGAAATTCACTTCCTCTAGCCAAAACTCGCACTTCGACAAATTGGCATACAATTGCTTCTCGCATAAGACTTCAAGAACTTGGCGTAGGTGCTCTCCATGTTCTTCTTTATCCTTTGAATAAATCAATATATCATCGATGAACACCACCACGAATTTATCCAGAAACGGGCTAAAGATTCTATTTATATAATCCATAAAAATTGCTGGTGCATTCGTAACTCCAAATGGCGTAACGAGATATTCATAATGTCCATAACAGGTCCTGAAAGCAGTCTTTTGAATATCTCCTTCTCTTACCCGAATCTGATGGTATCCTGACATCAAATCGATCTTTAAAAACACCGCGGCTCCCCTCAATTGGTCCATCAAATCATCGATGCGTGGTAAAGGATAACGATTTTTAATAGTTACCTCGTTAAGTTGCCTATAATCCACACATAAGCGCGAACTTCCATCCTTCTTCTTAACCAACAACACCGGAGCTCGCCATGGCGACACACTTGTTCTGATAAATCCTTTCTCCAACAAACCTTCAATTTCACTCTTAAGCTCACTTAATTCTAATGGCGGCATCCGATACGGCGCAATTGAAATAGGTCAAGTTCCTGGGTGCAAATCAATGAGGAACTCCACCTCTCTTACTGAGGGTAATCCTGGAATTTCTGTTTGAAATACGTCCGGATACTCTTTGACTAACACCACATCTTCTATGTTCACATCCATCTTGGTCTCCACGTTAGCCAATGATAAAAATTCCTGAGTTCCTTCTCTCAGTGATACTTCGAGTTTGTTAGCCGCCAAATACCGAACGACTCTAGGCTCGGGGAAAAGAACTAATTTGCAAGCACAATCCAAGACTACGTAATTATACGTCATCCAATCCATGCCGAGAATAATATCAAGTGATTGTAGGGGTAGACAGATTAAATTAACCAAGAAATCTCTATTCTGAATCGTTACAGTACAATGTAAACATGCAGAGTTTACGGTCAAAGTCTTAGCAGGTGTAGAAAAAACCAAATCAAAAGGTAAAGCAGACACAGATAACTTCAAACGATTCACATAGTCCATAGCAATGAAAGAATGGGTTGCCGGCCGATTCTGGCCTCTATTGTTGCTCTGTGGTCGGTTATATGGCTTAGCAACCTGCTTCCCTTTATTGTTCGGATAGTGAATTAAAGTTCCCTCCTCTGTTGGACCTCCTGTTCTTCATATCCTCAACTTCTCTACACTTCTCCACTAATGCTTGGAAACGTTGAATTCCCAAGGGTAAAACCGAGTCTTAAATCTCATATTTCAGTCCATTTTGGAAACGGTGACACATAAACTGTTCATCCACCTCTTCGCGGAAAATCTGAAATGCCTTGATAGAGATTCAAACTTAGCTGCATATTCCCCCACCACCATGTTTCCTTGGTGCAATTTCATAAAATCGTCACCCAATTTAGTTCTAGTGCTCATCGGAAAGTATTTGTCCAAAAAACTTCTTTTTGAACGACTCCAAGTTCAGCTCCTCATGAGCTGACACCATCAGCAGCCTTGTACTCCTCCACCAATACTCTGCATCCCCTAGCAGCAGATATGTATCATAGTTGACCCTTACCGCTGCCTGAAAATTAATCATATCAAAGATCTTCTCCATCTCCTGAATGCATTGGTCCGCTCTCTCTAGACCCTCATCACCCTTGAACTTTGGAGGATTATGACAACGAAAATCCTCTAGTCCTCTTGATTCAGCAGCACGAATCTCTCTTTCTCTTTTCTCTAGATCACGTTGAGTCTTCGCAGCCATCTGTGCAGCAACAGACGCAACCATGTTATTCATTGCTTCAGCCATCCTATCTTCCCGGCTGACGTTGGCTCTTGCACTGTCGTCTCTTCTTGGAGGCATTGTTTCCTACAAAACCATCATAACTTCAGTCACACCACAACTTACACAAGACTTGACACTTTAACTACTTGCTCTTATGCATGATCAGATAATGACTCAAAACCAATAATTTAACTAGAGCTTTACTCAAAACTTTAACCAAAGGCTTTGATACCACAATTGTAACACCCCGAGTTTTAAACAGCGCGAGTGTATTTTTTTTTAACCAAAATAAATAAAAGAATTTTTCCCAATTTAATTTAGAATGATTAAAATCAATTCAAATTAAAAATCGTTCGGCGTCGTAATCCAAAATAGAAAAATAATTAAGTAATTACATCATGATTAATCAAGTAAGATAGTTTTTGGGAAATTAATCTTCGAAATATACCAAAATAAAGATACATAAAAAACTGTATCATGGTCCCACCCAAAATATTATTAGAGTGCGGAAAAGTTTAGCGGAAAAGATATCCAATAATTCCAAAATAAATAATTACATTCCCCAAAGTTCAAGACCCTATACAACAAGTCTAAACTGATCATGCACTAAAGCTAGAGTAGCACGGTTCCCACCGCATCCTCTACAAGTCTCTTCTTCACCCAGCTGTCTGTCCCTCTACGTTGTCCACAACTATGCCATACGTGAAGATCAAGGAAAACTAACGACGTCTCGGTCCTTAGTGTAACCGTCGGTGGGACGGGTTAGGGTATCATTTGAGGGCAAAGCCCAATTTTCCACAATAATAGTAAAGGGTCACCGACCGAAATTAACAAATACCACATAACATTTATGTCAATAATAACAAGCATATTCATGGCATGTTATGTAACAATGATGATAAATAAGGATGCTCATTTTAAAATTTCATGACATGTATACCTTTTCAAACAGCAACCAATTTAATATAAAAATCAAGCTGTAAGTACAAAAATCAATTCAGCAATCACACCAATTCATCCGAAATTCCAGATTTCATAAGGTACTTACACAAGTCGATTTTCACCCGTCAACATCATATCCAACCATAATTCACCGGTCAACCACCCCGTTGCAATATGTATATGCTCATGTACTCGACTTCTTGGAATTACCAAGGTGCAGTCGCTCACAAACCACCACACGTGCAATCTCTCACGGACCAGCACGATTTATATAATTTAGACTTTAATGGCCAACATGAACATGGTGCAATCTCTCATAGATCAGCACTAGTGCAGTCGCTCACAGACCAGCACTCGTGCTGTCGCTCACAGACCAGCACGTTTCAAGTATACCAAGGTACAGTCGCTCACAAACCAATACCAGTGCAGTCGCTCTAAGACCAGCACTCGTGCAGTCGCTCACAGACCAGCACGTTTTGCGCATATCAAGGTACAGTCGCTCACAGACCAGTACCAGTGCAGTCACTCACAGACCAGCATGTTTTACGCATTACTCTATGGCCCATCGTGGTCACCACCTGACTATGCAATGCATGGACATGAAATGTTTTCTCTTCATTGAAAACAGTATAGAAACATCAGCAAAATTCAGCCTTTCCATCACTTCCCCAAAACCATCTCAACCCAAATCATTTCATTATCATCACATCAACAAAAACATTCAAGCACCTTATAATTACCACTTCACACTATCTCAAAAACTCCATTTTATTTCATCCCAAGTCTTCCCAATGTTTCTCCAACTCTTTAAGTTCATATAACAGTGTTTAAAATTGAGATTTCTAAAAAAACGAATCTGTATTCGAATACAGCTTCCTTGTATTCGAATACAGAAGCTAAAACAGTGCAAAATCAACACTCTGTATTTGAATACAACTTCCTTGATTCGAATACAGAAGCTAAAACAATGCAAAATCAGCATCTTTCACAACATCAGTAAAGATCTCAAAAACCTCATCATCCCCACTTCAAAACTATCTCAAAAACTCCATTTTAATTTATCACAAGCCTTCCCAATATTTCCCAACTCTTTAAGCTCATATAACAGTGTTTAAAACTTGACTTTTCTAAAAAAACGAATCTCTATTCGAATACAGCTCCCTTGTATTCGAATACAGAAGCTAAAATGGTGAAAAATCAGCATCATGTATTCGAATACAAGGGTATTGTATTCGAATACAGATGCGAATACAGTGGAAAAATTGTAATCCTGTATTCGAATACAACAGGGTCGTAGCCGAATACAGATGCTAAGTCAGAAGCAAAAATCCCTTATCTACATTCGAATACAGAGGCCCGTTTTCGAATACAAGTTCAAAATTTTGAAATAAACAAAAGCTTTACAGGCTGTATTCGAATACACTCATGCTGTATTCGAATACACCTTCAAATTCAGTGAAATTTTACATAAAACTTCAACACGTTTTCAAATTCTTTTCTTTGAAAAACCAACACAACACCAAAACAAAATCACCATTCTTTTGAAAGTGTTGGAACCAAGTTGGTTCTAAGTACTTAGGATTTTGATGTTTAATAAAGCACTCCATGTAATCTTATTTTGAACCTTGAATTATTAAATCAAATGCCACCAGAAGCTGAAGTAATCAGAAGCAGAAAATCAAAGGGTTCTAGAGATTGAATCCTAAAGGTACCAGAACATACTCCAGGATGTCAAAACATCACCAGAAGATATCTTTGCTGGCCCTGATCAGAAGGAAGCAAAGTCAGAAGGAGACCTGGTCCAGACCAGAAGGAAGCCTGCCAGAGGGAGACTTGATCTAGACCAGAAGGAATCAAATGTCAGATTTATTCCAGAAGTTATTTTGACCAAAAGATGGCCTGGCAGTGAAATAATAAATAGCCCAAACTTAATCCAGACTTAATCAGAGGATAAGTTAATGGGTCCAGAACAAGAGAATCAATCCAGATTTGACCCAGACCAGAAGATAGCATGGTTCAGGGTATGAAACTAAGTCCAGACCAGAAGAAATGATTTCCAGATTTGATCCAGAACTGATCCAAAATAGAAGGTAAAATGTCCAAACTGAAATATTATTTGTCCAGATTTAATTTCAGTTTAATCCAGACCAAGTCCAGAATTAGTCCTGATCAGAGGGAAGATTTTTAGATCAATGGTTCAGATTTAAGTATTTGGCCCAGTGTTGGCCGAGATTAGACCATGGCCCTGTGTTGGCCGAAATCAGAAGGTCAGGATGTGTGGTCCAGCAATGGCCGAGATCAGAGGATCACAGCAAATCAGTTTGCAAGTCCAGGATGGCCGAGATCAGAAGATCAGAAGATCAGAAAGTGTGGTCCAGGGTTGGCCGAAATCAGAGGATCACAGCAGATCACTTAGTAAGGTCCAGATGTGGACTAGCGCAGAAGATCAAACGGTCCAGATTTAATCATGAGGATTAACGGTGGAGATTTTAATTTATTTTGATCAAAGTATTAAAAAGATTTGTTACAAAAATAAAGTGAAGTATTGTGGAATTCAGGAGCTGTTGGCGGGAAGAAACTAAAGACATGATTGGCCAGTTATTTTTGAAAGAAAATCTGAAGCATAAAAAAGATATGTTTTTTATTTAAGTGAAGCCCGATTGATCAAGATATTTTTGCAAGAGAATCCAGCAAGATACAGCTCGAAATTAAGCTTGGAAGAGGCTCTAATCTACATCTATAAAAGGAGGCTCAAGGCAGAATACTTAGTATCGAAAATTACAAAAGAGTCATACACTTCCAAAGCAAACACTCAAGTTTTCAGTGAGGTTAATTGTGAGTTCTAGCTTTCAAGAAGCAAGCACTCGTGTTATTTTCTTTCCCTTGTGTTAGATCTAAGTTGTTGAAGTAGAGTCTATAATCTGAGGAAGTCAGAAAGGGTAGCAGATTACTTGGCAATTAGATTCAAGGCGTTGTATTTCCTTCTACAATCTGCGGTTGTCAGATTTGGCAGCAAAAGACTTGACTTAGGAAGTCAAGGTGCTGTATTCCTCAAGAGTCTAGGATTGTTAGACTGTTTGAGAAGACTGACATGGAGGGTCAGTGGAACAGTTGTAATTCAAGGTTTGAATTAGTGAAATCCTTCAAGGTGAAGGGACTGGATGTAGCCTCGTTAACGGTGAACCAGTATAAAAATTATGTGTTTTATTTTTACTTTATATCCGCTGCTAACTCTGTTTTTATTCATACATCACGATTTGTTTTAAAAGTGTAAAAACAGGAAAAGTATTGAAGTTATTCAAACACAATTCAACCCCCCTATCTCGTGTTTGCACCTTCAGAAACCACAAAACTCAACATTTTTCATCATCAACAGATTTTCCAGAAACACCTTCACCCATTTAAATCCTTCTCCTTTAAAAATCACCAAAAACACAATCAACAACAGATTTTTAACAACACAATCAGAAAAGCATAATCATCACCACCAGAATAACCTCACTGTTTTTCTTTAACCACAAAACTCAAAACATTTTTCATCAACAACAGATTTTCCAGAAAACACTTCCACCATTTTGAATCCTTTACTTTTGAAACCATCATCAACACTAGATTGTTATCAACATAACAGAAAACAGAATCACCAACACCAGAACAACATCATAGTTTTCTTTATTCACCAAAATAGAAAGCCAACCACAAAACAGAACAGACATTTTCAAACGTTTGCATTTAGATCATTCCCAAAACAACATGCAAAGCATTTTCCAGTATTCCCACACAACCAAAACCACAATGTTGTATCAGCCAAAGCAGCAAACATCACAAATCATCAAACATCAACAGAATGCATTTTTCGTATTTTATAACAACATGCACAATAGTTTCGTTTTTCAAACCAGAAACTCAAATATGATCACACATCAAACATGCATTTACAGCCCTAAAATGCAAACTAGAAAGTGGAAGGTGCCCCTTACCTTTGTTATGTTTCCTGCGCTCATCTATGCTGTCACGATATGTTGGCGAAATTCCCGTTCGCTGCTACGAAAGTGGGTTCTCTAGCTTTGTAATAAGGAGAGGAACAACTTTTGTTCTGGGCACTTGGTGGTTTGGTGCTTGGATTTCCAAGTAATCTCACTTTTGAGCAACTATTTTTTTCTACTAATAGCAAATAGAATGGGAAGAGGAAGAAGAAGGGTACTGTTTCATGCAGTAAGGAAGGAGAAAAGGTATATGTCTTTGCTCTTCCTTCTCACTATATGTATGTGCCACCTCATCCAACAATAATATTATAATATTGTTTGACCCTCCAGCACTTAACCAGTCTCGTCGCAATTAGCTAATAACATCTTAATTAACTGTCCGATAATTTAATTACTCGTAATTAAATTAATTCATTCTTCATCCAATAATTTTAATTCAACCTCCAAAAATAAATATTTATATATATATATATATATATTTACATAGAATATACATATATTAAATATTTTACAAATATCCTCAAAATACACCTAATATTAAATCCATAATTTAATTTTAAATTTAAGGGTCTTACATCAACAGTGTATAGTAGAGCTTCAAGAGTTCATGTTTCATTACAGTACAATATATGGTGGAGTTAATTTTGTTCAAAATCTTATAGATAATGTATATGTTGAACAAGTTGCAACTGCGGATAATTGAATGACACTTCCAGAAATTGGTTATGTGATTACTTCGAAATTTAACTTGGTTTTCGTTGCATTATCACTTAACCAATCGCAAACATTTTTTCCTCTAAGAAGTCCACCACCAACATCTACGACTGATCATCGCATAATTGTCATAGCATTTGTTAACAGTTTCCATTCCGTGCAGGTATTAATAGTTTAATAAATTATTAAATAGATTATCAATTGTCAACTTTTTTTAATAGTTTAATAAATTATTAAATTCAACAGGTTTACTTGAAGCGTGATTCTCCTATGCCACCAACAAGTAATTTGTGGAAAAAGTATTGCACTCAAGAAGCACGACAATGGGAGTTTGTTTACAATGATCGCATGCAACATTGGTTGCAGATATTTCCAGAAAGTGTAAATAATTTTATTGTAAACTAATTAATATTGATGACGTATGGAATTTAATATTGATGCAAGTGAGTTTGACTTGAGATTGATAGCACAGTGAGCAGGGTGTCTTGTCTGTTTTGTAGGTTCTTTGTTATCATAGCTTATACTAACCTTAATAATTTTGGAATAAAAATTAATGAATGTGACCGTTGATTTTGTTTGGCCAGTTGTGACCGTAAAAGGTTGTACACAGTAAAATGATCAAATTTATAAAATTTCATGTAAATAAAAAATTAATTGATACTATATCGCACAATATTTTAGATGGGTGTTCTATTTTTCAATGTATAAATATCGTTAAAGGCCGAAATACCATCAGAGGCAGAAAAATCATCAGAAATACCATCAGAGTATCCATACGATTTTTCATTTTTTTACAAATTTAATCTGTTATCTGAAGCAGAAATTAGAGGCAGAAAAATTAGAGAGAGGAAAATCTGAGGCAGAAGAATCAGAAGGAGGAAAATCAGAGGCAGAAAAATCAGAAGCAGAAGAATCAGAGGGAGGAAAATTAGAGGCAGAAGAATCAGAAGTAGAAAAATCAGAGGGAGGAAAATCAGGGGGAGAAAAATCAAAGGGAAGGAAATCTGAAGCCGGAAAATCAGAGGCCGAAGAATGAGAAGTAGAAAAATCAGAGGCAGAAGAATCAGAAGCAAAAAAATCAGAGGCAAAAGAATCAGAAGCAGAAAAATCAGATTGAGGAAAATCAGAAGCACAAAAAAATAGAGGGAGGAAAATTCAGAGGCAGAAGAATCAGAAGCAGAAATTCAGAGGCAGAAGAATCAGAAGCAGAAAAATCTGAGGGACGAAAATCAGAAGCAGAAAAATCAGACGAAAAAAATTATACATCTAGCAATGATGGCAAAACCGTTTATGTGTTTATGCTGACTATACCTTTGTGGTCCATAATTTCATTAGAAAATTAAAAAATTCATTTTAATGTCAATTTGGAAGGATAAAAGAGAGGAGGTGACTTATGTAATTTAAAGCAGCTGAGAAGTGACACGTAGCTGTAACAAATACATGATCTATTACACATGTTCTTCTCTTAACCGGTGTAAGAAATACATTCTACACCTATTTTTGTAAATATTGGATGTAAAAGGCAAATAATTGATTCAAAGATAAAATTGTGCGTGGAATATGTTTCTAAAACCCTACTCACTCATAAAACGAGTCTCTCACGGTGCCTCACATTTAGTTCTTTATCTCCCATACTCTCAAGGCCTCTCTTGCGCCTCACACTCTCAAGTCCATCACCGTTAGTGTGGAGTGTCAGATCTCAATTAGCAACGCTCCATTTGCAAGACCTTGAATCTCGAATCGTTAGCAACAAACTTATGGGACCCACAAGTTTTATAATAATAATTGTTATTATAATTATTAAAGAAAAAAAGTGTTATGTAGTGGTCTTTTGGTCTTGGTCCATAGTAATGAAACATAGGTAAATCCATATTTTTAAAAAGAAAAATATTTAGAATACACAAGATCAATCTTGAGTTATTTTCTTATGTTTTTAACAGGAATTTTAAAAGGGCGAATTTACAATTCAAACCCCGCATTTCTTGTAAATCGACATTGCTACTTCAACGAGATCATATAAAGAGACATGAGAAAGGGAGAGGAGAAATAAATTAATATTAGGTTGTGATAAAGGAGGAAAATACAAGGGTGTTGATAGTTTAACTCGAAATTCAACAAAAAAGTGTGGTTGTCCTTTCAAGCTTAGATCAAAACCATTAAAAGATGATTCAGGATGGACAATTAAAGTAATTTGTGGAGTTCACACCCATGAATTACCTGATACTTTGGAGGGACATGCATTTGTTGGACGTTTAGATGAAGAAGAGAAAAAACACGTTCATGACTCGGTGACAAGAGTCACATATCCCATCCATTCCACATCTACATAAGATATTCTAGAAAGATCTGAAAGTGGCGGTGGTGGAATATGTTGGATATATCCGTCCTATCTCAAACACCTCTCTGGCATGTACGTCACTACTGCGTTGCATAGGCAGAGGTGGCCAGTGTATAGCGTGATATCCTCAAAGGGAATGACATCTCTATGATTCTCTCATGGTCTCCATATGACTTCAACAGGTGTCAGTGCGTCAATGATATGTTTGTACTCAGGGATCTTGTGTTTTCCTTGTTTGTAGCTCCATCTATTCATCTGGGCAATGCACTGAACATGAGCACCCTGGTCACCTATATTACAAATATTTGGAAAATATTCGTATATCCAACATTGTTGCAAACAAAAATAAATAAATTAATGATAAACATAAAAATTATTAATTAAAAATAAATAAAATAATTAAAAATATTTAATACCTATAGTAGCATCATATATCCACCTAGCTGTTTGGTGTTGTAACACTAGGCATCCTAGAGGTAGTCATAAAGGACTACGAGTGCAGCAATACCCCATGCGTATGTATATGTATCGTTTAAATGTCTGAATAAAGGGAGGTACTTCGCATCAAAAAATGTATGACTCTTATTTGCGAAAATAATACTCCCTACTAAATTCAGCAGATATGCCCTGACAGCACACTCAACTCTCTCTGTTGCACACTGCCTTCTGAATGCCTCCTTCAACAAATCTAATCTATAGTGCGCCCCTCTGATCTCCTCTCAGATCTCTTTCACAAGCATTCCTAATAAAGTAATGGCAAGATTACATGTCATTACTTTATCTACATTGGGTGGACTGTAGAATTCACCCTGATAGGCAATCCAAAGTAACCGCCATTCCATCATTTAACATTTCCGGTAAAAAGTGAGTGAAAATTTCCAAACTCAATCGAAATTTTATTTTCAAGTTTTGCTGTAGTTCATGTCTATTCCGGAAAACTTGAAAAAAGTTTTTTGGAATAGACATGAACTACCGGAAACCTTGTTTATTACTTTTTCAGTAGTTACCAAAAAACTTTTTTTTTACCTGAAAACTTGAACAACAAGTTTTCCAGTTTTGGTTTTTTTTTAATTTTTTTAATTATGGTTTTTTTCCTAATTGTGATTTTTTCTTTTAATTTTTTAATTTTTAGTGGGCGCTGGTGCACGAGATAGAGACGGCAAAATAATAAGAACATCACGCGACGCTGATACTTCATCATCATCCATGATGCATCCTCCGAAGGAAGGGATTTGACCGACGCCATCGACGAGAAGAAGACGACGAATGATAGTAGAAGAAGATGACAAGGGAGACCAGGATCATCTGGTTATCCTAGAGGCTGATGTTACTATCCATCAGTAGGAGGATCCTTATATAGTACATGAGGAGGAGGAGGAGAGAGAGCATATGGAGGAGGGACATGATGGATTTGAGGGACCCGGTGAGCTGATACGGTATCCTGGAGGACCATATGATTTGTCCATCCTTACACAATACCAACACCATGTTTTAGCGAGATTAGGTTTGGTCAGGTATGTTAAATTAATTATTTTTTATGGTGCATTAAAAACATTTTAATTAATTATTATTTTTTTCCATATTTAATTTTAATGTCATATATTTTCTTTGTATACAGGAGCGACCAATGCTTAACGTTGTGAAAATAGAAAACAGAGAACGTTCTTGGTTAGTTAAAATCAACAGTTCAGTTTATCTATTTAAGTTGATAATTAATGAACTGAAAGTAAATAGAGATAAGGGAAAAGATATCACACACAGATATATCCTGGTTCACCCAACCCGGGCTACGTCCAGTCCTCACAACGGTGAGATTTTCCACTAAGTGTTTAAAACATGAACCTTCTTGGTTTTATAGCACCTAGCTTAGATCAACTTGATCTTTGTTATAGACTTTAATCTAATTCCACCCAGAAAGAGATTAATCAAATCACCTACCAACCTTGATAGGATTTCTTACAATCTACCCCAAACTATACTTAACTCTTATAGTATGAGTTTTACAATAGTGATGAGATTGTTTTGTTAGAATCTGAGATGTCTCAACTCTTGTTTGAGATTCGATTCTTTACAAAGAATTCAGTACAAATGTATCAGAGTAAATAAGAACTTGACCAGACTGATTCTTTTAAGTGATGAGAGAGTTTGAAGTATGTTTGTGAGTGATTGATGATATATCTTGGCAATTGAATGTCTTTGATTTTTGGATAGAATTTGAGTATGCTCAATTCGTGTTTGAGATTAGATTCTTGACAAAAGAATTTAGTAGAATGATTCTGATACGAAGAAGAAAACACAACTGAATCTTTTATTTGTGATTGAGAAGCTTTCAAGTTTATAGATGTATGTGAGTGATGTTTTTCTTTATACTTGAAGCTGTATTTTTTCTGATCTTTGGCCTTCCTTTTATAGGCGTGAGAGCATTTAGTGATGGTCAAATAGAGCCTCTGGTAGTGCTCTTGTTAGACTTGACCAAAGACAATATTTCTGATTAAAAATAATCCAGTTTTTGACTATTTTTAATTTCTGTTTTGACTGGGCTGAGACCTTTGATTCTTGATCAGATTTCGTTTTTTTTATGATCCTTTGTACTTCAAATATATTTCTTAATATCTTTGATTTGATCTGGAGTTTTGATTATGTCAAAACAGTTTGGAGAATGATGATGAACTTCTGTAGAATGTTAAGGAAAATTATGGAGATTGATAATCAATTTGGAGTCCTATTATCTGAACTTTATGGAGATTGATAATAAATCTGGAGGTTCAGTTTTGATCATTCTGGATGTCTTCTTGATCTTTTCTTGGATCAGCTTGATGTAAATATACTTCAAGATCGTTCAACGTTCTTGGCAGTTAAGCTGGAGAAGGATGTAACAAAGCTGGAGAATGATGTTCAGTATGCTGGAGAATGATTGTATCATTCTAGACTGATGATACACTATTGGAGAATGATGTTAAACATGCTGGAGATTGATGCTTGATCATTCTGAAGATAGTTGTTAATCATGCTGGAGAATGATAATAATTCTGGAGATAGATGATCATTTCTTGAGACTGATGATCATTCCTAGAGACTGATGATCCTTCTTGATAGAAGATCATTCTGGAGACTGATCGGATCATTCTGGACATTTTGATGTGCAAGAACAGACTTGGTTCTTCCTCTGAATGTATTTTCTAGAGGTATCCTCTAAATGTATTTTCTAGAGATATCCTCTGATATCGTTTTCTGGAGGTATCCTCTGATTGTATTTTTTGGAGGTATCATCTGATAGTATTCTGGAGATATCCTCTGATAGTATTCTGGAGGTATCCTCTAATATCGTCTTCTGGAGGTATCCTCTGGTGACGTTCCTCTAGAGGTATCCTCTAGTGAGGTCTTCTTAAGGTATCCTCTGGTGACGTCTTCTTGAGGTATCATGTGGTGACGTCATCTTGAGGTATCCTCTAGTGACGTCATCTTCTGGTGATGTCATCATCCTCTGGTGATGTCATCCTCTGGTAATGACTTCATCATCCTCTGGTGACAGCTTCGGGTAACATTTTCTGTTTTCCAGATTGTGTAAAGAGTGTTTTTTATTATGCTGATTCCTTGGCTTTCCTTGAATCAATATTGGAGATATGTGATGATGCTTTGTAGCTTGAATTTGAGTCTTGAACTTTAATGAAACAGATTCGAAGAGATCACATAAAGTTTTTTGTAGAAAACTGAAGTGTAGTTACTGGAGATTGATGATCAATCTAGAGCTTTAGCTTTTGGATTTCCTTGAGATTGATAATCAATCTGGACGAGTTTCTGAACATACTGGAAGCTGTCTTGATACCTTGTATATTGTCAAGATCGTTTATCAGTCTTGACAGCAAAACTGGAGACTGTTCAGTCTTGTTTGGGCAGCTTGATTCATGACATTTTTTCTTTGTGATTCGAATGGCTTCTTTTGATTGTAATTGATCACATTTGTGCATTTTGATGAAGTGAATGGATTCTTGCTTTGTTCA
This sequence comes from Cicer cuneatum, assembly GCA_037974295.1. NCBI lineage: Eukaryota > Viridiplantae > Streptophyta > Magnoliopsida > Fabales > Fabaceae > Cicer > Cicer cuneatum. The sequence goes on along the minus strand of JBBPBO010001984.1, from coordinate 31,422,774 downwards.
CTTATGCATTCATGTTCCTTAAACAAAACTTAAGTGAAATCATTATTAGACCACCATTCGTAAAACATAATCATTTATTTCATAAGGTTTGTTGTCATTAAAACATGTATCAAAAAGATTTTTTCTTCAACACTTGTGATGATAACGGCCACTTTATTTTTTATACCAATTTCTATAGCCCAATTCACAACAGCTTCCCGTGTATCAAATATCTGAAATAAATACTACAACATTTTTTCATTTTAGGCCACACTTCACTTAACCACGGGTAAAAAAGTGTGGTTGGAAACAGAAATAGGCAACAATTTTTCGGGTGTTGCCTATAATTTACTTATAGAATACAATTTCTTAACTTTGAATGAAAAATTGTTGCATATTTTGTTATTGTCACCCATTAAGCCACAATTTTAAAAGTGTTGCTGTTTTACCACGAAGAAAAACCGTTGCCTAATAAAGTTTAATAACTACACATTTTAAGTGTGGTCTAAAGCTATAAAAAATGTGGCATCAAGTTAGCTTAAATAATAATTAATTAATTATTGTATTTTCTTTGTTTTCTTTGTTGTTGAAGAAATAGATATCACTAATTACTATTCATATGCTTTTGCCTATCTTATTGTTATTTTACTATATTCCCACTGTTTCCCTTGTTCTATGAACTCAACATTTGCTAATCCATGTGTTTATGTGGTATGCTTTAGTTTTTGTGTTGTAACCTTGTTTTATGTGGTATGAACTCAAGAATCTGGCCCTGAAGTCAAAATAGAAGAAAATTGCAAAGGCAGCACCAGAATCAGAGGATAGCGACAATGACTGTGATGATATGTCTTACTTAACCAAACAGATGGTTAAGATCTGGGAAAACAGGAAGAGGAGAAGCTTCAAGAAGAAACATAACAACAAAGGAAAGGAATAATCTGACAAGAAGAGCATCATCTGTTATGGATGCAATGAACCTACACATATCAAGTCAGAATGTCCAAATCTGGAAAAAGGAAAATAGCACAAGAAGAGTTCCAGATTCAGAAAGAAGGGTCTGATGGCAGCCTGGGATGCATCACAATCAGAAGAAGAATCGTCTAATGAAGAACAGGCAGAAACAGCAATGATGGCTCACATCAGGTCTTCCTCTGGACTTCACAAAGGTACAGTTTCAGAAAGGAAAGCAGGCAGAAGGAAGAATGACGAAAGCGGTCATTCAGGCAAGTTTGGAAGCACATCAGAGGAAGTGATTCTGGCTCTGATGGCTCATACCAACTCAAGTTTTGGATATAGCTCAGGCTCTGGAACAAATTCAGAAGATGAAGACAATGAGGTATTTTCTGATCTCACTAAATCTGAATTAATCGATGTTGTAAAAGACTTTTTAAAAGCAAACAACAAGATGTCTTTAAAACTGAAAACTCTTAGGGAAGATAAGAAAAATCTGACCAAAGAAGTCCAAGTTTGAAAGAATCAAAATTTTGAGTATGCACTTGAAAACAAGGATTTTAAAACTGAAGTTGCAAGACTCAAATCTGAAAACCAAACTCTCAAAAGTAATATTTGTTCCACTTCCAAAACTGTTTGTGAATCTGATATGCATGAGCAATTTTTTCAAAACTTTATTTTTAATAGAATGGAAAGAAGTCAATATGCATATATGATTTATGGAAACAGTAACAGTGGAAAGAGAGGTCTTGGTTTTACAGAAACTATTGCTGAAACTAAAACTGTTCATTCTGATGTTTTATGTATTGTTTGTGCTAAGAAAGGTCACTCTTAATTATCTTGTCCAATGGTAAAATCTGAACAAGATCAGAGAGCTGTTAAAACTAACAAACCTTGACCCAATCAGTTCTGGGTACCAAAAGATCAAATTGTCTATGTTGCAGATATTTTGAGCAACCAGAAGGAGACACCAACAATGCTGCCTAGACAATGGATGTTGGCAATGCACAAGCAGAAGAAGGTTTATGTTACAACTGAAGGTGCAAACACGAGAAGGGGGAGTGAATTGTGTTTCACTAACTTGAATACTTTTTCTGTTTTTACAGTTTTAAAACAAAACTTGATATATGAATAAAACAGAGTTAGCAGCGGATATAATGTAAAAATAAAAACACATAATTTTATATTGGTTCACCGTTAACTAGGCTACGTCCAGTCCCTCCACTTTGACGGATTTCACTAATTTAAAACCTTGAATTACAACAATACCACTGATCCTCCAAGTCAGTCTTCTCAAACAGTCTAACAATCTTAGACTTTTGAGGAATACAGCACCTTGACTTCTTAAGTCAAGTCTTCTCCTACCAATCTGACAACCCGAGATTGTAGAAGGAATTACAATGCCTTGAATCTAATTGCCAAGTAATCTGCTACCCCTTCTGACTCCGTCAGATTGTAGACTCTACTTCAACAACTTAGATCTAACTCAAAGGAAAGAAAATAACACGAGTGTTTGCTTTTGGAAGTGTATGACTCTTTTGTGATTTTTGATGCTAAGTATTCTACCCTGAGCCTCATTTTATAGATGCAGATTAGGGCCTCTTCCAAGCTGAAATTCGAACTGTATCTTGCTGGATTCTCTTGCAAAAATAACTTGGCCAATCGGGTTTCATATAGATAAAAAAACATATCTTTTTTAGCTCCAGATTTGCTTTCAAAAATAACTTTGACGAATCCTGACTTTAATTAATTCTGAACCAAATCTTCCTTCCCACCAATAGCTTCTGAACTCCCATACGACTTCACTTTATTTTTTAATCAAATCCTTTTAATACTTTGATCAAATTAAATTAAATCTTCACCGTTAATCATCATGATTAAATTTGGACCGTTTGATCTTATGCTCTCATCCACATCTGGACCATGCTAAGCGATCTACTGTGATCCTCTGATTTCGGAAAACCCTGGACCACACCTTCTGATCTTCTTATCTTCTGATCTCGACCAACCTGGACTTGCAAACTGATCTGCTGTGATCCTCTGATCTCGGCCAATGCTGGACCATACGTTCTGACCTTCTGATTTCGGCCAACACTGGGCCATGGTCTGATCTTCTGATCTCGGCCAACACTAGGCCATATACTTAAATCTTGACCATTGATCTGAACCTTTTCCCTCTAATCTAGACCAATTTTGAACTAGGTCTGGATTGAACTGAAATTAAATCTGGACAAAAGATATTTAATTCTAGACATTTTACCTTCTGATTTGGATCAGGTCAGGATCAAATCTACACATCATTTCTTCTGGTCTGGACTTAGTTTCATACCCTGAACCATGCTATCTTCTAGTCTGGGTCAAATCTAGATTGAATCTCTTGTTCTGGACCCATTAATTTATCCTATGATTAAGTTTGGATCAAGTCTGGGCTGTTTATCATTTCACTGCCAGGCCATCTTCTGGTTATAATAACTTCTGGTCTAAGTTCGACTAATGATTCCTTCTGGTTTGGATCAAGTCTCCCTCTAGCAAGCTTCCTTCTGGTCTGGTCCAGGTCTCCTTCTGACTTTGTTTCCTTCTGATCTGGGCCATCAAAGATATCCTCTGGTAATTTTAGGATGCATCCTCTGGTATCTTCTGGATGCATTCTGGTGTCTTCATCTTCTGCCTCTGGAAACATCATCTTCTTGTGGCATTTAATGTCATAATTCAAGGTACAAAATAAGATTACACGGAGTGCTTTCGTAAACATCAAAATCCTAAGTACTTAGAACCAACTTGGTTCCAACAATCTCCCCCTTTTTGATGATGACAAAACCTTAACTTATTTTGCTAGCTTGTGTCTCGATGTACTTGAAATACTCCCCCTTAGACCAATCTCTCCCCCTAAGTGTAATACTGACTTTTTCTTCTCCTTTTCAACTCCTTCTCTATTCATCTCTTTCTGATTTTTTTTCACTCTCCCTGTTTCTTCTCCTTTTCAACTCCTTCTCTTTTCATCCTTTCTTTTTCTCTCTTTACTTTTCTCTCTCCCTGTTTCCTCTCCTTTGCAACTCCTTCTTTTTTCATCTTTTTCTTTTTCGCTCCTCCTTTCTTTTTATGTCTCCTTTTCTATTTATTTCTCCTTTTTCTCTCTGTCTCTCTCCCCCTTTTTGTTATCAGCATAAAAGAGGTCCTACTATTTTTGTATTTTTGTTTTTTTTTCTTTACAAAGTACAGAAAATAAAAACAAAAACAAAAAATAAAAGACATAAAATAAAATTACAAGAAAATTAAAAACTCCTAAGAAGACTACTTGACCTAGTCAAATATGGAGACAATGTTGAGATGTTTCTTGATGAACTCGAACCTATTTTCAGGTAATGCTTTGGTGAAGATGTCAGCCCATTGATGATTAGTGTCCCCAAACTGGATGCTTAAAGTCCCTTTTTAAACATGGTCCCTAATGAAATGGTGTTTTATTTCAATGTGTTTGGCTCTAGAGTGTAAGATCGGGTTCTTGGTTAGGTTTATGGCTGAAGTGTTATCACATAACAAAGGGATATTGGTTTCAAAGATGTTGTAATCTTCAAGTTGGTGTTTCATCCAGATTAACTGTGAGCTGCACCCTGCTGCTGATATATACTCAGCTTCGGTTGTTAACATAGCAATGGTGCTTTGTCTTTTGCTTGACCAAGAGATCAAATTATCACCTAAGAAGGTGCAGTTGCCGCTTGTACTTTTCCTTTCCAGCTTGTCTCCAGCATAGTCGGAATCACAAAAACCTCTAAGTTTGTAGGTGGGGGTTTTCTTGTATAACAGGGTAAGGTTGGTGGTTCCTTTAAGGTATCTCAGAATTCGTTTGACAGCAGTTAAATGGGATTCCCTAGGGTCAGCTTGAAAATGGGCACATACACAAACACTAAACAAGATGTTGTAAGAACAGAGGTGCACCTAAGAGGGGGGTGAATTAGGTGTTAGGCAATTTTTCTGTTTTTAGAATTTAGTGAGATTGTTTAACTACTTTTTTAAGTTTATGAAAGCTTTGTACAATACTGAAAATAAATCACACAGAAACTTATCCTGGTTCTTCTTATAACCAAGAGTACATCCAATCCTCTTGCACACCACAAGAGATTTTCCACTAATTGTTTGAATAAGTTACAAGTCTAAAACTAAGACTTGAGTTACAAATTCTTAACACTTTACCTAAAGATAGTACACCACTATCTCAGTTAATAATACTTGAAGAATCTACACTAAGTTCTTCAAATGATACAATAACTTTAATTGATTTTGTAATGATGTTCTGAACTAAGAACAAGATTATAACACTAAGTATTATGATACTTAATCAAGCACACTTCCAAGTACAACTGAGAACCTTTCTTAATGATATGAAAATGAAAAGCGTGAAAATGAAAATATGAAACTTAAGCTTTGAAGGTGTTTGATTTTTCAGAAATTAATCCTAAGATTAGTAAGTCAAAGGTGGTCAGTAAGAACTAAAGCTATGAAGTATTTATACCCCATAGGTAACACTTCAAATCAGTGGCAATTGTTCCCATAAGTTTTGATGAACTTATGCAATGTTCCAAAACTGAAAAAATTGCATTGTTTCGAAGTTGTATTCGAATACAGCCTCAGTGTATTCGAATACACTTCTATAACATTCAGTTTTTATTTAAAATTTGAACTTCCTATTCGAATACGATACCTCGTAGTCGAGTACAAGTATGAGATTTTTGCCACAAACTTGAGTTGTATTCGAATACGCGAAGCTGTAGTCGAATACAAAAGTTCAATTTTAGCTACTGACTTGCAACCTGTATTCAGCTACGACACTTCGTATTCGAATACATATCTTAAGTTTTAGCTACTGACTTGCAATCTGTATTCGGCTACGACACTTTGTATTCAAATACAGATCTTCAGTTTTAGCTACGAACTAGTAATCTGTATTCGGCTACGAGACTTCTTATTCGAATACAGATTTTCAGTTTTTGTAAAAAACCTTTATTTTCAAACATATGTTTATGTATTTAAATATTTAGAAAACATTTTAATGCATATGCTAACAAGAGGGTTCTCATAATATTGTATTTGAATTGTATTTTGATTTAATATCAAATACCTTAAGTCCTAAGTTACCAAATATGAATTTGAAGGATGAGTTGAATAAATATCCTTTTGCTTTTTGATCAATGAACTTTTTGTCTTCATCAAAAATGTAGATCTTTATTCTTTTTCATTCTCCCCCTTTTTGATGATGACAAAAATCCTTGTTGCTTGAATTTTTCAAGGTCTTGATTTCTCCCCCTTGATATGTGCTTACTCCCTGTTGATATATGTTTTTCTCCCTCTTGTTTTTGAACTTATGTGTTGGAGGATCTGTAAATAATAACTAGCAACCAACAATATATATACACTTTTTCTCCCCCTTTTGACATTATCAAAAAGGAAGAGGATATTATAAACAAAGCCTACACAATAGAAATAGAAGCATCACATGATATCTAGAAGGATTTTCAATCAAAAGAAATAAGTTTTACAAAACCATGTCTAATAAACTTTTTAAAAGGAAACTAAGAGTTTTAACAGAAAATTTAAACATAGCAGAAACACAACAAAAAAACTTGCAAATAGCCAATCTAATCATCAAATTCTGGTGGGAGATGAAGATAGTCAATCTTGTCGGATAGGTTACTCAGTTCTTGATGAAAAGAGGCATGATGTTGAGTGATGGTTGTTTCGATGTGTTGAAATTGGTTGTTGAAGGATGCAGTCATGTTTTGAATTTGATTAGTGAAAGAATCATTCAAGTGTTGAAATTGATCTGTGACAAAGGATTGAGTGGAGTTACGTTTGTCCATGATCATTCTGTTTGAAATGATGTCTTCAGCATTTGCTATGTTGTCTGCTTTTGGTGCTACTTCTGGTGCTGCTTCTGGTGCCGCTTCTGGTGCTGCTGCTGGGCCTTCTGCTGGGCCTGCTGTTGGTTCTACTTCTTCTGCAGTGTTATCTTGGGCAGTTGATGGATTTTGTCCAATATCACCGTTATGAACATAAGTTTGAAGTGATTCACTCCATACTATTTTCATGCTAGGTAAAACACTTAAATCCAACAAGTTGTCTTTGGTTGTTTGGTACAGCACTTCGCCTGAGAAATCAACCTTAAAATGTTCCAGAATTCTTGTAACTTGTCTTGCGTAAGGCAAAGCTATAGAATCTTTGGAAGCAAATAAGCCCAATTGAGATCAGCTCCTTCAATCATAAAAATCATGATTTGAAGTTCAAACTCAGATATTTGTGAGTAATTCCCGGCTTTTGGTACCAAAATATAACTTAAGAAATAATGAAGTAATCTGTTGTCAACTGTGAGATTACCAACCCCATATCTTTGTCGAGCGAATTCCGAACCAGCATGTGTTCTTTTTTGTTCCATAGTCTCCTTATCAAATCGACACAGTGAGAGATACGCATCGTATTTGGTAGTGTTTACCCATTCACACAAGTGTCCTGGACACATTTTCTGACCTTCAGATGGTTTGTGTAGGATTTCTCCAATAACCCTAGTGTTTAAACTAATAAGCTTTCCTTTAACCTTAGACACTAGCCTAGAACCATCTTTTTCAAGATTATAGAAATAAACCCTAACAAGGTCAGGATAGATGGGACCATTGTAGCCAATGAATTCTTCTAATTTTTGAGCTTTCAACAACTCAGGGAATTTAAAATCAGAAAAGGAAGCTAACGTACCAATTTTTGGAGTTATTAATTTGTTGTCCGAGATATGGGTTCTGAACGTGTCAATTTCTTCTGGTGAGTTAAGTAACCAGGATAGATCAATCATATTATCATTCCTTCTTTTCTTTGAAGGACCCACAGCAGCAACCTTCGTGCATCCATATTGAAAGATGAAGTTTGACGGTTTTGGGAGGAATTTGTTTTTGGTTTTGATTTTTAAGACAAACTTAGATGTAATGAATGATGAGGTGAAGGTTTAGAGATGATTGCATGTAAGTTTAGATGAAGTTTTTGAAGAAAGGAAACCAGAGATTTTGATTGTATTCGACTACTATCAGTTTCGTATTCGATAAGAACCCTAAAATCTATTTGAAAACGTTTTTATATGCTGAAAAACTCAAATCTGTATTCGACTACAGGTTTGATGTATTCGAATACAGATTTTTTCTTGGAACGTGTATTCGAATACAAACTGTCTGAATTCGAATACGACAGTAAAAATTTCGTTTCTGAAATAAAATTTTAACAACCAACAAACAAAAAAAAAATTTAAACATGTATTAAACCACATAGATATCAAAGAACCATATATTAATTGTAAGAGAAGATGAAAAAAATTTAAAATTAAAAGTGATATCACTTACAAAACATTCAAACCTTTTAGAGATCACTTTCATTTAGAATGCCTAGTTCCCTTCGTATTTTGTAAAATGATTCTCTAGGTAGTGGCTTTGTAAAAATATCCGCTAGTTTATTATGAGTGTCGACAAAGGTAACTTCAACATTGCCTTTGAGCACACGATCTCTCAAAAAATGATGATGTATGTCGATATGTTTGGTCCGAGAGTGCATGACTGGATTCTTAATGATGTTGATAGCACTAGTATTGTCACATTTCAGAGGAATACACCCGAGATCAAGTCCATAGTCACATAGTTGTTGCTTAAGCCATAGGATTTGAGCACAGCAACTGCCTGCTGCTATGTATTCTGCCTCGGCAGTACTGAAGGCCACACATGCTTGTTTCTTACAAGACCATGATACTAGTGCATTTCCTAGCATGTGACAATTGCCGCTTGTGCTTTTTTGGTCGGTCTTACATCCTGCATAGTTAGAGTCAGAATAACCAATGAGATTGCATATGCTACCTTTTGGATACCATAGGCCAGCATTGGTTGTTCCTTTTAGATATTTCATTATCCTCTTTACTGCTACAAGATGCGATTCCTTCGGATCTGCTTGAACCTTGCACACAAACAAACACTAAACATAATATGTAGCCTACTGGTTGTTAGATACAAGAGAGACCCAATCATACCTCTATACCTTGATATATCAATTGATTTACCAGTTTCGTCTTTATCAACATACATTCCGGATCCCATGGGAGTCGCACTTTCTTTGCTGCTGTCCATCTCAAATCTTTTTAATAATTCTTTACAATATTTTGTCTGATGAATAAAGATGCCGTTCTTAAGTTGCTTGATTTGAAGTCCTAGGAAATAATTTAATTTTCCCATCATGGACATTTCAAATTCTCCTTGCATCATTAATGAGAATTCTTCACATATTTCATTTTTGGTTGATCCAAATATGATATCATCTACGTAGACTTGAACAAGTAAAGTATGATTATTTGTTGTTTTAATGAATAAGGTTTTATCAACTTTACCTTTTTCAAATCCATGTTCACATAAGAATTTACTCAACCTATCATACCAAGCTCTTGGAGCTTGTTTTAAACCATAAAGTGCCTTCTTTAATTCGAAGACATGTGAAGGATTTTTGAAGTCTTCAAAGCCAGGTGGCTGTTTGACATAGACTTCCTCATTGATATAGCCATTTAGGAACGCACTCTTGACATCCATTTGAAATAGTTCAAAATCCATAGAGCAAGCATAAGCAAGTAGTAGTCGGATTGCTTTTAATCTTGCTACTGGAGCAAATGTTTCATCAAAATCAATCCCTTCTTCTTGATTGGATCCTTGTGCGACCAACCTTGCCTTGTTTCGAATAACTATTCCATTTTCATCTAATTTGTTCTTAAACACCCATTTGGTACCAATGATGTGTTTATTTCCTGGATTTGGAACAAGTTCCCAAACTTTGTTTCTTTCAAACTGATTTAGTTCTTTGTGCATGGTCTCACCACATCCTTAAATTTACTTTTGTTATTATAGCTCAGTTGTTGTTTATAGCCAAGGCCATATAGTAATTTTATCCCTATTTGAAGCATTAAACATTATTAACCAAACACTACCTGGAGTTAAGCAAGTTAAATACTACTATCGATAAGACTAAAAACTCTTGAAATCAATTCAGATTTAAATAAATTTATCTCAAATTTCAATGAATATAAATTCAAACAGTTTCAATATGTATGCCATTGCCACATAAATTTTAGTCCTTGTCATATTCCCAGTTTAGCAAGCTACCTAGAAATTGCAAATTCCATATAGAATACATCATGTGGAATCATTAATATGCTGGCATTCAGATCTTTTTCATACTAGAGTGAATGTCCTGAAAAAATGCCACCATAAGATTTTTGGTATGCCTATACTTGGTGCTATGATTGCCACTACAAGTTACGGTGATGCATATTTATTTTCTATTATCCTCAATAAAACGATAATAACACCTCTTCCCAATCCCTAATCTTTATTCTTTCTACATATACAGCCGTTTAATATATGATACCTTGTAAAGCTACAACACAACTGTCATTGGATAAAAGTGGTTCCTATTAGGCTATGATTATTTAACTATGCTACTTTAGAGTGGAATAACCAAGACATGTACCACATTTAATGTACACTAACTGAATATTTATACTATTTCAAAATCAAGACAAACGTCCTAAATTGATTTTAAAAGCGATATATAACCATCAACACTTTAAAGTGATTTAAAATTAAAATCAACGGTTTAAAATCGATTCTTTTTCACAGAAGCCAACTTAAAATAAAAAATAAGAACTTTCTAGTCAAAATTTATTTTTAACTATTCATATTAAATAAGATAGAAAAAAATTATAGTTATGCGTACAAGCCACAAGTCCACTAAATAAGTAATTAACGTAATCATGTCAACAATTCAAATTTACTCAAATCTCAACAAATACACAACACAACAAGAATGAGCAACCAATTAACATTAACAATTATCTTCAAAAATAAGAGAATTCACCACACAACATGAATAAGCAAGTAGTTAACAATTAACAATCATCTTTAAGAAATCATGTATTGCAATGGAAAATTACATAGCACTCAGCACAATAATAATAGGTAAGCGTTTCAACACTTAACCGAGAACACGGATAAACACCATTGGCTTAAGGTTAAAAATTCACTAACAGTAACTGACAAATAACCCACTTGGCCTGATTAGACAGACCTGCTCTGATACCACTAATGTGACACCCTAAACCCCCAAAATAACATATATAGTAATTTATACTAGATCTTTTTTTGAACAAAATTCGCAGTGGATAAAGAAAATATGTTTTCAAGAAATAAGAGTTTTAATAATTAATTTAGGATATCATGTTCTTCTAAATACACATGTAAAAATTCAACTTTATTCCTTAATTAAAACAATGCAATCTCAATGAACTTGACTTAACTATAATTTCTTGATTTAATTCCAAAAACTTACTAGTACTTAGTTTTCATACATAAAGTCTTTTCTAATTAAATAAGTGAAAGTAAAATACAAATTACAACTCTTAATTCCCGATATCACCTATTAGAGCTGAGTTTCTCCAAAATTTGAACTTCAAGACTCATTATCTTGTAATAACTGCGATTTAGCAAACGTAGGGCCAAGCTAGTCAAACAAAAACAACGAAGGAGGTGAGTTTCGAAATCATGTTGATAGTATAATATAAGTAAGAAAAACACACAATTAATCATAATAAACTGTATATAATTCAAATCGGCTATGTCCTCATATATCTCCTCAACTCAAACCGAGACACATATACACGACAACAGGTAAACGTATGTTGCATGGTAGCTCCCGAAATTTGGAGTGCTACCTCCAAGTCACCTAAGAAATCCCCACCCGAATACCTCCAAGGTCTAACAATCTTGCATTACGGCTCAATAGTAAGCCGCCACGATCAGACTCAATTCAATTGTACTTCTCCAAAATCACTAGGCTTGTTAGGCCCTACTTATATGATGACAAAGTAATCTCCGCTTCAAAAATTCTCAATATGGGGTACTTCACTATTCTCATCACAATTTTATAACATCATTAATCATACATAATCATGATCATCATATAAACTCATCACAAATTTATAATATCACTATCATCAATCAAACATCATCATTATCATCACATAAACATATATCGCACAATGCATCCATCTTTTATTATCACATCACATAAATTCGTGTAATTAAACATATGCTCATAATTTCATTCGACATCTAACATCACAATAATATCTAATATCAAATACCACACAATTATCGAAAATTAAATCAATCAAAACCTTATAAACATTTCTATTTAACATTTTAACCTCACAATCCTCATATTTTCACACTAATTAATTTATCTCTCAAAGGGCTACTGCCGTATGTAGCGAGCCCCGGATGAATCATTGGGAAATACGGTTTTCCCGTTCATCTCAGAATATATTATACTCATGAGTTCAAACGCTCTCTCACCCCTTACCTTACTTAGATGCTTTCTCTAACAGAGAACTCTATGGAATTTTCAACAGCAACCGTAGATCGACAACGTACAACAAGCGAATCCAAATAAACGACGAGTTCAAAAAATTTCTGAGACGTGACTGATAAATTTTGTGGAGCATAAAAGTCAATGTTAAATAATTAATAATAATTTTTGGAGCAAAAATAGAGTCAAAACGAAGAGAAAAAAAACTGCAGAAAAAGTCTCACGGACTCGTTGGAGCGCCGAAAGGGTCCGACGTCAAATTTACCAAAAAATGCAAATGAATAGTCCTTCTTGAAGATTTCGACAAGTGGAATCCAAAAACGATGTCAGTTTTTTGGTACGACAAATGTGGTGAACGGAATCGGCCAAAAATAGCTCGCTCAAGGAAAGTAACGCATCTATTTCTGATGAAACGGAGCCACAATCAATAAAATGATGCTAAAAATGGATTCAGCGGCTGATTTTGTGTGGGATAGAAGTTGGGATCGATTGAAATGGCAAGGAATAGATGAGATGAATTTGATAGGAAGAGGGTGTTGATGCCTTTTTGATGGTTGCGCTGCTCTCTTCCGTTCTTTTCTTCTTCTTTTTTTTAAATACAGATTGAGGGGCGTAGAAAACATATGTACATGTGCAGGAGTAAAATAGACAGTAAAGCCCAACATAGGGGAGTCCAGCCTGAGGCAGAAATAGGGGTGTAAAGAGCAACTCGCAGGTGTAGGAAAGAAAAGTCCAATTCAGCAATAATAATAGCCGAAATTAATATGCAGAAGTGGAAAATAGGGATGTAAATAATTGTCTGATCCAAAGTCCATTTTCTAGTATTTCTAAAAGTAAACAAATAATTTAATTTAGTCATCAAAGTTATAAACTTTTTCTCCAAAATACTCATTTTAACATATGATTATTTTTCCTTAACATATAGATAAATATAATTTTAACCAAAATTCTCATTCAAAATAATAACTATAATTATTGCTATAATATTTTTCAAAATAATCACATAAAAATACACCATCTTTATAAAGTAGTCAAAATTAAAAAAATAAATGAATATAATATCAACAATTTATATTAATTACTAAATCACAATAAATATGTATAAAATCATCATACCATAGCAACTATATAAAAATAAATAAAATTGATATCGATATTAGCATTATTGCAAGATAATTATTTATCAAACAAATAATTAAAATATAGATATTTGCACACTTAACATTAGTCAAACGCACATGAAATCATCACATTAATTACTTACACGCATATACACGTAAAATTGCATTGAATCTTATTCTTTAAAATATTACACTAAAATACTATTATTTAAAAACAATATATAAAATAATAAAATATAATATTTGTTATTTATATCACTCATTTAGTCTAATATGTACAAGATTAGCACTTCATAGAAAACACACATATAAAGAAAATTAATCACAAAATTTATCATGCATTTTTCATATATGATATTCATGATGTGTTAAAATTTTAAGGAATAAATTGATGGGTGAACAATGGGGATAATGGGTTTCCAATATTTCATCGTATGTCATTCAGCCTCTAATTCTTCTTTGGTTTTGCCTCTGATTTCTATTTTTTGTTTCTAGGTAGTTTTGCCTCTGATTCTCTTTTTATTGCTAGGAAAATTTGCTTTTGATCATGGGGCCTCTGGTCATAATTTATTTTTGGTCATGCAGCCTCTGCTCAAAATTTTCTTTTGATCAGAATCACCCTATATTCATGCAGCCTCTAATCCGAGCATCCTCCGATCATGCGGCCTCTGATCCAAACATCTTCTGATCATGCTACCTCTGAACAACAACCTACTATTGGTCATGCTTCCTCTGATTAGGTTGCCTCTGGCTGAGCCTGCATCTGGTCCAAACTTCTTGGTTTCAACAATGTGGAATTTAAAGTACATATTCCCAATTGAAACAAACAACTTGCTAAAGTTTTTAGAATTAAGGTATCCTTTGATTGTAATATATTACTGAGTTTATTAAATAGTTGCGTGGGTGAATGCATTGTATACATAACATTACAAATGCTTTGCTTTCATCAAGTCATAACACGCATGGTGCAAGTACATGGTGGGACATTGTTGGAACCAAGTTGGTTTTATAGTTAGTGTTTTGATTATAACAAAAGTATTTTATGAGAACAATATATTTGACTTCACATAATATGATAGAAGATTCGTGTTTTTGAAGAAAATGTAAAATAAGATTTGATTTAGATTTACAATTGGAAAAAGGAGTAGGAGTTGTGGTGGCACCTTCGCACTCCCGAAACACCTTAAAAATACTTTTAATTACCCATGGTTACCTTAAGTAGTTGACTACATGAGTAGGAGGGACTGGCTATCCTGATGACTCATCGTCGATAAAAGAGGCTACAATAACCAGTTGTTATTATTGTTAGAAATACTCATTGATTTTGTTTTTGAAATAGTGAATCGTGATATTTCCTTCATATTGGTGTTGTTGAATGTGATGTGTTTAATTGATTTATTGTGTCATGTTACATTATCATTATAGGATTCTTGACATGTTATGCTTAAATAAGTAGTGAATTTCTAAAATATGTTTATAGACTAAGTTTGAATCTTGAAAGTGGTTAGTTATCTATCAGGTAGCTTATTTTCACCACAAATTTCGAGGACGAAATTTCTTTAACGCGGGGAGATTTGTAGCACTCCAAATTTTATAATAAACAAATTTATTTATGAAATAATATTTTAAATAATTAATTTAGTTTTAAAATTATTTTAAAATATATGTTGATATATTTTGTGATTAATTTTCGTTATATGGGTGATTCCTATGATCTGCTAGTTTTATATATATTGGACTAAAGGAATAATATAAATAACAAATATTATAATTTATTATTTTATATATTTTATATATTTTTCTAAAATAATAGTATTTTAGTGTGTCTATTTTAAAGAATAAGATTTTAGAAGATTTTACAACTAAACATACATAGCAATTAAAACATACCTCTTCAGTGCCAACAAGATTTTTCGGCCATGCCACGTAGCTACCTATTGCTTCTCCCAATAATTTCATATCTCCGTCGTTGTCAGGGATAGGCAACGGTGCAAGTGGTTCTAAAGCTATCACAGGTGGCACTTTAACATGGCCGACAAGGACGGGATTGTTGTGCAATACTTCTCCCAATGTATTGTACAATGTTCCTTTCCCAACCATGCGACGGGTAGGGGAAGACTGAAGGTGCAAACTCGAGAAGGGGGGGTTGAATTGTGTTTGACTTGAATACTTTTCCTGTTTTAATACTTTGATAAAAATAATATAAGATCTTCACCTTTAATCCCCATGATCAAATCTGCACCATTGGATCTTCATGCGATAGTCCACAACTGGACCAACCTAATTGATATGCTATGATCCTCTGATTTCGGTCATTCCTGGACCACACATCCTAACCCTCTGATCTTCTGATTTCGACCTTCCCTGGACGCGCACCTGATATGCTAAAATCCTCTGAATTCGGCCTTTGCTGGACTGCACAGTCTGTCCCTTTGATTTCGGCCACCACTGGGCCATGGTCTGATTTTCTGATATGGACCATCACTGGACCAAATAATTATTTTTGAACCATTGATCTGGAAGTTTTTACTCTGATCTGGACAGATTCTTGAATTTGGTCTGGAACAAACTGAAATTAACTTGAACAAAAAATATTTCAGTCTGGACATTTTACCTTTAATTTTGGACCAGGTCTGGATTGATTCTGGAACTCATTTCGTTTGGTCTAGACTTAGTTCCATGCCCTGAATCATGCTATCTTATGGTCTGGGCCAAATCTGGATTGATCCTCTTGTTCTGGACTCATAAACATACCTTCTGGTCAAGTCTGGAACAAGTCTGGACTGTGTAATTTTTCACTGCCAGGCCATCTTCTGGTCAGAATAACTTCTGGAATAAAATTGATATTTGATTCCTGTTTGTTTGGAACAACTCTCCTTTTGGTAGGCTTTCCAATGGTATGATCCATGTTTCATTCTGATTTTTATTCCTTCTGATTTGGGACATCAATGATATCTTCTGGTCATGTTTTGACATTCCTGGAGTATCTTCTGGTCATTCCAGAATTCATTTTTCTGGAATCCTTTGATCACTGCTTCTGATTCCTTCAGTTTCTGGGGCATTTAACTTAATAATTCAAAGTACAAAATAAGTTTACATAGAGTACATTTGTAAGCATCAAAATCCTAAGTACTTAGAACCATCTTGGTTCCAACAAAGACAAGTATAGCAAGCAACATAAAACACCCTAAATCAATGGTTAATACATAAGTATGTGAAATAATTAGGTTGAAAGAATTTCTTATTTCGTTAAGTAATTTATTACCTTCGGGAGACTTTTATGACTAATGTTGCAACTTCCATTTTCACTGTCTATTTGCATTTCACGTTGACCCTCTGGAAGTTGCTTTTCCTTATCCTTTTTAACCAAATATGCAACTTGCTCGGATAGGGTTTTCAACGCTTCTAATACTTGATCATTCGATGGATTTGTGCGCTTCTCATGTGAAAAATACTTGATTGGGTCACGCCAAATCCCTTACCCTCACACGGCCAGAATATTCAGGAATATTGAATACCTTGCCAAGAATGTCCCTACAGCTAACTTCATTATTTTCATCTTGATTTTTAGGACATTGTTCCAAATTTTCCTAAAGTACATGTAGTATTAAAAAGATAAGTTCAATATCATTTTTAAAAGACAATACTAAAAAATATTAAAGTAATAGTATACTTACACATTGTTGGATAACTTGTTGAACATATTCATTATCCACTATTCCATCTTTATCAACACGAGCCTGCTTCCACAAAATATGACGACACAATGGTTGATCGGATTTCGTCTCTTGAAGCTATTCGTTAAGACATAAACAAAATATTAGTTATAAACTATAGTTTATAATCTACCACAATGTATAAAAGTGATGTTTACTTACAATTTTTTGCTCTAAACGTGCATACCCCATACGCAATCTTTTGTATGGATGCATTGTGTTCTTTGCTCGCTCCTGATTTGCTGTACTTATATTCTATATATAAATAAAAAAAAATAACGACCGTGAAAAAAAAAGATATTAATATGAATAAAACACACATGCTAATAAATTAAATATTACCACAAATGCGGGGTCCGAACATTTAGCTACAAAAGAGCTCCACTCTTCAGTTCTTATGTAGTGTTGGTAAATTTTTGGAGCTTCAACATTCAAATTTCCACACTGGTCTCTTAAGTAACAATTCGACAGATGAGATCTAAATCCTCTGTGAATTTTTCTAGCAACTCTAAGCATGTAATTTTTCCGTATATCTTCAATGTTAAAAGCTGACTGCAAACCAAATAAAAAAATTGTTTGAATAAAAGTATTTCAATGGAAAAAATTATAAGTAGCAAAAAAGTGGAGTAAAAAATTTACTTGTATATCACTGCACAATATGTCTTTAGCATTCTTCAAAACTTTGTCTCTCTAGTCATCAACTATTATTGGTATATTTTGATGAACAACAGCACCAATGTAACTTACCATCGTTAAATTGTTGGGTTCAATCGGCTGGCCACTTTCATTCGATCCCACCTAATAAACTCATAGAGTGTAAGTGTTTTCTTTCAAAAAAGAAAAAAAAATCTAAACCATCATCAGTTGAATCAATTTCACATGGTTGTGATGTCTCAAAGAAAATATCATTACCAACATCTTCAACGTTATTGTTATCATCACTTATTTTATTAGTCGATAGGACAACAAACCATTTATCGTCAGCATGATCAGTGACATAAAACACTTGTTGAGCTTGCGACGCCAAAATAAAAGGCTCATTTTTGTATCCCACCCTATTAAAATCGACAAGCAAGAACACTAAGTAACATACCAATAACACTATCAAATACATTTTTGTTAGTATGCATCACATCCAGAAAATGTATTATATACAATGACTTCCTATATGGCAATTCAAAGAAAATTGACTTTTTCTTCCACCCAGTTTTGACAAGCTCTCCCGCAAATGGTTTGCCAAATTTGCTGGTAAAACCTTGTACTTTTTTCAATATTTGATATCCAGTTGGTGCTAAAGGAGCAGTACCTTCCTCTGATTTTCCATCGAATGCATTTATCCACCCAAGATTATGATGACTAAAAAGTAAAAATCTACGATGTCCAAGAAAGACGTTCTTCTTACAATGTTTCAACCGCATCCAATTTGTACTCTCTGACCTTTAATGCTATATCCTAATAAATTACCATATGCTGGAAAATCATTAATTGTGCCGAACAACATAGCCCTCAAATTGAAACATTCTTTCTTCCACACATGTCTCCCAAATATTTCTTAAATATTCAATTAAAGGAGCCAAGTATACATCGATATCATTCACCGGTTAATTGGGTCCAAAAATTAACCAAGACAACATCATAAACTTACGTTTCATACATAACCATGGAAGTAGATTATAAATAAAAAAAAATCACAGGCCACATGCTTTGTGATATGCTTTGAAGACCATATAGATTCATTCCATCAGTAGAAAGTGCAAGTCGTAGATTTCTTGGCTCTCTACCGTAATCGGGATACTCGTGATCAATTTTTGCCCATTGTGGAGAATCTGCAGGGTGTCGTTACTTTCCATCTCTAATTCTTTCATCTGGATGCCATGTCAAGTGTTTTGAATCTTCTTCACTGCGATAGATGCGCCTAAATCTTCTTATTATAGAAAAATACCACACAACTTTTTCTGGAGTAGATTCTTTCATCTTATATCGAGAGACATTGCATTTCGGACACGCCTTTAGTAATTCATATTCATTTTGAAATAAAATGCAATCACTAGGATACGCATGAATCCATTCGTAACTCATGCCAATAGAGCACAAAATTCGTTTAGCCTTGTAAGTTCGACTGGGAAGTTCATTATCATCTGGCAACATATCTTTTAGGAGTGTTAATAATTCTGTGAAGCTTTTATCAAACCATCCATTAATCGCTTTTAAGTTGTACAACTTTAATATCGCCGAAAGTCTTGTGAATTTAGTACAACCATTATATAATGGTTTCTCTGCATCACTCAACAAACTCTCAAACATTTTAGGACAATCCCGAAGATCTTCTTCAACTGCTTTTGCAATCTCCTCAACTCGGTCCCGCTCATATGTGTCAGCTGTGTCGAAATCATTTGAAGCATATGTCGCATCATTCTCAAAATTAGTGTTCCCTCTTTTTCTCAGCATGTCTTATCCAACATGAATAGCTTTGATCAATACCATGCCATATTAAATGTCCTTCCAATTCATCTGCTCTAACGCGTTTTCCAAGACAACATTTTAAACAAGGACAAATGATTCGATTTGGATCTTTTGCATTCTTCACTGCAACATCAATAAATTCATTCACTTCATTTTCATACTCTTTTGACAATCGATTGGCAGACATCCATTTCCGGTCCATTTATATGACCTATATGAATGTAATGTTACACAAATTTATCAATCTATAACATTATACCAATCTATAGTATATATGCATACAAGTCTAATTTCAAAACAGTACAGAATAGATCGAACAAATTTTATCACGTAACAATTTATATGATTTATCAAGTAACAATTTATCTGATTTATCAGGTAAAAATTTATATGATTTATCAAGGTTATGCCAACTACTATCATGGAACAATTTATTAGTTTTAGAGACAACAACAAATTAATAAATACAGTACCTGAGACAACAATCACTCAGTAGAAATGGGCACACAGTAGATGAGGGTTCAACAAGAAGAGAGATCACTGTAGCGAAAAGGAGGGTTCGTAGGGAGAGAACATATTAAATATGTTTTTATTTATTTATCAATAGTATATAACAGGTAGAATTTGTGGTATACACATTAAAAATAAAATTATGTAAACAGGTTCTATAATGTTACAATTATATGAATGCAATGTTACAGTTGTATATGTACCATTTTATAGCGCTTCTAAAAAAAGCGCTCTAAAAAACCATGTAATTATGCGAAAGTTGTATATTTTACAGCGCTTATATATAAAGCGCTATAAACATAGCGTGGGAGCGTTATATTTTACAGCGCTTATATGCGAAGTGCCTTAAAAGCGCTGTAAACATTATGTAAAAGCGCTATGTGACCCTACAACAGCACTTTTCTCAAAAGCGCTGTACAACCTAAACCCTTTATGATCCTACAATAGCGCTTTTTCAGTAGCGCTTGTCATTAAAGCACTGTTGTATCCTCCATTAATTTTAAAATATTATACAACGGCGCTTTTAGTTATGAAGCGCTTTAAAATGCGCGTTGTAAAAGGCAAGTTTTGGCATAGTGATATCTTTTGAAAATCGCCATCTTGAGTACATTTTGACACCATAAATGAGAAAATCATTCATGATTGTCAATTTTGAAATGAGACATGATTGGCAATTATGTATTAAAAGCTTAAAAATTAATTTTTGGTACAATTTAGTTTTTCATAAATTTGTAGCTTAATGGGAAAAAAAATCAGATTTCATAATTTATATATGTCATAATATTATTTTGTAATCGGCTACACAAATATATAAATGGTAAAATTTTATTAGATGTCTAAGTTAAAATATTTTACAATGTCACTGAAAATCATAGAAAGCAATAATATTTTGAGATTTCTACTTCGTTGTGAAAATAAAAAATTGAAAGCTATCAAATATCCAGTTTTTACTTCGTTGTGAAAATTTCATAGAAGGTCACTCCACTGACATATTAGTCTTTGGACCAAACCAATTAAAAATTAACAAATAAAAAAAAAAGACAGGTTATCAAATAAAATAAAAAATAAATTATAAATTAAAAAACAATTGATGCTTCTACATGTGTTCCTGATCTCTCTCACACACTACAGTGTCCACATGCCTTCTCTCCCTAAAAGTATCAGTTGTTAGTTTCCTCCTCTCTCCCTAAAGGTGCAAACACGACAAGGGGGGTTGAATTGTGTATGAATCAAACAGAGTTAGCAGCAGATATAAAGTAAAAATAAAAACACTGAATTTTATACTAGTTCACCGTTAACGAGGCTATGTCCAGTCCCTTCACTTTGAAGGATTTCACTAATTCAAAACCTTGAATTACAACAATACCGCTGACCCTCCAAGTCAGTCTTCTCAAATAGTCTAACAATCCTAGACTTTTGAGGAATACAGCACCTTGACTTCTCAAGTCAAGTCTTCTCCTACCAATCTGACAACCCTAGATTGTAGAAGGAATTAGAACACCTTGAATCTAATTGCTAAGTAATCTGCTACTCCTTCTGACTCCCTTCGATTGTGGACTCTACTTCAACAACTTAGATCTAACACAAGGGAAAGAAAAACACGAGTGCTTGCTTCTAGAAAGCTGAAACTCACAATTAACCTCACTGAAAACTCGAGTGTTTGCTTCTGCAAGTGTATGACTCTTTTGTGATTTTTAAATGCTAATTCTTCAGTCTTGAGCCTCCTTTTATAGATGTGAATTAGGGTCTCTTCCAAGCTTAAATTCGAGCTGTAACTTGCTGGATTCTCTTGCAAAAATACCTTGACCAATCGGGTTTCACTTAAATAAAAATCATATATTTTTAGCTCCAAATTTGCTTTCAAAAATAACTTTGGCCAATCCTGTTCTTTGATTAATTCTGAACCAAATCTTTCTTCCCGCCAATAGCTTCTGAACTCCCATACGACTTCAATTTATTTTGTATCAAATCCTTGTAATACTTTGATCAAATTTAATCAAGTCTCCACTGATTATCATCATGATTAAATCTGGACCCTTTGATCTTCTAATCTCGTCCACATATGGACCATACAATCTGATCTGTTGTGATCCTATGATCTCAGCCAGCTCTGGACCACACTTTCTGATCTTCTAATCTCAACCACTCTGGACTTGCAATTTGATCTGCTGTGATCCTCTGATCTCGGCCAATACTGGACCACACGTTCTGATCTTCTGATCTCGGCCAACATTGGGCCAAATGGTCTCATCTTCTGATCTCGGCCAACACTGGTCCATGAAGCTTAAATTTGGACCATTGATCTGAACATCTTCCCTCTGATCTAGACCAATTCTGAACTGGGCCTGGATTGAACTAAAATTAACTCTGGACAAAGGATATTTAATTCTGGACATTTACCTCTTGATTTGGATCAACTCTGGACTAAATCTGGATATTATTTCTTCTGGTCTAGACTTAGTTTCATACTCTCAACCATGCTATCTTCTGGTCTCGGCCAAATATGGACCAAGTCACTTGTTCTGGACCAATTATCTAAAGCTCTGATCAAGTCTGGATCAAGTCTAGACTGATTATAATTTCACTGCCAAGCTATCTTCTAATAAGAATAAATTCTGGACCAAGTCTGACTTATGATTCCTTCTAGTTTGGAACAAGTCTCCCTCTGATAGGCTTCCTTCTGGTCTGGTCCAGGACTCCTTCTGGACTCTGCTTCCTTTTGATCTTGGCCAAGAAAGATATCCTCTGATGGTGTTTTGACATCCAGGTGTATACTCTGGTGCCTTCAAGATGCATCCTCTGGTACCTTCTGGATGCATTATCTGGTGTCTTCTGGAGGTGTATCCTTTGGTCTGACTTCATCCTCTGGTAATTCATCTTCTACCTCTGGTGACTTCATCTTCTGCCTCTTGTAACTTCATCTTC
This sequence comes from Cicer cuneatum, assembly GCA_037974295.1. Lineage (NCBI taxonomy): Eukaryota > Viridiplantae > Streptophyta > Magnoliopsida > Fabales > Fabaceae > Cicer > Cicer cuneatum. Next base: position 31,399,685 of record JBBPBO010001984.1, on the reverse strand, counting down.
TGGTGGCATTTAATATAATAATTCTAAGTACAAAATCAGATTACATGGAGCGCTTTTGTAAACATCAAAATCCTAAGTACTTAGAACCAACTTGGTTCCAACATAAACATGTTCGTGTGCGTAGGAATATAAGCATTCTTTTTGTAGCCCTTCTTTGATATTGTATTTGGAACATTGAAGAATGTTTAATATGGCATCGTAAAATGTGGAACAAAATAATAATTAATTTTATTTGAGCAAAACAAGGTAGAATAAAACTACAATGAGCCACAAATAAAGGAGAAAACTCTTCTCAAATTACTTGTCGAAGGTGGGGTGATAGCAACAGAGACAAAAATACACTATATTTTGAAAGAGAAAAACAATGATGGAAACAGTTAAAAGTTTTTGTTTGATTTATTTCCTTTCATCTATAATGTGTAATAGCCCAAATATTTAAAAAATTAATGAAATAACAATTTATTAACTATAACATTTTATTTTTAACATTTATTAAATTTAAATTTATATCAGAATGGGAAAGTGGTAAAAATGAGAAATGTCCAAGGGGCAAAAACAAAACTCACACATTTTCTCACATATATTCTCTTTATTCCAAGAAACATTCACCTTAATTCTCATTCTTCCATTCTTGTAACTGAGCCCACTCTGATGAACATGAACACCAGTCACTGTTCACCTTATTCTCCAACCATCAATTATTCATTTTTTTCCAAAATATCCAAAAAACAATACATTACTAAAGCACCTCAAACTTATCTCAACCCAGTGCATGCACAATTCCACCCCCCTAATTTTCCAGAATCGTCCAAGAAAGAAAAAGAACTGGAACAGGGCACTGGGATTAAGGAAAATTAAGGATTGCCAGATCACAGATCTCCCTAAATCATCTCGAAAACAAAAGGATAATTCTTAAAACTGTAAATATTTTTATGAACTGATTTCACATTCGCGCAGGAGTTTTGGGTTCAAAGTCCATTTTTATTTTTATGACTAAACTGATTTTCTAGGTTTAATTATGGGTTTTCTTAAAATTTAAGAGTGAGAGAACTAAACAATTTAGCATGTAAGAAATGTTTTTTGAAATTGCATTTAACTGCCTTTGAAATCATGGATTTTTCACATATGATGATCATGATTTGTTAAAATTTTAAGAAATAGATTGATTGGTGAAATATGGGGTTAATGGGTTTCCAAAATTTCATCGTATGTCGTTCTGCCTCTGATTCTTCTTTGGTTTTGCCTCTGAATTCTCTTTTCTGTTTCTGGGTAGTTTTGCCTCTGGTGCTCTTTTTTTTCATCGACAATTTTGCTTTTGAACATGCAGCATCTGGTTAGAATTTGCTTTTGGTCATGCAGCCTCTGCTCATAATTTGCTTTTGATCATCATCTCCCTATGATCATGCTGCCTCTGATCCAAGCATCATACGATCATGTTGCCTTTGATCCAAGCATCTTATGATCATGCTACCTCTAAACAACAACCTACTATTGGTCATGCTTCCTCAGATTAGGTTGCCTCTGGCTGAGCTTGCATTTGGTCCAAACTTCTTGATTTCCATGTGGAATTTATGGTACATGATCCAAATTGAAACAAACAACTTGCTAAAGTGTAAAGAATTGATTTAGAATTAAGGTATCCTTTGATTGTAATGTATTACTGAGTTTATGAAACACTTGCGTGGGTGAATGCATTGCATACATAACATTACAAATGCTTTGCATTCATCAAGTCATAAGATGCATGGTCCGAGTACATGGTGGGACATTGTTGGAACCATGTTGGTTTTATAGTTAGAGTTTTGATTATAATAAAATTATTTTATGAGACCAATATATTTGATTTCACATAGTATGATAGAAGATTCGAGTTTTTGAAGAAAATTTAAAATAAGATTTGATTCAGATTTATAATTGGAGAAAGAAGTAGGAGTTGTGGCGGCACTTTCGCCCTCTTGAAACACGTTAAAAATACTTTCAAATACCTATGTTTCAATTTAAATGACTGCAGTTATGGTTACCTTTAGTGGTTGACTACATGAGTAGGAGGAACTAGCTACATTGATGACTCATCGTCGACAAAAGAGGCTACAATAACCTATTGTTATTATTGTTAGAAAAACTCATTGATTTTTATTTTTGAAATAGTGAATCATGATATTTCGTTCATATTTGAGTTGTTGAATGTGATGTGTTTAATTGATTTATTGTGTCATGTTACCTTATCATTTTAGGATTCTTGATATGTTATGCTTAAATAATTAGTGAATGCCTAAAATATTTTTATAGACTGAGGTTGAATCTTGAAGGTGGTTAGTTATATATCAGTTCGCTTATTTTCACCACAAATTTCGAGGATGAAATTTCTTTAACGAGGAGAGAATTGTAACACCCCAAATTGTATAATAAATTATTGTATTAACGAAATAATATTTTAAATAATTAATTTGGTTTGAAAATTATTTTAGAATATATGTTGATAAATTTTGTGATTAATTTTAGTTATATGGGTGATTCCTATGATATGCTCGTTTTATGAATATTGGACTAAAGATATAATATAAATAACAAATATTATAATTTATTATTTTATATATTTTATATATTTTTCTAAAAATAATAGTATTTTAGTGTATCTATTTTAACGAATAAGATTTTAGAAAATTTTATGTGTAGAGACATGTGTTCCTAATTTATGTGAAATTTTCTTATGTTTGACTAATGTTAAGTGTGCACATATATATATTTTGATTATTTCAATGTATTTCCTATTTTAGTAATTTATTTTATAAATAATCATATGGGGATGGTAGTAATATTGTGTTTAATTTCGGTTATTTTAATATACTTGTAATAACATGGCGATTTTATATATATTTATTTTAATTTAGTAATTAATATAAAGTGTTGGTGCTACATTTATTTATTTTTATAATTTTGACTATTATCTAACAATTGTAGTATTTTAATGTGATTATTTTAAAAAATAAGTATTATTATAGTGATTATTTTGACTATGATACTTTCAATTATTAATAGTATATATTTTTTAAAACGTTAATTATTTTAGTTACTCTAATTTATAATATATTAATTCTGAACTATTATTAATGTTTTGTAAATTAAATGGGGGTTGGAAGAGTATTAAAAATAAGATTAAATATTTATTAATTTTGTTTTAGCAAAATAAAAATAGTAATAATGAAATATACAATAAATAAGGAGACTAGTGGGTTTGATCCATGTGTGTGAACGGTTTAAGTGTTCATAAAATAAAATAAAACATATCAGAAAGAGAGCTGAAGAGACATGGCAGCAGCTTCGAAGGAGGAGAAAATCAGTTAACACGATAAACTAGACTATCGTTTGACACCGGTGATTGATAATTGTTCCAGAAATTTTTTTTCATTTTTGTCTAAATTTTAGTATGTTGTTTCGTTAATTTAGTTAGTCAATTGAACAAACTTTCTCAGATTTTTTACCATATCAATTTCTCTCTAAAATATTATACTTCTTCGTTTACGGAATTCGTTATTTTGCATTGTTTTTCTTCATCTTTGGTTCAATTTGAGTGAAATCAACACCAAAACTACTGTGTGAACAGTGGCTATCTTACCTACTAATTATTTTCTGATTTAGGGTGAGTTTCCTTTATCCAAATTTGATGTTTATCCTTTTAGAGTGTGTTCACATATTTTATTTTTTACATTTATCTCTAAATTGTCGTGTTCGATCGATTGGAGAAAAAGGAGTCAAAGCAGCAGAGCGTTTTCTCTTGTGGACTCGAATATGTGTGTTCAAGCGTCGAAATATGGTAAGTGGCGAGAGCATTTGAATTCATGACTATAATATATTGTGAGATGAACAGGAAAATAGAATGTCCCAATGGTTTATCCGAGAATTGCTACGTACCGCAGTAGCCCTTTAAGAGATAAACTAATTCGTGTGAAAATATGGAATTGATAAGGTTTTGATTTATTTAATTTTGTTAAATGTGTGATATTTGATATAATTGTGATATTTGTTGTCGAATGAATTTGGTGCATATGTTTCATTAAACGGGTTTATGTGAGGTGATAATAAAATATAGATGCATTGTATGATTTGTGTTTATGTGATGATGATTATGTATCTTTTATGATAGTGTTGTTATAAATTTGGAACAATTTTATGTGATGATGATGATTTATGATTGATGATAGTGACGTTATAAATTTGTGATAAGTTTATGTGATGATGATGATGTATGATTTATGATTGATCATAGTGATTTATGAATTTGTGGTGAGAATTTTGAAGTAAGCCTTTATTTGATGATATAGTGTTGATTCCAATTTTTCTAAAGATAATGCTCTTAATGGAGTAGTCTAGGCCTACGAGGGGAAAAATAGATGTTGATAATTTTTGCAGTGGAGATTATTTTGTCATCATATAGGTAGGGCTTGACTAGCCTGGTGATTTTGGGGAAGTACAATAGAATGAGCTTGATCATTGCGGTCTACTGTTGAGCCTAAAGATAAGATTGTTAGACCTTGGAGATATTTTGGTGAGGAATTCCTAGGTGACTTGGAGGTAGCCCTCCAAATGTCAGGAGCTACCATGCAACACATGTTTACCTCGACTGTCACGTATATGTGTCTTGGGTGGAGTTGAGGGGATCTATGAGAACAGGGCTTATTTGAATTGTTCGTCCACTTGCTTGGTGACATAGTATCAAGCCTCCTAACCAAGTACTTCAGAGTTAGAATGGTACCACATTGTGAAGTAGAATCTAAGCTCATGCGTATCATTGCATTTTCTTGGGATTGTTTTGTTGTGATTAATATGTATTGTATGCGATAATAATTTCTCTTAGATGATTTGATGTTATTGTGAAATGTATTGATTTTCCTTGAGTGATTTAGACTTTATAATGTGATGATATTTTACATGAGGAATGTTTGTGTGGTGATACAGATTTATTATGACTAAATGTGTGTTCTTCTTACTTATATTATACTATCAACATGATTTCGAAAATCACCTCACTCGTTGTTTGTGTTTGACTGACTTGGCCATGCGTTTGCGAAATTGTTGTTATTACAGGTTAATGATTATTTAATGTCAAGTTTGGGAGAAGCCCCTCTATGATAGGTGATATTACGAATGACAGTTATAAGTTGTATTTTACTTATTTAATTAGAAACGACTTTGTATGAAAATCTTATAAGTACTACTAAGTTTTTGGAATAAAATCAACAAATTATAATTATATCAAGTTTATGGAGATTGCACTGTTTTATAGGAGAAAAAAAGTTTAAAGTGTTCCTTTTGTATTTTGAGAAATGTGTTATCCTAAACAACTAGTAATAGTTTCTCTTTCCTCTAGAAGAGTTTTTATTTATCCATTACAAATTTTTATAGAAATATAGTATAAATTATTATATATATGTTATTTTGGGGTTTAGGGTGTCACAGAAGTCCGCTCTAATATGTGATACCCGGGAATAAGATTTATAAACTGTATTTTACTCATTTGAATAGAAAAATCTTATTAGTAGTAGTAATTATTGGAATAAAATCAAGAAATGATAGTTAAATCCATTTTATTGAGATTGCACCTTTTTTTTGGGAAATTAAGTTTAAAGTGTCCCATATGTACTTTGAGAAATGTGATATCCTAAATTAGTTACAAAAGTTTTCTATCCCTAAAAAAGTTTTATTTATCCGCTGTAGATTATTTTGGAGCTCTGGGTGTGACACGCATGACTTGGTCTACTCTTTAAAATCCAAATTGATGTTTGTGCCTATGTCTCTATTTCAATGAAAAATTTATCATAGCTTTTTTTACTTGGTTGTTGTTTCACTAGGTTTCTTATTTGCTTTTCTACTATTTTTTACTATTTCATTTTTAAGGATATAACAACATGTAGCACCCACAATTTTTTGCAAGAAACTTAAGCTCTTGTTAATTAACTCCTAGAGAAAACTTGATTTGGCCAAGACAAAGCTTTTAAAGTGGGAAGACAACCTTAACAAAATGTTTTTTTCATGTGAGTAATTAATCGAAACCTTAAGACTTCCAAAAAAATTAGGTGTCAAACTATAAGTGTTGGAAAGTATACTTGATGATATGACTTAATCTATGAGATTACTGAGAAGGATAAACAATTGTCATCATTTGTATAAAAGTTGGAAACTATATAAAAGCATACACTTACACCTCTAAAATGTAAAAGCAATATAGAGACATAAAAAAGTAGATATGGTTTAAGAGGCACAGATAATAAAGCTAACATTCAATCAAGTGTGTTGCATTTGGTTTGGTTGTCATTTAAAAAATTTTTTGAACAAGAAGTTCTTTCAATAAAATTAAACTTCAATCCAGTGTCAGTACAAATCACCAAATACCTGGCATGTAAATGTCAGATAATTACAAATTCGGTTTAACGAAATGAGATCGGAACATAATCATTATAGTGCAGAGATTGGGGATGATATCAGGCTACTATCAAAGCACAAAGACAAGAAAAAAGGTTTCAATATTCTATTGTTCATCTCTTATTTGACATTATGGTGGTAAAAATTGGATCAAGATTGAGAATGATAGTGTTCAAAGATAGCTGCCACATATGTCGACCTAATGTTGAGACTTGAGAAAGAGTACAAGAGGGAGAGAGAGTCACATGACTTTTAAGTGAATTAACGTAAGCCTTGTGATCAAAGCTAATTAAACGAACAAGATATATATATACACACACACAGATATATATATATATATATATATATATATATATATATATATATTACACAAGTCTTGTTTACACAATTCTTCTACACATAGAAATCTTTCCTTTCCTCTTTTAGAAATCTTGAACTCTTATCTCCGAGATTTTCAAATCTTGTAATTTTCTTTTACTTTCAAAAATATTGTAAGTATTTCTTTTATGTGTTTAATTTATGTATAATTTTTGCATAATTTTTGTATTATAAGTATGCTCTGCACTTGCGGCTTAGGCAGAACTAGTGCATCAGAAAACAATGTTCATGTTGCATACATACATGCATGAACCCAGAAAATCTTCGATCCTTTAAACCTTCATTATAGATCTGTACCCTGAGATCCTGCGGCGTCTTTGGTATATATATATATATATATATAAAGAGAAAAAGAGAAATAGATTATTTATTACAACAAAAATAATTATTTCAATTAATGAGCTAAATCAATTTCTGATTAATTTACTGTTACATGCAAGTAGTAATAACACTATTTGTCCGTGCAAGTTTCCAAGCATGAATTCACGATTCCATTAATGCTATGTGCATCTGAAAAAATAAAATATCAAAATGTAAGAAACATAATTATTTAAGTCATATCTATTAATTTATAACATTAGCTTGATACATCATACCAATATATAAAATAAAGGAGAGAAAGTATAGACATACCAACACTGTTGGACATCGAATATGCACAATTAGTAGTACAATCGTAAGCAACTTGTGATGAATAGTTATGGCATTTCAATCCACAAACAAGCTACAAACAATATAAGATTTTCTAGGTCAGTTGCACATATCAAACCACACTTGCCAAGACAAAGCAATACATCGGTTCTACTATCTGTTTCTTCAGGTGGAGGTGTTGTTGGTGAAGGAGATTTTCATCTCACTCTTTGACATTGTTCTTGTTTATCTTATAAATATTGTATTTCTCTTTGTATATGTAACTTTGATTTGACAAACTATGTTGTTCTCTATTTATATCTTTTGAAAATCCTCATCTTGAGTACATTTTCACACCCTAAATGAGAAAATCATTCATGATTATCAATTTTGGAATGTGACATGATTGGCAATTATGTATTAAAAGCTTAAAAATTAATTTTTGGTACAATTTAATTTTCCATAAATTTGTAGTTTAATGGAAAAAAAAATCAGATTTCACAATTTATATATGTCATAATATTATTTTGTAATCGGCTACACAGATATATAAATGGTAAAATTTGATTAGATGTCTAAGTTCAAATATTTTACAATGTCACTAAAAATGATAGAAAGCAATAATATTTTGAGATTTCTACACTAATATATAAACTTTTTAACAAAAATATCAAATATTCAGTTTTTACTTCGTTGTGAAAATTTCATAGAAGGTCACTCCACTAACACATTAGTCTTTGGACACAACCAATTAAAAATAGACAAATAATAAATAAAAAGACAGTTGATATTTCTACATGTGGTCCTCCTCTCTCTCTCACACACTGCAGTGTCCACATTCCTCCTTTCCCTAAAAGTATCAGTTGTTAGTTTCCTCATCTCTCACTCTAAATGTGACACCTTAAACCTGAAAACAACATATATAGTAATTAATACTAGATGTTTTGAACAAAATTTGCAGCAGAAAAAAATTTCCAAGAAAATAAGAATTTTTATAACTAATTTAGGATATTACGTTCCTCTAAATACACATGTAAAAATTCAACTTTATTAGTGAATTAAAACAATGAAATCTCAATGAACTTGACTTAACTATAGTTTCTTGATTTAATTCCAAAAACTTACTAGTACTTATAAGGTTTTCATACAAAAAGTCTTTTCTAATTAAACAAGTGAAAGAAATATACAAATTACAACTCTTAATTCCCGGTATCACCTATCAGAGCGGGGTTTCTCCCAAATTTGAATTTCAAGACTCATAAACTTGTAATAACTGAGATTTTGCAAATGTAGGGCCAAGCTAGTCAAACACAAACAACGAAGGAGGTGAGTTTCGAAATCATGTTGGTAGTATAATATAAGTAAGAAGAACACGCAATCAATCATAATAAATCGTATCATTATACAAACACTCTTCATGGAAAAAAACATCACATTTTAAAGTCAAAAATCACTCAAGAGAAATCAATACATTTCACTAAAACATCAAATCATCTGAGAGAAATTATTATCGCACACGATACATATTGATCACAACAAAACAATCACAAGAAGATGCAATGCTATGCATGAGCTTAGACTCTACTTCACAATGTAGTACCATTCTAACTCTAAAGTACTTGGTTGGGAGGCTTGATACTATTCCACCATCCCGGTGGACGGAGAATTCAAATTGGCCCTATCCTCATAGATCCCCTCAACTCAACCCAAGACACATTACGCGACAGCGCGGTAAACGTGTGTTGCATGGTAGCTCCCGACATTTGGAGTGCTACCTCCAAGTCACCTAGGAATTCCCCACCCGAATACCTCCAAGGTCGAACAATCTTGCCCTAAGGCTCAACAGTACACCGCCACGATCAGGCTCTTTCAGTTGTACTTCCCCGGAATCACTAGGCTTGTTAGGCCCTACCTATATGGTGACAAAATAATCTCTACTTCAAAATTCAAATCAACTTCAAATATTTCAAAACATCTATTTTCTCCCCTCGTTAGCATAGACTACTCCATTAAGAGTATCATCTTTAGCATAAGTTGGAATCGTCACTATTTAATCAATTATGGGGTACTTCAATAATTTCATCGCAAATTGATAACGTCACTATCATTAATTATATCTCATAACATAAACTCATCAGAATTTTATAGCATCACTATCATTAATCATACATCATCACATGCACTTATCACAAATTTATAACATCGTTATTATTAATTGTACATCACCATAATCACATAAGCATATCAAAATGCATCCATCTTTTATTATCACATCATATAAACCTGTCTATTCAATAATATACATAAAATTCATTCGACACCCAATATAACAACAATATCAAATACCAACCATTTTTAACAAAATTAAATCAATCAACAACTTATAAATATTTCTATTCCACATTTTATTCTCACAATTTTCATATTTACACATTAATTAATTTATCCCTCAAGGGGCTACTGCCTTACGTAGCGAGCCTCGGATGAATAGTTTGGAAATACGGTTTTTCCGTTCATCTCACAATATATTATACTCGTGAATTCAAGCACTCTCTCACCCTTTACCTTATTTCGACGCTTTCACGCACAAATACAATTCCACGAGCAAATAGCCTTTGTCCTTCAATCGATCTAACTCGATAGTTTGTGGGAAGACGTCAATAATAAATTACGAGAAGACACTCTAAAAACTAAATTTCGAAATATAGTCATTTTTCACAAGATCGTTTTGGCGTTGGTTTCACCCATATCGGACTTACGGTGAAGAAGAACGGTGCAAAATAACGAATTCAACAAACAAAGAAGCTGGGGGTATGTTATAGAGAAATTGAGATGGTTAAAAATATGGGAACTGTGTTTAATTGACTAACTAATTTAGTTAAACAACATATTAAAATTTGGACTAAAACGCAGAAAATTTTTCTGAAACAGTTATCAATAGCCGGTGCCGATTTTGTTCTATTTTTCATCCAATTCCTCCCAGGAATGAGACTGCCGCCTGTTCAGCATGCCTTTCTTTCTTCTTCTTTTTTTAATTATTTTTTTTTTTGTTATTATTATTTAATTAGGGTTTACTCTTGCATATGGCCTAACTCATAGAACACATTTTAATTACTCCTTTCATTTATTATTATTATTATTATTATTTTTTAAATAAATCCAACAATTGTGAAAACTAATTGTTTATTAATATTTTTTTTAAATATAATTACTAAAATATTGTTAATATTTTAAAACTAATATTTTATAAAATAAAATAATTAATCTTTAAAAGACATTATTAACCAAAATTCTCATATTCCAAATAATCACAATAATAATGCTTATTTTTCCAAATACTCAAATTAAAATATTATCATCATTAGAGAATAGTCGAAATTATAAAACAAATAAATATAACATCAACACTTTATATTAATTACTAAATCATAATAAATATATATAAAATCAAAATGTCATAACGAGTATATAAAAATAAAGAAAATCAAACACATTATCACTACTATTCTAAGATAATTATTTATAAAATAAATAACTAAAAATAGAAAATAGTTCTAAATAATTGAAATATAACTACGTGCATACTTAATATCAGTCAAACACACAGAAAAACATAACACTAATTCGGTACGCGTATATACACATAAAATCGCATGGAATTTTATTCTTTAAAATATTACACTAAAATACAATTATTTTTAGAAAACTATATAAAATAATAAAATCAAATATTTATTATTTATATCATTCTTTTAATATAATATGTATCAAACTAACATATCAAAGAAAGCAAAAATTAATCACAAAATCTATCAACATATATTCTAAAAAAATTTAACATCAAAATAATTATTTAAAATCTCATTTCATTAATAAAATAATTTATTATAAAAATTGGGGTGTTACACCAAACGTGTTCGTGTGCGTAGGAATAACAACATTCCACTTGTAGCCCTTCTTTGATATTGTATTTGGAACATTGAAGAATGTTTAATATGGCATCGTAGAATGTGGAACAAAACAATAATTAATTTTATTTGAGCAAAACATGGTAGAATAAAACTACAATGAGCCACAACTATAGTAGAAAACTCTTCTTTACTTGCCCAAGGTGGGGTGATAGCGATAGAGACAAAAATACACTATCTTTTGGCAGAGAAAAACAATGATGGAAACAGTTAAAAGTTTTTGTTTGATTTATTTCGTTTCATCTATATTGTGTAATAGCCCAATTATTTAAAAAATTAATGAAATAATAATTTATTAACTATAACATTTTATTTTTAACATTTATTAAATTTAAATTTATATAAGAATGGGAAAATGGTAAAAATGAGAGATGTCCAAGGGGCAAAAACGAAACTCACATTTTCCCTCGTACATTCTCTTTATTCTTGGAATAATTCACCTTAATTCTCATTCTTCCATTCTTGTAACTGAGCCCACTCCGAAGAACATGAACACCAGTCACTGTTCACCTTATTCTCCAACCATCAATTATTCCTTTTTTTCCAAAATATCCAAAAAACAATACATTACTAAAGCACCTCAAACTTATCTCAACCCAGTGCATGCACAATTCGACCACCCCAATCTTCAAGAATCATCCAAGAAAGGTACCACAAAGAATTAAAAAGAACTGGAATAGGGCATTGGGATTGAGGAAAATTAAGGACTGCCAGATCACATATCTCCTTAAATCATCTCGAAAACAAAGGGATAATTCTTAAAACTGTAAATATTTTTATGAACTGCTTTGACATTCGCACGCGAGTTTTGGGTTCAAAGTGTATTTTTATTTTTATGATTAAACTGATTTTCTGGGTTTAATTATGGGTTTTCTTAAAATTTAAGAGTGAGAGAACTAAAAAATTTAGCATGTAAGAAATGTTTTGTGAAACTGCATTTAACTACCTCTGAAATCATGGATTTTTCACATATGATTTTCACGATGTGTTAAAATTTTAAGAAATAGATTGATGGGTGAAATATGGGGTTAATGGGTTTCCAAAACTTCATCGTATGTCGTTCAGCCTCTGATTCTTCTTTGGGTGTGCCTCTGATTTCTATTTTCTGTTTATGGGTAGTTTTGCATCTGGTGCTCTTTCTGTTGTTCGACAATTTTGAATTTGATCATGCGGCATTTGGTCAGAATTTGCTTTTGGTCATGCAGCCTCTGCTCAAAATTTCTTTTTGATCGTAATCTCCCTATGATCATGCTGCCTCTCATCCAAGCATCCTACGATTATGCTGCCTCTGATCAAAGCATCTTCTGATCATGCTATCTCTGAACAACAACCTGTTATTGGTCATGCTTCCTCTGATTAGGTTGCCTCTGGCTGAGCCTGCATCTGGTCCAAACTTCTTGATTTCAATGTGGAATTTATAGTATATATTCCCAATTGAAACAAACAACTTACTAAAGTTTAATGAATTGATTTAGAATTATGGTATCCTTTGATTGTAATGTATTGTTGGAACCAAGTTGGTTCTAAGTACTTAGGATTTTGATGTTTACAAAAGCACTCCATGTAATCTTATTTTGTACCTTGAATTACTATATTAAATGCCACCAGAAAATGAAGATATCCGAGGCAGAAGCTGAAGTCACCAGAGGCAGGGGATGAGTAATCAGAAGGTAAAATCTGACCAGAGGATACACCTCCAGAAGTCACCAGATAATGCATCCAGAAGGTACTAGAGGATGCATCCTGAAAGCACATGAGGATACACCAGGATGTCCAAACACCATCAGAGGATATCTTTCCTGGCCCATATTAGAAGGAAGCAGAGTCCAGAAGGAGACCTGGACCAGACCAGAAAGAAGCCTGATTAATTTATGGAATTAATATTAAGGGTATTTTGGGGATATTTGTAAATATTTATTTTGGAAGAAGAATTAAAATTATTGGATTAAGAATTAATTAATTTAAGTACAAGTAATTAAATTAATCGGACCGTTAATTAAGGATTAGCACCTAATTGCAAAACGTTTAAGTGCTGGAGGATCCAGCAATATTTTAACATTAATTGGACTGCAAAGGACAGAGCAAAGGAAAAAACCTTTCTCTCCTCCATACAACATGTAACAGTACTACATGTAACAATACCTTCCCTTCCATTCTGAAATCTGTTTTCCAGTTCACGATTTCAAAAATACAAGAGAGGGAGTTCCTCAAAAGTGCCATCAATTGGAAATACAAGCACCAAACCAGAAAACCCCAGTACTAAATTTGTTCCCCACGTCATGACGGAGCAAGAGAACCCAGTTCCGTAGCAGCAAACGCAGGCGGAAGTTTCGCCGATTTTTGACGCGCAAACGGAAACGACAGCAGAAACGAGAGAAGTAGTAGAACACGCAACAAGGGTAAGGGCACCTTCCACTTTCTAGTTGCATTAGGGCTGTAAATGCATATTGCCATGACATGCACGTTGTTCCATTTCTGTTTTTGAAGAAAAACTGTTTTGCATGTCATTTTTAAGAATGAGAAATGCATTCTGTTGATGTTGATGATTTTGTGATGTTGGCTGTTTTGCTGATATAACATGCTGTTTTGCTTATGTTGAGAAAGCTGAAATGCTTGCATGTTATTCTGATGTTTGAGAAAGCTGAAATGCTTTGCATGTTGTTTTGATGTTTGAGAAAAGCTGAATGCTTTGCATGTTGTTCTGATGTTTGAAAAAGCTGAAATGCTTGCATGATGTTCTGATGGTTTGAAAATCTGGTGTTGCTGATGATTTCAAAATAAAAAGGGTTTAAAACTGATGAAAGTGTTTCCTTCTGGAAAATCTGGTTTGATGTAAAAGTATGAGTTTTGGGGTTTAAAAAGAGTGATAAAACTGTTTTGGAGTTGTGCTAATTTTTCAAAAGAAACAGTTTGAAATGTGTTGAATGCCTCAGGAAAATTTCACTGATTTCGAAGGTGTATTCGAATACAACATGTGTGTATTCGAATACAGCCTGTCAAGTTTCTGTTTTACTTAAGTTTTCGAACTTGTATTCGAGTACGAGCCCCTATAGTCGAATACAGAGGAAGGATTTCTGCTTCCTATGATTTTGATGTTAATCACCCTGTTTCTGCTTCTGATGATTTTGATGTTAATCATTCTGTTTTTGCTTCTGATGATTCTGATGTTAATCATCCTGTTTCTGCTTCTGATGATTCTGTTAATCATCCTGTTTTTGCGTCTGATGATTCTGATGTTAATCATCCTATTTTTGCTTCTGATGATTCTGATGTTAATCATCCTGTTTTGCTTCTGATGATTCTGATGTTAATCATCCTATTTTTGCTTACGATGATTCTGATGTTAATCATCCTGTTTCTACTTCTGATGATTCTGTTAATCATCCTGGTTTTGCTTCTGATGATTCTGATGATAATCATCCTATTTTTGCTTTTGATGATTCTGATGTTAATCATCCTGTTTCTCCTTCTGATGATTCTGTTAAATCAACATATTTTTGCTTCTGATGATTCTGATGTTAATCATCCTGTTTCTGCTTCTAATGATTCTGTTAATCATCCTGTTTTTGCTTCTGATGATTCTGATGTTAATCATCCTATTTCTGCTTCTGATGATTCTGTTAATCATCTTGTTTTTGCTTCTGATGATTCTGATGTTAATCATGCTATTTTTGCTTCTGATGGTTCTGGTGTGAGTCATTCTGTTTTGCTTCTGATGATTCTGGAGTGAATCATTCTGTTTTGCTTCTAATGATTCTGGTGTGAATCATTCTGTTTTGCTTCTGATGATTCTAGTGTGAATCATTCTGTTTTGCTTCTGATGATTCTGGTGTGAATCATTCTATTTTGCTTCTGATGATTCTGGAGTGAATCATTCTATTTTGCTTTTGATGATTCTGGTGTGAGTCATTCTATTTTTCTTCTGATGATTCTGGAGTGACTCATTCTGTTTTGCTTCTGATGATTCTGGTGTTAGTCATTCTGTTTTGCTTCTTATGATTCTGGTGTGAATCATTCTGTTTTGCTTCTGATGATTCTGGTGTGAATCATTCTGTTTTGCTTCTGATAATTCTGGTGTGAATCATTCTGTTTTGCTTCTGATGATTTTGGTGTGAATCATTCTGTTTTGCTTCTGATGATTGTGGTGTGAATCATTCTATTTTGCTTCTGATTATTCTGTGTGAATCATTCTGTTTTGCTTCTAATGATTCTAGAGTGAATCATTCTGTTTTGCTTCTGATGATTCTGGTGTGAGTCATTCTGTTTTGCTTCTGATGATTCTGGTGTGAGTCATTCTGTTTTGCTTCTGATGATTCTGGTGTGAGTCATTCTGTTTTGCTTCTGAAGATTCTGGTGTGAGTCATTCTGTTTTGCTTCTGATGATTCTGGTGTGAATCATTCTGTTTTGCTTCTGATTTGGTGTGAATCATTCTGTTTTGCTTCTGATGATTCTGGTGTGAGTCATTCTGTTTCTGCTTCTGATGATTTTGGTGTGAATCATTCTGTTTTGCTTCTGATGATTCTGGTGTGAATCATTCTATTTTGCTTCTGATGATTCTGGTGCAAATCATTCTGTTTTGCTTCTGATGATTCTAAAGGGAATCATTCTGTTTTGCTTCTGATGATTCTGGTGTGAGTCATTCTGTTTTGCTTTTGATGATTCTGGTGTGAGTCATTCTGTTTTGCTTCTGATGATTCTGGTGTGAGTCATTCTGTTTTGCTTTTGATGATTCTGGTGTGAATCATTCTGTTTTGCTTCTGATGATTCTGGTGTGAATCATTCTGTTTTGCTTCTGATGATTTTGGTGTGAATCATTCTGTTTTGCTTCTGATGATTCTGGTGTGAGTCATTCTGTTTCTGCTTCTGATGATTCTAGTGTGAATCGTTCTGTTTTGCTTCTGATGTTCTGACGTTAATCCTTCTGATTCTGCTTCTGTTTCTGATGTTCTGGTGTTGATGATTCTTATTCTAGTTTTGTTCCTGATGTTAATCATTCTGATTCTGGTTCTGTTCCTGATGTTCTGATGTTAATCATTCTTATTCTGGTTCTGTTTTCTGATGATCTGATGTTGATCATTCTGATTCTGCTTCTGATGTTCTGATGTTGATCATTCTGGTTTTGTCTTCTGTATTCGACTACATGCATGCTGTATTCGAATACAGAATGTTAAAATTGCAGTTTCATGCTTCTTCGAATACAAGGGGTCTGTATTCGAATACAGATTCGAAATTTTCCAGAAATCTCAATTTTAAACACTGTTTTGTGAATTTTAAAAGTTGGGGAAAAGACTTACGATAATTAAGAATGGAATGTTGTGATAAAGTAAAGTCTTAATGATTACTTAAATGTTTAATCATTGCTGTGTTGATTATGGAATGATTTGTGTCGAGATGCTTTGGGGGAATGCTGGAAAGGTTGAGTGTTTCTGATTTTTTTTGCATATTGTTTTCACTGAAGAGAAAACATTGCATGTCCATGCATTTCATAGTCAGGTGGTGACCGCGATGGGCCACAGAGTAATGCGGTGACCGTGATGGGCCGCAAAGTTAAGTAGTAACCACAGTAGTGGGCTACGGAATGGCCGTGTGTTCGTGGTGGTCCATTCTATTCGTGCGAGGATTTAACTTCTGTGTATTTGGCCTGTGAGAGGCTAATACACGTGAAAGTAGTAACCGTGATGGGTTGTAGAGTGGCCGCGTGTTCATGGTGGTCCATTCTATCCGGGCTACGGAATGGCTGCGTGTTCGTGGTGGTCCATTCAAAGATGTATAACGTGCTGGTCTATTGAGCGACTGCACTGGTGCTGATCTGTTGAGCGATTGCACCATGGTCTTGAGGGCCGTTAAAGTCTATCATACATATAAATTGTGCTGGTCTGTTGAGCGATTGCACCGTGGTGATTCCAAGAAAATGTATACATGAGCATATACATATTGCATCGAGGTGTTGACCGGTGGGTCACGATTGGATTATGATGATGAGTGGAAATTGAATATGTGTGAGTACTTTATCGAATCTGAATTTCTGATTAATGATTGTGATTGCTGAAGTGTTGGTTGTACTTACCACATATTTTTCATATTCATTGGCTACTGTTTTTGAAAAGGCATATATGTCATTGAATTTCAAATGAGCATCATTATTTCCATCATTGATTTTATGATATGCCATGTGTATATTTGTTGCTGTGAAATATATGCTATGTGATTATTTGTTAATTTCGGTCGGTGACCCTTGCTATTATATTGTGGAAATTGGGCTTTGCCCTCAGATGTTACCCAAAACCGTCCTACGGACAGATACACTAACGACGGAAGCGTCGTTAGTTTCCCCTAATCTTTACGTACGGAGTATCCATGGACAACACAGAAGGACAGACGGTTGGCTGAAGACGAGACTTATAGAGGATACGGTGGAGACCGTGCTACTGTAGCTTACTGCATGATCAGACTAGACTTTTGTATAGGGTCTTGAGTTTTGGGAAATGTAATTTTATTTTGGGAATTAATGTATGACTTTTCCGCTGTATTTTCCGCACTCTTATACTGTTTAGTGGCCACAGGCCGGGTGTTCTCTTTTGAAATAAACTGATGAAAATTTTATTTTAATTCCCTTGACATTAATTTTGGAAAACTCATTTACATTATTTATTGAAAAAAAAAATACACTCGCGCTCTGTTTTAAACTCGGGGTGTTACAGGGAGACTTGTTCCAGACCAGAAGGAATCAAAAGTCAGACTTGGTCCAGAATTTATTCTGACCAGAAGATAGCTTGGCAGTGAAATGATAATCAGTCCAGACTTGTCCAGACTTAATCAGAGCATAAATTAATTGGTCCAGAACAAGAGATTCAATCCAGATTTGGCCCAGACTAGAAGAAAGCATGGTCCAGAGTATGAAACCAAGTCCAGATCAGAAGAAATGATATCCAAATTTAATCCAGACTTGATCCAAATCAGAAGGTAACTTTCCAGATGAAAATGTCATATGTCCAAACTTAATTCAGTTCAATCCAGACCCAGTTCATAATTGGTACAGATTAGAGGGAAGATGTTCAAATCAATGGTCCAGATTTAAGCTTCATGGACAAATATTGGCCGAGATCAGAAGATCATATCATATGGCCCAGTGTTGGCCGAGATCAGAAGATCAGAACGTGTGGTCCAGTATTGGCCGAGATCAGAGGATCACAACAGATCTGATTGCAAGTCCAGAGTGGTCGAGATTAGAAGATCAGGAAGTTTGGTCCAGGGTTGGCCGAGATTAGAGGATCACAGCAGATCAATTAGTATGGTCCAGATGTGGATGAGAGCCGAAGATCAAATGGTCCAGATTTAATCATGATGATAATCAGTGGAGACTTGATTAAATTTGTTCAAAGTATTAAAAGGATTTGATACAAAAATAAATTGAAGTCTTGTGGAATTCAGAAGCTATTGGCGGGAAGAAAGATTTGATCCAGAAATAATTAAAGAGCGGATTGGCCAAAGTTATTTTTGAGAGCAAATCTGGAGCTAAAAAGATATGTTTTCTATTTAAGAGAAACCTGATTGGCCAAATTATTTTTGAAAGAGTATCTGGCAAGATACAGCTCGAATTTAAGCTGGAAGAGACCCTGATTCACATCTATAAAAGGAGGCTCAAGAATGAAGACTCAGCATCGAAAATCACAAAAGAGTCATACACATCCAAAAGCAAACACTCGAGTTTTCAGTGAGGTTAATTGTGAGTTTCAGCTTTCCAGAAGCAAGCACTCGTGTTTTTCTTTCCCTTGTGTTAGATCTAAGTTGTTGAAGTAGAGTCTACAATCTGAGGGAGTCAGAAGGGGTAGCAGATTACTTAGCAATTAGATTCAAGGCGTTGTAATTCCTTCTACAATCAGGGGTTGTAAAATTGGTAGGAGAAGACTTGACTTGAGAAGTCAAGGTGCTGTATTCCTCAAAAGTCTACGATTATTGGACTGTTTGAGAAGACTGACTTGGAGGGTCAGTGGTGTTGTTGTAATTCAAGGTTTTGAATTAGTGAAATCCTTCAAAGTGAAGGGAATGGACGTAGCTTCGTTAAAGGTGAACCAGTATAAAATTCTATGTTTTATATTTAATTTACATCTGCTGCTAACTCTGTTTTATTCATACATCAGGTTTTGTTATAAAACTGCAAAAACAGAAAAAGTAATCAAGTTAGTGAAACACAATTCAACCCCCCTTCGCGTGTTTGCACCTTCAATTGGCATCAGAGCTCGCTCTCAAGGCTGAGCACTTAACAGTGTTTGAGGAAAGGTCCAAGGGGTTCAACATGGCAGAATCCAAAGATGATTTGGGAGGCAACATCAACAGACCACCACTATTTGATGGAGAATGGTTTGAGTATTGGAAGGACAGAATGAGAAGTTTCTTCATAACTCAAGATCCTGAATTATGGAAGCTGGTAGTCAAAGGATACACTGCACCTACTGTTCCAGGAGATCCAACTAAAGAACTGGACATGGAAGATATGAAACCAGACCAGAGCAAAGCATACAAACTGCATCACAAATCCAGAACCATCATGATCAGTGCCATCACATACAAGGAATTTGACAAATGCACAGATAAAGAAACAACAAAGAGCATATTCGATAGTCTGGTTCTAACCTATGAAGGAAGCCAGCAGGTTCAAGAAGCTAGGGCTAATATACTGGTCAAACAGTATGAGATGTTCAAGATGGAAGATGATGAAGACATTGATGGAATGTTCTGTAGATTCCAGACTCTGATATCAGGACCGAAGGTCTTGAAGAAAAGCTACACAACAGCAGATCATGTGAAGAAGATTCTAAGAAGCTTACCAACCAAGTGGAGACCAATGGTTACTACAGTTCAGCAAGCCAAAGATCTGATCAGCTCACTCAAGTATCATGAAATAGAATTGGAAGCAGATGAACCAAAGAAGAAGAAGAAGCTGGCCCTAAAGTCGAAATAGAAGAAAGCTACAAGGGTAGCACTAGAATCAGAGGATAGCGAAAATGACTATGATGATATGGCTTACTTAACCAAATAGATGGTTAAGATCTTGGAAAACAGAAATAGGAGAGGCTCTAGGAAGAAACATAACAGCAAAGGAAAGGAAGAATGTGACAAGAAGAGCATCATCTGTTATGGATGCAATAAACCTAGACATATCAAGTCAGAATATCCCAATCTTGAAAAAGGCAAACATCACAAGAAGAGTTCCATATTCAAAAAGAAGGGTCTGATGGCAGCTTGGGATGTATCAGAATCAGAAGAAGAATCATTTGATGAAGAAGAGGCAGAAACAGCAATGATGGCACACATCAGGTCTGCTTCTAGACTTCATAAAGGCACAATTTTAGGAAGGAAAGCATGCATACAGAAGAATGATCAAAGCAGTCATTCAGGCAAGTCTGGAAGCACAATAGAGGAAGCAATTATGGCTCTAATGGCTCATACCAACTCAAGTTTTGGATACAACTCAGGCTCTGGAATAGATTCAGAAGATGAAGACAATGAGGTATTTTCTGATCTCACTAAATCTGAATTAATTGATGCTGTTAAAGAATTTTTAAATGCAAACAATAAGATGTCCTTAAAACTGAAAACTCTTAGAGAAGATAAGAAAAATCTGACCAAAGAAGTCCAAGTTTGAAAGAATCAAAATTCTGAGTATGCAATTGAAAACAAGGATTTTAAAACTGAATTTGCAAGATTCAAATCTGAAAACCAAACTCTCAAATGTGATATTTGTTCCACTTCCAAAACTGTTTGTGAATCTGATATGCATGAGCAATTTTTTCAAAACTTTATTTCTAATGGAATGGAAAGAAGTAAATATGCATATATGATTTATGGAAATAGTAACATTGGAAAGAGAGGTCTTGGTTCTACATAAACTATTGCTGAAACTAAAACTGTTCATTCTGATGTTTTATGTATTGTGTGTGCTAAGAGTTGTCACTCTGAATTATCTCGTCCAATGGTAAAATCTGAACAAGATTAGAGAGCTGTTAAAACTAACAAACCTGGACCCAATCAGTTCTGGGTACCAAAAGATCAAATTGTCTATCTTGCAGATATCCTGAGCAACTAGAAGGAGACACCAACAATGGTGTCTGGACAATGGATGTTGGCAATGCACAACTAGAAGAAGATTTATGTTCCAATATCTACCAAACAGAAGCCAATTGACTCTGGTAGAACAAGAACTGGTAAACACAATACCCATCAGAACCAGAACCAGAATCATAGGAGGAATAGGAAATATTAAAGAAATCACACATATCACATGAATCAGAACAGGAACTGGAACCAGTATCAGAGGTACAAGAACTGGAACCAGAACCAACGCTGGAACCAAAATCAGAACAGGAACTGGAACTAGAACCAGAACTGGAACTAGTATCAGAGGCACAGGAACTAGAACCAGAACCAACACTGGAACCAAAATCAGAACCACAACCCGAACCAGAACTAGAACCACAACCAGTATAAGTATCAGAATCAAAGGTTCAGCCACAAACAGCAGAATCACACACATCAGCTTCTGTATTACCAGAAGAAGCAGAATTACCAGAATCACCATAAGTTCCAAAATCACCAGAGGAACATGGTGTATCAGCCGAAGCATGAAGAGAAGAATCAGAATCAGGAGAGTTCTTCAAACACTCCAGTGAAATTCATCAAGACTACTAACCTGGAAGGGAATTCAAAACCCTTCATCCAAATCACTTAACATACAGATTCAGAATCTGAAAATCAGAAGCAAGAGGATTTTCAGAGTAAAACTAAAATTGCTGACATAGAGGTTACATCTTGCTGTGAATACTATTATTGTTTGATATTGATGTTTACTGTGATAACAAGCTTGATCTTAAAAATCAAAGCTAGATAAGTACTTGCAGGAACCAGGTGATCCAAATAATCTGAACAAGTTCAGCTGAAACAGTCAAACCAGTTCAGTAGTTTCATGCCGAAACCACCAGAAGCAGAATTAATGGTTTACCAGAACAAAAGGAAATTGATGCTGGAGGAAACCAATGCTAGTTTATCAGAACTAGAGGAAACCAATTCTGGTTACTAGAACCAGAAACAGATGCAGGTTCACTAAAACCAGAAGCTGATCCAGACTTACGAGAACCAAAAGCTGTTTTACTAGAAACATAATTGACGAACTAGTTGTATTTACTTTTATTATATGAGTTTTATTATCATTAAATCTGTTGACAAACTGCTTGATCTTGACAAATCAAAGCAAGATAAAGATAATCCAGGTTCACCAGAACCAAAGGGAGCAGAAGCAGAAGAAACAGAAGTACCCGAAAAGGTAGAAGATACAAGCAAGTCAGCAACACATGACAAATCTTCAAAAGATAAATCTGATCAAGGCAGAAACATCCAAGATAAGTCAGAAGAGAAATCTAGATATTTACCAGAATCAGAAGCTGTTACATATCTACCAGAATCAGAAGCTGTTACAAATTTACTAGAATCAGAAGCTGTTGCAGATCTTCCAGAACCAGAAGTTGATTTAGACCAACCAATGTTGATGAAGCTCTACCAGAGGAAGGTTGGATACTTGCAATGCAAGAAGAGCTGAATGAACTCCTAAGGAATGATGTTTGGGATCTGGTATCCAGACTAAACAAAAACATTATTGGAACCAAGAAGGTGTTCAGGAATAAACTCAATAAAAAAGGTGAAGTGGTAAGGAACAAAGCCAGACTTGTAGCTCAAGGATACAGTCAACTGGAAGGTATTGGTTACACTAATACTTTTGCTCAAGTGGCCAGGTTAGAAGCAATTAGAATTCTCTTATCATTTGTTGCTAATCATGACATAATTCTGTATCAAATGGATGTTAAAAGTGCATTCTTAAATGGCTATATAAGTGAGGAAGTCTATGTCAAACAGCCCCCTGGATTTGAAAATTCGGATTTTCCAGACCATGTTTTTAAACTAATAAAATCTTTATATGGTTTAAAACAAGCACCAAGGGCATGGTATGACAGACTTAGTAACTTTCTGCTTAAGAATAAATTTGATAGAGGCCAGATTGATAATACTCTATTTAGGAAATCCATTAAAAATGATATTTTGATTATTCAAGTTTATGTTGATGATATCATCTTTGGATCCACTAATGGCACTTTGTGCAAGGAGTTTTCTGACCTAATGCAGAAAGAGTTTCAAATGAGCATGATGGGAGAACTCAAGTTCTCATGGGAATTCAGATTCACCAAGGTAAATCAGGTATACTCATTCACCAATCTAAATACATTAAAGAACTTCTCAAAAAGTTCAAGATGAGTGACTGTAAGCCTATGGCCACCCCCATGCACCCAACCTGCTCACTTGAGAAAGATGAAACCAGCCAAAAGGTAGACCAGAAAACATACAGAGGTATGATTGGATCCCTTCTTTTTTTAACTCCTTCTAGACCTGACATTTTGTTTAGTGTTTGTGTCTGTGCCCATTTTCAAGATGACCCTAGGGAATCCCATTTAACTGCTGTCAAACGAATTTTGAGATACCTTAAAGGAACCACCAACCTTTCTTTGTTATACAAGAAAACCCCCACCTACAAACTAAGAGGTTTTTGTGATTCCGACTATGCTGGAGACAAGCTGGAAAGGAAAAGTACAAGTGGCAACTGCACCTTCTTAGGCGATAATTTGATCTCTTGGTCAAGAAAAAGACAAAGCACCATTGCCATGTCAATAACTGAAGTTGAGTATATATTAGCAGTAGGATGCAGCTCACAGTTAATCTAGATGAAACATCAACTTGAAGATTAAAACATCTTTGAAACCAATATCCCTTTGTTATGTCATAACACTTCAGCCATAAAGCTAACCAAGAACCCTATCTTACACTCTAGAGCCAAACACATTGAAATAAAACACCATTTCATTAGGGACCATGTTCAAAAAGGGACTTTAAGCATCCAATTTGTGGACACTGATCATCAATGGGTTGACATCTTCACCAAAGCATTACCTGAAGATAGGTTCGAGTTCATCAAGAAGCATCTCAACATTATCTCTATATTTTACTAGCTCAAGTAGTCTTCTTAGGAGTTTTTAATTTTCTTGTAATTTTAGTTTATGTCTTTTATTTTATGTTTTTAATTTCTATACTTTGTAAAGAGAAAAACAAAAATACAAAAATAGTAGGATCTCTTTTTGGCTGATGACAAAAAGGGGGAGAGAGAGAAAAAAGAGAAATAAGTAGAAAAGGAGAGATAAAAAGAAATGAGGAGCGAAAAAGAAAGAGATGAAAAGAGAAAATGTTGAAAAGGAGAGGAAACAAGGAGAGAGAAAAATAAATGAGAAAGAGATGAATAGAGAAGGAGTTGAAAAGGAGAGGAGAAGAGAAGAATGTGTTTTTGGGTCTGGATACCAGATCCCAAACATCATTCCTTTGGAATTCATTAAGCTCTTCTTGCATTGCAAGTATTCAACCTTCTTCTGCCAAAGCCTCATCAACATTGCTTGGTTCAATTGTTGAAAGTAAACCAAACAGACTGGTTTCTCTATCTAATGATCTGGTCTTTAAAGGTTATGCTGCATTGCTAATATTGAGAGATTCTGGATGTGAAGACTTGTACTGCCATCCATTCTTTCCCTCTGACTTGTCTTCAGAGTCAACATGTTCTTCTTCATCTTGATCTTTCTCAGATTCTACTATTGGTCCAGCTTCTGGTTCCTGTGCCTCTGGTTCACCTGCAATTTCCTCATCTTGCTCTGACTTTTCATAGTCAACCTATTTATCATCAAATTTAATGTGGATTGATTTTTCCACAGTGTAAGTTTCTTTGTTAAACACTCTATAAGCTTTTGATCTCTCAAAGTAGCCAATAAAGGTACACTTTTGAGATCTAGAATCAAACTTAGCTAGATTGTCTTTAGTGTTCAACATAAAACAAATGCAACCGAATTGCTTAAAGTAGGAAATATTAGGTTTCTTAGCTTTGCACAGTTCATAGGGATTTTTATTTAAGATGGACCTGATGTAGACTCTATTCTGAATGTAGCAAGCTGTGTTGACAGCTTCTGCCCAAAGGTAGGTGGCAACCTTCATATCATTGAGCATGGTTCTGGCCATCTCCTGTAGTGATCTGTTCTTCCTTTCTACCACTCCATTCTATTGATGTGTTCTAGGGGATAAGAAGTTGTGAGAGATGCCATGCTCATCACAAAATTCTTCAAAATACTTGTTCTCGAATTCACCTCCATGATCACTTCTGATGTTTATGATCTTAATACCCTGTTCATTCATAACTTGCTTACAAAAAGAAATAAATACTTTGTGAGATTCATCTTTGTTCTTTAAAAATTTTACCCAAGTCCACCTTGAGTAATCATCAACAATCACAAAACCATATTTCTTACCACCGAGAGAAGCTGTTTGAACAGGACCAAACAGATCTAAGTGAAGAAATTCAAGTGGTTGAGAGGTAGAAACACATTTTTATTTTTAAAAAAGCTTTTAGTTTGTTTACCTCTTTGGCATGCTTCACACAGAATCTCAATTTTGGAACTTACCTTGGGAAGCCCTCTTACCAACTGGAGTTTGCTCATTTCGGATATAAGCCTAGGGCTTGCATGCCCTAACCTTTTGTGCCAAATCAAATTCAGTTCACTCACAGACAATAAGCATTTAACCTGTTTGTTAGGAAGACTAAACAGATCAATTTTATAAACATTATCCTTCCTAGTGCCAGTAAATAAAACCGACCCATCAAGTTGACTAACAGCTTTGCAAGTTTTTTTTATTAAAGATAACATTATAATTGCAATCACTTAATTGACTTATGCTCTGAAGATTATGTTTTAGCCCTTTAACTAACAGAACATTTTTAATAGACAGGGAAGAAGAAGTGTTACCAACAGTTCCTGTACCAATAATCTGACCTTTCTGGTTACCTCCAAAGGAAACTTTGCCTCCATTCTTCATAGTCAGATTTTGAAACATGGATTTGTCTCCTGTCATGTGTTTGGAGCATCCACTGTCAAGATACCAAGCTTTGTGTTGCTGATCAGACCTTGCTTTTTCTATGTCAGAATCAGAGTCAGAGTCAGACTCAGACTTAGCTTATGTTCGAGCCATCAAAGCCAGTTCTGCTTCTGGCTTGTTTGAGCAGTTTCCTTGATTCTGCTTTGGTCGATAAACCATGTTCCTCTGATTATTCTGGAACATGTTTTGATCCTGGTAATTTTGGTGAATCCTTTGATTCTGATAAGCTTAATGATTCTGGTGATTTGGGTTAATCTAGTGGTTCTGATGAATTTGGTAAGTCTGGTGATTCTATTAATTCATGTTCTGATTCTGGTTCTGGTTTTGGTTCTAGTACTGATTCTGATTCTGGTTCCAATATTGGTTCTGGTACAAGTTTCTATGCTTTTGATACTGGTTCCAGTTCTGGTTCTGGTTCCAGTTCCTGTTCTGATTCTGGTTCCAGTTTTGATTCTGGTTCCAGTTTTGGTTCTGATTCTGGTTCTTGTTGCGTTGACCAGACCTTCTTCCATCATAATCAGATTGCCTTTGTCTGTTTGTAGCAGGAACATAAACCTTCTTCTGATTGTGCATTGCCAACATCCATTGTCTAGGCACCATTGTTGGTGTCTCCTTCTGGTTGCTCAGAATATCTACATCATAGACAATTTGATCTTTTGGTACCCAGAACTGATTGGGTCCAAGTTTGTTAGTCTTAACAGCTCTTTGATCTTGTTCCGATTTTACCATTGGACAAGATAGTTCAGAGTGACCTTTCTTAGCACAAACAATGCATAAAACATCAGAATGAACAGCTTTGCTTTCAGCAATCGTTTTTGTAAAACAAAGACCTCTCTTTCCAGTGTTACTGTTTCCACAAATCATAGATCCATATTTACTTCTTTCCATTCCATTGGAAATAAAGTTTTGAAAAAATTGCTCATGCATATCAGATTCACAAACAGTTTTGGAAGTGGAACAAATATTACTTTTGAGAGTTTGGTTTTCAGATTTGAGTCTTGCAACTTCAGTTTTAAAATCCTTGTTTTCAGTTGCATACTCAGAATTTTGATTCTTTAACACTTGGATTTCTTAGGTCAGATTTTTCTTATCTTCCCTAAGAGTTTTCAGTTTCAAAGACATCTTATTGTTTGCATTTAAAAAGTCTTTTAAAGCCTCAATTAATTCAGATCTAGTGAGATCAGAAAATACCTCACTGTCTTCATCTTCTGATTCTGTTCCAGAGCCTGAGCCATATCCAAAGCTTGAGTTGGTTTGAGCCATCAGAGCCAGAATTGCTCCCTCTGATGAGCTTCCAGACTTGCTTGAATGACTGCTTCGATCATTCTTCCTTCTGTCTTCTTTCCTTCCTGAAATCATGCCTCTATGAAGTCCAGAGGCAGACCTGATGTGTGTTATCTTTGCTGTTTCTGCCTCTTCTTCATCAGATGATTCTTCCTCTGATTCTGATGCATCGCAGGCTGCCATTAGACCCTTCTTTCTGAATCTGGAATTCTTCTTGTGCTGTTTGCCTTTTTCCAGATTTGGATATTCTGACTTGATATGTCCAGGTTCATTGCATCCATAACAAACGATACTCTTCTTATCAGATCCTTCCTTTCCTTTGTTGTTATGTTTCTTCTTGAAGTTTCTTCTCTTCCTGTTTTCCCAGATCTTAACCATCTGTTTGGTTAAGTAAGCCATATCATTAAAGTCATTGTCGCTATCCTCTGATTCTGATGTTGCGCTTGCAGTTTTCTTCAGGTTTCGACTTCAGGGCCAGATTGTTCTTCTTCTTTGGTTTATCTCCTACTAGTTCTATTTCATTAGACCTGAGTGAGCTGATCAGATCTTCAAGTTTTAAGTTATTCAGATCTTTGGCTTGCTGAACTACAGTACCCATTGGTCTCCACTTTGTTGGTAAGCTTCTTAGAATCTTTTTGACATGATCTGCTGTTGTGTAGCTTTTCTTCAAGACCTTCAATCCAGATATCAGAGTCGGGAATCTATAGAACATTCCATCAATGTTTTCATCATCTTCCATCTTTAACATCTCATACTGTTTGACCAGTATGTTAGCACTTGCTTCTTGAACCTGCTGGCTTCATTCATAGGTCAGAACCAGACTGTCGAATATGCTCTTTGCTATTTCTTTATCTGTGCATCTATCAAATTCTTCGAATGTGATGGCACTGATCATGATGTTTCTGGCTTTGGGATGCAGTTTGTATGTGTAACATCCTCTAAATTTATTATTTAAAATAATTAAGACTTATAAATATATATATTTCATTATGAATTTAGGTGTGATAATTATTTGTCTTGTTCGACTTATTGTAGTTGATAAAATTATTAGTAAGAATTATTTAATCAATGGAGAAGTTTTATATAATTATATATATATATATATGTTTTTTTAGTACAAGAAGAATTTGAGCTAAGGGTTTGTGGCTAGGTGTGACCCAACCTGCAATAGAAATTTGGGCTTGGAGTTGGTGGCTTAGCTTTTGTATGATCAAGGTTAAGAAAAAATAATAATAAATAAATAAAATAATATTTTCTCCCTTCTTTTCTTTATTTGGGCCCAACACTATCTACCCAATAATCTCCACTTTAAATTTTCCCTAAAGTCCACAATATTTCGATACTAAGTAATAGTAAGCAGAAAAAAATACCGAAACCCTAGCCGTCATCTCCTTCACACCTCATCTCCTTCGTGCGGCAAACTTTTCGTGTGAACAACTTCGTGGGGGCTTAGAGTTTCATACTAGGAAGAAAAGCGGCCAAGGTAAGGGCTTTTCCCCACACAAATTTGAGTTAGACCGTTAGTTGGATGACATAGAACTAATAATTGTAATTGCTTGCTTTTGAAAGAAATAAATGTATACTAATAAAATAAAATAATGGAATATGAAATCCTTTACGTTGAGTTCGATATGTAATGTATGTCTTTTTAAGAAGTAAAATATGAATTTTTATATTATACATGATAGAGTTTTAATTTTTATGATGGATATGAAGCAAAATATGATTGTTCTTATGTGATATATATGATAAAGTTTTGATTTTGATGATGTATTACGAGTTGGAGTTTGAAGTTTCTTGTTATATATAAAGTTTTAATCCTTATGGTGTAAATGAAGTCAAGTCCCGATTTTTATGCGTACGTGGTGAAAATTATTATTGAATGATTATTTGTCTATGAATATATGATTCTCATGATGAGGATGTGTGATATGTGATCTTTGTGATGTGAATAAGATGATGGTTTTAAAAAGGTGATTTTTGAATGTATATGACATGATTCTTAGTGGGCTGTGTGCGAGTATAGTTGTGATAATATATGGTCATGTCATGGCATATGCATCTTCGTGGGAGTTGCCTTAGTGGCAGGTTTATTTTCCCCATTGGTATGGGTGATCTTTCTGTGTGGAAGTATCCTTAGTGGCAGGTTTATATCCGGATCATATAGTTTTAGGAGCATGCATTATGCATATTTTTTATATATGATTTACTGTTTGCGCATTTTTTTCTTTTAAATTACAAGTTTTTACCTGTATATGTTTTGTGTTATTCTTCTATATGTTTAGCTTTGGTTTGATGTGGATGATGGAAAAAATTGACCCTTACAACAACATTTTAGGTACTAATGAGTTCGAGGAGATTCAAGAGTAATTGATGAGTATTAACGTGCGGCGAACGTGGGGTAAAAATGGGGTTTTCAAGACAATTTTGTAATAATAAGTATTGCCGCAAAATTTCTATGTTTATTTATTTTTTTAATTTTTGTCACTAAACTTTTAAATGCATTCGAATTCTATAAATACGGAAGTGGATTTTTGCTTCCGTTAGGAATAATTAATTTTTCCTTTATTTTAGCTTGAATAAACCTTTTTTTATAATATTAAAATAATTGATTTTTCCTTTATTTTAGCTTGAATAAACCTTTTTTTATAATATTAAATAAATGTGATTGTTACTAATTATTTAAAAGCATAAATGTGATTGTTACTAATTATTTAAAAGTATAAATGTAGATATTCTTACCCAAAAAAAAATTATCGTAAATTTTTCTAAATGTATTTTTTTTTAGTAACGTTTTGGACCAAAAATCCGGGGCGTTACAGTATGCTTTGCTCTGGTCTTGTTTAATATCTTCCATGTCCAGTTCTTTAGTTAGATCTCCTGGAACAGTAGGTGCAGTGTATGTATCCTTTGACTACCAGCTTCCATAATTCAGGATCTTGAGATATGAAGAAACTTCTCATTCTGTCCTTCCAATACTCAAACCTGTCTCCATCAAACAATGGTGGTCTGTTGATGTTGCCTCCAAAATCATCTTTGGATTCTACCATGTTGTTGACCCCTTGGACCTTTCCTCAAACCTTTGCTCATGCATATCAGATTCACAAACAGTTTTGGAAGTGGAACAAATATTACTTTTGAGAGTTTGGTTTTCAGATTTGAGTCTTGCAACTTCAGTTTTAAAATCCTTGTTTTCAGTTGCATACTCAGAATTTTGATTCTTTAAAACTTGGACTTCTTTGGTCAGATTTTTCTTATCTTCCCTAAGAGTTTTCAGTTTTAAAGTCATCTTATTGTTTGCATTTAAAAAATCTTTTACAGCATCAATTAATTCAGATTTAGTGAGATCAGAAAATACCTCATTGTCTTCATCTTCTGAATTTGTTCCAGAGCCTGAGCTGTATTCAGAACTTGAGTTGGTATGAGCCATCAGAGCCAGAATTGCTTCTTCTGATGTGTTTCCAGACTTGCCTGAATGACTGCTTTGATCATTCTTCCTTCTGCCTCCTTTACTTCCTAAAACTGTGCTTTTATGAAGTCCAGAAGCAGACCTGATGTGTTGCATCATTGCTGTTTCTGCCTCTTCTTCATCAGACGATTCTTCTTCTGATTCTTATGCATCTCAGGCTGCCATTAGACCCTTCTTTTTGAATGTGGAACTCTTCTTGTGCTGTTTGCCTTTTTCCAGATTTGGACATTCTGACTTGATATGTCCAGGTTCATTGCATCCATAACAGATGATACTTTTCTTGTCAGATTCTTCCTTTCCTTTGCTGTTATGCTTTTCTTGAAGCTTCTTCTCTTCCTGTTTTCCCAGATCTTAACCATCTGTTTGGTTAAGTAAGCCATATCATCATAGTCACTGTCGCTATCCTCTGATTTTGGTGCTGCCTTTACAGCTTTCTTCTATTTTGACTTCGGGGCCATATTCTTCTTCTTCTTTGGTTCATCTGCTTCCAGTTCTATTTCATGAGACTTGAGTGAGCTGATCAGATCTTCAAGTCTTAAGTTATTCAGATCTCGGGCTTGCTGAATTGCAGTAACCATTAGTCTCCTCTTGGTTGGTAAGCTTCTTAGAATCTTCTTGAAATGGTCTGCTGTTATGTAGCTTTTCTTCAAGACCTTCAGTCCAAATATCAGAGTCTGGAATCTACAGAACATTCCATCAATGTCTTCATCATCTTCCATCTTGAACATCTCATACTGTTTGACCAGTATGTTAGCCCTTGCTTCTTGAACCTGCTGTTTTTCATCATAGGTCAGAACTATACTGTCAATTATGCTGTTTGCTGTTTCTTTATCTATGCATCGGTCAAATTCCTTGAATGTGATGGCATTGATCATGATGGTTCTGGACTTGTGATGCAGTTTGTATAATTTGCTCTAGTCTGGTTTCATATCTTAAATATCCAATTCTTTAGTTGGATCTCCTGGAACAGTAGGTGCAGTGTATCCTTTGACTACCAGTTTCCATAATTCAGGATCTGGAGATATGAAGAAACTTCTCATTCTGTCCTTCCAATACTCAAACCTGTTTCCATCAAACAGTGGTGGTCTGTTGATGTTGCCTCCAAAATCGTCTTTGGATACTGTTGATGAGAAAATATGGAATGCACAACTAATAGGATAACATATCATTCCAAGACTGGGGATGAGATCCAAGAAAGTTGATGAAAAAAAGAACATAGTATGGTGGCGACACAAGTGCATTAACATTACTGATCGATTAAACAATACTAGATACCATAATTACAAAATCAGTAGAATTTGCACAATTTTGAAACCATGAAGCATAAGATGAAGAAGAAACTACCAGCAAGAAGAATCAGCACAGTTTCCCTTAAATCTACCAGCAAGAAGAATCAGCACTGTACTGGGAGTAATGCTGGCCCTGAAGACAGAAAAAAACCCAACACAAAAAATATATATCAAAATTCAAATCATGTAAAAAGATTCAAATAACAACATGATGATAAATAAAATTGATATAAAGAACGTGATTTTAGTGAAAATTTAAAAACCTGAAATTTATTTAATTATAATCCATCTACCAATGCATCAGTTATTATCCCAGTAAACTATAACTTATCCCAGATTCTAATTTACTCATAAACACTAGCATACAATTAAATTGAAATAAAAAATGAATTAAAAAGCTCAACATATAAACCCTAAAAAGTATGAACAAGTGAAAGAGGGAGTAACTGATCGGTAGCAAGTACATATCGAATGAAGAACCCAAGATGAGCAAACAGAGACGAAGAAGAACCCAAGATGGAGGGTAGTCGTGAACGGGAAGAACCTGAGATGGAGGATGGAAGGTTTGGTCGCAATTTTGGGGAAAATGAAACACGTTATGGAGCATAAGGTGATAAGGGTTTTGGAGGAAACTGAAGAGGGAACGCCTGGAGACAGATATGGTGGCGACACAAAGGGGTTGAGTGAGGTGAAGGAAAAGGTGATGCGGCGGCAACGGCTGAGCTTGACGGCAAAGACGAAGTGGGTGATGGGTTCGGGAGTTAGGGTTTAGAGTGGGTGACACGAAAAAGTGATGAGGTGAGATAGAGGGATACGGAGTGATGAGGTTTTTAGAAAATATAATATTAAATTTTTCTAGTAGTGAGCGTCGGCCTATCTGATGCTAACTATTAAAATAAAAACAAATAAATTTAAAAAATAAACTAGCGTTTGCCTTATTTTATTTAGCGTCGGCTTAGCCGATGCTAATAATTAATAAAATCAAAAAAAAATTTGGTTAACTAGCGTCGACCTAGCCGACGCTACGCCGACATTAACTAGCGTCGGAGTCGTGGCCGACGCTAAATATGGCAGCAAAAATCAGTTTTTCTAGTAATGCCATCTCGTGAAATTACATGTCCTAGGAAGCTCACTTCCTCTAAAAAAATTTCATACTTAATTAACTTGGTAAGTAATTGTTTCTCCTTAAGGGTTTGCAAGACGATCCTTAAATGCAAATGTAGTCCCCACCTGAGTCACTATCAGAGCGGAAATTCCCAAAATAAAAGACGTTCAAATATGCATTAACACAATGCATATAATAAGAGTCTTCAAGACAAGATGGCATCCGCCACTTTGATTGTACGAATCATCACCTCCAGCTTGCAACTCGTCTGGGTCTATCGCAAACGTCAAACACAAACAACGAAAGGGTGAGTTTCAAAATTATGTAACACTATAAGATAAACGAGGAGAACTCACAAATAGTCAAATTATTACAAACATGAGAAACACTCACGAACATTATATCAAGGTTAATCTAAATCAATCACCTTAAAATAGTAACAAGGATGAAATGTTATGCATGTCCTGTACTCTATACTCTTTTCATCATTTGGTACCATTCTACTTTGAAGTACTTGGTTAGGAGGCCTGATACTATGCCACTACTAGAGTGGACGGACAATTCATGAATGGCCAAGTCCCCATAGATCCCCTCAACTCAACCCGAGACAAATATATGCGACAGTCGGGGTACTGTTGTGTTGCATGGTAGCTCCTGGCCTTAGGTAATAACCCATTAATCCACTTAGAAATTCCCCACCTGAGGTACCCCCAAGGTCTATCATTCTTACCTTACAGTTCGACTGTAGCCATCCACGATCAGGCGCATTCAGTTGTACTTCTCTGAATAACTAGGTTTGTCAGACGCTCCCTATATGATGACTAAATAATCCTCACTCCAAAACATACAACACTTATTTCATACTTACTCGATTGTCACAACTCAATAAGTTTCAGTTTGGATTCGCAATATTCATCAGAGTTTACATCATTATATATATATATATATTAGCCAATCACAATAAAATCCCAATATTTGTTGTACACCACTCACAATGCACAGTTCAATTTTATCAATCACAAAATAAGAAATCAAACAGGCGGTGCATTCAACTAATATCACAATTTCAATCAAGTAAACAAGAGCACTCAAGTAAATACTATTCATACAATAACAATTAGCACAAGGTTTCATAAAATCAAACAATATGCAATCTTGATATAAATAAATTCCTGGCAATTCTATTGTAAGCCCCAGATGAATATCTGGGAATTACGGTATTCTCATTCATCCCACGCTATTTTATACTCATAAAATCGAACCTCATCTTACCTCCTTACCTTGGTTGAAGATTTTTTCCAGCGAAGCCGATCTTTTTATTTAATATGTCGCATCTTCGCCTACCACCGTCTCTATTAATCCATGGAAGTAATAAAATAACACGACAACAAAATACAAATTAATTACTTGCTAAAATAAATAAATAAATTGGGAGAAGGTGTAGAACCCCTCTGTGTTGGTTTGAGACGAAGGATAACCTTGTGTTAGGACCTGAGATTGTTCAACAGACTACTGATAAAATAAAAATGATTCCGGAAAAGATGAGAATGTCTCAAAGTTACCATGATAAAAGAAGGAAAGATCTCAAGTTTCAAGAAGGTGATCATGTATTTCTGACAGTTACTCCAACAACTGGGGTTGGTCGGGCATTAAAAATGCCAAAGCTTACCAAATTCATAAACGTGTCGGTAACGTAGCATATCAGATCGTGTTGCCTCCGCCTCTTTCTAATCTTCATAGTGTCTTTCACGTGTCTCAACTTCGCAAGTACATTTTCGATCCTTCACATGTGAATGAGTCAGATAAAGTCCAAATAAAAGAGAATCTAACTTTTGAGACCTTACAGCTACGGATTGAGGACCGAAAGGTCAAGGAATTAAGGGGTAAGACGATTTCATTAGTTAAGGTTGTCTGGGGAGGTGCTGTTGCTGAAAGTGCTATGTGGGAAGTCGAAAGTCAAGTGTGTGATTCGTATCCAGAGTAGTTTTCCTCACGTAAATTTCCCGGACGAATTTTTTTTTTTACATGGGAGAAATGTAACACCCCAATTTCTAATTATTATATTTTAATTATATAATGATGCACACTGTTATTATCTGTGTGTTTGACATGTTCGATAATTTCTTGTGTTTTCCCTATGTGTTTTCCTCAGTGATTTATTAAAATTATTAATATCAATAATATTGAATTTTGTTTAAATATATTTATATTTATACACATATTTATATAAAATAAAATAAGAGGTAAACGTATGTGCTGCTACACTAGTCTGTTAACTTTAACACTAATAGAGTGGGTTTACGATTGTAATAATAATAATAATGATAATAAAATATAATAAGGGAATATGGGCTAAATGGATAAGCCCGATAGTAAATCTTATGGTAAACCTATTACTACTAATATTATACACATATAAGATCATTAGATTTCATTTTGATAATTGGCATCCGCCTCCACCAACAATAGCCTCATCCTATTACCTATACTATATTGATGTGCATATATATATATATATACACACACACGATAGTCATGCTTACGGTTAGAAACACCAGAAGAAGGAAAAAAAAAAAGGATTAGTGCTCCGTGTTGATAGCGGTGTTCTCAATACCAAATAACGATTAGGTATAATTTTATTAGTTCCATCAATTAGATTTTGATAAAATAGAATAAGTAAAATAGAATAAGTAATATATACATAAGCGAAATTGAAGAAAAATTGAAACAACGAACTCAAAATAAAGCGCAGGGAATTGAAGATGATACTATTCATAGTGAATCCAAAGCTAGGTGGCTGTTCCTCAAATTTACGATGAAATGAAAACCAACAAATCAATTTCAAATAAAAATTAAGAAACTCAAAAAGAAAAATCAATTAAACAATTTAGGCTGTTAATATTTCTTCTATTTTATCACAAAAGATAATTCTTATACAATAAGGGATTCTTACATGTAGAATGGAATTGCTCTAAAGTTACTCAGCAGATATCATGGCAAACTGTAAAGCCATGCTTTGAGTGCGTACTTTTAAATTTTAGAAGTTGAGTCTATTCGAAACTTGTCATTTTTTTCCAATGTATGAAAATTTCCATAGTTATGACTGATATTCAATTTGTTGCCTTTTGTGATGAATTTTCATGTGCCTCCCTTTTGTTTGTTTGGTAGTGCTACAGTTGAAATTGTATACACATTATTTATTTATCTTATTTTCCTTTCTTTTCTTATATTAATATAATCAGAAATGTGTACAATCATAAATACATTAGTAGATGTTTGTACAAACAGTAAGCTATGGAAATTTCATACATTGAAAAAAATTGACAAGTTTCGAATAGACTCAACATCTAAAATTTCAAAGTACGCACTCAAAGCATGGCTATACAGTTTGTCATGATATTTGGCTGAGTAACCTTTAGAGCAATTCGATTCTACATGTAAGAATCCCTTATTGTATAAGAATTATATTTTGTGATAAAATAGAAGAAATATGAACAGCCTAAATTGTTTAATTGATTTTTCTTTTTGAGTTGCTTAATTTTTATTTGAAATTGATTTGTTGGTTTTCATTTCATCATAAATTTGAGGAATAACCACCTAGCTTTCGATTCACTATGAACAGTATCATTTTCAATTCCTTGCGCTTTATCTTGAGTTCGTTGTTTCAATTTTTTTTCTATCGAAATCTATGTTATTAACAAATTCTAATTGATGGAATTAATAAAATTATACCTGATCATGATTTGGTATTGAAAAGATGGTTATTGGCACTAAGCGCTAATCCTCTTTTTTTTTTCTTTTGGTCTTTCTAACCCTAAGCAAGGCTACCTCGCGAGTGTGTGTATATATATATATAGATAGAGGTAATAGGATGAGGCTGTTTATAATAACAATGTCTAATGATCTTATGTATATATATATTAGTAGTCCGGGCTTATCCATTTAGTCCATATATATATATATATATATATATAGAGGTAATAGGATGAGTTGGAGGCGGATGCCAATTATTATAATGAAGTCTAAGGATCTTATATATATATATATATATATATATATATATATATTAGTAGTATTAGGTTTATCATAAAGCTTACGATCGGACTTATCCATTTAGTCCATATTCCCTTCTTATCTTTTATTTTTATTGTTATCATTATTATTATTATTATTATTATTATTAATATTATTATTATTATTGTTATTACAATCGTAAATCCACTCTATCAGTGTTAAAATTAACAGACTATTGTAGCAACAAACACATTTACTTCTTATTTAATTTTATATAAATATGTGTATATATATATTTAAACAAAATTCAACATTATTAATATGAATAATTTTTATAAATCACTAAGGCAAACACATAGGGCAAACTCAAAAGAAATTATCGCACATATATAACACAGATAATAATAGTTGTGCATTATTATATAATTAAAATATATTAATAAGAAATTGTGGTGTTACACAAAGAAACTCAATACATTTGACAATAACATCAAATCATCTAAGAGAAATTATTATTGCATACGATACATATTAATCACAACAAAACAATCACAAGAAAATGCAATGATATGCATGAGTTTAGACTCTACTTCACAATGTGGTACCACTCTAACTCTGAAGTACTTGGTTAGGAGGCTTGATAATATGTCACCACACAAGTGGACGGACAGTTCAAATTAGCCCTATTCTCATAGATCCCCTCAACTCAACCGAAGACACATATACACGACAGTCGAAGTAAACGTGTACACCTCCAAGACACATTTGGAGGGCTACCTCCAAGACACCTAGGAATTCCCCACCCAAATACCTCCAAGGTCTAACAATCTTAACTTTTGGCTCAACAGTAGACCGCAATGATCAAGCTCATTCAATTGTACTTCCCCAAAATCACTAGGCTAGTCAGGCCCTACCTATATAATGACAAAATAATCTCCACTTAAAAAATTATCAACATCTATTTTCTCCCCTCGTAGTCCTAAGCTACTCCATTAAGAGCATTATCTTTAGCACAAATTGGAATGAACACTATTTCATCAAATATGGGCTTACTTAAAAATTCTCATCACAAATTAATAAATCACTATCATCAATCATAAATCATACATCATCATCATCACATAAACTTATCACAAATTTATAACGTCGCTATCATCAATCATAAATCATCATCATCACATAAAATTATTCCAAATTTATAACAACACAATCATAAATGATACATAATCATCATCACATAAACATAAATCATACAATGCATATATATTTTACTATAACCTCACATAAACTCGTCTAATCAAACATATGCACCAAATTCATTCGACATCCAATAACACAATTATATCAAATATCACACATTTAAGGAAATTAAATAAATCAAAACCTTATCAATTCCACATTTTAATTTTAATCTCACAATTTTCATATATTCACATTAATTAGTTTATCGCTTAAAGGGCTACTGCGGTACGTAGCAATTCTCGGATGAACCATTGGGAAATTCGATTTTCCTGTTCATCTCACAATATATTATACTCATGAATTCAAATGCTCTCACCACTTACCATATTTCAACGCTTTAACACGCAAATCCGAGTTCAGAAGAGAAAAACCTCTGCTGCTTTGACTCCTTGTTCTCCAATCGATCGGACACGAAAATTTAGAGATAAATGTAAAAAATAAATTATGAGAACACACTCTAAAAGGATAAACATCAAATTTAGATAAAGGAAAATCACCCTAAATCAGAAATAATCAGCAGGTAAGATTGCCATTTTTCACACAGTAGTTTTAGTGTTGATTTCACCCAAATCAAACTAACGATGAAGAAAAACGGTGTAAAATAACGAATTCCATAAACGGAGAAGTATAATATTTTAGAGGGAAATTGGGATGGTAAAAAATCTGAGAAAGTGTGTTCAATTGACCAACTAAATAAAGGAAACAACGTACTAAAATTTGGACAAAAATGGAAAAAAAATTCTGGAACAATTATCAATCACTGGTGTCAAATGATAGTCTAGTTTGTCGTCTTACCTTATTTTCTCCTCCTTCGAAGCTGTTGCCATCTCTCTTATGCTCTCTTTCTTATTTGTTTTATTTTATTTTATTAACACTAAAACTGTTCACACACATGGACCAAACCCATTAGTCTCCTTATTTATTGTATGTTTCACTATTACTATTTTTATTTTTTCAAAACTTTATTTCTAATAGAATGGAAAGAAGTAAATATGCATCTATGATTGATGGAAACAGTAACATTGGAAAGGGAGTTCTTGGTTTTACAGAAACTATTGCTGAAACTAAAACTGTTTATTCTAATGTTTTATGCATTGTTTGTGCTAAGAAAGGTCACTCTGAATTATCTTGTCCAATGGTAAAATCTGAACAAGATCAGAGAGCTGTTAAAACTAACAAACCTGGACCCAATCAGTTCTGGGTACCAAAAGATCAAATTGTCTATGTTATAGATATTCCGAGCAACCAGAAGGAGACACCAACGATGGTGTCTGGACAATGGATGTTGGCAATGCACAAGCAGAAGAAGTTTTATGTTCCTGCTACAACCAGATAGAGGAAATTTGAGTCTGATGCAAGAAGGTCTGGTCAACTCAACCATAATCAGAATCAGAACCAGAACTGGAACCATAATCAAAACTGGAACCATAATCAGAACAGGAACTGGAACCAGTATCAGAGGCACAGGAACTGGAACAAGAACCAACATTGGAACCAGAATCAGAACAAGATTTGGAACTAGAACCAGAACTGGAACCAGAATCAGAGGCACATGAACTGGAACCAGAATCAACACTGGAATCAGAATCAGTACTGGAACTAGAACCAGAACCAGAACCACAACCAGAACAGGTATTAGTATCAAAGGTTCATGTATGATCATCAGAATTACTCTAATTATCAGAATCAGTATAACTACATGAATTATCAGAATCATCAGAATCATCAGAACCACCACAATCACCACATTCATCCAAATCACCAGAATTATCAAGGTTATCAGAATCACCAGATTCACCAAAGTTACCAGAACCAAAACATGTTCCAGAATCATTAGAGGAACATGGTTTATCAACCAAAGTAGAATCAGGAGAACACTCCAATCAGATTGATCAAATATGCAAACCTGGATGGGAATTCAAATTTCTTCATCCAGACCCACTAATCAAAGAACATTCAAAAGTCAGAATCTGAAAACCAGAAAGGAAGAAACAAAAGGGTTTTCAGAGGGAAAATGAAATTGTGATATGTTTTGTGTTAAGTTTATGTTTACTGTGATAACCAGAAGCTTGATCTTAAAAATCAAAGCTAGATAAGTACTTGCAGGAACTAGGTGATCCAAATAATCTGAACAAGTCCAGCTGAAACAGTAAAACCAGTTCAGTAGTTTCAAAAATCAAGCAGAAACCCCCCGAAGCAGAATTAATGGTTTGGTTGTATTTAGTTCAATTATTAATAATTAAAATTTGTATTATGACAAACTGCTTGATCTTGACAAATCAAAGCAAGATAAAGATAGTACAGGTTCACCAGAACCAAAGGGAGCAGAAGCAGAAGAAACATAAGTACCTGGAAAAGTAGAGGATACAAGCAAGTCACCAACACATAACAAATCTTCAAAAGATAAATCTGATCAAGTCATAAATAGCTAAGATAAGTCAGAAGAGAAATCTGGATATTTACCAGAACCAGAAGCTGATTTATTAGAATTAGAAGCTGTTACAGATCTTCCAGAACCAGAAGTTGATGCAAACCAACCAATGTTGATGAAGCTCTGGCAGAGGATGGTTGGATACTTGCAAAGCAAGAAGAGCTGAATGAATTTCAAAGGAATGATGTTTGGGATGCGGTATCCAGACCAAACAAAAACATTATTGGAACCAAGTGGGTGTTCAGGAATAAACTCAATGAAAAAGGTGAACTGGTAAGGAACAAAGCCAGACTTGTAGCTCAAGGATACAGTCAACAGGAAGGTATTGATTACACTGATACTTTTGCTCCAATGGCCAGGTTAGAAGCAATTAGAATTCTTTTATCATTTGCTGCTAATCATGATATAATTCTGTATCAAATGGATATTAAAAGTGCATTCTTAAATGGCTGTATAAGT
This sequence comes from Cicer cuneatum, assembly GCA_037974295.1. Taxonomy (NCBI): domain Eukaryota; kingdom Viridiplantae; phylum Streptophyta; class Magnoliopsida; order Fabales; family Fabaceae; genus Cicer; species Cicer cuneatum. The sequence goes on along the minus strand of JBBPBO010001984.1, from coordinate 31,357,983 downwards.
GAGGAAGTCTATGTCAAACAGCCCCCTGGATTTGAAAATTCTGATTTTCCAAACCATGTTTTTGAACTTAAGAAATCTTTATATGGTTTAAAACAAGCACCAAGGGCATGGTATGACAGACTTAGTAACTTTCTGCTTAAGAATGAATTTGATAGAGGCCAAATTGATAATATTCTATTTAGGAAATGATTAAAAAATGATATTTTGATTATTCAAGTTTATGTTGATGATATCATCTTTGGATACACTAATGGCACTTTGTGCAAGGAGTTTTCTGACCTAATGCAGAAAGAGTTCCAAATGAGCATGATGGGAGAACTCAAGTTCTTCTTGGGAATTCAGATTCACCAAGGTAAATCTGGTATACTCATTCACCAATCTAAATACACTAAAGAACTTCTCAAAAAGATCAAGATGAGTGACTGTAAGACTATGGCCACCCTCATGCACCCAACCTGCTCACTTGAGAAAGATGAAACCAGCCAAAAGGTAGACCAGAAAACATACAGTGGTATGATTGGATCCCTTCTTTACCTAACTGCTTCTAGACCTGACATTTTGTTTAGTGTTTGTGTATGTGCCCGTTTTCAAGCTGATCCTAGGGAATCCCATTTAATTGCTGTCAAAAGAATCTTGAGAACCTTAAAGGAACCACCAACTTTACCTTGTTATACAGCAAAAGACAAAGCACCATTGCCATGTCAACGGCTGAAGCTGAGTATATATCAGCAGCAAGATGCAGCTCACAGTTAATCTGGATGAAACACCAACTTGCAGATTACAAAATCTTTGAAACCAATATCCCTTTGTTCTGTGATAACACTTCAGCCATAAACCTAACCAAGAACCCTATCTTACACTCTAGAGCCAGACACATTGAAATAAAACACCATTTCATTAGGGACCATGTTCAAAAAGGGACTTTAAGCATCCAGTTTGTGGACACTGATCATCAACGAGCTGACATCTTCACCAAAGCATTACCTGAAGATAGGATCGAGTTCATCAAAAAGCATCTCAACATCATCTCCATATCTGACTAACTCAAGTAGTCTTCTAAGGAGTTTTTAATTTTCTTGTAATTTTAATTTATGTCTTTTACTTCTTTTGTTTTTACTTTCTGTACTTTGTAAAGAGAAAAACAAAAATAAAAAAATAGTAGGACCTCTTTTTGACTGATGACAAAAAGGGGGAGAGAGAGAAAAAGAAGAAATAAGAAAAGGAGAGATAAAAAGAAAGGAGGAGCGAAAAAGAAAGAGATGAAAAGAGAAGGAGTTGAAAAGGAGAAGAAACAGGGAGAGAGAAAAATAAAGAGTGAAAAGAGATGGAGTTGAAAAGGAGAAGAAATAGAGAGAGAGAAAAATAAAGAGAACAGAAAGAGATGAAAAGAGAAGGAGTTGAAAAGGAGAGGAGAAGAGAAGAAAAGAAAGAGTGATTTAAGAAGGAATTGAAAAGGAGAAGAAAAAGTCATTATTAGACTTAGGGGGAGAGATTGGTCTGAGGGGGAGTATTTCAAATACTTCGAGTTATAAGCTAGCAAAATAATGTAAGGTTTTGTCATCATCAAAAAGGGGGAGATTGTTGGAACCAAGTTGGTTCTAATATTTTGATGTTTTTAGAAGCACTCCATGTAATCTTATTTTGTACTTAGAATTATTATACTAAATGCCACTAGAAGATGAAGTTACCAGAGGCAGAAGATGAAGTCACCAGAGGCAGAAGATGAATTACCACAGGATAAAATCAAACCAGAGGATACACCTCCAGAAGATACCAGATAATGCATCCAGAAGGTACTAGAGGATGCATCCTGGAGGCACCAGAGGATACACCAGGATATCAAAACACCATAAGAGGATATCTTTCCTGGCCAATATCAGAAGGAAGTAGAGTCGAGAAGGAGACCTGGACCAGACCAGAAGGAAGCCTGCCAAAGGGAGACTTGTTCCAGACCAGAAGGTATCATAAGTCGGACTTGGTCCAGAATTAATTCTGACCAGAAGATAGCCTGGTCGTGAAATGATAATCAGTCCAGACATGATCCAGACTTAATAAGAGAATAAAAGAATTGGTCCAAAACAAGAGATTTAATCCAGATTTGGCCCATACTAGAAGATAGCATGGTTCAGAGTATGAAACTAAGTCCAGACCAGAAGAAATGATTGTCCAGATTTAATCCAGACCTGATCTAGATCAAAAGGTAATTGTTCAGACTAAAATATCATAAGTCTAGATTTAATTTCAGTTCAATCCATACCCAGTCCAGAATTGGTCCAGATTAGAGGGAAGATATTCAGATCAATGGTCCAGATTTAAGCATCATGGCCCAGTGTTGGCCGAGATCATAAGATCAGAACATGTGGTCCAGTGTTGGCCGAAATCAGAGGATCACAGTAGATCAGATTATATGTTCCAGTGATTGGCCAAGATTAGAAGATCAGAACGTGTGGTCCAGTGTTGACCGAGATGAGAGGACCACAGCAGATCAGTTTGTATGGTCCATATGTGGATGAGAGCATAAGATCAAACGTTCCAGATTTAATCATGATGATAATCAGTGGAGACTTGATTAAATTTGATCAAAGTATTAAAAGGATTTGATACAAAAATAAATTGAAGTCTTGTGGGAATTCAGAAGCTATTGGCGGGAAGAAAGATTTGGTCTAGAATTAACTAAGAACAGTATTGGCCAAAGTTATTTTTGAAAGCAAATATGGAGCTAAAAATATATTTTTTTATTTAAGTGAAACCCGATTGGCCAAGGTATTTTTGCAAGAGTATCTGGCAAGATACAACTCGAACTTAAGCATGGAAGAAACCCTAATTATTCATCTATAAAATGAGGCTCAAGGCAGAAGACTTAACATCGAAAATACTTGAGAGTCATACACTTCCCAAAGCAAAATACTTGAGTTTTCAGTGAGGTCAATTGTGAGTATCCGCTTTCTAGAAGCAAGTACTCTAAGATTTTCTTTCCCTTCTGTTAGATCTAAAATGTTGAAGTAGAGTCTACAATCTGAAGGAGTCAGAAGGAGTAGCAGATAACTTAGCAGTTAGATTCAAGGTTCTATTCCTCAAAAGTCTAGGATTGTTAGACTGTTTGAGAAGACTGACTTGGAGGGTCAGTGGTATTGTTGTAATTTAAGGTTTTTGAATTAGTGAAATCCTTCAAAGTGAAGGGACTGGACGTAGCCTAGTTAACGGTGAACTAGTATAAAATTCTGTGTTTTATATTTACTTTATATCCGCTGCGAACTCTGTTTTATGCATACATCAGATTTTGTTATAAAACTGCAAAAATAGAAAAAGTAATCAAGTTAGTCAAACACAATTCAACCCCCCTTTTCGTGTTTGCAGCTTCAGTGGAGACATTATTTGTATGGATCTAGATTTGATGTTTTCAGTGACCATAAAAGCCTTAAGTACCTTTTTGATCAGAGGGAGTTGAATATGAGACAACGTAGGTGGATGGAATTTCTTAAGGATTTTGATTTTAAGCTTAACTATCACCCTGGAAAGTCCAATGTAGTTCCTGATGCCTTAAGAAGGAAGACTTTGAGTGTGTTCGCTTTAATGGTTAAGGATAGTGAGTTGTTGGAATAGTTTAGAGACCTTAGTTTTGTTTGTGAAGTGACACCAGAAAGTATTAAATTGGGAATGTTGAAAGTGACTAGTGGACTATTAGAAGAGATTAAAAAGAGTCAGATGTTGGATTTATACATTTTGGATAAGTTAGAGTTGATTGACCAAGGGGGAAAACCTGATTTTAAAATGGGTGGGGATGGAATTTTGAGATTTAATGATAGAATTTGGGTACCGGAGGTAGATGAGTTAAGAAAGTTGATCTAAGTATTCACCCTAGAGCCACAAAGATGTATAAGGACCTCAAGAAGATATTTTGTTGGCCTAGAATGAAAAAGGAGGTTGCACAGTTTGTGTACGCTTGTTTGACATGTTAGAAGTCTAAGGTAGAACACCAAAAACCTTCAGGCTTGATCCAACCCTTGAGTATTCCTGAATGGAAGTGGGATAACATCTCTATGGACTTTGTTGTAGGTTTAACCTGAACTCCAAAAAGGTATGATAATATTTGGGTTATCGTGGATAGACTAACTAAATCTGCTCATTTTATCCTGATAAACATAACTTATTATATGGAAAAGTTAGTTGAACTATACATAAAGGAAATTATGAAGTTGCATGGAATCCCATCAAGTATAGTGTTAGATAGAGACCCTAGATTTACCTCTAAATTTTGGGAAGGTTTACAGAGTGCTTTGGATACGAACCTTAGGATGAGTTCATCCTACCACCCATAAACAGATGGTTAGACTGAATGAACCAACCAATCCTTAGAAGACTTGTTGAGGGCTTGTGTGCTGGAGCAGAATGGGAGTTATGATAGTTTCTTGCCACTTATAGAGTTTACCTATAACAATAGTTTCCACTCCAGTATTGGAATGAACCTTTTTGAGGCATTGTATGGGAGAAGGTGTAGAACCCCTCTGTGTTGGTTTGAGACGAAGGATAACCTTGTGTTAGGACCTGAGATTGTTCAACAGACTACTGATAAAATAAAAATGATTCCGGAAAAGATGAGAATGTCTCAAAGTTACCATGATAAAAGAAGGAAAGATCTCAAGTTTCAAGAAGGTGATCATGTATTTCTGACAGTTACTCCAACAACTGGGGTTGGTCGGGCATTAAAAATGCCAAAGCTTACCAAATTCATAAACGTGCCGGTAACGTAGCATATCAGATCGTGTTGCCTCCGCCTCTTTCTAATCTTCATAGTGTCTTTCACGTGTCTCAACTTCGCAAGTACATTTTCGATCCTTCACATGTGAATGAGTCAGATAAAGTCCAAATAAAAGAGAATCTAACTTTTGAGACCTTACAGCTACGGATTGAGGACCGAAAGGTCAAGGAATTAAGGGGTAAGACGATTTCATTAGTTAAGGTTGTCTGGGGAGGTGCTGTTGCTGAAAGTGCTATGTGGGAAGTCGAAAGTCAAGTGTGTGATTCGTATCCAGAGTAGTTTTCCTCACGTAAATTTCCCGGACGAATTTTTTTTTTTACATGGGAGAAATGTAACACCCCAATTTCTAATTATTATATTTTAATTATATAATGATGCACACTGTTATTATCTGTGTGTTTGACATGTTCGATAATTTCTTGTGTTTTCCCTATGTGTTTTCCTCAGTGATTTATTAAAATTATTAATATCAATAATATTGAATTTTGTTTAAATATATTTATATTTATACACATATTTATATAAAATAAAATAAGAGGTAAACGTATGTGCTGCTACACTAGTCTGTTAACTTTAACACTAATAGAGTGGGTTTACGATTGTAATAATAATAATAATGATAATAAAATATAATAAGGGAATATGGGCTAAATGGATAAGCCCGATAGTAAATCTTATGGTAAACCTATTACTACTAATATATATACACATATAAGATCATTAGATTTCATTTTGATAATTGGCATCCGCCTCCACCAACAATAGCCTCATCCTATTACCTATACTATATTGATGTGCATATATATATATATACACACACACACACGATAGTCATGCTTACGGTTAGAAACACCAGAAGAAGGACAAAAAAAGGATTAGTGCTCCGTGTTGATAGCGGTGTTCTCAATACCAAATAACGATTAGGTATAATTTTATTAGTTCCATCAATTAGATTTTGATAAAATAGAATAAGTAAAATAGAATAAGTAATATATACATAAGCGAAATTGAAGAAAAATTGAAACAACGAACTCAAAATAAAGCGCAGGGAATTGAAGATGATACTATTCATAGTGAATCAAAAGCTAGGTGGCTGTTCCTCAAATTTACGATGAAATGAAAACCAACAAATCAATTTCAAATAAAAATTAAGAAACTCAAAAAGAAAAATCAATTAAACAATTTAGGCTGTTAATATTTCTTCTATTTTATCACAAAAGATAATTCTTATACAATAAGGGATTCTTACATGTAGAATGGAATTGCTCTAAAGTTACTCAGCAGATATCATGGCAAACTGTAAAGCCATGCTTTGAGTGCGTACTTTTAAATTTTAGAAGTTGAGTCTATTCGAAACTTGTCATTTTTTTCCAATGTATGAAAATTTCCATAGTTATGACTGATATTCAATTTGTTGCCTTTTGTGATGAATTTTCATGTGCCTCCCTTTTGTTTGTTTGGTAGTGCTACAGTTGAAATTGTATACACATTATTTATTTATCTTATTTTCCTTTCTTTTCTTATATTAATATAATCAGAAATGTGTACAATCATAAATACATTAGTAGATGTTTGTACAAACAGTAAGCAATTTATTTATTTTAGCAAGTAATTAATTTGTATTTTGTTGTTGTGTTAATTTATTACTTCCACAGATTAATAGAGATGGTGGTAGGCGAAGACGCGACACATTAAAAAAACGGATCGGCTTCGCTGAGAAAAATCTTCAATCAAGGTAAGGGGTGAAATGAGGTTCGATTTTATGAGTATAAAATAATGTGGGATGAATGGGAATATTGTAATTCCCAGATATTCATCTGGAGCTTACTACGTATGGTTGAGCCGTATTGAGTAATAATAAATAATTAATAATACATGAATGGTAATAGTGAGAACTGAAATATAATTTAGCAACCTATAGAATTGCCAGGAATTTATTTATATCAAGATTGCATATTGTTTGATTTTATGAAACCTTGTGCTGATTGTTATTGTATGAATGATATTTACTTGAGTGCTCTTGTTTACTTGATTGAAATTGTGAAATTACTTGAATGCACTCCCTGTTTGATTTCTTATTTTGTGATTGATAAAATTGGATTGTGCATTGTGAGTGGTGTAAAACAAATATTGGGATTTAATTGTGATTGGCTAATATATATATATATATATATATATATATATATATATATAATGATGTAAATTCTTATGAATATTGTGAATTCAAACTGAAACTTATTAAGTTGCGACAATCGAGTAAGTATGAAATAGGCGTTGTAAGTTTATTATTAAACTTATGTGCACGTACTTCAAAAAGAATTTTGTTGTCTAACATTATGATTTCGAATTGTTGTGTTTCATTGAAATTTTGGATTAATGTGACATGTTCATGATCACCTGATACTTTTTACTTCAAAAAAAATGTCTTTATTGAAGAATTTCACTATTTGAAAAATTATAAGGTAAAAAAATTTAATATTAATTTTGGGTTTAAGGTGTCACATTGTGTGTTTTTGACTTTATAATGTGATATTTATTTGAGGAATGTTTGTGTGATGATACAAATTTATTATGATTTAATGTGTGTTCTTCTTACTTATATTATACTATAAACATGATTTCGAAACTCACCTCCTTCGTTGTTTGTGTTTGACTGGATTGGCCCTCTGTTTGCGAAATTGTAGTTATTACAGGTTAATGAATCTTGAATGTCAAGTTTGTGAGAAGCCTCACTCTGATAGGTGATATTACGAATGAAAGTTATAAGTTGTATTTTACTTATTTAATTAGAAACGACTTTGTATAAAAATCTTATAAGTACTAATAAGTTTTTGGAATAAAATTAACAAATTATAGTTATATCAAGTTTATGGAGATTGCACTATTTTATAAGAGAAAATTTTTTTTAAAGTGTTTCTTTTGTATTTTGAGAAATGTGATATCCTAAACAAGTAGTAAAAGTTTATTTTTCCTCTATAAGAGTTATTATTTATCCGTTACAAATTTTTATAGAAATATAGTATAAATTACTATATATATATGTTAGTTTGGGATTTAGGGTGTCATAGAAGTCCACTCTAATATGTGATACCCGGGGATAAGATTAATAAAATGTATTTTACTCACTTAAATAGAAAAACCTTATTAGTAGTAGTAATTTTTGGAATTAAATCAAGAAATTATAGCTAAATCCATGTTATTGAGATTGCACCTTTTTTTTTTTTTGGAAATTAAGTTTAAAGTGTCCTATATGTACTTTCAGAAATGTGATATCCTAAATTCATTACAAAAGTTTTATATACCTAGAAAAAGTATTATTTATCCAAACGTAGATTATTTTGGGGCTGAGGGTGTCACAAACGTGACTTGATCCACTCTTTAAAATCCAAGTTGATGTTTTTTTCTGTCTCTATTTCAATGAAAAATTTATCTTGGCTTTTTTTACGTGATTGTTGTTTCACTAGGTTTCGTATTTGCTCTTCTACTGTTTTTACTATTTCATTATTAGGGATATAACACCATGTAGCACCCATCATTTTTGCTTGAAGCTTAAGCTCGTTTTTGTGTGTCAACCTTTTTCCTCCACTTGTTAATAAACTCCAAGAGAAAACTTGATTTGGCTAAGATAAAGCTTTTAAAGTGGGAAGACAACCTTAACAAAACGTTTATTTCATACAAGTAATTAATCGAAACCTTAAGACTTCTAAAAAAATTAGGTGTCAAACTATAAGTGTTGGATACTATACTAGATGAGATGACTTACTTTATGAGATGACTGAAAAGGATAAACAATTCTCATCATTTGTATAAGAGTTGGAAACTATATAAAAGCATGCCCTTACACCTCTAAAATGTAAAAGCAATATAGAGACATAAAAGAGTAATATGGCTTTAGAGCACTGATAATAAAGCTAAGATTCAATCAAGTGTGTTGCTTTTGGTTTGGTTGTCGTTTCAAAATTATGTTGAACAAGAAGAAATCAGTTCTTTCAATAAAGTTAAGATTCAATCAAGTGTCAGTACAAGTCCCCAATTACTTGGCATGTAAATTTCAGAAAGTTACAAATTCGGTTTAATGAAATGAGATTCTGAACATAATCATTGTTGTGTAGAGATTGGGGATGATATCAGGGTACTATCAAAGCACAAAGACAAGGAGAAGGGTTTCAATATTTTGTTGTTCATCTCTTAGTTGACATTATTGCGGTAAAAATTGGATCAAGATTGAGAATGATAGTGTTCAAAGATAGCTGCATCATATGTCGACCTAATGCTGAGACTTGAGAAAGAGTACAAGAGGGAGAAAGAGTACAAGAGGGAGAAAGAGTCACGTGTGCAAGACCCTTAATTTTAAATTAATTTACGAATTAAGTATTAAATGTATTTTGAGATATTTGTAATATGTTTAATATATGTATATTTATATATATATATATATATTGAAATTGGCTAAAATGATTTTTCGAGGAATAATTTAATTATTTTATGAGGAATTTAATACCGGACAGTTATCAAACTTTATCTGTCAATAGAGTTGCGACGGGAGTACTTAGTTAATTATGGGTTGATATATATATATATATACACATAGTATGTGTGAAGTAAGTAATATATATATATATATATATGTATGTATATGAGAAGGCAAGCAAAGGAAAATCAGAAAGAAAGAAAGAGAAAAACACCTCATTCCTCCTAACTTCTCGCGTACCCTTCTTCCTTCTTTTTTTTTTTCTATTTGTGTTGGTAATAAGAAAACCATACTCAAAACCTACATTACTTCAAAATCTAAGCCTCCATTCGAAGAGTGTCAAGAGAGAAAGTTACTTCTCTCCTCACTACGATGCTAGTGAGCTAACTTTGGTAGCGACGACGCGAGCGGGAGTTTCGCCGGTTTTGGTCGCGGTAACGAAAACCATCGAGAAATCGTAACGAAGGTAAGGGGCTCCTTCCAACTTTTTAGTTTGCATGTAGGAACCCTAAATGTGTATTTGATGGTTGATAAATGTGTTATGTTGTTGAAAACGTGAAGTTGTTGTGGTTAATGATGATAATGCCATTGTTGTGATATTGTTGTGGTTGATGTTGTATATATTGTTCTTGCTGTTGTTGTTGAAGAGGCTGATGTTAATGTTGTTGCTGAGAGGCTATTGTTGTGGTGTTTGTGGTGATTTTTCAAACAAAAGAGTTTGAGCTCAAGTGAAATTGACTTGAAAAATGATACTGTATTCGAAGATGTATTCGAATACGACACTAGTGTATTCTAATACACCCCTGAAAAATTCAGTTTTTATTCAAATTTTGAACCTCGTATTCGAATACAGAATTGCAGATTTTGCTTCTAACTTCGCATCTGTATTCAGCTATGACTACCTCGTATTCGAATATAGAGTTGCAAATTTTTCTTCTGACTTCGCATCTGTATTCGGCTATGACAACCTCGTATTCGAATACAGAATTGAAGATTTTGCTACTGACTTCGCATCTATATTTGGCTACGACAACCTCGTATTCAAATACAGAATTGCAGATTTTGCTACTGACTTAGCTTCTATATTCGGCTACAAGGTAGCTGTATTCAAATACAGATTGGATTTTTGTCAAAAATTCTATTTTTAAAATATTGGCTTATGCACTCAATTATTTGGAAAACATTCTTAAGGCATATAATAAATTATATGAGGTTCTTTTGAGATTGTTCTGAAATAGTGATGAAGTGTCCGGGTTTCATATTTGCATTTATGTACTGATTTCATTGAAGACAAACAGAGTACGCTCAGGCATTGCATAGTTAAGTGGTGACCGCGATGGACCACGGAGTTGAACGGTGACCGTGATGGGCCGTAAAGTTAAGTAGTGACCGTGATGGGCTACACGGTGGTTCCGCGTGTATTAGACGGTCCATTCTATCCGTGCGAGGATTTAACTTATGTGTAGTGCTTGTGATAGGCTACACAAGTAAATCGTGCTAGTCTGTGATGCACCTGCACCTCGGTAATTGGTACTTTGGCCTATGATAGGTGGTACAATTACGATTTACGCCCCTTCGAGGAGGGTTTTGTTGTTATGTGGTGACCGTGATGGGCTAGAAAGTTAAGTAGTGACCGTGATGGGCTACAGGGTGGTTCCGCGTGTATTAGACGGTCCATTCTATTAGTGCGAGGATTTAAATTATGTGTAGTGCCTGTGATAGGCTACACAAGTAAATCGTGCTAGTCTTTGATGCGACTGCACCTCGGTAATTTGTACTTTGGCCTGTGATAGGCGGTACAATTATGATTGACGCCCCTCGTGGAAGGTTTTGTTTTGAGGATTTTTATCCTAGAAATTCCATAATCATGTGCATTGGCATATACGCATTGCATTGGGTTGGTTGACCTGGGAGTCATGATTGATATGAGCTGATGTGTGGAAATCCTCTGATGTGCCTTAAATTCTATGTTAATAATGAAGTGGTGTCATTGTTGATTGTATTTGTGCTTGCAGCATGATCTGTATTCTTAACTCTTTTGTTTCATCAAAAACATAGACATGGTACATTTTTAATAAGTGAGGATACTTATTTTATCATTGTTGTTATAGTGCTGGAACATGCAATGTAAGTATTTGTTATCTTTGACATATCTGCTAATTGTTAATTGTTAATTTCGGTTAGTGACCCTTTACATTATTGTGGAAAATTGGGCTATGCCCTTAGATGATACCCGAGCCGATACCACCGACGGTTACCCTGACGACGGAGACGTCGTTAGATTTCCTTGATCGTCATATGCCGACTGCTTGTGTATACGACCACAGCTCAAGCAGGGCTACTTATACGGGGACAGTGGTGAAAACAGTAGGATCGCCGGGGTAGTGTCGTATGTGGAGCACACTCACGCGCGGATCGATTTTCCAGTACCTTCATGACTGGTACGGGAGGCGAACGGGGTATTTACGGACGTAGAGGGTCCGACAGCAAGAGTTGAGGCGGAGGCCACCGTAGGTATGGTGACTCCTACCGTGGTAGCAGGAGATGTGGTGCTCGAACTAGAGGCGGGTGAGAAGGACAAAGGGCCGATGCCAGCGGGGGTTGATATTCTAGGTCTGTCTAGGCCAATAGAGGACTGCTTCGAGATCTCAGTGCTGCCGAAGCGACCTATATCATGGATAAATATGACTTTAGAGGAGACTGATCCTTCTCTGGTTGATGAGGAGCAGGATGTCACGTCGAGGCGAGCTACTGTGTCGGACGAGACTTGTGGAGAGTGTGATGGTAACTCTTGCTATTGTAGTTGTAGTGCATGATCAGATTAGTTTTCTTGTATAAGGCCCTAGTGTTTTGGTGGTTCTACTTATTTCTTTTTGGGATGACTGTATCTATGACGTACTCTGATAATGACTTTTGTCGGTGGGTCCATGATCCAATTTTTTGACGTGACCATGGGGGTTAGATAGCATTCTTGGAGCAACACTTCGAATATTAATTCCCAAAACAATTTTAACTTGTTATATTTATGATTTAATTACTTAATCACTTTTGTCGTTTTGTATTACGACATATTACTTTATTGAGTGGTTTTAATTTCAATTTCTTTTATTTGTTTTGAAAAAAAATACACTCACGCTGTTAAAAATCGGGGTGTTACAATTGTGGTATCAGAGCTTTGGTTAGATTGTAGCTTGGGAGTCGTTATCTGATCAGGGCAAGTGGTTAGAGTGTCAACTTTCATATAGTTGTGGTGTGCTGAAGTGATGATGCTGTTAAGTTATATTTTGGAATTAATCTAAGTGGTGTGAGATTTCTACTTGATGATGGTTTTGTAGGGAACAATGCCTCCAAGAAGAGACGACAGTGCAAGAGCCGACGTCAGCCGGGATTATCGGATGGCTGCAGCAATGAATAACATGGCTGCTTCTGTTGCTGCACAGACGGATGCAAAGACTTTACGGGATTTAGAAAAGAGAGAAAGAAAGATTCGTGCTGCTGAATCACGAGGACTAGAGGATTTCCGTCGTCATAATCCTCCAAAGTACAAAGGTGATGAGGGTCCAGAAAGAGCCGACCAATGGATTTAGGAAATGGAGAAATTTTTTTAAATGATTAATTGCCAGGCAATGGTGAAGGTCAACTATGCTACATATCTACTATTAGGGGATGCAGAGTATTGGTGGAGAAGTACAAGGCTTCTGATGGGATCAGCTCACGAGAAGTTTTTAGACAAATATTTCCCGATGAGTACTAGAACTAAGTTGGGTGATGATTTTCTTAAATTACACCAGGGAAATATGACAGTGGGCCAATATGCTGCTAAGTTTTAGTCCTTGTCAAGACATTTTAGGTTTTTCCGTTAAGAGGTTGATGAACAATTTATGTGTAATCGTTTCCAAAATTGACTGAAGTACGAGATTCAAGACTCGGTCTTACCATTGGGAATTCAACGTTTCCAAGCCTTGGTGGAGAAATGTAGAGAGGTTGAGGACATCAAGAACAAGAGGGCCAACTGAGGAGGGAGCTTTAATTTATGGGGGCCTAGTCGGGTGAACTATCAAAACAGCAAAGGAAAGCAAGTTGCTAAGCCATATAACCGACCACATAACAACAACAAAGGCCAGAATCGCCCGGAGAACCAGAACTTTGGAAGACAACAAGGACAAGTGGTTCGATGTTTCCGATGTGGGGAAGAGGGACATTATGCTAATGCTTGTACCACTAAGGGTCCTCCATGCTACAATTGCCAGAAGCCAAGACACTTTGCAAGGGATTGCAAGGCTCCGAAGGTGGAACCAACAGTGAATGCAATTAGAGCTACTCATCCTACTGCTAGGGGACGCTTTTATTGCATGGGTGCTGAAGCTGGAAATCAATCTCATTATTTGATCCAACGAGATTGCGAGATTGCAGGTAACACACTAACTGCACTTTTTGATTCGGAGGCAACCCATTTCTTCATTGCTATGGACTGTGTGAATCGTTTGAAGCTATCTATGTCTTCCTTGCCTTTTGATTTGGTTGTTTCCACACCTGCTAAGACCTTGACCATAAATAATGCATATTTATGCTATCATGTAACTAATCAGAATAAAGATTTCTTGATTAATTTGATTTGTTTACCCCTACAATCACTCGAGATCATTCTCGGCATCGATTGGATGTTGTATCATTATGTAGTCTTGGATTGTGCTTGCAAATTAGTTCTTTCCCTCGAACCTGGAGTCGTTCGATATTTGGTTGCTAACAAACTCGGAGTGTCGCTAAGAGAAGAAACTCAAGAGTTTCTATCGTTGGCTAATGTGGAGGCAAAGATAGATGTGAGCATAGATGACGTTGTGCTTGTCAAGAAATACCCAGACGTATTTCCAACAGAATTTCCAAGATTACCCCCAGTAAGAGAGGTGGAGTTTTTCATTGATCTACACCCAGGAACCGGACCTATTTCGATTGCGCCGTATCAGATGTCGCCATTGGAATTAAGCGAGCTCAAGGGCCAAATTGAAGATTTGTTTGAGAAAGGATTTATCAGACCAAGTGTGTCGCCATGGGGAGCTCTGGTATTGTTGGTTAAGAAAATGGATGGAAGCACACACTTATGTGTTGATTACAAGCAACTTAACAAGGCAACTGTTAAGAATCGTTATCCTTTACCATGTATCGATGATTTGATAGATCAATTAAGAGGAGCCGCGGTGTTTTCAAAAATTGATTTGAAATCAGGTTACCATCAAATTCGGGTAAGAGAAGAAGATATTCAGAAGACTGCTTTCAGAACCCGTTACATACATTATGAATATCTTGTTATGCCATTTGGAGTGACAAATGCACCCGCAATTTTTATGGATTACATGAATATAATCTTTAGCCCATTTCTGGATAAATTCGTTGTGGTGTTCATCGATGATATATTGATTTATTCAAAGGATGAAGCAGAACATGGAGAGCATTTGCGTCAAGTTCTTGATGTTTTACGCGGGAAGCAATTGTATGCCAATCTATCGAAGTGCGAGTTTTTGCTAGAAAAAGTGAACTTCTTGGGACATGTGATAACCAAGGAAGGAATCATTGTGGATTAGGCAAAGATTGAGACTATCCTTGCTTGGAAACAGCCTCAAACTGTCACAGACATACGAAGTTTTGTCGAACTAGCAGGATACTACCGGAAACTTTTTATCGTGACCATGGGGGGAGATAGCATTCTTGGAGCAGCACTTTAGCGCTGGTGTGTGCCGAGAATACCTTTGGGGTATGAGCGTTGTCTGACTGGTCTCACAGCCCCGATGTATTTTCTATTTGTATATTTCGAATATTAATTCCCAAAACTATTTTAACTTGTTATATTTATGATGTAATTACTTAATCACTTTTGTCGTTTTGTAGTACGACGTATAACTTTATTGAGTGGTTTTAATTTGAATTTGTTTTATTTATTTTGAAAAAAAATACACTCACGCGGTTAAAAATCAGGGTGTTACAACGTGACTTTTAAGTGAATTAACGTAAGCCTTGTGATCAAAGCTAATTAAAGAAAGAGATTATTTATTACAACAAAAATAATTTATACAATTAATGAGCTAAATCAATTTCTAATTCATTTAATGTTACATGCATCTTGTAATAACACTATTTGTCCGTGCAAGTTTCAAAGCATGAATTCACGATTCCATTAATACTACGTGCATCTGAAAAAATAAAATATCAAAATGTAGGAAACATAATTATTTAAGTCAAATCTATTGACTTATAACATTAGCTTGATATATCATACCAATATATAAAATAAAGGAGAGAAAGTATAGACATACCAACACTATTGGACTTCCAATACTCACAATTACTAGAACAATCATATGTAACTTGTGATGAATTGTTATGGCATTTCAATCCACAACTAGTAAGACAAGCTACAAACAATATATGATTTTCTATGTCAGTTGCACATATCAAACCGCAATATTATTTTGTAGTTGGCTACACAAATATATAAATGGTAAAATTTGATTAGATGTCTTAGTGAAAATATTTTACAATGTCACTAAAATAGATAGAAGGAAATAATATTTTGAGATTTCTACATTAATATATTTATTTTTTATCAAAGATATCCAATATTCAGTTTTAACTTAGTTGTAAAAAATTTTTAGATAGTCAATCCACTAATACATTAGCCTTTAGACGCAACCAATTAAAAATTGACAAATAATAACAAATAAGATAGTCGGTGAAATAAAAAAAACATTATAATGTAAAAACAATTGATGTTTCTACATTTGTTCCTCCTCTCTCTTACTGTAGTGTGCACATTCCCCCTCTCCCTAAAAGTAAAAGCTGTTAGTTTCCTCCTCTCTCACACTTTATGTGTTTGTGTGTGTAGGAATATAAACTTTTCACTTGTAGCCTTTGTTTTATATTGTATTTGGAACATTGAAAAATGTTTAATATAACAACGTAGAATGTGGAACAAAATGATAGTTTTTAAAATTGTGAGTTTTTTTAGAATCGCTTATTATTTGCACGTGGGTTTGGGGTTTGAAGTCCATTTTTATTTTTTTATGATTAAATAGATTTTTTGGGTTTTCTTAAAATATGAGTGAGAAACGTTTTCTCTCTTATTCTTATTTTCATATGTATGATTTTTTATTTAAAGATAGGTGTTAAAATCATAAAAGGTTCCACTTCATTCGTATTTCTAGAGATCTCTATGTCTTTTTTTGAATTATTTGTGTTTTTTTATGACTAAGAGTATATTTGTTTCTTAATTACTCTGTGTGATGTTTCTTTTCTCTCTATAGGTAGCAATCATGTGCAAGGAGTGCGATGAATTAAATCAACGACAGTGTTTGCAAAGATGCATCTCGTGGAGTGATGGAGCTGACCGTTTTTAGGACAAGAAAAATATCAATAATTATTGGTTGTGCTTTAGTCTGAAAAAATATTACTAGGACCAAATTGTGTTATGCAGCATTAGTTTCATAGTTTTTTTATTGTCTTCGATATATGTTTAGTTTCTTCATAGTTTCTGATTGTGTTTTTTAAGAAGTACGTAAATTTTCTGATTGTTTGTATGAGAAACAAACTCCAAGGATTAATAAAAAAAATTGTTAAGAGTTTTTAATGGAGACTCAAACCAAAATTGATAAAGTTTATAGGGACTAATTTTCAATTGTTTACTAGACAAGCTCCAAGGATTTATTTTTGTTGCTATTGTTGGCTAGATAAGCTAGGAACGGACCATATATGAGACTCCACACATGAATTTCATTATTTTACCAAAACATAATTGTATTGTTTTTAAAGATTATCTATATATAGATTATTAAGGTTTTCTAAAAAAAAAACTAAAGTTGAGAGGTGATTCATATAAAGGAAACCATTCTCCAACAACTAATTCAAAATTATAGACACAACTTTATTGGATTTTGAAAAATTTATTTAAAAAAACGCCATTTTTTTTTTGAATCTCATTGGAAACATTTTTAACTTTATAGGAATTAATACTATTATGAGAGATAGTGGAGATCATCCCAAAAGAGGAGTTAAAAATTTATATGCAAAATGTTTTAATATTAATCACACACCAAAGGGCAAAGTCCCAAAAATGTAGTTTCTATACATTTTTGGCAATCATACTGACATGCCCAAATTGTAAGCTACAAGAAAGAGTACAACACAATGAATTTTATTGTTTAACCCAATAAATGTTATTTAATTCAATTCAATATCATAAATGTCTATTAATAATTTGTATCAATTTCGATTCCTATTCAAATTCAAATATATGTTATTTAAAAAAAAATCAAAAATTAAAATTTGAATTTAAAATATATTATTACATGTTTTATTTAAAAGATATTATTACATTTCTTATAATAATTTCCATCGGTAAATGATGATGTTATTAGACTAGACATTTTATGTCATCTAATTCGACATAAATAACATCAAATACAAATAAATTAAAAAATTATTTGAAATATCAATAATGACAAATAAATTCAACAAAAGAAAAAAATTAGAAAAATTTATAGTTATTTTCTTTCATCAATATAATTTTATACTCTTAGTATCTCACATTCATGTATCATATAAATTTGTATCCGTAATTTAATGTACAAAGACATTTTTTTTTAATAAAAATGCATAAAAGCACTTTAATTATTATTTCTCCTAGTGGGAAAATAAGATTATATTTTGGATAATCTTTTTTTTTTACTAATTTGGAATAAACTATAAAAATTAAAATGATATTATCAAACCTATTATAATTTTAATAAACTTTTGTTTTATTGGTTGTGGTAATTTTTGTTTCTTCTTCATATCTATAGGATCCAAGGGCCAAAAAGGAAACTCACACATTTTCCCTCACTTATTCTCTTCTTTCCCCAAAAAATTCTCTTTCACTCTCATTTGTCCAATCTTGTAACTCAACCCACTCGAAAGAACACCAACACCAGTCACTGTTCACCATCTTCTTCAACTTTCTATTTTCTTTTTTTCCAAAATCTCCAAAAAAAACAATAGATTACTAAAGCTCCTCAAACCTGTCCCAACCCATTGCATGCATGATTTCACCCCCTCAATCTTCAAGAATCAACCAAGAAAAGTACCACAAAAAAAATAGAACAAGAGCTGGAATAGGGCACTGGGGTTGAAGAAAATTAAGGACTTCTGAATCACATATCTCCCCAAATTAGCTCTAAAACAAAAGGAGAATTCTTAAAACTGTGACTTTTTTTAGAACTGTTTTCACATTTGCATGCGAGTTTTGTGTTCGATGTCCATTTTTATTTTTATGATTAAATTGATTTCTGAGCTTAGTTATGGGTTTTCTTAAAATTTGAGAGTGAGAGAACTATAAATTTTAGCATGTAAGAAATGTTTTGTGAATATGCATTTAACTTCTCTTGAAATCATGCATATTTCATATATGATGTTCATGATGTGTTAAAAACATAAGGAATACAGTAGATCTTGATGGGTGAAATATGAGGTTAATGGGTTTCCAAAATTTTATCATATGTTGTTCGGCCTCTAATTATTCTTTGGTTTTGCCTCTTATTTCCCTTATCTGTTTCTAGGCAGTTTTGCTTATGATTTGTGTTTTTTTTTTTGTTTCTGGGTAGTTTTGCCTCTAATTCTCTTTTGGTTGCTAGGCAATTTTGCTTCTGATCATGCAGCCTCTGTTCATAATTTTCTTTTGGTCATGCTGCCTCTGATCCAAGTTCCTCTGAAAATGTTGCCTTTGATCCGAATATGCCTCTAATCATGCTACCTCTGATCCACGCATCCTCTGATCATGTTACCTTTGATCAACAATATGCTTTTGTAAATGCTTCCTCTGTTTAGGTTGCCTCTGGCCGAGCCTGCATCTGGTCCAAGCTTCTTGATTTGTATGTTGAATTTTAAGTAAAGATTCAAAATTGAAACAAACAACTAGCTAAAGTTTTTAGAATTAAGGTATCATTTGATTGTAATGTACTACTAAGTTTATGAAACAATTGTGTGGGTGAATGCATTCCATATTTAACATTACAAATGCTTTCCATTTATCAAGTCATAACATGCATGGTCCAAGTACACGATTGAACTTTGTTGGAACCATGTTGGTTTTATAATTAGATTTTTGATTATAACAAAACCATTTTATGAGAACAATATATTTGACTTCACATAGTATGATAGAAGATTCGTGCTTTTGAAGAAAATGTAAAATAATATTTGATTCATATTTATAATTGGAGAAAGGGTTAGGAGTTGTGGCGCCAACTTCGCACTCCTGAACCACATTAAAAATACTTTTAATTACCCATGTTTGAATTTGAATGACTACAGTTATGGTTACCTCAAGTAGTCGACTACATGAGTACATGAGTAGAAGGGATTAGCTACCCCGATGACTCATCATAGATAAAAGAGACAAAAATAACCTGTTGTTATTATTGTTTGATATACTCATTGATTTAATTTTTGAAATAGTTACAAACCATGTTCATGTCTTACAAAATTTTGAGTGATTATAAGTCATATGTGACATTACCGTCAAATGCTAATAACTGTTTTATGTGGCGTGAATTGGTATGAAGGTGTGTACATAAATTAATCATTCAACTAAATATGTTTGATTTTCTACCTAATGTGCTTAAAATAAATAAGTGCATTGTGTTAGTATCTTATATTTTCTATATTGTCTTTTTTTTAAGGACCTAAAACTATGGTAGGAATTCTATAAATGAATTTTGTCTATTGAACATTAAAATTAATCTAGACTTTGATTGTGTTTGAAACTATATGTGAAAATATTTGTCTTATTTATACATATTAATTTCTTTTTTAAAATAAATAAAAAATTAAGTGACTCCATGTCATTGAGTTGTTATATGCATTTCTGTTTGAAACTCTTGAAGGTGTGAGATATTTTAAATGTTTCTCTATATGCCTAAATTTTGTGAAACCTATAGAGTAATTGTTGTTAGGATTTAAACACTCTTTTAACATAGAGAAACTAGTAGAATATTGTTTGACAAGTTAGTTGAACTCGAAAGCTTATCTGATATATGAGTTATTTGATTCAACTAAATGTAGTATGTTGTTGTTGACTAAATTCACATGCTTAGTTTTATCTATAAATGATAATGATAAATCATGATATTTCCTTCATATTTGAGTTGTTGAATGTGATATGTTTAATTGATATTTTGACCTAATGCTGAGTCTTGAGAAAGAGTACAAGAGGGAAGGATAGTCACATGAGTTTTAAGTGGATTAACGTAAGCCTTGTGATCAAAGTTAATTAAACGAACATGATATATATATATATATATATAAAGAGAAATAGAGAAAGAGATTATTTATTACAACAAAAATAATTTATACAACTGATGAGGTAACGCAATTTCTGATTTATTTAGTGTTACATGAATGTAGTAATAATACTATTTGTCTGTGCAAGTTTCTAAACATGAATTCACAATTCCATTTATGCTACGTGCATATGAAAAAATAAAAATAAAAAATGTAAGAAACATAATTATTTAAGTCAAATCTATTAATTTATAATATTAGCTTGATATATCATACCAATATATAAAATAAAGGAGAGAAAGTATAGACATACCAACACTGTTGGACTTCGAATACGCACAATTAATAGTACAATCATATGCAACTTGTGATGAATTTTTATGGCATTTCGATCCACAACTAGTAAGACAAGCTACAAACAATATAGGATTTTCTATGTCAGTTGCACATATCAAACCACACTTGCCAAGACAAAGCAATACGCCGATTCTACTATATGTATCTTCGGGTGGAGGTGCTGTTGGTGAAGGAGATTCATTAGCTTGAACAAAAACAAACGTATTTATTTCCATAATTATGACCATAATCATAACAACATTTTTCATCTCACGCTTTGACATTGTTCTTGTTTATCTTATAAATATTGTATTTCTGTTTGTATATGTATGTTTGATTTGACAATCTACGTTGTTCACCATTTATATCAATTGAAAATCGTCATCTTGAGTACATTTTCATACCCTAAATGAGAAAATCATTCATGATTGTCAATTTTGGAATGTGACATGATTGGCAATTATGTATTAAAAGGTTAAAAATTACTTTTTGGTACAATTTGATTTTTCATAAGTTTTTAGCTAAATAGAAAAAAAATCAGATTTCACAATTTATATATGTCATAATATTATTTTGTAATCGGCTACACAGATAAATAATTGGTCAAATTGGATTAGATGTCTTAGTGAAAATATTTTACAATGTCACTAAAATGATAGAAAGCAATAATATTTTGAGATTTTTTTAGTCGAGCTTTGTTCCTTACCACTTCTCCTTTTTCATTCAACTTGTTTCTGAATACTCACTTGGTTCTAATGGGTTTCTTATCCTCTGGTCTAGGTACAAGGTTCCAAATATCATTCCTTTTTAATTCCTTTAGTTCTTCCTGCATTGGCAATATCCAACCATTGTTTGATAGAGCTTCATCTACTAAGGTTGGTTCAATTTGAGATAACATACCAAATAAGGATGTATCTTTTAAGTTTGATCTTGTCTTTAGGGGATCCATTTCTTTGCCAATAGTTAGAGAGTCTAGATGAGAATATTGGTATTTCCATCCAGTTCTAGATTCCAAAGGGTCTTGACTTGTTCTAATGTTATCAGAATTATCCTCAGATTTTTCAGGTTCCACCGATTTGCCAGGTTCCTTTGGTTTGTCTACTTCCTCTGGTTTTCCTACAAAATCATTATCTTTCTCAGACTTTTTATAGTCAAGTTGTTTATCGTCAATGTTAACATAATATCAGCCAATTAAATAAAAAAAAATAGACAAATACTACCTAGACATCAACTTGTTTATGTTTGGTTATGAAAACCTTCTTAATTCTAATTGACTCATTTTCTGGTTTTCAAATGATCTTATGCACTTGCTCTGATCAGAGAATCTGGATGAAAGCGTTTGTATTCACATCCAAGTTTGCACCCTTAATAAACTTGATTGGAGTGCTCAGACATTTATGGTTTTGTTGATGTATCTGGTTCCTTTGCCAATTATGGTTATGCTGATATGTATGGTTCCTTTGATAATTTTGGTTCCTCTAATAGTTCAGATTCTAACCAATCTTCCTTCCTAAAGGGTCGGGTCTTGTGACATAAGCTTTTATGCCATCACTATTCGTGAGTTTCAACTGTCCAGGTGTCATGATTGGTATTTCCACTATGCTGCTCAGTACATATACAAGACAAATAATTTTTTGTTATGGTACCCAAATTTGGTTGCATCTTGGTTTGTTATGAAGGTGCAAACACGAGAAAAGGGGGTTGAATTGTGTTTGACTAACTTGATTACTTTTTCTGTTTTTGCAGTTTTATAACAAAACCTGATGTATACCGTTAACGAGACTACGTCCAGTCCCTTCACTTTGAAGAATTTCACTAATTCAAACCTTGAATTACAACAATACCACTGACCCTCCAAGTCAGCCTTCTCAAACAGTCTAACAATCCTAGACTTTTGAGGAATACAACACCTTGACTTCTCAAGTCAAGTCTTCTCCTACAAATCTGACAACCCCAGATTGTAGAAGGAATTACAACGCCTTGAATCTAATTGTTAAGTAATCTGCTACTCCTTCTGACTCCCTCAGATTGTAGACTCTACTTCAACAACTTAGATCTAACACAAGGGAAAGAAAAACACGAGTGCTTGCTTCTGGAAAGCTGGAACTCACAATTAACCTCACTGAAAACATGAGTGTTTGCTTCTAGAAGTGTATGACTTTTTTTGATTTTCGATGCTAAGTCTTCTGCCTTGAGCCTCCTTTTATATATGTGAATTAGGGTCTCTTCCATGCTTAAATTCGAGATGTATCTTGTCTGGATTCTCTTGCAAAAATAACTTGGCCAATCGGGTTTCTCTTAAATAAAAAACATATCTTTTTAGCTCCAGATATGCATTCGAAAATAACTTTGGCCAATCCTGCTCTTGATTAATTCTGGATCAAATATTTCTTCCCGCCAATAGCTTCTGGATTCCCATAAGACTTTAATTTATTTTTGTATCAAATCCTTTTAATACTTTGATTAAATCTTGACCGTTTGATCTTCTGCTCCCGTCCATATCTGGACCATACAAACTGATCTGCTGTGGTCCTCTGATTTCGGCCAATACTGGACCACACATTCTGATCTCGGCCGACACTAAGCCATATGGTCTGATCTTCTGATCTCAGCCAACACTGGGCCATATGCTTAAATCTGGACCATTGATCTAAACATCTTCCCTCTGATCTGGACAATTCTGGGTTGGGTCTGGATTGAACTGAAATTAAGTCTTGACATAGGATATTTTAATCTGGACATTTACCTTCTGATCTGGATCAGGTCTGGATTAAATTTGGATATCATTTCTTCTAGTTTGAACTTAGTTTCATGCTCTGAACCACGCTATCTTCTGGCCTAGGCCAAATCTGAATTAAATCTCTTGTTCTAGACCAATTAATTTATGCTCTTATCAAGTCTGGACTGATTATCATTTTACTGCCAAGCTATCTTCTGGTCAGAATAACTTCTGGACTAAATCCGACTTATGATTCCTTCTTGTCTAGAACAAGTCTCCCTCAGGCAGGCTTCCTTCTGGTCTGGTCCAGGTCTCCTTTTGGACTCTGTTTCCTTCTGATCTGGGCCAGGAAAAATATCCTATGATGGTGTTTTGACATCTTGGTGTATCCTCTGATGCCTTTAGGATGCATCCTTTAGTACCTTCTGGATGCATTATCTGGTGTCTGATTTTATCCTCTGGTAATTTATCTTCTAGCTCTGGTGACTTCATCTTTTGCCTCTGGTAACTTCATCTTCTGCCTCTGGTAACTTCATCTTCTGGTGGCATTTAATATAATAATTCTAAGTACAAAATAAGATTACATGGAGTGCTTTTGTAAACATCAAAATCCTAAGTACTTAGAACCAACTTGGTTCCAACAATCTCCCCCTTTTTGATGATGAAAAAACCTTAACTTATTTTGCTAGCTTATAACCCGAAGTACTTGAAATACTCCCCCTTAGACCAATCTCTCCCCCTAAGTCTAATACTAACTTTTTCTTCTCCTTTTCAACTCCTTCTTGAATCACTCTTTCTTTTCTTCTCTTCTCTTCTCCTTTCAACTCCTTCTCTTTTCATCCCTTTCTGATTTATTTTTCTCTCTCCCTATTTCTTCTCCTTTTCATCTCCTTCTCTTTTCACTCTTTCTTTTTCTCTCTTTATTTTTCTTCTCCCTGTTTCTTCTCCTTTTCAACTCCTACTATTTTTGTATTTTTGTTTTTCTCTTTACAAATTACAGAAAGTAAAAACAGAAAAATAAAAAACATAAAGTAAAATGACAAGAATATAAAAAACTCCTAAGAAGACTACTTGAGCTAGTCAGATATGGAGATAATGTTGAAATGCTTCTTGATGAACTCGAACCTATCTTCAGGTAAAGCTTTGGTGAAGATGTCAGCCCATTGATGATCAGTGTCCACAAATTTGGTGAAGAATGCACTTTTAACATCCATTTGATATATAATTATATCATGATTAGCAGCAAATGATAAAAGAATTCTAATTGCTTCTAACTTGGCCACTGGAGCAAAAGTCTCAGTGTAATCAATATCTTCCTGTTGATTGTATCTTTGAGCTACAAGTCTGGCTTTGTTCCTTACCACTTCACCTTTTTCATTGAGTTTATTCTTGAACGCCCACTTGGTTCCAATAATGTTTTTGTTTGGTCTGGATACCAGATCCCAAACATCATTCCTTTGAAATTCATTCAGCTCTTCTTGCATTGCAAGTATCCAACCTTCCTCTGCCAAAGCTTCATCAAAATTGGTTGGTCTGCATCAACTTCTCGTTCTGGTAGATCTGTAACAGCTTCTTATTCTAATAAATCAACTTATGTTTCTTGTAAATCTGTAACAACTTCTGATTCTGGTAAATCTCCAGATTTGTCTTCTGACTTATCTTGGCTGTTTTTGACTTGATCAGATTTATATTTTGAAGATTTGTCATGTGTTGCTGACTTGCTTGTATCCTCTACCTTTCCAGGTACTGCTGTTTCTACTGCTTCTGCTCCCTTTGGTTCTGGTGAACCTACACTATCTTTATCTTGCTTTGATTTGTCAAGATCAAGCTATTTGTTATATATCATAATACAAATCAAATAATTTAAAAATGAACTCAATACAACCAAACCATTAATTCTGCTTCTGGTGGTTTCTGCTTGATTTTGAAACCACTGAAATACTATTTCTGTTGAAGTGTTCACATTACGTGAATCACTTGGTTCCTCTGACAGTTTGAAAACCTGCAGAGTACTTATCTAGCTTTGATTTTTAAGATCAAGCTTCTTGTTATCACATTAAACATAAATATCAAACAATAATAGTATCTATAGCAAGATGTAACCTCTATCTTAGCAGTTTCGGTTTTACTCTGAAAATCCTCATGTTTCTGATTTTCAGATTCTGAATCTGTATGTTCTGTGATTAGATGGTTTGGATGAGGGTATTTGAATTCCCTTCCAGGTTTGTAGTCTTGATGAATTCCCGTTATGGCTAGACTTTCATATTGGTTAGAAGAACTCTCTTGATTCTGATTCTTCTCTTTCTGCTTTGGCTGATACACCATGTTCCTCTGGTGATTCTGGAACTTATGGTGATTCTGGTGATTCTGATAACCTTGATGATTTTGGCGATTCTGGTGATTTGGATGAATCTGGTGATTCTGATGATTCTGATAATTCCTGTTCTAGTTATGGTTCGGGTTTTGGTACTGATTCTGATTCTGGTTCTAGTGTTGG
Organism: Cicer cuneatum; assembly: GCA_037974295.1. Classification (NCBI taxonomy): domain Eukaryota; kingdom Viridiplantae; phylum Streptophyta; class Magnoliopsida; order Fabales; family Fabaceae; genus Cicer; species Cicer cuneatum. The sequence goes on along the minus strand of JBBPBO010001984.1, from coordinate 31,331,897 downwards.
TTCTGGTTCCTGTTCCTGTGCCTCTGATACTGGTTCCAGTTCTGGTCTAGTTCCAGTTCCTGTTCTGATTTTCGTTCCAGCGTTGGTTCAGGTTCTAGTTCTAGTACCTTTGATACTAGTTCCAGTTCTGATTCTGGTTCCAGTTCCTGTTCTGATTCGTGTAATGTGTGTGATTTCTTTGATATTTCCTATTCCTCCTATGATTCTAGTTCTGGTTCTGATAGGTATTGTGTTGACTAGTTCTTCTTCTACCAGAGTCAATTTGCTTATGTTTGGTAGATGTTGGAACATAAACCTTCTTCTGCTTGTGCATTGCCAACATCCATTGTCCAAACACCATTGTTGGTGTCTCCTTCTGGTTGCTCAGAATATCTGCAACATAGACAATTTGATCTTTTGGTACCCGTAACTGATTGGGTCCAGGTTTGTTAGTTTTAACAGCTCTCTGATCTTGTTCAGATTTTACGATTGGACAAGATAATTCAGAGTGACCTTTCTTAGCACAAACAATACATAAAACATCAGAATGAACAGTTTTAGTTTCAGCAATAGTTTATGTAGAACCAATACGTCTCTTTCCCGTGTTACTAATTCCATAAATGATACATGCATATATTACTTTTAGAAGTGGTACAAATATTACTTTTGAGAGTTTGGTTTTCAGATTTGAGTCTTGCAACTTCAGTTTTAAAATCCTTGTTTTCAGTTCCATACTCAGATTTTTGATTCTTTAAAACTTGGACTTCTTTGGTCAGATTTTTCTTATCTTCCCTAATAGTTTTCAATTTTAAGGACATCTTATTGTTTGCATTTAAGAAATCTTTTAAAGCCTCAATTAATTCAGATTTAGTGAGATCAGAAAATACCTCATTGTCTTCATCTTCTGAATCTGTTCTAGAGCCTGAGCTGTATCCAGAACTTGAGTTGGTTTGAGCCATCAGAGCCATAATTGCTTCCTCTGATGTGCTTCTAGACTTACCTGAATGAATGCTTTCATCATTCTTCCTTCTGCCTGCTTTCCTTCCTGAAACTGTGCCTTTGGGAAATCCAAAGGCAGACCTGATGTGTGCCATCATTGTTGTTTTTGCCTCTTCTTCATCAAAAGATTCTTCTTCTGATTCTGATACATCCCAGGCTGCCATCAGACCCTTCTTTCAAAATCTGGAACTCTTCTTGTGCTGCTTGCCTTTTTCCAGATTTGGACATTTTGATTTGATATATCCAGGTTCGTTGCATTCATAACAGATGATGTTCTTCTTGTCAGATTCTTCCTTTCCTTTTCTGTTTTGTTTCTTCTTGGAGCCTCTCCTTTTCCTGTTTTCCAAGATCTTAACCATCTGTTTGGTTAAGTAAGCCATATCATCACAGTCATTGTCGCTATTCTCTAATTCTGGTGCTGCCCTTAGAGCTTTCTTTTGTTTCGACTTCAGGGCCAGATTCTTCTTCTTCTTTGGATCATCTGCTTCTAGTTCTATTTCATGAGACTTGAGTGAGCTGATTAGATCTTCAAGTCTTAAGTTATTCAGATCTCTGGCTTGCTGAACTGCAGTAACCATTGGTCTCCACTTGGTTGGTAAGCTTCTTAGAATCTTCTTGACATGATCTGCTGTTGAATAGCTTTTCTTCAAGACCTTCAGTCTAGATATCAGAGTCTCGAATCTACAGAACATTTCATCAATGTCTTCATCATCTTCCATCTTAAACATCTCATACTGTTTGACCAGTATGTTAGCCCTTGTTTCTTGAACCTGCTGACTTCCTTCATAGGTCAGAACCAGACTGTCGAATATGCTTTTTGTTGTGTTCTTTATCTGTGCATCTGTCAAATTCCTTGAATGTGATGCACTGATCATGTTGGTTCTGGACTTGTGATGCAGTTTATATAACTTGCTCTGGCCTTGTTTCATATCTTCCATGTCCAATTCTTTAGTTGAATCTCCTGGAACAGTAGGTGCAGTGTATCCTTTGACTACCAGGTTCCATAATTCAGGATCTTGAAATATGAAAAAACTTCTCATTCTGTCCTTCCAATACTCAAACCTTTCTCCATCAAACAGTGGTGGTCTATTGATGTTGCCTCCCAAATCATATTTGGATTCTGCCATGTTGAACCCCTTGGAACATTCCTCAAACACTGTTAAGTGCTCAACCTTGAGACCGAGCTCTGATGCCAATTGAAGGTGCAAACACGAGAAGGGGGTTGAATTGTGTTTGACTAACTTGATTACTTTTTCTATTTTTGCAGTTTTATCACAAAACCTGATGTATGAATCAAATAGAGTTAGCAGCGGATATAAAGTAAAAATAAAAACACAGAATTTTATACTGGTTCACCGTTAACGAGGCTACGTCCAGTCCCTTCACTTTGAAGGATTTCACTAATTCAAACCCTTGAATTACAACAATACCACTGACCCTCCAAGTGAGTCTTCTCAAACAGTCTAACAATCCTAGACTTTTGAGGAATACAACACCTTGACTTCTCAAGTCAAGTCTTCTCCTACCAATCTGACAACCCCAGATTGTAGAAGGAATTACAATGCCTTGAATCTAATTGCTAAGTAATCTGCTACCCCTTCTGACTCCCTTAGATTGTAGACTCTACTTCAACAACTTAGATCTGACATAAGGGAAAGAAAAACATGAGTGCTTGTTTATGGAAAGCTGAAACTCACAATTAACCTCGCTGAAAATTTGAGTGTTTGCTTCTTGAAGTGTACGACTTTTTTTTATTTTCGATGCTAAGTCTTCTGCCTTGAGCCTCTTTTTATAGATCTGAATTAAGGTCTCTTCCATGCTTAAATTCGAGCTGTATCTTGTCTGGATTCTCTTGCAAAAATAACTTGGCCAATCGGGTTTCTCTTAAATAAAAAACATATATTTTTAGCTCCAGATATGCATTCGAAAATAACTTTGGCCAATCCTGCTCTTGATTAATTCTGGATTAAATCTTTCTTCCCGCCAAAAGCTTCTGAATTCCCAAAAGACTTTTATTTATTTTTGTATCAAATCCTTTTAATACATTGATTAAATCTTGACCGTTTGATCTTCTGCTCCCGTCCACATCTAGACCATACAAACTGATCTGCTGTGATCCTCTAATTTTGGCAAATACTGGACCACACGTTTTGATCTTCAGATCTCGCCCAACACTGGGCCATATGCTTAAATCTGGGCCATTGATCTGAACATCTTCCCTCTGATCTAGACCAATTCTAGACTAGGTTTGGATTGAACTGAAATTAAGTCTGGACATAGGATTTTTAATCTGGACATTTACCTTCTGATCTAGATTGTAAGACCCTTAAATTTAAAAATTTAATTATGGATTTAATATTAAGTGTATTTTGAGGATATTTGTAAAATATTTAATATATATATATAAATATTTATTTTGGAAGTTGAATTAAAATTATTGGATGAAGGATAAATTAATTAAATTACGAGTAATTAAATTATCGGGCAGTTAATTAAGAGAGTATCTGTTAATTACGACGAGAGTGGCTAAGTATATAATGATTAATCAATAGTATAATATTGATGTGTTGGGTGAGGTGGCACCTATGTGTCTATATATAGAGGGGAGAGGCCAGAACAAAAAGGAAAAAAAACACAATTCCCCTCCTCCCTTACTGCATGAAACAATACCCTTCTCCTTCCTCTTCCCATTCAGTTTTCTGTCAGCAAAAAAAAAAAAAAAGAGTTGCTCAAAAGTGAGATTACTTGGAAATCCAAGCACCGAACAACCAAGTGCCCAGAACAAAAGTTGTTCCTCTCCTCATTACGGAGCTAGAGAACTAACTTTGGTAGCGGCAAAGGCAAACAGAAACTTCGCCGACTTTTGTCGCGGAAACGTGAACGGGAGCAGAAACGTAACAGAGGTAAGGGGCACCTTCCACCTTCTAGTTTGCATTTTAGGGCTGTAAATGCATGTTTGATGTGTGATCATATTTTAGTTTCTAGTTTGAAAAACGAAACTATTGTGCATGTTATAAAATGCGAAAAATACATTTTGTTGATGTTTTGGTGATTCTATTGTTTTCTGCTTTGGCTGATACAACATTGCTGTTTTGGTTGTGTGGGAATACTGGAAAATGCTTTGCATGTTGTTTTGGTTGTGTAAGAATACTGGAAAATACTTTGCATGTTGTTTTGATAAATGATCAAAATGTAATCGTTTAAAAATGTCTGTTTTGTTGTGGTTGATATTCTGTTTTTGGTGGTTTAAGCAAAACTGTGAGGTTATTCTGGTGGTGGTGATTATGTTTGTTGCTATGTTGATAACAATCTGGTGTTGATGATGGTTTCAAAAGAAAAGGATTTAAAATGGTGGAAGTGCTTTTCTGAAAAATCTGTTGTTGATGAAACATGTTCTGAATTTTGTGGTTAAGGAAAAACAGTGAGGTTATTATGGTGGTGATGATTCTGCTTTCTGATTTTGTTGTTAAAAATCTGTTGTTGATTGGGTTAATGGTGATTTTTAAAGGAGATGGATTTAAATGGGTGAAGGTGTTTCTGGAAAATCTGTTGATGATGAAAAATGTTTTGAGTTTTGTGGTTTTCAAATGAATGGTGATTTTGTTTTGGGGTTGTGTTGGTTTTTCAAAGGAAAAAAGTTGAAAATGTGTTGAAGTTTCAGGAAATTTTCACTGAAATTTAAAGGTGTATTCGAATACAGCATGAGTGTATTCGAATACAGCCTGCAAAGCTTCTGTTTTATTTAAATTTTTGAACTTGAATTCGAATACAGGCCTCTGTATTCGAATACAGATAAAGGATTTTTGCTTATGACTTAGCATCTTTATTCGGCTACGACCCTGTCGTATTCGAATACAGGATTGCCATTTTTGCCACTGTATTCGAAACTGTATTCGAATACAACTCCATCGTAATCGAATATAGAATGCTGATTTTTCACTATTTTAGCTTCTATATTCGAATACAAGGGAGCTGTATTCTAATACAGATTCGTTTTTTTCAGAAATTCAAGTTTTAAACATGTGTTTATGAACATTAAGTTGTTCCTCTCCTCATCATACAGTGAGGGGTTGGCCTCCTCAGAAGTCAGATCAATAACAAGTCTCGGTCGCTTCGGCGGCGTCGGATTCTCATAACAATCATCGGAGATCCTAGACAGACCCAGAATCTCAGCTGCTACTAGCTTCGGCTCATCAGTCTTCCCTTCTGCCTCAGACTCATGTACAACTCCTCCAATCACTGGGTTGGGAGTCACCACTCCTACGGTGGCCTCCGTCTCAACCCCTCTAACGGAATACGAAACTCCTCAGCATCGTCGAAAATTCCGTGTGCCTCCAATACCAGACGGGAAGGCACAGGAAAGTCTATACTCGCATGAGTGCGCTCTACGAAATCCTCCACGCCGTCAGTCCTGCTCGTCGCTCCAACCACCCCGTGTAAGTCGCCCTGCTTGAGATGGGGTCAAATACCCAAGCAGTACGAGAATAGCGATCAAGGAAGTCCAACGACGTTTCCGTCGTTCGGGTACCCACGGCTGGCATGGGTTTGAGGGGCATCTGAGGGCAAAGCCCAAAGTCCACAATATAATAGCTAGGGTCACCGACCGAAATTAACAATTAATCACACAGCATATATTTCACAGCAACAATTATGTCCATGGTATAACATAGGATGAAGAGGAAAATAATCATGCTCATTTGAATTTTAATGACATATATGCCTTTTCAAAAATAGCAACCAATTATTATAAATTATGTGGTAAGTACAAACAACACCTCAGCAAATCACAATCATTAATTCTGAAATTCAGATTCTTGAACCGTACTCACACATATTCAATTTCCACTCATTCATCATATAATCAAACGTGACCCACTGGTCAATCCCTCAATGCAATATGTATATGCTCATGTATACAATTTTCTTGGAATCACCAAGGTGCAGTCGCTCAACAGACCAGCACATTATGTTTGACATTAACGGCCCTCAAGACCATGGTGCAATCGCTCAACAGATCAGCACCAGTGCAGACGCTCAACAATCCAACACGTTTGACATATACCAAGGTACAATCGCTCAACAGATCAGTACCTAGACCGGTCGCTCAACAGACTAGCACTCGTGCAATCGCTCAACAGATCAGCACGTGGCTGCGCATTTCAGGGTACAAACGCTCAACAGTCCAGTACCAGTGCAGTTGCTCAACAGACCAACACCTATATACCAAAGTACAATCGCTCAACAGATCAGTACTTAGTGCAGACGCTCAACAGTCCAGCACTCGTGCAATCGCTCAACAGATCAGCACGTGGTTGCGCATTCCAGGGTACAGACGCTCAACAGTCCAGTACCAGTGCAGTCACTCAACAGACCATCACTCGTGCAATCGCTCAACAGATCAGCACGTGACTGCGCATTTCAGGGTACAGACGCTCAACAGTCCAGTACCAGTGCAGTCACTCAACAGACCAGCACCTATATACCAAGGTACAATCGCTCAACAGATCAGTACCTAGTGCAGACGCTCAACAGTCCATCACTCGTGCAATCGCTCAACAGATCAGCACGTGGTTGCGCATTACTCTGTGGCCCATTGCGGGTACCACTTGACTAGGCAATGCATGAATATGCAGTGTTTCACTTCTCTAGAAACAGAATGCAAAATCAGATAATTCATGCTTTTTATCATGTTTTAAATATCTCAGCACAGTCAGAATTAACATCATCACAATCATGATTAAACAGTCAATTAATCATTAATACTTTGAAATGTTTTCCCAAACTCTTAAAATTCAAATACGGTGTTCAAAACTGGATTTTCTGGAATTGTACGAATCTGTATTCGAATAAAGCTTCTCTGTATTCGAATACAGAAGCCAAAAACAGTGCATAATTACACTGTATTCGATTACAGCCCTCTGGTATTCGAATACAGAGGCTATCTCAATGCACAAAACACATCTTTCATTACATTAGTAAAGTCTTAAAAACTTTATCACCACCACTTCAAAATATCACCAAAAGTTCCATTTTAATTCCCCACAACAATCCCAACATTCCCCAAACACTCGGGGTTTACAAAACACTCTTAAAAACTAAAATTTCTGGAAGTTCGAATCTGTATTCGAATACAGACCCCTTGTATTCGAATACAGAACCCAAAAACTGCAATTTTAACAATCTGTATTCGAATACAGCATGCCTGTAGTCGAATACAGAAGACAAAACCTTGAAAAATTCAATAATTTCTTCCAGATCCTTAAAGGTTTTCAATACTTCATCCTCTCCTCTTCAAAGATATTTCAAGAAATCCATTTAAAATTACTTTAACCCTTCTCAATGTTCCTAAAACTTTAAAATTCACAAGGTAGAGTTTAAAACTTGATTTTCTGGAAAACACGAATCTGTATTCGAATACAACTTCCTTGTATTCGAATACAGAAGCTAAAAACAGTGCTTCTGGAAAAACACGAATCTGTATTCGAATACAGACCCATTGTATTCGAATACAGAAACTGAAACTAGTGAAAATCTGCATTCTGTATTCGAATACAACATGCCTGTAGTTGAATACAGATGCGAATACAGTGTTAAAATCCCACTTCTGTATTCGAATACGACATGGTCGTAGTCGAATACAGATGCGAATACAGAAGCAAAAATCCTTCCTTTGTATTCAAATACAAGGGCTCGTATTCGAATACAAGTTTGAAAACTTAAGTAAAACAGAAACTTGACAGGTTGTAGTCGAATACACACATGTTGTATTCGAATACTCTTTCGAAAACCAGTGAAATTTTCTTGAGATTTCAACCCTTTTCAAAACTGTTTTCTTTTACAAACAAACAACCAACATTAAAACAGATTCAGCACTTTTTCCAGACAATATTTTCCTCATTAAAAATCCCTTTTCTTTTTAAATCATCAACATCATCAGAATCACTCAAACAGAAACAGAATCAGAGTCATCAACAACAAATCATCAGAAACAGAACCAGAATCAGAATGATTGACACCGAATCATCCATACTTTCAAACCATCAGAATAACATGCAAGCATTTCAGCTTTCACAACACATCAAAATAACATGCAAGCATTTCAGCTTTCACAACACATCAAAATAACATGCAAGCATTTCAGCTTTCACAACACATCAAACATGCAAGCATTTCAGCTTTCACAACACATCAGAATAACATGCATTTTCACAACAGTTTTATGAACATGCATTTTTAAATCATGTTTGAAATAACATTCAAGACATTTTCCACTTTCCCAAATATACAACAAAACTTTTAGTGCATTCAGCCCAAACAGAAATCATCACAGAGCTTTTAAAACATCAAAAATGCATTTTTCATGTCTTTCGAGCATCAGGCAAACCAGTTTCAAAACAGTAATGAAAACACTAGTAATGCCATGAAAATCATGCACTTACAGCCCTAATGCATCTAGAAAGTCGAAGGTGCCCTTACCCTTGTAGCGTGCTCTGCTTCTGCTAAAGTGTGTGCATAAAAAACGGTGAAAACTCCCGCCTGCGTTTGCTGCTACAAAATTGAGTTCTCTAGCTCCGTAATGATGTGGGGATTAACTTTAATACTGGGGGTTTTCTGTTTTGATGCTTGGATTTTCAGGTAATGGTGTTTTGAAGAGTTCCCTCTTTTTCACTTTGAAATCGTGACTGGAAATGGGGAAGGCAGAAACAGCAACAGAATGGGAGGGAAAATGGGGTACTGTTACATGCAGTATGGGCAGTGAGGAAGGAGGGATGGTGTTCTGATTTCACCATCCTTCTCACTCCTATTTATAGGCTTTTGTGGTGCCACCTCACCCAGAAATAATATTAAAATAATGTTGGCTCCTTCAGCACTTAATTGCTTGTAATTAGCCACTAATCCTCAATTAACTGCCCAATTAATTTAATTACCCGTAATCAAATTAATTTAATCTTCATCCAATAATTTGTATTCATCCTCCAAAATAAATATTTATATATATATATATATATATTCACTCAAACATACATATATTAAATATTTTACAAATATCCCCAAAAATACAATTAAAATTAATTGCATAATTTTAATTAAAAATTAAGGGTCTTACATTACTCCCCCCCTTAAATTAGTTTCGTCCTCGAAACTACATATCAGTGAACAACTGAGGATATTGTTCACTCATCTTACTCTCCAGTTCCCAAGTCGCGTCTCCCGTAGTCGGATTCCAAATCACTTTGACTAGTGGGACTTCCTTGTTCCTCAACTGTTTAATCTTCCTGTCTTCAATCCTTATAGGCAATACTTCAAAAGACAGGTTGTCCCTCAACTGAATTGTATCTGGCTCGATCACATGTGATGGGTCTGCAATGTATTTCCTTAACTACGACACATGAAATACGTCGTGAATATTGGACAGTATTGGAGGTAAAGCAATCCGATAGGCCAATGGTCCAATACGCGCAGTAATCTGGTATGGTCCAATAAATTTCGGAGTCAACTTTCTTGACTTAATAGCTCTGCCAACACCAGTTGTAGGCGTGACCCTTAGAAATACATGATCACCCTGCTCAAATTCCAAAGGTCTGCGACGCTTGTCCGCATAACTCTTCTGACAATCTTGTGAAATCTTCATTTTCTCTAGTATCCTCTTGATTTTCTCCGTAGTTTGCTCCACCATTTCAGGTCCAAAATCATACTGTCTCCGTCCTTATACCAGCATAAGGGCGTCTGACACTTGCGTCCATACAAAGCCTCATAGGGTGCCATTCCAATACTCGTGTGATAGCTGTTGTTGTAAGTGAACTCAATCAATGGCAGCACCTCATCCCAGTTTCCTCTGTCATCCAACACACAAGCTCTCAATAGATCTTCCAATGACTGATTTGTTCTCTCAGTCTGTCCGTCTGTTTGTGGATGATAAGCGGAACTCAATTTTAGTTTCGTTCCCAAAGCTTCATGCAGTGCTCCCCAAAAATGAGATGTGAACTTTGGGTCACGGTCCGATACTATACTCGATGGCACTCCATGTAACCTCACAATCTCAGCGATGTAGATCTCTGTCAGCTTATCTACTTTATAAGTGGTCCTTACCGGTAGGAAATGTGCTGACTTCGTCAATCGATCTACTATTACCCAAATAGAATCATTCTTTTTCCTTGTCTTGGGCAGTCCTGTTATGAAATCCATGGAAATGTTGTCCCACTTCCATTCCGGTATGGCCAAAGGTTGCAGCATTCCAGCAGGTCGTTGATGTTCCACTTTCGCTTTCTGACAAGTCAAACAAGCTGATACGTATTCTGCCACATCCCTCTTCATCCTTGGCCACCAGAAATTCAGTCTTAAGTCCTGGTACATCTTGGTCACTTCAGGATGAATACTTAACTTACTCTTATGAGCCTCTTCCAAAATCGCTCTTCTCATCTTTGCAACTTCCAGGACACAAATTCTTCCATTACATCTCAAAATATCATTTGTGCCGATGCTGAACTCAGTTGTCTGTCCTTGCGCTATCAGATTCCTCTTTTCTTGGATCAATGCATCATCTTGCAAGTTTGCAATCTCCTCCAGTAATCCACTCGAAATTGTTATCATTCCACACTTTATCATTCCCGGTGCAAACTTTACGTCCAAATGTAGATCTCTAAATGCTTCCCACAACTCCTGTTGTCTGGCCATTATCATTGAAGATACTGACACGCTCTTCCGACTCAATGCGTCAGCCACCACATTGGCTTTTCCAGGGTGGTACTGCAATGAAAAGTCAAAATCCTTGAGAGTCTCCATCCATTTCTCTGACGCATGTTCAGTTCCTTTTGATCGAACAGATACTTCAAACTTTTATGGTCACTGAACACCGTAAATGTGCATCCATATAAGTAGTGTCTCCAAACCTTTAACGCAAACACTACTGCAGCAAGCTCTAAGTCATGAGTAGGGTAGTTCCGTTCGTGAGTTTTCAATTGTCTTGAGGCGTATGCTACAGCTTTCTTGTGTTGCATCAAAACACATCCAAAACCTTGGTGAGATGCATCGCAGTAAACTTCATATGGTTCCTCCGGCTGTGGCAACACCAATACTTGCGAGGTTGTCAACTTTTCTTTCAACGACTGAAAACTTTCCTCACACTTCTCCGTCCATGCAAACGGCTGATTCTTCTTGGTAAGTTGTGTCAAAGGAGCTATAATCTTGGCAAACCCTTCAATAAATCTTCTGTAATATCCTACTAGTCCGACAAAACTTCTTATGCCCGTGACAGTCTGGGGATGTTTCCAAGCAAGAATTGTCTCAATCTTTGCCGGATCGACAGCGATTCCTTCTTTCGTTATCACATGTCCCAAGAAATTCACTTCCTTTAGCCAAAACTTGCATTTTGACAAATTGGCATACAGCTGCTTTTCGCGTAAGACTTCAAGAACTTGGCGTAAATGCTCTTCATGTTCTTCTTCATCCTTTGAATAAATCAAAATATCGTCGATGAATACCACCACGAACTTGTCCAGAAACGGGATGAAGATCCTATTCATATAGTCCATGAAAATTGCTGGTGCATTCGTAACTCCAAAAGGCATAACGAGATATTCATAGTGTCCGTAACGAGTCTTGAAAGCAGTCTTTTGAATATCTCCTTCTCTTACTCGAATCTGATGGTATCCCGATTTCAAATCAATCTTTGAAAACACTGCTGCTCCCCTCAATTGGTCCATCAAATCATCGATGCGTGGTAATGGATAACGATTCTTGATAGTCACCTTGTTAAGTAGCCGATAATCCACACATAAACGTGAACTTCCATTCTTCTTCTTAACTAGCAACACCAGAGCTCCCCATGGCGACACACTTGGTCTGATAAATCCTTTCTCCAATAATCCTTCAATTTGTCCCTTAAGCTCGTTTAATTCCAATGGCGACATCCGGTATGGCGCAATTGAAATAGGTCCAGTTCTTGGGTGTAAGTCAATGAAGAACTCCACCTCTCTTACCGAGGGTAATCCTGGTATTTCCGTCGAAAATACGTCCGAATAGTCTTTGACTATCATCACGTTTTCTATGTTCACATCCATCTTATATTCGAATACACCTTCGAAAACTAGTGAAATTTTCCTGAGATTTCAACCCTTTTCAAAACTGTTTTCTTTTACAAACAAACATTAAAACAGATTCAGCACTTTTTCCAGACAATACTTTCCTCATTAAAAATCCCTTTTCTTTTTAAATCATCAACATCATCAGAATCACTCAAACAGAAACAGAATTAGAGTCATCAACAACAAATCATCAGAAACAGAACCAGAATCAGAATGATTAACACCAAATCATCCAGACTTTCAAACCATCAGAATAACAAGCAAGCATTTCAGCTTTCACAACACATCAAAATAACATGCAAGCATTTTAGCTTTCACAAACATCAGAATAACAAGCAGCATCACAGAGCAGCAAAATACAAACAGAATGCATTTTTGCATTTCAAAACCATTTTCAAAACAGTTTTATGAACATGCATTTTTAAATCATGTTTGAAATAAAATTCAAGACATTTTCCACTTTCCAAATATACAACACAACTTTTAGTGTATTCAACCCAAACAGAAATCATCACAGAGCATTTAAAACATCAAAAATGCATTTTTCATTTCTTTCAAGCATCAGGCAAACAAGTTTCAAAACAGTAATGAAAACACTAGTAATGCCATGAAAATCATGCACTTACAGCCCTAATGCATCTAGAAAGTGGAAGGTGCCCTTACCCTTGTAGCGTGCTCTGCTTCTGCTAAATTGTTTGCGTCAAAAATGGCGAAAACTCCCGCCTGCGTTTGCTCCTACAAAACTGAGTTCTCTAGCTCCGTAATGATGTGGGGATTAACTTTAATACTGGGGGTTTTCTGTTTTGATACTTGGATTTTCAGGTAATGGTGTTTTGAAGAGTTCCCTCTTTTTCACTTTGAAATCGTGACTGGAAATGGGGAAGGCAGAAACAGCAACAGAATGAGAGGAAAAATGGGGTACTGTTACATGCAGTATGGGCAGTGAGGAAGGAGGGATGGTGTTCTGATTTCACCATCCTTTTCACTCCTATTTATAGGCTTTTGTGGTGCCACCTCACCTAGAAATAATATTAAAATAATGCTGACTCCTTCAGCACTTAATTGCTTGTAATTAGCCACTAATCCTCAATTAACTGCCCAATTAATTTATTTACCCGTAATCAAATTAATTTAATCTTCATCCAATAATTTTTATCCATCCTCCAAAATAAATATTTATATATATATATATATATATATTCACTCAAACATACATATATTAAATATTTTACAAATATCCCCAAAAATACAATTAAAATTAATTCCATAATTTTAATTAAAAATTAAGGGTCTTACAGGGAAACATTGGGAAGACTTGTGATGAATTAACATGGAGTTTTTGAGATAGTTTTGAAGTGGTGATGATGAGGTTCTTAAGATCATTATTGATGTTGTGAAAAATGTTGATTTTGCACTGTTTTAGCTTCTGTATTTGAATACAAGAAAGCTGTATTCGAATACAGAGTGTTGATTTTGCACTGTTTGAGCTTCTATATTCGAATATAAGGAAGCTGTATTCGAATACAAATTCGTTTTTTTCCAGGAAACTCAGTTTTAAACATGTGTTTATGGACTTTAAGAGTTGTGGAAACATTGGGAAGACTTGTGATGAATTAAAATGGAGTTTTTGAGATAGTGTGAAGTGGTAATGATGAGGTGCTTGAATATTTTTGTTGATGTGATGATAATGAAATTATTTGGGTTGAGGTGATTTTGGGAAATGATGGAAAGGCTGAATTTTGCTGATGTTTGCATACTGTTTTCAGTGAAGAGAAAACACTGCATGTGCATGCATTGCATAGTCAGGTGGTGACCGTGATGGGCCACAAAGTAATGCGTAAAACGTGCTGGTCTGTGAGCGACTGCACGAGTGCTGGTCGGTGAGTGACTGCACTGATACTGGTCTGTGAGCGACTGTACCTTAGTATACGTGAAACGTGATGGTCTGTGAGCGACTGCACGAGTGCTCGTCTGTGAGCGACTGCACTGGTGCTGATCTGTGAGAGATTGCACCATGGTCATGCTGGCCATTTAAGTCTAACTTATGTAAATCATGCTGGTCCGTGAGAGACTGCACGTGTGCTGGTCTGTGAGCGACTGCACCTTGGTAAATCCAAGAAGTTGAGTACATGAGCATATACATATTGCATCAGGGTGGTTGACCGGTGAAATATGATTGGATATGATGTTGACAAATGAAAATCGATGTGTGTAAGTACCTTATGAAATTTTGAATGTCTGATGAATTGGTGTGATTGCTAAATTGATATTTGTGCTTACAACTTGATTTTCATATTAAATTGGTTGTTGTTTGAAAAGGCATACATGTCATGAAATTTCAAAATGAGCATCCTTAATTATCATCATTGTTATATGATATGCCATGGATATATTTGTTACTGTTGATATAAATGCTATGTGTTATTTGTAAATTTTGGTCTGTGACCCTTTACTATTATTGTGGTAAATTGGGCTTTGCCCTCAGATGCCACCCGAACCCATATCACCAGTGGGTCCCCACACGACGGAAACGTCGCTCGATTTCATTGATCGTCTCCTGCCTACTGCTTGGGTATACGATCCCATCTCAAGCAGGGCGACGTACACGGGGAGACTGGCAAGGACCTGCAGGACTAACGGGGTAGTGGACGATGTGGAGCACACCCATACGAGGATTGACTTCCGGTGCCTTCCAAATTGGTATTGGAGGCGCACGGAGTTTTTGAGGACGTGGAGGAGCCGACGAGAGGGGTTGAGACGGAGGCCACTGTAGGTGTGGTGACTCCTAACCCGGTGACTGGAGGAGGTGTACATGAAACTGAGGTGGAAGAGGAGAACCAAAGACCGACGCTAGTAGTAGATGATGTTCCGGGTCCATCTAGGATATCCGATGATTGTGTTGAGATTTCGGCACCGCCGAAGCGACCCCAATTATATGTTGATCTGACTTCGGAGGAGACTGATCCTTCCTTATATGATGAGGAGGAGGACATTACGTCAAGGCGAGCTGCGGAGTCGGACGAGACTTGCATGGGCTGCGGAGTTTAGTGCATGATCAGTTTAGACTTTTTGTATAGGGTCCTGATTTCGGTGGATGAAATTGTTTATTTTGGGAATTATTGTATAACTTTTCCGCTGATCTCTTCTACACTCTGGTACTGTTTAGTGGGCCACAGGCCAGGTGTTCTTTTTGAGATGATATGACACTGTCTTTATGAAATATATAAACGTTTATTTTTAATTCCCAAAGTTTAAGTACTTAGTGATATTATGACGAAATTATTTAATTACGTTCATCGATGGAATTACGACGTACTATTTTATGAAATGATTTAATTTTAATTTGACTTTAACTATTTTGAATTAATAATTTAGAAAATTCCTTTTACTTATTTTAAAAAAAAAAAGTACACTCGCGCTGTGTTTTAAACTCGGGGTGTTACAATTGTGGTATCAGAGCATTTGGTTAAAGTTTTGGGTTAAAGCTCTGGTTAAATTATTGGTTTTGAGTCATTATCTGATCATGCATAGGAGCAAGTAGTTAAAGTGTCAAGTCTTGTGTAAGTTGTGGTGTGACTGAAGTGATGATGGTTTGTAGGAAACAATGCCTCCAAGGAGAGACGACACCGCAAGAGCCAACGTCAGCTGGCAAGATAGGATGGCTGAAGCAATGAATAACATGGTTGCGTCTGTTGCTGCACAGACGGCTGCGAAGACTCAATGTGATCTAGAGAGAAGAGAAAGAGAGATTTGTGCTGCTGAATCAAGAGGACTAGAGGATTTTCGTCGTCATAATCCTCCAAAGTTCAAGGGTGATGAGGGTCCAGAAAGAGCGGATCAATGGATTCAGGAGATGGAGAAAACCTTTGAAATGATTAATTGTCAGGCAGCGGTAAGGGTCAACTATGCTACATATCTGCTGATAGGGCATGCAGAGTATTGGTGGAGGAGTACAAGGCTACTGATGGGGTCAGCTCATGAGGAGGTGAACTAGGAGTCGTTCAAAAAGAAGTTTTTGGACAAATACTTCCCGATGAGCACTAGAACTAAGTTGGGTGATGATTTACTGAAATTGCACCAAGGAAACATGATGGTGGGTGAATATGCAGCTAAGTTTAAATCTCTATCAAGGCATTTCAGATTTTTCCGCGAAGAGGTGGATGAACAGTTTATGTGCCATCGTTTCCAAAATGGACTGAAATATGAGATTCAAGACTTTGTTTTACCCTTGGGGATTCAACGTTTCCAAGCATTAGTGGAGAAGTGTAGAGAAGTTGAGGAAACGAAGAACATGAGGGCCAACAGAGGACGGAACTTTAATTTTGAAGGGCCTAGTTGGATGCACTATCAGAACAATAAAGGAAAGCAGGTTGCTAAGCCATATAACCGACCACAAAACAACAATAGAGGCCAGAATCGGCCGGGAAATCAGTATTTTGGATGACAATTGGGACAAGGAGTCCGATGTGGGAAAGAGGGACATATTGCTACTGCTTGTACCACAAAGGATCCTATATGTTTCAATTTCCAGAAACCAGGACACGTTGCAAGGGATTGCCGGGTTCCGAAGGTGGAACCAACAGTGAACGCAACTAGGGCTACTCGTCCTATTGCTAGGGGACGCGTCTATCACATGGGTGCTGAAGTTGGGAGTCAAGCTCCTAATTTAATCCAGCAAGATTGCAAGATTGCAGGTAACACACTAACTGCACTTTTTGATTCAGGGGCAACCCATTCTTTCATTGCTATGGACTGTGTGAATCGTTCGAAGTTATCTGTGTCTGCTTTACCTTTTGATTTGGTTGTTTCCACACCTACTAAGACTTTGACCTTAAATTCTGCATGTTTACACTGTACTGTAACGATTCAGAATAGAGATTTCCTGGTTAATTAATCTGTCTACCCCTGCAATCACTCGAGATCATTCTCGGCATGGATTGGATGACGTATAATTACGTAGTCTTGGATTGTGCTCGCAAATTAGTTCTTTTCCCCAAACCTGGAGTCGTTCGGTATTTGGCTGCTAACAAACTCGAAGTATCTCTAAGAGAAGGAACTCAAGAATTTTTATCATTGGCTAACGTGGAGACCAAGATGGATGTGAACATAGAAGATGTGATGTTAGTCAAAGAGTATCCGGACGTATTTCCAACAGAAATTTCAAGATTACCCCGGGTAAGAGAGGTGGAGTTCTTCATTGATTTGCACCCAGGAACTGGACCTATTTCAATTGCGTTGTATCGGATGTCACCATTGGATTAAGCGAGCTTAAGGGTCAAATTGAAGGTTTGTTGGAGAAAGGATTTATCAGACCAAGTGTGTCGCCATGGGGAGCTCCAGTGTTGTTGGTTAAGAAGAAGGATGGAAGTTCGCGCTTATGTGTGGATTATAGACAACTTAACAAGGTGACTATTACGAATCGTTATCCTTTACCATGCATCGATGATTTGATGGACCAATTGAGAGGAGCCGCGGTGTTCTCAAAGATCGATTTCAAGTCAGCATACCATCATATTTGGGTAAGAGAAGGAGATATTCAAAAGACTGCTTTCAGGACTCGTTACAGACATTACGAATATCTCGTTATGCCATTTGGAGTTACGAATGCGCCAGCAATTTTTATGAATTATATGAATAGAATCTTTGGCCCATTCCTAGATAAATTCGTGGTGGTGTTCATCAATGATTTATTGATTTATTCAAAGGATGAAGAAAAACATGGAGAGCATCTGCGTCAAGTTCTTGAAGTCTTACACGAGAAGCAATTGTATGCCAATTTGTAGAAGTGCGAGTTTTGGCTGGAGAACGTGAACTTCTTGGGACGTGTGATAACAAAAGAAGGAATTGATGTGGATCCAACAAAGATTGAGACAATTCTTGCCTGGAAACAGCCTCAGACTATCACAGACATACGTAGTTTTGTCGGACTTGCAGGATACTACAGGAGATTTATTGAAGGATTTGCTAAGATTGTAGCTCCTTTGACACAACGCACTAGAAAGAATCAGCCGTTTGCATAGACGGAGAAGTGTGAGGAAAGTTTTCAATTGCTTAAGGAAAAGTTGACAACCTCACCAGTATTGGTCTTGCCACAGCCAGAAGAACCATCTGAGGTTTACTATGATGCATCTCACCAAGGTCTGGGATGTGTTTTGATGCAACACAAGAAAGTTGTAGCCTACGCCTCAAACAGTTGAAAACTCACGAACGAAACTATCCTACTCATGATTTAGAGCTTGTTGCTGTAGTGTTTGCATTAAAGGTCTGGAGGCACTACTTAAATGGATGCACGTTCATGGTATTCAGTGACCATAAAAGTTTGAAGTATCTGTTCGATCAGAAGGAATTGAACATGCGTTATAGGAGATGGATGCAGACCCTAAAGGATTTTGATTTCACATTGCAGTACCACCCTGGGAAAGCCAATGTGGTGGCTGATGCATTGAGTAGGAAAAGTGTATCTGTATCTTCAATGCTAATGGCCAGACAACAAGAGTTGTGGGAAGCATTTAGAGATCTACACTTGGACGTAGAGGTTGCACCAGGAATTTTAAAGTGTGGAATGATAAACATTTCGAGTGGACTACTTGAAGAGATTACGAATTTGCAAGATGACGCATTGATCCAAGAAAGAGGAACCTGATAGTGCAAGGAAAGACGATTGAGTTCAGGATCGGACCAGATAATGTTCTAAGATGTAATGGAAGAATTTGTGTACCGGGAGTTGCAGTTATGAGAAGAACGATTTTGGAAGAGGCTCATAAGAGCAAATTGAGTATTCATCCTGGAGCGACCAAGATTTACCAATACTTAAGACAAAATTATTGGTGGCCAAGAATGAAGAGGATGAAGAGGGATGTAGCGGAGTACGTATCGGCTTGTTTAACTTGTCAGAAAGCGAAAGTGGAACATCAACGACCTGCTGGAATGTTGCAACCTTTGGATATACCGGAATGGAAGTGGGATAGCATTTCTATGGATTTTATAACTGGATTGCCCAAGACATGGAAAAAGAATGATTCGATTTGGGTAATAGTGGATCGATTGACAAAATCCGCACATTTCTTGCCGGTAAAGACCACTTATAAGGTAGATAAGCTGACGGAGATCTACATTGCCGAGATTGTGAGATTACACGGAGTTCCATCGAGTATTGTATCGGACCGTGATCCAAAGTTCACATCTCATTTTTGGGGAGCGCTGCATGAAGCATTGGGAACGAAACTGAAATTGAGTTCAGCTTACCATCCGCAAACAGACGGACAGACTGAAAGAACAAATCAGTCCTTAGAAGATCTATTGAGAGCATGTGTGTTGGATGATAGAGGAAATTGGGATGAGGTATTGCCATTGATTGAGTTTACTTACAACAATAGTTTTCACACAAGTATTGGAATGGCACCCTATGAGGCTTTATATGGACGCAAGTGTCAGACGCCTTTATGATGGTATAAGGACGGAGAAAGTATGATTGTTGGACCTGAGATGGTGGAACAGACTACAGAGAAAGTCAAGAGGATACAAGAGAAAATGAAGATTTCACATAATCGTCAGAAGAGTTATGCGAACAAGCGTCGCATGCCTTTGGAATTCGCGCAGGGTGATCATGTATTTCTAAGGGTCACGCCTACAACTAGAGTTGGCAGAGCTATTAAATCAAGAAAGTTGACTCCGAAATTTATTGGACCATACCAGATTACTGCATGAATTGGACCAATGGCTTATCGAATTGCTTTACCTCCAATACTGTCCAATATTCACGACGTATTTCACGTGTCGCAGTTAAGAAAATACATTTCGGATCCGTCACATGTAATCGAACTTGACACAATTCAACTGAAGGATAACCTGTCATTTGAAGTATTCCTTGTAAGAATTGAAGAGAGGAAGATTAAACAGTTGAGGAACAAGGAAGTCCCACTAGTCAAAGTGATTTGGAATCCGACTACGGGAGACACAACTTGGGAATTGGAGACTAAGATGAGGGAACAATATCCCCAGTTGTTTATCGACATGTAATTATGGATTTAAGGGGGGTAGTAATGTAAGACCCTTAAATTTAAAAATTTAATTATGGATTTAATATTAAGTGTATTTTGAGGATATTTGTAAAATATTTAATATAAATTTAAATATTTATTTTGGAGGTTGAATTAAAATTATTGGATGAAGGATAAATTAATTTAATTACGAGTAATTAAATTATCGGGCTGTTAATTAAGAGAGTATCTGTTAATTACGACGAAAGTGGCTAAGTACATAATGATCAATAAATAGTATAATATTGATGTGTTGGGTGAGGTGGCACCTATGTGTCTATATATAGAGGGGAGAGGCCATAACAGAAAGGAAAAACAAACACATTTCCCCTCATCCCTTACTACATGAAACAGTACCCTTTTCCTTCCTCTACCCATTCAGTTTTCTGTTAGCAAAAAACAAAAAACAAAAGAGAGTTGCTCAAAAGTGAG
This sequence comes from Cicer cuneatum, assembly GCA_037974295.1. Taxonomy (NCBI): domain Eukaryota; kingdom Viridiplantae; phylum Streptophyta; class Magnoliopsida; order Fabales; family Fabaceae; genus Cicer; species Cicer cuneatum. The sequence continues at coordinate 31,311,364 of JBBPBO010001984.1, read as the reverse complement.
ATTACTTGGAAATCCAAGCACTGAACCACCAAGTGCCTAGTACAAAAGTTGTTCCTCTCCTCATTACGGAGCTAGAGAACTAACTTTGGTAGCGGCAAACCCAAACGGAAACTTCGCCGACTTTTGTCGCGGAAACGTGAACGAGAGCAGAAACGTAACAGAGGTAAGGGGCTCCTTCAACCTTCTACTTTGCATTTTAGGGCTGTAAATGCATGTTTGATGTGTGATCATATTTTAGTTTCTGGTTTGAAAAACAAAACTATTGTGCATGTTGTTATAAAATACAAAAAATGCATTCTGTTGATGTTTTGGTGATTCTGTGATGTTTACTGCTTTGGCTGATACAACATTGCTGTTTTGGTTGTGTGGGAATACTGGAAAATGCTTTGCATGTTGTTTTGGTTGTGTAAGAATACTGGAAAATACTTTGCATGTTGTTTTGAGAAATGATCAAAATGTAAACGTTTAAAAATGTCTGTTTTCTTGTGGTTGACATTTTGTTTTGGGTGGTTTAAGCAAAACTGTGAGGTTATTCTGGTGTTGTTGATTCTGTTTGTTGCTATGTTAATAACAATCTAGTGTTGATGATGGTTTCAAAACAAAAGGAATTAAATGGTGGAAGTGATTTTCTAAAAAATCTGTTGTTGATGAAAAATGTTCTGAATTTTGTGGTTAAAGAAAAACAGTGAGGTTATTCTGGTGGTGATGATTCTGCTTTCTGATTTTGTTGTTAAAATTTGTTGTTGATAGGGTTAATGGTGATTTTTAAAGGAAAAAGATTTAACTGGGTGAAGGTATTTCTGGAAAATCTGTTGATGATGAAAAATGTTGAGTTTTGTGGTTTTCAAAAGAATGGTGATTTTGTTTTGGTGTTGTGTTGGTTTTTCAAAGGAAAAAAGTAGAAAATGTGTTGAAGTTTCAGGAAAATTTCACTGAAATTCGAAGGTGTATTCGAATACAGCATGAGTGTATTCGAATACAGCCTGCAAAGCTTCTGTTTTATTTAAATTTTTGAACTTGTATTCGAATACAGGCCTCTGTATTCGAATACAGATAAAGGATTTTTGTTTCTGACTTAGCATCTGTATTCGGCTACGACCCTGTCGTATTCGAATACAGGATTGCCATTTTTGCTACTGTATTCGAAACTGTATTCGAATACAACTCCATCGTAATCGAATACAGAATGCTGATTGTTCACTATTTTAGCTTCTGTATTCCACTACAAGGGAGCTGTATTCGAATACAGATTCGTTTTTTTCCAGAAATTCATGTTTTAAACATGTGTTTATGAACTTTAAGAGTTGGGGAAACATTTGGAAGACTTGTGATGAATTAAAATGGAGTTTTTGAGATAGTTTTGAAGTGGTGATGATGAGGTTCTTGAGATCTTTATTGATGTTGTGAAAAATGCTGATTTTGCACCGTTTTGGCTTCTGTATTCGAATACAAGGAAGCTGTATTCGAATACAAAGTGTAGAATTTGCACTGTTTGAGTTTTTGTATTCGAATACAAGGAAGCTGTATTCGAATACATATTTGTTTTTTTCCAGAAAACTCAGTTTTAAACATGTGTTTATGAACTTTAAGAGTTGTGGAAACATTGGGAAGACTTGTGACGAATTAAAATGGAGTTTTTGAGATAGTGTGAAGTGGTAATGATGAGGTGCTTGAATATTTTTGTTGATGTGATGATAATGAAATTATTTGGGTTGAGGTGATTTTGGGAAATGATGGAAAGGCTGAATTTTGCTGATGTTTGCATACTATTTTCAGTGAAGAGAAAACACTGCATGTCGATGCATTGCATAGTCAGGTGGTGACCGCGATGGGCCACAAAGTAATGCGTAAAACGTGCTGGTCTGTGAGCGACTGCACTAGTACTGGTCTGTGAGCGACTGTACCTTGATATGCGCAAAACGTGCTGGTCTGTGACCGACTGCACTGGTACTGGTCTGTGAGCGACTATACCTTAGTATACGTGAAACATGCTAGTCTGTGAGCGACTGCACGAGTGCTGGTCTGTGAGCGACTGCACGAGTGCTGGACTGTGAGCGACTGCCCTGGTGCTGATCTGTGAGAGATTGCACCATGGTCATGCTTGCCATTAAAGTCTAACTTATATAAATCGTGCTAGTCCGTGAGAGACTGCACGTGTGCTGGTCTGTGAGCGACTGCACGTGTGCTGGTTTGCGGTCTGTGAGCGACGAGAGGGGTTGAGACGGAGGGCACTGTAGGTGTGGTGACTCCTAACCCGGTGACTTGAGGAGCTGTACATGAAACCGAGGTGGAAGAGGAGAATCAAAGAGCGACGCTAGGAGCAGATGATGTTTCGGGTCCATCTAGGATATCCGAAGATTGTGTTGAGATTCCGGCACCGCCGAAGCGACCCTGATTATATATTGATCTGACTTCGGAGCAGACTGATCCTTCCTTATATGATAAGGTGGAGGACGTTACGTCAAGGCGAGCTGCAGAGTCGGACGAGACTTGCATGGGCTGCGGAGGGAATCCCTACTACTGTAGCCTTAGTGCATGATCAGTTTAGACTTTTTGTATAGGGTCCTGATTTCGGTGGATGTAATTGTTTATTTTGGGAATTATTGTATAACTTTTCCGCTGATCTCTTCCGCACTCCGAAACTGTTTAGTGGGCCACAGGTCGGGTGTTCTTTTTGAGATGATATGACACTGTCTTTATGAAATATATTAACGTTTATTTTTAATTCCCAAAGTGTAAGTACTTAGTGATATTATGACGAAATCATTTAATTACGTTCATCGATGGAATTACGACGTACTATTCTATGAAATGATTTAATTTTAATTTGACTTTAACTATTTTGAATTAATAATTTAGAAAATTCCTTTTATTTATTTTATAAAAAAAAAATACACTCGTGCTGTGTTTTTAACTCGGGGTATTACATGGATCAGGTCTGGATTAAATCTGGATATCATTTCTTCTGGTCTGGACTTAGTTTCATACTTTGAACCATGCTATCTTCTAGTCTGGGCCAAATCTGAATTAAATCTTTTGTTCTGGACCAATTAATTTATGCTCTGATCAAGTCTGGATCAAGTATGGACTGATTATCATTTCACTGCCAAGCTATCTTCTGGTCAGAATAACTTCTTGACTAAACCTGACTTATGATTCCTTCTAGTCAGGAACAAGTCTCCCTCAGGCAGGCTTCCTTCTGGTCTTGTCCAGGTCTCCTTCTGGACTCTGCTTCCTTCTGATCTGGGCCAGGAAAGATATCCTCTTATGGTGGTTTAACATCCTGGTGTATCCTCTGGTGCCTTCAGGATGCATCCTCTAGTACCTTCTGGATGCATTATCTGGTGTCTTCTGGAGGTGTATCCTCTGGTATGATTTTATCCTCTGGTAATTTATCTTCTGCCTCTGGTGACTTCATCTTCTGCCTCTGGTAACTTCATCTTCTCTCTCTGGTAACTTCATCTTCTGGTGGCATTTAATATAATAATTCTAAGTACAAAATAAGATTACATGGAGTGCTTTTGTAAACATCAAAATCCTAAGTACTTAGAACTAACTTGGTTCCAACATGTTAGACTTAAGATGCTTCTTGTCTTTCCATATCTTTTGCATGGGACAAGTTAATATATTATGGCATTTGATATGACAAAATGGACAAACAATATTAGATGAAATGAGTTTAGGATTTTGTGTTGGTTCATTAAACCCGACACATTTATTTCTATTTTTTCTTACACCATAAATCATTGAAGCTTGTTTGCTTCTATCTATGCCATTTGCAAGGAAATCTTGACATGGCAGTTCGTATCTAACTAAGTTGTAGACCTTATCCTCTGGTGGTTTTTAAACTTTTTAGTTAAGAGTTAAGTTCTCTCTCTTGAATTTTTCCAAAATCCTTTTTAAGAGAGTTATACCGTTTAGTTAAAACCTAATGAGTTTTCTTACAACACTTCAAATTTGAAGAAACAAACTGATTTGTATTTAAAATTAATTTAAAGTTGCTATTAATTCACGATGAGTTAATTCAGCAAATACCTCTATTTCTTCATCGTATTATGAGTCAGAGTCTATGTTAGTCATTTGAGCCATGTTTGCAAGCTCTTCATCATTAGAGTCATCCCATGTGATCAGACCTTTCCTCTCGGTCTTGGATTCTTTCCTCTGGCTCCTTTTCTCAAGCTTTGGACAATCTGCCTTGAATTGTTCAGGTTCCTTGATTTCAATACATGAGTTTTTTTTTTCTTTTTAGTACCTTTGTCTTTACTCTGGTACTTCCAGAAATCTCATTGGGGAAATGATTTCTTTTTGTTCCAAATGCATTGAATTCTCCTTGAGATGAAGGACAATTCCTCTGCTTTTGAATCCTCGTTATGATCTTTTGAATTATCCTCTGATTCTTCAGCTGCTTGCATGGCTTTCTTGCCTTTGGTTCTAAGAGCCAAAGATTTCTACTTCTTCTTAGGCTCATCGTCTGCTAGTCTAATTTCATGAGACCGGAGGAAGTTGATTAACAATTCCATACATAAATTGTTCATGTCTTTAGCTTCTTGAATAGCAGTGATCTTGGGTCTCCACTTGTTGGGAAGACTCCTAAGTATCTTTTTGACATGGTATGCAATTGTGTAGCTCGTTTGAAGTACTTTAACCCCGCGACTAGAGTCTGAAACTTGGAAAACATCATCTCAAGGTCTTCATCTTCCTCCATACGAAAGAACTCGTAATTTTTGACCAAGAGGTTTGCTTTTACTTCTTGAACCTGGTTTCTTCGATCATAGGTAAGAAATAGAGTATCGTAGATACTCTTACCCGTCTCCTCATTGGTTCATTTGTCAAACTCTTAACAGTAATTGCATTTATCGTAAACGTTCTTGCTTTGTGATGTATTTTATAATGTTTCTTTTACTCAACACTCATATCTTCTCTAGGTATTTCAGTACCATCATCATTGGTATGAGCAATGTACCCATCTTCAATAAAGTCCCAAAGTTCAAGATCTTGGGAAATGAATAAGCTTCTGAGTCTGTCTTTCTAGTACTCAGAGTATTCTCCATCAAACAAAGGAGATTTGTTGATGTTTCCTCCCTTAGCTTCATCACCAAAGTTAGACATTATAAAATAAGGATATTTTCTCAAACACTATAAGTTGCACATGCTCTGAGACCGAGCTTTGATGCCAAATGAAGGTGAAAAACTCGAGAAAAGGATGTTTGAATTGTGCTTTACATTTTAAATTTTCTGACTAACACTGGGTGAAAATAAAGTAAGTAAAAATCAGAGGCAATAAATAGAAGGAATACACATTGATTTATCATGGTTCACCACCAACCAGTAGCTACGTTCAGTCCCTTCACCCTGAAGGATTTAGTCCAATAATTCAAAACCAAATTACTAACACTTAACTTCACAAGTTAAGTCTTCTCAACTTCCAACTTGAAACCTACAAGTCATTGAGGAACAACAGCCATTATTGGGCCAGGTTACAAAGTTTTTTTTTTATTTTGTGTTTTCTCTCAACAAATGATGTAAAAATGTATCTCACAGACTTAACACATTACAAGATAAGATTACAATATAATGCACTAAGTAATTGTGTTCGTTGTTGGTTGTGTTGTTGTGCTCTTCAATGATCTTCTTCTTCCAATGTTCTTCACATTTAATTCTACTTGATTCAATTCAACGAATTTCCCGTTGCTTTCAATTATTCTGATCGTAGCTTTGATATATGTCTAAATATGTTGTTGATTGTTGCCTTGAATTTGAGTCTAATCTTATATTTGAATTTTTATCCAAATACATTGTTGACTATTGCTTGAATTCAATTCTGATCTCAGCTTTTTAATTCATGAATTCGATGTTGGTTGTTGCTTGGATTCCAATCTGTTTTCAATTTGATTTTACATATCCGTTGTCGTGGAGTTAAGACAAGACCGTTTATGTTGATGAGATACTCAATGCGGGGCCATTAATAAAATAACCGACTTACTTAAAAATAGACAAAAGTAACTATTTGGGCATATTTGAATCTTCCAGTATTAGACAGAGGGAACGTATCCTTCATCAGAATTTGTTATGAAATCTTCAAATCATATAAGAGCATATGTCTTCAAAGCATAACAATCTCTAGAGTCATTGACATTTTCAGAGGTGTTGAGTTTTTCAACCATGAAACTGATGCGTTGAATTTTTCTATAGATGCATTGACTTTTCTCTAGAGGCATTCACTTTCCTCAGAGACATCGACTTTCCTTAGCGTTTGACGCTTGCTTGTATTCATTGGAGGCAGAGCTTGATAAGTAGAGTCAAATGATGTTGTGCGAAGGTCAGAGTCAAAGCCAATCATTTGCTGGTTTTGAATTACTGACAGAGGCAACTTTGTAGAGGTAGAGGCGACTTTGTCATGTTTCATATCAGAGTCAAATGCCATTAGCTGCTTTGTTAGAGGTAGCTTATTAGAACATCTTGCATTTACTTTAGAGTCATATCTTTAGAAGCAGATCTTTAGAGTCAGATCTTCAAAGCCAGGTCCTTAGAGTCAGCGGAGGGTGCATGTTCTTCTTCTGATTATTTCCTTTCATCTGATCCATTCTTTTACTTTATTTCTTCTGATCACTTTGTTTCCTCTAATCTATTTTCTACACACTCAATTAAATTATTAGTGTATTAAATTGTTCTCACAAAATACCTTTTGTTGTCATAAAAAAAAATATAAGGAATTGTTCTTCAAACCATCTTGGTTCTAACACCTTTTTCATTCATCATATAAAAGGTTTTCTCATCATTTATAAAAACAAGAATAATTTAACTCATTCCTCATACTCAAGCATTCAAGACCATATCATAGATTGAAAACTTTTTCTTGATCTTATCGGCTCTACATTCTAATAGTGAAGCGATAAACAACAAACAAGGAATATGGTTCGTTAGAGTATCTATTTCAGATACGAATCTATGAGGGGATATCGTTAAATTGCTATTGGGGGTTGAAGAAGTTGTTCTTATGAAAATTCCTAGAGGGGTTTATAGGTCTCTATCTTGCAAGATTGAGGTATGATCTTCATCTTGAAGATAGACTTGTGTTCAAAATTTGGAGGGTGTTCCAAAATTCTATGTAGAAGAGTCTTCATAATTCGTTTGAATAAGGACATGATGTACTCTACGAGCGAGGACGAAGTAGAGGAACCTTCATAATTCGCCATGTGAATCTTTCTATCTCTCACTGTTTAAGTTATGCATTTGTACTTTATTCATGATTTTCTATTTTGTTTTAGAGTTTAGTGGCAAAATCTATTTTGGTGTAAATTTATAGAAAAACTGTTATAATATTTCTCTATTTTGAAATCGTATTTTGGTTTTGAATGTTGAATAAATTTTGTTTTGAACATTGCAATTTAACATCTTAGAATTGATTTAATTTGAATAGAATATGATATAATAGTGTTTCTATTGATTAAGATTCATTGAGTCTTTATTTGATAATATTTGTCATATTTGTGCTATAATCTTTTTTCTATAACTACTTCAATCAATTTTATGTTTTCTTATATAAGTATCTATTGAATTTTGTGTTGTTTGTTTCATATACCATCATCGAATCAATCATAATATCCTATAGGCATAATCAAGGAGTCCATCATATTAAAACATTTTAAATTTCTGTTGTGCGACTTGAAAGTTTTCAAAACTATTTTTTGAAAGTATAAAACTTTGTTCAACCCCCATTCTAGAGTTCGTAGTAGGTCATTATGTGAGTAATAAGTGGCATCACGAGCTGATTCTCTTTGTGGTATAATTCTAACAACTTAAAGAGAAACACAAAATAACCAACAACATAATTCCAAAACCGATGGTTGCATATAATAGAGCGCCGATTTTTAAGGGCAACCATTATTTGTATTGTGAAGAGCGTAAGAAAATCCACATCATATCGTATGATATGGACTTTTGGTTCATAATTGAGAAAATAACATATGTTCCGACTATGGTTCATGGTGGTGAGAAACCATAAAATTACTGGATCGACTAAGATAAGAAAAAAATACAATATTATTGGAAGATGAAGAATTTTCTTACGTCCTTTCTCGAACAAGATGAATATTACCAAGTCTTTCACTACAAGACTACCCAAGAGATGTGGGATACCCTTGAGGTAACTCACGAGGGCACAAGTAAAGTGAAAAGATCTCGAATAAATACTTTGACACAAGAGTATAAACTCTTTTGCATGAAGGATGGTGAAACCATCGCTGAATTGCAAATAAGATTCGCATTCATTGTGAATCGTCTCAATGCACTAGGTAAAACCATTTTAAAGAAAATCTAAAAAAGAAGGTTCTTCTATGTTTGGGTAGAGAATGGCAAACGAAAGTGACAGCAATAGTCGAGTCATGTAATCTTGCTACTTTGACTACAAATATTTGTTTCGGAAAGCTAATCGAACTTGAGCAAAAGTTAAACTGTTTAAAGGAATGTACAAAGAAAAGTAATTTAAGAAGTAGAAGAATGACATAGCCTTGAAAGAAACCTCATCCAAGGACAGAAATGATGAAGATTCGATACAAGCGAGTCGGAAGGACACAAATCAAGCGATGAAGAGATGGGTCTCTTCGTTAAGAGGTAAGTTTCAATTAAAACAAGGCTAAAGACAAATTTAAGAAGGCAAGTAAGAAGGACAATGACAACAATAACTTTATCACATTTTATTTGGGTGGTAAATCCAAACACATCAAGACAGACTGTCTAGAATACCTAAAAAAGTTGATAAACACGATAAAAAGGGCAAAAAAGCTAACATAGTTTGTCAATAAAGTGACGATTCCACATGTGACAACTCCGAAATCGATGATATTTTAAACTTATGTCTTATGGCCAAAAACCATAACAAACATATAAGAGCATTATCAAGTATCTAAATGCTCAACTTATTTATAAGGAAGATTGTCTTTATCTCAACAAGTTAAAAGTTTGATCTCCTAATCTATTCTTCACAAAGTAAAATGTATACTTACATAAAACATTTATTATGTTCCTACAATATAAAATGCTTTAGTTTATCTTTTACATCTTTATGTATATGTTTGCGTTACATGCTTTGATATTTTTTGTCTACAAAATGTGTAGTTTTCATGTATATGCTTTAATATAAATTTGTTTGTTGATAATTGATCTGGAAGCATGCATTAACATAGCATATTTCAGCATATATTTCACTATCAAACTGTATAAATTGATTTATAACATCTTGAAAAAAAATTTCACATTTGGTTCACGACCTCTACGTGAGTCGACTTCACTCATGAATCCACTCACCCGTCAATTATTTTTAATTTTGGTATCAGGCTACTGTTTAAGTGGACCCACTATAGGTGTGAATTGATTCACATAAGTCGTTTTTCAAAATCTGCATACTCTAAGCATCGTTTCGTGCACATGTTATGTAGTTGCCAATCTCTCACTATCAAACTTCGTTAGTACGACTCAAAAATAAAACATCTCCTTCATCTTCCCAAAAATCTCATTAATACCCATTTTATCAACCAAAAATCCCATTAATACTCTTTTTTTTTTCACATAGGGAAAAATTGTTAATGGGTTGTGAAGATTCTCTCCTAAGCTAAGGTTTTTTTTTTTTTTATCTTCAATAGGTATTTTGGAGTACCCTTCTTTGGATTGTTTTGGAGGTTGATTTCTTCAAGTTTTGGATTGTTATCGTTAGTATTCTTTGTCTATAATTATTGAAGAATAGTTGTTATTAAGGTGTGTTTGAAGGTTATTTGGTTAGGTTGTTCAATTTTAGGTTTAGTTATTCAAGGTTGCATTTGATCATATTTCTGCTTGCAAAGTGTTTGATATTTTGTCTGAATGAAAGCACCATGAAAGTGTTTTAAATCTGAGTGACTTGCTTTGCATTTAAATTTGTTGCATTGCATTTTAAAGTGTTTTGTGCTTAATGTATTATGTATTTTCCTGCATGTTTCAAATTTAGTTAATTGTTTTATAATATGTTATCTTTTCATGTTTGTTGAACTTGGTTTTTCATTTGTTCACTTTGAATTATGTTGCCTTGTGTTCGTGTTTTGGATTTGATTTTGTATCCCTTCTTGGTTGTGTGTATGCTTTGGCTATTTGATTGCATCTTTTGGCTCTCTATACTTTATGCGTTGCGATTCATTTTTTTGCATCGTTTGGATTGTATGGTGAATGATTTAAGTTTTTAGCTATTTGTGTTACGCAAGAACTATTTGATATTGTTGGATTGTTCTTTTCTTTTTGATAATGTCAAATGGACAAAAAGAAGCATTTGCAAAATTGTTTAAAGGATTAAGGATTTTTTAAAGTTTGTTTGCACTTTTACACTAATGGAACAAATTTAAAGGGAGCTTTGACTTGCACAATTTTTTTCATCAAGTTTTGCAAAAGTTGCCATTATCAAAAATGGGGAATTGTAATTTTAACGTGTCTCCTTATAAATTTTGTCTTAGACTTGGTATTTTGAGTGATGTCAACTTGATTATTCTAGATAGTGCTTTGAGTGTGTGCTTTGTTGATTCTCGCTTTTCCATATACTTCTTGTGAAGGTGAAAAAATACAAGAAATGTTGGTTTAAATTGTGTTTTTTTTTTTTAATAAATTTTTTTGTAAGACAAGTTTGAAGGTGAAAACACAATAAGGGGGTCTAATTGGGTTTGACTAAGTTAGATTATTTTTGCTAATTTATTTAAAACTGGTTCGGGTTTGGTGACTTAGAATAAAAGTAGTAGCAATTGGGTTAAGTGATCAGAGTTAGAAGTAAAACAAGAATTGTATAATTAAAGTAACACTAGAAATTATCCTGGTTCATCATCAACTTGGTAGCTACGCCTATTCTCCTAACTCAGAAGGATTTAATCCACTAATTCAAAACATGAATTACACCACACCTGACCCCTACAAGCATGTATTCTCAAAACAACCTAACACCTACATACTTTTTTAGGCAAACAAACATCTTCACCCTACAAGTCAAGTCTTCTCCACACAACCTAAAAACCATAAATTGTTGAAGGCAACTACACTTTGACCCTACAAGTGAAGTCTTCTTAACACAACCTAAAAACCTACAAATTGCTTGAGGAATATGAAAGCCATTATGGGTTCTTTTGAGCAAGTGTTTCTCTAGACTTTTGTTGGAACATAGTTGGTTCTTTCAATTAAAGTTTTGATGTTAACAAAAATATTTTATGAAAATCAGATTTTGACTTAAAAGAATCATTAATCAGAGGATGTCAAAAATCAGAGGATGACGTCATTAGAGGATACACCAGAGGATGACGTCAGCAGAAGATACCTCTAGAATATACAATCAGAAGATACCTCCAGAAAATACAAACCAGAAGCAGAAGATGTTACTAGAGGATGACGTCACCAGAAGATAAAAATGCCACCAGAAGATTCGGCCAGAAGATATCACCAAAGGATACATCTAGAGGATACTAGAGGATACCTCTAGAGGATACCAGAGGATCCCATCAGAAGCAAGAATCAAAGGCAAACATTAGAGGATATCATTAATCATAGGATATCATCAAAGGGAAGAAACAATGACATTATTAGAGGATATTATTCTTGCCCCAGATCAGAAGGAAGCATTGTCCAGACTTGGTCCAGACCAGAAGAAAACATAAGTCAGACTTGGTCCATATCAGAAGATCAATGGTCCAGATCAAAAGATCAACAGTCCAAATCAGAAGATCAATGGTCCAGATTAGAAGATCAATGGTCCAGATCAGAAGATCACATAATCGTACATATCAGATCATATGGTCCAAAGTTGGTCGAGATCAGAAGATCATACGGTCAAGAATTTAAATCATGATGCAGATTAGTGAAGACTTGATTAAAATTCGAAGATGACTTGATTGAATTTTGATCAAAGTATTAAGGGGATTTGATTCAAAAATCACTAAAGACTTGAAGGAAATTCGAATGCAATCTGAAGCTAAAAAGATACGGTTTAAAATTAAGAGAAATAGGATTGGTCAACAGAATTTTCAAATGCAATCTGAAGCTAAAAAGATACATTTTGAAATTAAGAAAAATAGGATTAGGCAACAGAATTTCCAAAGGAAATCTGAGCAAGATTCATCTCAAAATAATTTGGACACAACCCAAATTTCAGCTATAAAAGAAGGCTCCAGGCACCAGTAATTTGCATCGAAAAACACATAACTCAAGCTTCAAATTCAAAGTTATTCGAGAGTTTAATAGAGAGAAATACTTGAGTGCAAAAGCAATATATTCTAAGTGTTTTCGAGAGAGAAATTCAGTGCAACAATCAGCTTTCCAAAAGCAACAAAATAGTGCAAGAATCAGTGCAGCAATCAGCTTTCCAAAAGCAACTTTGCAGAGTTCCAAACCTTTGTAATCAAACTCGTTAGAGGTGTAGATTCGTTCTTCAATCAAGGATTATCAGATTGGTAGGAGAAGACTTGACTTGTAGAGTCAAGGTGCTGTTATCATTCCTCAAAAGTCTGGGGTTGTCAGACTGTTTAGGAAGATTGACTTGGAGGGCCAGGTGTTGTAATTCAAAGGTTTTGAATTAGTGGATTGAAGCATTTAGAGTGAAGGGAATGGATGTAGCCAAGTTAATGGTAAACCAGGATAAATCGTTGTGTTCTTATGTTGTTATTATCCGCTGCTGAGTCTGATTCATTATTCATCAAATAATTCACATCAACATTCAAGAAAACAGAAAAAGAATTCAAGTTTGGCAAACACAATTCAACCCCCCTTTCTGGTGTTTGCACCTTCAATTGGTATCAAAGTTCGATCTCAAGACTGAGCACTTTACAGTGTTTGAGGAAACATCCACGGGTTCAACATGTCTGGATTCAATGAAGAAGCTCTAAGAACAGAGTTACACCTAAGAGGGGGGGTGAATTAGGTGTTGGACAATTTTTCTGTTTTTAGAGTTTTAGAGAATGTTTAAGTGACTGTTTAAAGTTTGTTTAATCTTGTTGTGTTAGTAAATGAAAATTGTAAATGACAGAAGGTAAAAACACAGAAATTTATCCTGGTTCCCCTTACAACCAATGGTACATCCAGTCCTCTTGCACCCCACAAGAGATTTTCCAATATCTGTTAGAATAAATACAAGTCTAACCCTAAGACTTCAATTACAAATTCCTAACACTCTGCCTAAGATAGCACACCACTATCTTAGTTTACAACACTTGAAGAAAATACACCACTTTCTTCAAACAATAACTTTAATGATTTTTACAACAATGTTCTTAATTAAGAACAATAGAATATAATAGTTTGTGCAAGGATATCAATCCAATATACTTTCAAGTACAATAGAGAACCTTTCTCAATGATATGAAAATGTAGAGCATGTACTTGAAGTATGAAAATATAACTTTGAAAAGATCACAAAATATTTCAGAAAGTTGTTCAAAGTTCGTGGTAGGATTGATTGGTTTAAAACTGAAGTTTTGAAGTATTTATGTTCCAAGGTAACACTTCAGATCAATGGCAATGATTCCCAAACGTTTTGATGAACTTGTGCAATGTTTCAAAACTGAAAAGTTGCATTGTTTCGAAGTTGTATTCGAATACAGTCCAGGTGTATTCGAATACACTTCTATAACGTTCTGTTTGTATTTGAAATTTGAATGTTTGTAGTCGAATACAACATTCAAGTCGAATACACAAAGCTGTAGTCGAATACAAATGTTTCAAAATAGCTACTGACTTGCAATCTGTATTCGACTACGACACCTCGTATTCGAATATAGATCTTCTGTTTTAGCTTCTGATTTATAGTCTGTATTCGACTACGATACCTTGTATTCGAATACAGATTTCCAGTTTTGTAAAAACTTTATTTTCAAACAAGTTTATGTTATTAAATAATTTCATAAAATATTTTAATGCATATGCTATCAGAAGGTTCTTATAATATTTTACTTCAACTGTATTTTGATTAAATATCAAATGCTTTTACCTAATTATAAATTTGAAAGATAAGTTGCTTAAAATCCTTTTTCTTTTTTATCAAGGATCTTTTTGTCTTCATCAAAAATGTAAATCTTTAAATTTCATTCTCCCCCTTTTTGATGATGACAAAAATCTTGTTGCTTGGATCAAATGTCTTAATTTCTCCCCATAGATGTGTGCTTTCTCCCCCTTGATAAATGTTTTTCTCCTTCTTAAGTGTTGGAGGATCTGCTCAACATAATTAGCAACAACAATATATATACACTTTTTCTCCCCCTTTTGACATTATCAAAAAGGAAGAGGATATCACATAGCAACCAAGATATGCACAAATGTAACAAATAAACAGAGGCAACACATGATATCTGGAAGAAAACAACTTAATTAACGATGTTCAAAATTACAATTAAAATAAACTTAAGAGTATTTAAAACAGGGAAAGTCAAAGTAGCAGAAACAAATAAAAAACTGCAAATAGCCAACTTTAATCATCTGATTTTGGTGGAATATGTAACTGATCAACTTTATCGGTCAGGTCACTAAGTTCTTGATGAAAAAATGAATGTTGTGTATTGATGGTGTTTTCAAGATCTTGGAACTTGTGGTTGAAGGCAGCAGTCATGTTCTAAGTTTGAGTACTGAAAGACTCATTCAAATGTTGGAATTAATCTGTGACAAAAGATTGAAGGAAATTAAGTTTGGCCATGATCATTCTGTTTGTGATGATGTCTTCAGCATGTGCTAAGTTATCTGGTTCTGGTGCTACTGCTGTTGCTGCTTCTGGTGCCGCTTTTGGTGCATCTGCTGAGCCTGTTGTTGGTTCTGCTTCTTCTGCATTCTCATCTTGGGCAGTTGATGAACTTTGTCCAAGATCACCCTTATGAACATAAATTTGAAGTGATTCACTCCAAACTATTTTCATACTGGGCAACACACTTAAGTCCAGCAGATTGTCTTTGGTGGTCTGGTACAGCACCTCACCTGAGCAGTCAACCTTAAAATGATCCAGCATTCTTGTGACTTCTCTGGCATAGGGTAAAGCTATAGAATCTTTTGAAGCATATAGAACTGAATGAACAAAGTATGCCCAATTTAAATCAGCACCTTCAATCATAAAAGTCATAACTTGAAGTTCAAATTCAGAGATATGTGAGTAGTTCCCTGCTTTTGGTATCAAAATGTAACTTAAGAAATAATGTAGTAATTTGTTGTCAACAGTCAGATTACCAAAACCATATCTTTGTCTAGCATACTCCGATCCAGACTGTGTGCGTTTTCTTTCCATAGTGTCTTTGTCAAAATGGCACAATGAGATATAGGCATCATACTTAGTAGTGTTTACCCATTCACATAGATGTCCTGGACACATCTTCTGACCTTCACTAGGTATGTGCAGAATTTCCCCAATAAGCGTAGTGTCTAAATTGATAATGTTCCCTTTAACTTTAGACACTAATCTATTCCCATCATTTTCTAGGTTACAGAAGAAAACCCTAACTACGTCAGGATAAATGGGACCAACAATAAATTCTTCCAATTTTTGAGCGTTCAGCAACTCAGGAAATTTAAATTTAGAAAAGGAGTCAAGCGTACCAATTTTGGGGGTTACCAGCTTTTTGTCAGAGAAGTGTGTTCTGAATCTGTCCAGTTCTTCTGGGGAATGAAGTAATCTGGATAGGTCAGCCATGTTGTCGTTTCTTTGTTTCTTTGAAGGACCCACAAAAGCAACCTTGGTTCTTGGTCCTCTTTTGCGTGCATCCATTCTTGAGAAAATGAAGTTTACGGTGTTTGGGGGATTTAGGGTTTTGATTTTGATTTCACAGTAATCTCAGATGCAATGGATGATGAGGGGGAAGGTTTTGATATGACTGTATGAAGGTTTAGGGATAGGTTTGGATGAAGATTTTGAAGAGAAAAAAAATCAGAGTATTTGATTGTAATCGGCTACCAGTTTTTGTATTCGTAACCTAAAACTGTTAACAATCCCTTTTATATAAAAAAAATTCGAAACTGTAGTCGACTACAGACTTGGCGTATTCGAATACAGATTTTTCTGGGAACGTGTATTCGACTACAACCTGTCTGTATTCGAATACGGCAGTAATAATTTCGTTTCCAAAGTGAAATTTTTAACAATAAACAGCCCAAAAAATATTTTAAACATGTAGCAAAACATACATAGATGTTAAAGAATCAAATATCATGTAAAAGAAGAAAAAAAATTTATAATAAAAATTGCTATGACTTACAAAGCTTTCAAACCGTTTTGAGATAATTCTCATTTAGAATGCTTTGTTTCCTTCTGGATATTGTAGAATGAATCTCTAGGTAATGGCTTTGTAAACATATCCGTTATCTGAGTACCACATTTTTGAGGTTCTTCGTGTGTATTCCTACAAAACAAGTTTATGGTTTTATTTGGTACCCAGAGTGCTTTGGGTCCTTGAATGTTAGTACCTTTCTTGACCCACACATAGTGCCCTTGTGGAACACCAATGTTCCTAAAGTAACAAGCATTAGGTGTGTGACCATTAAGACCACAATAAAAACATTTTGGACTCTTTTCAGGAAAGCATGGTTTCTTTTGAATAATACTTTTCTTAGAACAAAAATGATTCTTTTGAACAGCCATTTCTTTCTCATATTTAGATTGGTTACTTGCGTTTACAAAGGTAGTTTTACCAATACTTGGTTTATCAAATTTTGAGTAACCAAGTCCACTTTTGTCATTTGAATATCTTTGCATGCTAAGTATATTTTCCAATCCAAATTGTCCCTTTTCGTACCTTTCTATAACTCTATTCATTTGGACAATTTTAAAAGAAAGTGAATCACATTTAATGCATGTAGAAATCTGTTTTTGTTTTTCAGAATTTTGTTCCATAGTGTCAATCTTTTCATTTAGGGATAAAATCTGTTTCTTTTGATTTGACACTACTTTGTACAGATTTTTACATTCATTAAGTAGTTCTTTAATGGCTTGTTGTGCATCATTATCTTCAACACAAGAATCATTATTATCATAATAAATAGTATTACTACTAACCTCTTCTTCATTATCAGAATGATGAGATGCCATCAAAGCAACATTAGCGCATTCGTCATTATCTTAATTTGATGAAGAACTTACTTCATTATCTTCCCACGTTATGTATGCCTTTTGAGTTCCTTCCTTCTGTTAGCATTTTTCTTGATAAGGTTAGGACATTCTGCTTTCATATGTCCTTCTTTCCCACATTCAAAGCAAGTGACATTCTGATTTGTAGTGAAGACATATTTCTTCCTGAAGGTTTTTTTCTTCTTAAATGTTTTATCGTTTTGAAGAAACTTACCGAACTTTTTAACCAGCGAAGTGATGTTTTCATCTTCATCTGAAACTTCTTCATTTATTATTTCTTTTGATTCTATTTTCAATGCTATATTCTTTGTTTTCTTCTCCAAATTCTCATTCTTTTCCTGTCTTTCTAATTCTATTTTGTGTTGTTGTAACTTTCCAAAGAGTGCTGAGAGTGACATTTTTGACAAACTTTTCTTTTCAGAAATTGATGTCACTTTTGGCTGCCATGTTCTGGTTAATGATCTTAGAACCTTTAGGTTCAATTCATCATTAGTAAAGTTCTTGCCAAGTGTTGTTATGTGGTTTGTTAAGTGGGAAAAACGTTTCTGCATGTCCAGGATTGCTTATTCTGGTTGCATTCTAAACATTTCATATTCTTGAGATAAAGTGTTTAGTTTTGAACGTTTTACCTCAATTGTTCCTTCATGGGTTACTTCCAGAGTATCCCATATCTCAATTGCTGTTTTGCAGTGGGATATACGAAAGAATTCATCCATACCCAATGCTGATTGTAACATATTTTTTGCTTTCTTATCAAACAGTACTTTTCTCTTTTCATCATCTGTCCACGAGGCTTTTATTTTTATTTCCTCTTTATTGTTGATAACTGTTGTTGGAACATATGGACCGTTTTCTACTGCTTCCCATATGTCATCTCCTTGAGCCTCAAGGTATGCTTGCATACGTATTTTCCAGAAATCATAATGTTCACCGACAAAGCAGGGTGGTTTGTTACTGCTACCACCATCTCTAAAAATAGGTTGTGCGGAAGCCATGAATCTAGGAGCAAATTACCAAAAACCTGCTCTGATACCAATTGTAAGAACAGAGTTACACCTAAGAGGGGGGGTGAATTAGGTGTTGGACAATTTTTCTGTTTTTAGAGTTTAGAGAATGTTTAAGTGACTGTTTAAAGTTTGTTTAATCTTGCTGTGTTAGTAAATGAAAACTGTAAATGACAGAAGGTAAAAACACAAAGAAATTTATCCTGGTTCCCCTTACAACCAAGGGTACATCCAGTCCTCTTGCACCCCACAAGATATTTTCCAATATCTGTTAGAATAAGTACAAGTCTAACCCTAAGACTTCAATTACAAATTCCTAACACAAAATACACCACTTTCTTCAAACAATAACTTTAATGATTTTTACAACAATGTTCTTAATTAAGAACAACAGAATATAATAGTTTGTGCAAGGATATCAATCCAATATACTTTCAAGTACAATAGAGAACCTTTCTCAATGATATGAAAATGTAGAGCATGTACTTGAAGTATGAAAATATAACTTTGAAAAGATCACAAAATATTTCAGAAAGTTGTTCAAAGTTCGTGGTAGGATTGATTGGTTTAAAACTGAATTTTGATGTATTTATGTTCCAAGGTAACACTTCAGATCAATGGCAATGATTCCAAACGTTTTGATGAACTTGTGCAATGTTTCAAAACTGAAAAGTTGCATTGTTTCGAAGTTGTATTCGAATACAGTCTAGGTGTATTCGAATACACTTCTATAACGTTCTGTTTGTATTTGAAATAAGAATGTTTGTAGTCGAATACAACATCTTGTAGTCAAATACAAATACGGGATTTTTGCCACGGACTTGAGTTGTATTCGAATACACAAAGATGTAGTCGAATACAAATGTTTTAAAATAGCTACTGACTTGCAATCTGTATTCGACTACGAAACTTCGTATTCAAATACAGATCTTCAGTTTTAGCTTCTGATTTATAGTCTGTATTCGACTACGATACCTTGTATTCGAATACAGATTTCCAGTTTTGTAAAAACTTTATTTTCAAACAACATTATGTTATTAAATATTTTCATAAAATATTTTAATGCATATGCTATCAGAAGGTTCTCATAATATTGTACATAAACTGTATTTTGATTAAATATCAAATGCTTTTACCGAAATATAAATTTGAAAGATAAGTTGCTTAAAATCCTTTTTCTTTTTTATCAAGGATCTTTTTGTCTTCATCAAAAATGTAGATCTTTAAATTTCAGAAGCTGTTGGAGGAAGCATCAACAGATCACCTCTGTTTGATGGGGAATGGTTCGAGCACTGGAAGGACAGGCTGAAGAGTTTCTTTTTTTCAAAAGATCCCAAACTTTGTGACTTGGTGGAAGATGGCTATACTGCTCCAGAAGATGCTGATGGTGTTAAAATTCCCAAGAGAGATATGGATGCTGACCAGAAGAAGATGTTCAAGTTGCATCACAAATCCTGAACATTCATGATCAATGCAATCACATTCAAGTAGTTCGACAAATGCACTAACAAAGAAACAGCAAATCGCATCTATGACAGTCAGATTCTGACTTACAAAGGCAAGAAGCAAGTCCAAGAAGCAAAGGCCAACATTCTAGTCAAGAAGTATGAGCTGTTCAAGATGGAAAAAGATGAAGATATTGAAACAATGTTTTCCAGATTTCAGACTCTGGTTTCTGAATTAATAGTACTTAAGAAGAGCTATACCACTGCTGACCACATGAAGAAAATTCTTAGAAGTCTGCCAACAAAGTGGAGACCAAAGGTCACTGCCATTCAGGTAGCAAAGGACTTGAACACTCTGAAGCTAGAAGATTTAATCAGCTTTCTGAAGTCACATGAAATAGAGCTGGAAGAAGATGAACCCAAGAAGAAGAACAAAACCCTGGCCTTAAAATCCAAATAGAAGAAGGTTCTAAAAGCAGAAGCAGAATCAGAAGATAGTGACTTTGAGGACCAGAATCATAAACCAGAAGAAGAAGACATTGCCTTCATAACCAAGAAGGTTATGAAGATGTGGCAGAACAAAAAGAAGAAGTTTCCCCAGAGGTATTCCAAGCATTCCAATAGAGGAAAGGATGAACAAGACAAGAAGAGTATCATCTGCTATGGATGCAATGTACCTGGGCACATCAAGTTAGAATGTAAAAATCTGGAGAAAGGGAAAAATCAGAAGAAGGACTCCAGACCCAAAAAGAAGAATCTGATGGCAACATGGGATGATTCTGATGAATCTTCTGAAGATGAAGAAGCAGAATTAGCCATGATGGCTCACATTCATTCTGTCTCTGGATCCAACATAAAATATGACTCTAGAAGTGAATCAGAATAAGTAGAACTGGCTCAGACAGTTCACACTCATTCTGCCTCTAGATCCAACTCTGGAATGAAATCAGAAGAAGTAGAATTGGCTCTGATGACACACATTAATTCTACCTCTTGATCCAACCCAGACTCTAATTCTGGAAGTGAATCAGAAACAGAACTGCCTCTGATAGCTCACACAAGCTCTGCCTCTGGATCCGAAACAGAATCTGAATCTAGAAGTGAATCATCAGAATATGAAAAAGATGTATTTTGTGAACTTACCCGATCTGAGTTTATTACTGCAATGAATGATATTTTAAATATCAACAACAAACTGTCTTTAAAACTGAAAACACTTAGGGAAGAAAATTCAATTCTAACCAAAGTAATCGATGTTTTAAAGAATCAAAATGTAGAATGTAAAACAGAAAATGCAACTCTTAAATCTGATATTACTGAGCTTAAGTAATCTTTGTTCAACATCAAATACTGTATGTAATTCTGATATGCATGAACAAGTGTTACAAGATTTTATTGCTAAAGGTATGGAAAGAAGCAAATATGCTTCTATGATATATGGAGTTAGTAACAATGGTAAAAGAGGCATAGGATTTGATGAAACTGTAATTGTAACTAAACCTATTTCCTCTGATGTTTTGTGTGCTGTTTGTGCTAAGAAAGGTCACTCAAAATTGTCTGGTCCCATGATAAAAACAAGAAAAGACAAGAAACCTTTCAAGACTAACAAACCCGGACCCAACCAGATTTGGGTACCAAAAGATAAAATTGTTTATGTTGCAGATGTTCTGAGCAACCAAAGTGAAACACAAGTCATGGTGCCTGGTCAATGGATGCTGGCAACATATGAAGGGAAAAAGGTCTATGTTCCAACATCTGCCAAACAGAAGCAAATTGACTCGGGTGGAAGAAAAACTGGTCAACAAAATAAGTATCAGAACCAGAACCATATGAAGAATCAGAAATATCAAAGAAAGCACACATATCAACCAAATCAAAATAGGCAGAGGAATAACACATATCAACAAAACTAGAACTAGCAGAGGAATCAAAATTATCATCAGTTGAAGAACTATCAGAGGAACCTGATATATCAGTAGAAAGAGAAGTGTCAAAATCTGGAGACTTCTTCGAACACTCTAGTGAAATTCATCAAGACTACAAATCTAGAAGGGAATGTGAAACCCTTCATCCAGACCCTCTAATCACAGAATATGAAGATTCAGAATCTAAAAATCAGAAACAAGAGGATTTTCAGATTAAAACTAAATTTGTGACATATATGTTATATCTATCTTTAAATATTGTTATTGTTTGATATTTATGTTTACTGTGATAACAAGAAGCTTGATCTTAAAAATAAAATCTAGATAAGTATTCTGCAGGTTTTCAAACTGTCAGAGGAACCAAGTGATCCACGTGATGTGAACACTTCAATAGAAACAGTATTTCAGTGATTTCAAAAACAAGCAGAAACCGCCAGAAGCAGAATTAATTGTTTGGCTGTATTGAGTTCATTTTTAAATTATTTGATTTGTATTATGTTATATGACAAATAGCTTGACCTGAAAAGTCAAAGCAAGATGAAGTTGATGCAGGTTAACCAGAACCAGAGGAAATTGATGCTGGTTTACCAGAACCAGAGGAAACCGAAGCTGGTTTACTAGAACCAAAGGAAGCTGATACAGATCTACCAGAACCAGAAGCTGATGCAGGCAAAAGAACTTGAAAAAGCATAAGCTACAAGCAAGAATACGAAAAATCTTCAGAGGAAAAATCTGAAGATGAGTCAGAAAAAGGATATAGATGGAGTCTACCAATGCATGAAAAGCTAAATGAATGATATTTTGGATCTAGTTCCATGACTAGAAAAGAACATTATTGGAACCAAGTGGGTTTTCAGAAACAAGCTGAATGAAATAGGAGAAGTTGTTAGAAACAAGGCACGATGTGTTGCACAAGGATACAGTCAGAAAAAAGATATTGACTACACTGAGACTTTTGCTCCAGTGGCCAGGTTAGAAGCTATTTGTATCCTACTTTCCTTTGCTGCTAATAATAACATTTCATTATTTCAAATGGATGTTAAAAGTGCATTTTTAAATGGTTGTATAAGTGAAGAAGTCTATGTTAAACAACCCCCAGGTTTTGAAAGTTCTGAATTTCCAAATCATGTTTTTAAAACTTAAAAATATCTTTGCATGGTTTAAAACAAGCACCTAGGGCATGGTATGATAGACATAGTATCTTCTTAAAATTTGGAAGTTTATGTTTATGTTGATGATATTTTGATTATTCAAGTTTATGTTGATGATATTATATTTGGATCTACTAATGGCACTCTCTTCCACGAATTTTCTAAATTGATGCAACACGAACTTCAAATGAGCATGATGGGAGAACTTGAGTTATTCCTTGGAATTCAAATTCAGCAAAGTCAAAAAGGTATATACATTCATAAAAAAAATATACAAAAAAGCTTCTCAAGAAGTTTAAGATGTGTGATTGCAAACCTATGGCGACACCAATGGGTTGACATATTCACCAAACCACTACTTGTAAAGGTATTTGATATATGTATATTTCTATATGTATATAAATATTTTTGAGATTGATTAAAATTATTGAACAAAGGATTATTTAATTTAATTACGAGTAGTTAAATATCGGGCAGTTGATCAAGATTTTATCTGCCAACAAAGTTGCTATGTGGTAATTGTTAATTTCGGTTGGTGACCCTTTACAATATTGTGGAAATTGGGCTTTGCCCTCAGATGATAACCAAACCCGTGCCACCGACGGATATACTAACGACAGAGACGCTGTTAGTTTTCCTTGATCTTCACGTACGGAGTATTTGTGGACAGCGCAGAAGGACGGACAGTTGGAGTGAAGATGAGACTTGTAGAGGATGCGGTGGAAACCGTGCTACTGTAGTTTTAGTGCATGATCATATCATTTTAGTCTTGTTGTAAAGGGCCCAGTGCTTGGTGGATGTATTTATTTGTTTTGGGATAATTGTATATCAATTCCGCACTCTGATAATGTTTTAGTGGGTCCGTGATCCGAATTTTTGAGGTATTATGACAGTGACTTTTGTTGATGAACGACCTTTTGATATATTAAAAGTATTAATTCCCAAAATTAAATTACTTGGCTATAATTATGATGTAATTATTTAACTACTTTTGTCGTTTTGGATTACGACGCCATATTATTTTGAAATGGTTTAGTTTCAATTTATTTAAGTGGTTTAATTTTAATTTCTTTTACTTTTTTTGAATTAATTTTGAAAATTTCTTTTATTTATTTTGAAAAAAAAATAATAGGGGTGTTACAGGGAGATTGTTGACAAAAGTATTTTATGAAAATCTTATTTTGACTTAGAAGAAATATGAAAAATCAGAGGATGTGAAAAATCAGAGGATGACGTCACTTAAGGATACACCAGAGGATGTCATCAGAGGATGACGTCAGCAGAAGATACCTCAAGAAGATACAACCAGAAGATACCTCCAGAAGTTACCAATCAGAAGCAAAAGATGTCATCAGAGGATGGCGTCACCAGAAGATAAAAATGCCACCAGAAGATATCATCAGAGGATACATCTAGAGGATACCAGAGGATGTGTTTAGAAGATACCAAAGGTTACTAGAGGATACCTCCACATGATACCAAAAGATAACTCCAAAGGATATCATTTGAGGGAAGAAACAATGACATCATCAGAGGCTATTATTCTTGGCCTATATTAGAAGGAAATAGAGTATAGAAGGAGACTTGACTCAAACAAGAAGGAAACATTGTCCAGAAGGAAACATTGTCCAGAAGACTTGGTCCATACCAGAAGATAGCACGGTCCAGAACAGAAGACTTGGTCCATACTTGGTCCAGATCAGAAGATTACACAGTCCAGATCATGAGACAGAATGGTACAGATCAGATCACATGGTCTAGACTTGGTCCAGATCAGCAGATCATACGGTCCAGAATTTAAATCATGATGCAGATTAGTGAAGACTTGATTAAAATTTGACGAAAGCTTGATTGAATTTTGATAGAAATTTGATCAAAGTATTAAGGAGATTTGATTCAAAAATCAATGAAGACTTGAAGGAAATTTGAATGAAATATGAAGATAAAAGATACGGTCTGAAATTAAGGGAAACAAGATTGGTCAACAGAATTTTCAAATGCAATCTGAAGCTGAAAGATACGTTTTGAAATTAAGAGAAACATGATTGGCCAATAGAATTTTCAAAGGAAATTTGAGCAACATTTATCTCAAATTTAAGCTTGGACAAAGCCCTAATTGCAGCTATAAAAGGAGGCTTCAGGCAGCAGTATTATGCATCGAAAATAGAAGAACTCAAGCTTCATATTCAACATAATCCGGGAGTTCAAATTAGAGAATCACTTGAGTGCAAAAGCAATATTTTCTAAGGGTTTTCAAGAGAGAAAATCAGTGCAACAATCAACTTTCCAAAAGCAACAAAAGAGTGTGAAAGTCATTGCAACAATCAGCTTTCCTGAAGCAACTTTGCAGAGTTCCAAACCCTTGTAATCAAACCTGTTAGAGGTGTAGATTCCTTCTTCAATCTGGGGTTGTCAGATTGGTAGGAGAAGACTTGACTTGTAGAGTCAAGGTGTTGTTATCGTTCCTCAAAAGTCTGGGGTTGTTAGACTGTTTTGGAAGACTGACTTGGAGGGTCAGGTGTTGTAATTCAAAGTGTTTTGAATTAGTGGATTAAAGCCTTTGGAGTGAAGGGACTGGATGTAGCCAAGTTAATATTGAACCAGGATAATTCGTTGTGTTCTTATGTTGTTATTATCCGCTGCTAAGTCTGATTATTTATTCATCCAATAATTCCAACAACATTCAACAAAACATCAAAAGAATTCATGTTTGACAAATATTCTTAAATTCTTCTGCTTGATTTGAGTTCGAATGGATTTGAGTTGTTCTTGGATCTTCACAAGTTATTGATCCGACTAAGTCTTCTTTTTATATTTAATTCGTTCAATGTCAGTCGTTGACTTTCCATCAGTGGCATTGACTTTCTTATTGAACACTCTCTTCATAGTTAATTATACCTCGATATGAACTCTTTAGAGGCATATTGAGTGGGTGCACAATAGTGACATGTAAGGGCTTCAAAGGAAGTCTTTAGACTTAGTTTTAGAGCCATTCTTCAGAGGCAGTCTTTAGACCCAATTATTAGACCCAAACATCATACTCAAACTTCAAACCCAGACATCAGAGGCAATCTTCGCCTTCAAAGGCACGTTACTTTCAGAGACATATGTTCAGAGGCAGACCCATTTACTTTTTGTTCCTCTGGTCACTTCCTCTGATGACTTTCCTCTAGTCGTTTCCTCTGATTTTTCTTCTTCCAATTTTTGCATATTTAATGAAGCCATTAATCCAAATTTATTATTCATAAAATACTTTTGTTAGCATCAAACCTATAAGGGGAAACCAACTTTGTTCCAACAAAGTTCTTGTTAGAAACTTCAAATAACTTTAACACAAGTAAAAAGATAAGAAAATAAAGATCACAAAACCAGTATATCTTAGTTCACCACCAACGCGGTAGCTACAATTAGTCCCTTCACTCTAAAGGATTTAATTCACTAAATCAAACTTATTTTCACACGCACTAGAACATTTACTAGTCTCTTGACTATGTTCTAATCTTCTCAAACTTCTAGTTTTGTACAGTCAAACTTTTAAGGTTGCAGCCATTACTAGGCCAGGTTACAGAGATGAAAGGTTGAAATATTTCTAGATAACTCTTAGAAGAGAATATTATAATATAAACATTCAGTAAAAACACTAAGTTTGTCTCAAGTACTCTTTCTTTTTTCTCTATTGCAAAGAATTGATGCAAAGAAGTTTCACTCGTTTTATGCGTGTTTTTGGATTACCACTCACACTTCTTTATTTACATAAATTTGATGCCATTAGAGTTGTTTTTTACCATTGCAGGAATTGTTGAGCAGTTCTCATAAAAAATGTATGAGTCATGCAATTAGTCAAATGTCTTGAATCTTCACTTTTATGCTTTGTCTTTACTTAGCTTTATAGTGATTCAATGTATCTTGATTATTAAGTTAGAGAAATCTAAGGATATACGTATAAAGGTACGTATAATATTGTGTTTTGAAGGTACTTATAATAGACATAATATTCTTAGACCTACGTGGAAATTCAATGATATTTATGAAATTAAAAATTCATTGGCAGAACCATTAACCAAAGACTTATAAGTACGATAACTCATATCGTTTTGATTAAAGTATGTTGGTATTTTGAGTTAGAGAGAATTTATTAAATCATTTTCAAATGTTTGAATCATTCTAAAGTCAGCATTCTTATATAAAATATATAAGTCTTTTAATAATTGATTATTGTCATCAAAATGAAATATTGTTAGATTAATTATTTAATTAATCAATTAATCATTATCCCATTAGACATTTAACCTTATCGTTAATAAATTTTAAACAGCAATAAGAGTAGTTTACTACTCATATTCTTGTTCTCTCGACTACAATCTCTTGAACCTAAAAGGAGGTACGCAGTTCTTAATCATTCTTGATATTACAATTGCTATTATTTATATCTAGTATTGCAAATTTCTAACATTAATCGTAACCATTAAACCATAAATAACTAAGATTAATGGTTTGAATTATTTTGCAATTAAAATGTATACCGTGAGTGAGACTTCACTACAACTAAATACAAAACATGCGTTCCCTTCTTTCTTGAGAAACACTTATTTTTTTATAATCAAATACTAGTAGCTCCCTCTGCCGCCACCATCTACAGTACGTTATTGTGCAAATTCCTTTGATTAGATAATTGATGTTAATCACTTATTATGAAATTTTGAATTGATGTCAATCATTTTAAAGAAACTTTCTTACCTTAATTGTTTTACCTGCTCCATGCGAAATATATTCTTAATTACTATTTATTATTGCTTAAGGTTAAAGTATATAGTATTTATTTTAGAAAATTTGGATTTATTTACAACGAAAAAATTATACTTATTTATTTAAAAATATTAATTGTCACAATGTCAACACAAACCTCACATGTACTTTTTATGGATAAGTGTTCCACAATTATTTTCATATTCTAAAATTAATATCACTCAATAAAAAGTATCCATAAAAATATTTGCTAATAAAAACGTACCCATAAAAAACTTTGCTAAAACAAGGTATCCATAAAAAACTCAATTGACATAATTATTTTATTAAATATTAGATATATACTTTGACGCAGTCGAAATCACAAAAGATTAGCAAGCGCTAAATCCGAAAGAACAAACAAGTTCTGGAATCCACCAGAAAAGAGAAAACTCTCGAAATCAATTATTCAATTAAAAGGTACCTTCCGTTACAGCATAGAAAGTCTTTAAATATTTAATGGAAACCCTAGTGCAAAAATTAGGTAAAACAGGAAAAGTCCGAAATTACAGGAAAAACTTAAAATGCTGTTTTGAGGCTCAAGACGAGTCCAAAACGGATCTGGAGCCCATATGTCACGGCAAAGCAGTGAGTTGTGTTTGTTGCGCGATTCCCTTTCTGAAAATGTTTAATAATAGGCAATCTGACACCTGGATGATCGTTTTCCGCATTTCCTGCTGCGTTTGTCTGCAAAGCCGTTTCTTCCTCGATCCTGGTCGTGAACCTTCCTACATCAGTCTCCTCCACCTCTAAAGAACTCGACCCCGAGTTCATACCAGGATAATGGTCAGCATCCTCATGGAACTCATAAATATCAGCCACATTAAAGGTATTGGAAATATTCATGGATTCCAGCAAGTCGATCACATAAGCGTTGGCATTGATCTTCTTCAGCACCTTGAAAGGCCCGTACTTGCGAGGCTGAAGCTTCTTGTAAGTGCCAACTGAGAACCTCTTGTTACGCAGGAACACCATCACATCATCTCCCACAGCAAAGACCTTCACTCTCCTGCGCTTGTCTGTGTAAGACCCTTAAATTTAAAATTAAATTAATGGATTTAATATTAAGTGTATTTTGGGAAATAATTGTAAAATATTGAATATTTTGTGTAAATATATATATATAAATATTTATTTTGGAGGTTGAATTAAAATTAGTGGATGAAGGATAAATTAATTTAATTAAATTATCGGGCAGTTAATTAAGGGATTATCTGCTAATTGCGACAAGACTGGTTAAGTGATGGAGGATCAAGTAATATTATCCTATTAATGTGGGATGAGGTGGCACATATATATGCCTATATATATGAAGGAGTGGCAAGAGCAAAGGCAGAAACACGTTTCCCTCCTCCCTTACTGCATGTAACAGTACCCTTCTTCTTCCTCTTCCCATTCTATTTCACGTTTACAAAAAAAAAAAAAAAAAGAGTTGCTCAAAAGTGAGATTACTTGGAAATCTAAGCACCAAACCACCAAGTACCAAGAACAAAAGTTGTTCCTCTCCTCATTACGGAGCTAGAGAGCCCACTATGGTAGCGGTAAACGCAAACAGAAACTTTGTCGACTTTTGTCGCGAAAACGTGAACGGGAGCAGAAACGCAACAGAGGTAAGGGCACCTTCCACTTTCTAGATTCCATTAGGGCTGTAAATGCATACTGTTATGGCATTAATGATGTTTCATTATTGTTTTTGAAGAAAAACTATTTTGCATGTCGTTTTGAAGGATGAAAAATGTATTCTGTTGATGTTTTAAATGATCTGTGATGTTTGCTGTGTTGGTTGATATATCAATGTTGTTCTGTTTATGAGGGAAAGCTGGAAAATGCTCTGCATGTCATTTTGAGGGATGATCAAAATGCATGTGTTGATAAAACTGTTGTGCATGTTGTTATAAAATGCAATAAATACATTCAGTCGATGTTTGATGATGCTGTGATGGTTGCTGTTTTGGCTGAATGCATCAATGTTGTTCTGTTTGTGTGGGAAAGCTGGAAAATGCTTTGCATGTTGTTTTGGTTGTGTAAGAATACTGGAAAATACTTTTCATGTTGTTTTGAGAAATGATAAAAATGTAAACGTTTAAAAATGTCTGTTTTGTGGTGGTTGACATTCTGTTTTTGGTGTTGGTGATTCTGTTTTTGTTATGCTGAAAACAATCTGGTCTTGATGATGGTTTTCAAAAGAAAAGGATTTAAAATGGTGGAAGTGTTTTCTGGAAAATCTGTTGTTGATGAAAAATGTTTTGAGTTTTGTGGTTAAAGAAAAAAAAAACAGTGAGGTGATTCTGGTATTGATGATTCTATTTTCTGAGGGTGATTTTTAAAGGAGAAGGATTTAACTGGGTGATGGTGTTTTCTGGAAAATCTGTTCTTGATGAAAAACGTTTTGAGTTTTGTGGTTTCAAAAGAATGGTGATTTTATTTTGGTGTTGTGTTGGTTTTTCAAAGAAAAGAATTTGAAAACGTGTTGAAGTTTTCTGTGAAATCTCACTGAATTCGAAGGTGTATTCGAATACGGCATGAGTGTATTCGAATACAGCCTGCAAAACTTCAGTTTTATTCAAATTTTTTAACTTGTATTCGAATACGAGCCGCTGTATTCGAATACAGATAAGCGATTTTTGCTTCTGACTTAGCCTCTGTATTCGGCTACGACCCTGTCGTATTCGAATACAGGACTGCAATTTTTGCCACTGTATTCGCATCTGTATTCGACTACGACAGCCTCGTATTCGAATACAGAATGCTGATTTTTCACTATTTTTGCCTCTATATTCGAATACAGCTTGTTTTTTTTCAAAAATTTCAGTTTTAAACAATGGTTTATGAACTTAAAGAGTTGGGAAAATATTGGGAAGGTTTGTGATGAATTAAAATGGTGTTTTTGAGATGGTTTGAGGTGGTGACGATGAGGTTCTGGAGTTCTTTATTGATGCTGTGAAAAATGCTGAGTTTACACTGTTGTAGCTTCTGTATTCGAATACAGAGTGTTGATTCTGCACTGTATTAGCTTTTGTATTTGAATACAAGGAAGCTGTATTTGAATACAGATTCTTTTTCTCATAAATCTCAGTTTTAAACACTGTTTTATGAACTTTAAGAGTTGGGGAAACATTGGGAAGACTTGTGATAAATAAAAATGGGGTTTTTGAGATAGTGTGAAGTGGTAATGATGAGGTGCTTGAATGTTTTTATTGAGGTGATGATAATGAAATTATTTGGGTTGAGATGGTTTTAGGGAAATGATGGAAAGGCAGAATTTTGCTGGTGTTTGCATACTGTTTTCAGTGAAGAGAAAACATTGCATGTTCATAAATTGCATAGTCAGGTGGTAACCGCGATGGGCCACAGAGTAATGCATATATTGTGCTGGTCTGTTGAGTGACTGCACGAGTGCTGGTCTGTTGAGCGACTGCACTGGTACTGGTCTGTGAGCGACTGTACCTTGATATGCACAAAACGTGCTGGTCTGTTGAGCGACTGCACGAGTGCTGGTCTGTTGAGCGACTGCACTGGTACTGGTCGGTGAGCGACTGTACCTTGGTATATGTGAAACATGCTGGTCTGTTGAGTGACTGCACGAGTGATGGTCTGTTGAGCGACTGCACTGGTGCTGATCTGTGAGCGACCACACGTGTGCTGGTCTGTGAGCGACCGCACGTGTGCTGGTCTGTGAGCGACTGCACCTTGGTAATTCCAAGAAGTTGAGTACATGAGCATATACACATTGCATCGGGGTGGTTGACCGGTGGGTCATGATTTGGATATATGTTGATGATTGCAAATTGATGTGTGTAAGTATCTTATAAAATCTGAATTTCTGATGAATGGTTGTGATTGCTGAGTTGATGGTTGTACTTACAACATGTTTCCAATATTAATTTGGTTGTTGTTTGAAAAGGCATACCTGTCACGAAATTTCAAAATGAGCATCCTTATTTATCATCATTGTCATATGATATGCCATGGATATAATTGTTACTGTTGATATAAATGCTATGTGTTATTTGTTAATTTCGGTCGGTGACCCTATACTATTATTGTGGAAATTGGGCTTTGCCCTCAGATGCCCCCCAAACCCACATCACCAGTGGGTCCCCAGACGACCGAAACGTCGCTCGATTTCATTGATTGTTTCCTCCCTACTGCTTGGGTATACGACCCAATCTCAAGCAGGGCGATGTACACGATGAGACTGAAGAGGACCTGCAGGACTAACGGGGTGGTGGACTATGTGGAGCACACCTATATGAGGATTGACTTTCCTGTGCCTTCCAAATTGGTATTGGAGGCGCACGAAATTTTTTAGGACGCAGAGGAGCCGACAAGAGGGGTTGAGACGGAGGCCACAGTAGGTGTGGTGACTCCTAACCCGGTGACTGGAGGAGCGGTACATGATACAGAGGAGGAAGAGGAGAATCAAAGACCGACGCTAGTAGCAGATGATGTTCCGGGTCCATCTAGGACATCCGATGACTGCTTTGAGATTCCGGCACCGCCGAAGCGACCCCGATTGTATATTGATCTGACATCGAAGGAGACCGATCCTTCCTTATGTGATGAGGAGGAGGATGTTACGTCGAGGCGAGCTGCGGAGTCGGACGAGACTTGCATGGGCTGCGGAGGGAATCCTTGCTACTGTAGCTTTAGTGCATGATCAGTTTAGACTTTTTGTATAGGGTCTTGATTTCGGTGGATGTAATTTATTTTGGAAATTATTGTATAACTTTCCGCTGTTCTCTTCCGCAGTCTAATACTTTTTAGTGGGCCATAGGCCCGGTGTTCTATTTTGAGATGATATGACATTGTTTTTTTTAAATGTATTAATGTATATTATTAATTCCCAAAGTTAAGTACTTAGTGATATTATGATGAAATTATTTAATTACGTTAATCGATTAAATTACGACGTACTATTTTTACGAAACGACTTAATTAAAATTTTATTTTAATTCTTTTGGATTAATAATTCTGAAAATTCTTTTACTTATTTATTTTGGTTAAAAATAAAAAATACACTCGCGCTGTATTTTAAACTCGGGGTGTTACAGTCAGCAGCGGCTTTGTTCTTCTGCCCAGTAGCCTATAACTTCGCCCTGACAACTTCCTTAACGGCTTGCACATCCTTGGCCATACTTTCAACTGCGGTACTCACCCCATGAGCCTTGGGTAGCACCACCAGATCAACCACATGCCACGGTGGAGAAGTATAAACCAGAGAGAAAGGCGATTTTTCTGTAGCTGAGTGCACTGCGCTGTTGTAAGCAAATTCGACCTAGGGTAAAGCCAAATCCCACTGCTTTCGCTTATCCCCGCAAACACTCCGAATAATATTCCCCAGCGTTCGGTTGGTGACCTCTGTCTGCCCATCAATCTGAGGATGAGCTATAGAACTCTTATTCAGTGCAGTACCAAACATCCGCCATAGAGTAATCCAGAAATGACTGAGGAACTTGGTGTCTTGGTCTGAAGTGATGGACCGGGGTGTTGGAACCAAGTTGGTTCTAAGTACTTAGGATTTTGATGTTTACAAAAGCACTCCATGTAATCTTATTTTGAACCTTGAATTATTAAATCAAATGTCACCAGAAGTTGAAGATTGCAGAAGCAGAAAATGCATCCAGAATGCCTTCTGGAATTACCAGAGGATACACTAGGATGTCAAAACACTACCAGAGGATATCTTTGCTGGCCCAGATCAGAAGGAATCAAAGTCAAAAGGAGACCTAGACCAGACCAGAAGGAAGCCTACCATAGGGAGAGTTGTTCCAGACCAGAAGGAATCAAATGTCAGATTTATTCCAGAAGATGGCCTGGCAGTGAAATGATAAACAGTCCAGACATGTTCCAGACTTAATCAGAGGATGAATTAATGGGTCCAGAACAAAGGAATTAATCCAGATTTGACCCAGACCAGAAGATAGCATGGTTTAGGGTATGAAACAAAGTCCAGACCAGAAGAAATGATTTCCAGAATTGATCCAGACCTGATCCAAAATCAAAGGTAAAATGTCCAGATTGAAATATTACTTGTCCAGATTTAATTTCAGTTTAATCCAGACCAAGTCCAGAAGTGGTCCAGATCAGTGGGAAGATTTCCAGATCAATGGTTCAGTTTTAATTATTCGGCCCAATGTTGGCCGAGATCAGAAGATCAGACCATGGCCCAGTGTTGGCCGAAATCAGAAGGTTAGGAAGTATGGTCCAGGGATGGCCGAAATCAGAGGATCACAACATATCAATTAATATGGTCCAGATGTGGACTAGCGCAGAAGATCAAATGGTTCAGATTTAATCAGGAGGATTAACCGTGGAGATTTTAATTTATTTTGATCAAACTATTGAAAAGATTTGTTACAAAAATAAAGTGAGGTATTGTGGAATTCAGGAGCTGTTGGCGGGAAGAAACTAAAGACATGATTGGCTAGTTATTTTTGAAAGAAAATCTGAAGCATAAAAAAGATATGTTTTTTATTTAAATGAAGCCCAATTGGTCAAGATATTTTTGCAAGAGAATCCAGCAAGATTCAACTCGAAATTAAGCTTGGAAGAGGCCCTAATTCGTATCTATAAAAGGAGGCTCAAGGCAGAATACATAGTATCGAAAATCACAAAAGAGTCATACACTTCCAAAGCAAATACTCAAGTTTTCAGTGAGGTTAATTGTGAGTTCCAGCTTTCAAGAAGCAAGCGCTCGTGTTATTTTCTTTCCCTTGTGTTGGATCTAAGTTGTTGAAGTAGACTCTACAATCTGAGGGAGTTAGAAGGGGTAGCAGATTACTTGGCAATTAGATTCAAGGCATTGTAATTCCTTCTACAATCATGGGTTGTGAGATTGGCAGGAGAATACTTGACTTAGGAAGTCAAGGTGCTGTATTCCTCAAGAGTCTAGGATTGTTAGACTGTTTGAGAAGACTGACTTGGAGGGTCAGTGGAACTGTTGTAATTCAAGGTTTGAATTAGTGAAATCCTTCAAAGTTAAGGGACTGGACGTAGCCTCGTTAACGGTGAACCAGTATAAAAATTATGTGTTTTATCTTTACTTTATATCTGCTGCTAACTCTGTTTTTATTCATACATCAAGTTTTGTTTTAAAAGTGTAAAAACAGGAAAAGTATTCAAGTTAGTCAAACACAATTCAACCCCCCTTCTCGTGTTTGCACCTTCACGGGGGACACCATGCAAATGCACAACCTCCTTGAAAAACAACTTGGCTATGTTGGATGCATCAATGGTCTTCTTACAGGCAATAAAGTGTGACATCTTCAAAAACATGTCCACCACCACAAATACAAAATCTACTTCTCGCTATGTACGAGGTAGCCCCAATACAAAGACCATCGAAAGATCTAACCAAATATCATCAGGAACAGGTAATGGCATGTAAAGATCAGTGTTCTGAAACTGACCTTTAGAAACCTGACAAGTGTAGAAGCGCTTGACGATAGTACCCACGTCACGACGCAGATGAGGCCAGTAATACCGCTCCTCCAGAGTGGCGATGGTTTTATCCCTCCCCAAATGACCTCCAAGACCGCCACCATGCAGATCTCGAATCAGCTTCTCCCTCAAAGAAGAATTAGGAATGCAGAGCTGATTCCCCTTAAACAGGTAGCCCTCTCGAATATGAAAATCTGCGTTAGGATGCTGATTTGTACACTTGAGCCACAACTCCATGAACTTAGTATCAGACTCATATATCTCCTTCAGCAACTCAAAACCCATAATCTTCTAAGCTAAGGTAATCAACAAGGAAGCCTTTCTACTCAACACATCTGCTACCTTGTTCTGGGCGCCTGATTTGTGCTGAATGATAAATGGGAATTTCTGCAAAAAAACTCACCCAGCGAGCATGCATCTTATTTATCACCTTCTGACTATGGAGGAACTTCAAGGCAAGGTGATAAGTGAACAAGATAAACTCCCTCTGAATCAGATAATGCTTCCATTGCCTCAAAGCTCGAAAGACTGCATAAAACTCCTGGTCATAAGTGCTCCACTTCTGCCTGGCGTCGCCTAGTTTTTCACTAAAGAAGGCCATTGGCCGCTTCTCTTGTGAAAGTACAGCACCTACCCCTACTCCACTGGCGTCACACTCCACCTGAAAGATCTTGTCGAAGTCAGGTAAAGCAAGAGTTGGTGCAGTGCAAAGCTTCTACTTGATCATCGCAAAGCTCTGCTCTTGTTTAGGTCCCCATTGGAACTTTCCTTTCTTCAAGCACTCTGTAATAGGCACAGTAATGGTGCTGAAGTCGCGCACAAACCTCTTATAGAAGGTAGCCAGGCCATGGAAACTGCATACTTCCGTCACAGACTTAGGTTTAGGCAAGTTTCTGATAGCACTCACCTTCTCTTCGTCCACCTGAATCCCATCTTCACCAACAACAAAACCCAAAAACAACAGCTTGTTGGTACAGAAGGTGCACTTCTTCATGTTGATGTATAACAGGTTCTCTTGTAAGACCTGTAGCACTTCCTCCAGATGCCCTAGATGATTCTCCTTGGTCTTGCTATAAATCAGAATATCATCAAAGTAAACCACCACAAAAGAACCAGTAAAAGGGCGAAGAACCTGATTCATCAGCCTCATCAAGCATGTCCTCCAGACGAGGAATGGGAAATCTGTACTTGATCGTTATCTTGTTGATGGCTCTGCTGTCAACGCACATCCGCCACTGATTGCTCTTCTTAGGCACCAAAAGCACTGGAACTGCACATAGGCTCATACTCTTTCTAATGAACCCTTTCTTCAACAAATCCTCAATCTGCTCCCATAATATCTCGTTCTCATTGGGACTCATGCGGTAATGACGCAGGTTCGGCAGGCTGGAACCTGGAATTAAATCAATCTGATGTTGAATATCTCGCATAGGAGGCAAGTCGCTGGGTAGCTCATCCGAGATCAACTCCTCAAAATCCTTCAAGATTTCCTGCACCTCTTTCGGTGGTTCAGGCTCATTTTTCATAGCACTCAGCAAACCCTTGACTACCACAGGGCAAAACCACTCAGTTTCCTTGAAGGCATCAGTCAAGTCATGCTCATCCTGTGTCATAACAAGAAAACTGGACTTCTCCTTCCCTGTTCGTCTATTAAAGCCATAAACCGGGGCCATAGCTATCTTGTGCATTCCCCAGGTGAAAATCATCACATTACCTCTGCCTCCGTATGTGATATCATTGTCATACTGCCAAGGTTGCCCCAGTAGGACATGACACACATCCGTATACAGAACATCACACACTACTTCTTCCTTGTAATGCCTTCTGATGGAAATAGGCACCTGCAAGTCTGCGTCACCTTGACCTGTGAACTCTTACACACCTAGCCCAAACCATAAGGCTTGGCATGCGGTTCTGTCGGCAACTTTAGGAATTCCACCAGCTTTTGACAGACCAAGTTCTCTTTACTCCCGTTATCCACGATCATATTACATACCTTATTCTTAATAGAACAGTGTGTTCTAAAAAGATTCTAACTTTGCCCCTCCTCCTTTGAAGACAACAAGACTCTCTACAGTACAAAGTTCACCGCTTCTTCAGCGAACTCAACACCGTTATACTCGTTGCTTTCTTCCTCTTCCTTAGACTTCTCATTCAAGACTGCAGTCGTTCTCCTAGAAGGGCAAACATTCGACCTGTGACCCTGCCTACCGCAACGGAAACACTTGTCTTCCGTCGGTTTCGCGTATGGGTTGGCTGACTTCTGGTTCGCCCTCTTGTTGGGTGTAGCACTATTGGTTCCACCAATTTCCTTTGCCAAGGAGTCAGAATCCTTAGCAGCAACGCTCTTATCCTTATCACCAGCAACTTCAGAATTACCCTGTGGAGTGAATCTACGAAAAGATGAGAAATTTCTGGGGGATTTCTCCATCAGTTCCGCTTCCAAGGCTAGCGTAGAGGCCTCCATCACGGTCCAGACCCATCTTCTCCTAGATCGACCCCTTCAAGCCATTAATATAGCGAGTCACCTTATGACCCTCAGTTTCTCCTAGTTCGTTGCGTTCTGACAAACGCAGGAACTCTGGTGTATACTCAGTCACGCTCCATCTACCCTGAACGCAATCGATATACATCTTGTACAGAATCTGCTCATAATCTTCAGGCAAGAAACGCAACAGCATCAACTATTTCATTCGCCTCCACGTTCTGATTGACGCTTTCCTCTGGCGCTGCATCTGGACAACAAGCTTATCCCGTCAAAGTCGCCATCCTCGTAGTCAAAGCAGTAAGGGCCGCAGTAAAAGCCACGGTGATACCCTCGATGTCTTCTCTTGTGACTGGTTGATCTCCCATGGCTGTTCAAGCTACGAAAAGAAACAGGAGAAAGCGTGCTCTAATGCCACCTGACGCAGTCGGAATCACAAAAGATTAGCAAGCGCTAAATCTGAAAGAACAAACAAGTTCTAGAATCCACCAGAAAAGAGAAAACTCTCGAAATAAATTATTCAATTAAAAGGTACCTTCCATTGCAGCATAGAAAGTTTTTAAATACTTAATGGAAACCCTAGTGCGAAAATTAGGCAAACTGGAAAAGTCCAAAATTACAGGAAAAGCTGAAAATGCTGTTTTGAGGCCCAAGACGAGCCCAAAACAGATCTGGAGCCCATATGTCACAACAAAGCGGTGTGTTATCGTTGTGGCGCGATTCCCTTTTTGAAAAGGTATAATAATAGGCAATCTGACACCGGACAATCGTTTTCCGCATTTCCTGCTGCGTTTGTCCGCAAAGCCGTTTCTTCCTCGATCATAGCCGTGAATCTTCCTACGTCATACTTAAGAGTATGTAGATGAGATTATATCCAAAAGTGTGTCTTTTATAAACTTCATAGTTGAATGAGTAGGATAGTAAATTTATTTTTTATTTTTTTCTCTCCTTACAATGAATAAATCATTATGCGTGTCCAACTTTCTCCTCTTTCGTATGTAGCACCAAATTCAACACATTTTACTCAATTTTTTTATAAAAGGAAAAAAAAATAGTAGCCCCATTTTGTAACTTAAAAGTTTACAATTGATTGTTCTTGAATTTTGATTTAGAATTGGAAGCATCTACACTCTTAGGCCTTTAATTTGGAAACATTATTTGAGTCGTTCAATTTTGGACCAAACATTATTGCTCTTTATATTTTTAATAAAAGATGAATTGAGATTAAATTCATCAAGCTTTACTACCTCTGCAATGGCACATCAAATAGTTAAGATCCAAGTTTTTTTCTTGTGTTACTACAACAGAACATAAAAGAGTGAGAAAAAACACAAGAAGATAAGCAAACTCTTATGCTATGAAATTTGAAATTCGTCAAAACTACCTATCTAGTTTCTTTAAATCGCAGTTAACCTTTATTCATTATCTATGATATATATCCAAGACAAACAGTTATTATCCAAAATATTAAAAAAAAAAACTAAGAAATTTTAACCTTGTACGAAATCAACTACCTATAGAGTAGAATTTTGATATACCCTTGAAAATACAATACGCAATTCAGGTGCCTTAAACTTCAAGAAGAACAAAATCAAAAATTATATACAATTCCAGATTCACCAAAACAACACAAATATAAAAATCACAAATTGATTCAATTTTTTATCATTTAAGGGAAAAGCAAAAATGGCCCATATAAAAACATGGAAATTTGCGGACTCCACAATTATGCACAACACAAATAATATTAAAATACACTAAACATATTATGACGAGAGATGCAACACCAAAATGTATTAGCTTTATTTATTAATTTCATTTACTATAAATCAAGGATAATATATATGTCGCACAATCAACAAAAGTTTTTTGACAATCTTTGTAATTGCGATCTAACTTTTCTCTAAACATATTCTTATTTCATGTAAATAGTAATCTCTTCCTTGAATTGGTCGTAGACATTTAATTTGCGGGTCGAAGCTAATATATTTCTTTATGACAGTGACAATGTCCTAACTCTTTTTTGGTGTTGTACCACGGTACAATGTTCTCTGTTTGAAGCATATCCTTGAAATTACTTCCTAGTCGATGATGGATTTGTAAGGCCAGGTTGAAGTAATCTATTGGACTCATCAAGGAACAAGTTCCATGACTTCACCATTGCTCCGACCAGAAAGCAATGTCAGCTACGAGTGCCAATTCTTGAGACTTTGTTATAGATGGCCACTCAGTCCGAAGTTTACGAAAAAATGAAAACTGATTAAAATAAAATAAAGTTAATTTCTATGCTTATATAAAAATAATAATTATAAAAAATCAATGATGAAAATAAACTTACTGCAATAAAATCGAATGAGTCGCTATACCTCGCACACAATCACGCTGTTGAGAATGTAATGGACCATC
Organism: Cicer cuneatum; assembly: GCA_037974295.1. Classification (NCBI taxonomy): domain Eukaryota; kingdom Viridiplantae; phylum Streptophyta; class Magnoliopsida; order Fabales; family Fabaceae; genus Cicer; species Cicer cuneatum. Next base: position 31,271,625 of record JBBPBO010001984.1, on the reverse strand, counting down.
GATAGATGGCCATAAGCCGTGTATTATAAATTTTGAGAGTCGATGATTAATGCATGATAAAAAATGCTGCTGCATAAAAAAGTCAAAGGTATGAGGCGGTGGTGGTGGTGATAATGGAGATGGTGGTGGAGACTTCTTTTAATTATTAGGATTGCTGGAGATTCATGGAATCATGCGTGGAGATGTTATGGTAGTTACTTTGAAGAATGGAGGGATTGGTAATATGTTGGAACATATTTTAGGAATAATAGGCATTGAAATTGGAATGAAGAAAGAATAGAAATCAAATGAAAAACTGAGTTACTTGCACTGCAAGCTAACTGCCCAGCTTTATATACATTTATCAAACAATTGTTACAATGCTTTTATAACTAACTTTTAACATTTAAACCACCTTAGTTGGATTACAAACTCAATTAATCTTTTGAATTAACTACATTTAACACTCTTCCTAATTCAATATGATTAAGGTAGTGTTAGTCCAAACTTGTTCCTCATCTCTTGGAATTTTATCATTTTCAATCATTTGGTTAGGATGTCAGCCCTTTGTTCATTTGTGTTGCAATATTCCAACTTTTTTTTGCTTCTTCCATGAACACTTGGATGTCTTGCTAGATCTATTGCTGATTTGTTGTCTATCTTCAACTTCACTGCTTCGGCATCTTTCAATCCCAATTCTGTTAATAGTTCAGCCAGCCACAAAGCTTGACAAGCTCCCATTGATGCAGCCATATATTCAGCTTCACAAGTGGACAATGCTTTTATGCTTTGTTTCTTTGACACCATGAGATTGATGAGTTATTGATCATAAACACATAGCCCGTGGTACTCTTCCTATCATCTCCATTCGAATTTGTGGGATACAACAGGCCAAACTCTTTGGTTTTTTTTTTATGTATCTCAAAATCCTTTTTGCAGCCATGTAATGAGATGTCCTAAGCTTCTCCATGTATCTACTAATCTGTCCAACACTATATGCAATGTATGGCCTTGTGTTGCACAAATACCTCAAGGATTCTACCATTTGTTTGAAAGTTATAGGATCAATCAACTCCTCATTGCTTTCCTTGGACAGTAGCAACCCTGCTTCTGATGGGGTAAAAGTTCCATTGCAATCTTGCATATTAAGTCTCTTTAACACATCATTAGCATACTTCTTTTGATGCATAAAAATTCCATCTTTTCTAGTTTCCAATTCAATGCCAAGGAAATATGATAGCATGCCCAGATCAATCATCTCAAACTCCTTCTCCATTCTGATTTTGAACTTCTGAATTTGTGCTTCATTACTGCCAGTCAATAGTAGATCATCACCATAAAGGCATATTAGTATTGCAGGTGCTGCTGCTACTTCCTTTTTTAAATAAACACCATACTCATATACACATTTTTCAAACTGCTACTCTATAAGGAATCTGTCAATCCTCTTGTTCCAGGCCCTAGGAGTTTGCTTTAGGACATATAAATATTTTTTCAATTTTTATACATGATCTTCTTTGCCTGTTTTCACAAATCCTAGTGGCTGCTTCACATACACTCCTTCTAGTGGTCCATTGAGGAATGCTTATATGACAACTAGCTGATGCATAGACCAGCCTTTGTTACTAGCCATTGATACTACCAGCCTTACTGTTTCAATTCAAGATACTGGGGCAAACACTTCATCATAGTCAAGTCCATGTCTCTAGATGAATCCCTTTGCTACAAGTCTGGCCTTGTACTTGGCAATCTGTCCATCAGGCTTTAATTTGATTTTATAAACCTATTTAACATCAATTGGTCTCTTGTGCACTGGCAGGGTCATCAGCTCCCAGGTTTTGTTCTTTTCTATGGCTTTGAGCTCTTCCTCCATTGCTAATCTCCATCAAGGATCACTCAAGGCCTCATCTTCACTTACTGATTCTGATTCAGCCAGCAAAGAAAAATGAATTAATTCTCCATCTGCATTAATGGTTGAGTTAGATGTTACTTCATATGGCTGCAATTTGACTGAAGGCTGCCTGACTCATTCAGATTTTCTTATAGGTTCAGAATATGGCTGACTTATTGTTCTTGCTGACTAGCTGTCACCCAGTTCCACTATTATTGCTTTGCTGGCTAGACTGATTGAGATGTCTGGTCTGTTTAGGCTGGCTGCACTACTTGAGCTGGCTTCACTCACCTTCCAGTCCCATCCTCTTGATTCAACCACTGATATGTCCTTGTTGATTATTATCTTCTCTTTGTTTGCATCATAAAGCTTATAAGACTAAGTTGAATCATACCCTAGAAGCACCATCTGTTCAGCTCTATGATCTAGTTTTCTTCTGTTTTGGACATGCACATGTCTGAAACATAGTGAGCCAAACACTCTTAGATGACTCATACTTGGCCTCCTTCCAGACACGACCTCTTCAGGTTTCTTACTGCCAAGCCTTTTAGTTGGACACCTATTCAAGATGTATACTGCAGTTGACACTGCTTCCCCCCAAAACTCGTGTGACATTTGTTTTCCCTTTAGCATGCTTCTAGCCATGTTTAATATAGTTCTGTTTCTTCTCTCAGCAACCCCACTGTGTTGTGGTGTATATGGTGCAGTTACTTTATATAGCACTCCTTCTTTTCCAAAATACTCATGAAATTCATGAGAATTGTATTCTCCTCCTCCATCGGTTCTGATTATTTTTAGTTTACATTCACTTTGATTTTCTACTATGAAGACTTCTAAAGTTCAAGTGTCCAAACCTCTAGTGCCACAGCCAATCCTTATTCTTGATTTCAGCAGCCAGACATTGATTCTCAGTGATTTAGATCTCAATCTTGAAGGTTTTGTTTTTGGACAGTGGTGCCTTCAAGACAAGCCTCATTGCACTATTAAAGATCTTTATTTGTCCATTCTCCATATTCATAGAATATCCTTTCTCTAGCAATTGTCCAAGGTTCAACAAATTTTTCTTCATATTTGATACATACAACACATCACATATGAAATATTTCTTGCCATATCGTCTTTGAATCAAGACATTGCCAACTCCTTCAGTTGTCACTATGCTATTGTCTACAAATCTGATTCCTTTTTCACCTTCTCATCAATGCTTACAAACCAATCTTTATGGCCAGTCATGTGATTTGAGCAGCCTGGGTTAAGATACCACAGTCTTGGGCAGTCATCCTTTATGTTTGTAGCAGCCATCAGTTATACTTCATCTGAGTCAAAATCATCTTCCTGGGCCAACTGAGCTTCATCATCATCTCTTTGTACTTTCTTGGACCTACATTCATTTGCAAAATGTCCCCATTTTTTACAATTGTAACATTGAATCCCTTTCTTGTTGAACTTCTTTTTATCAGTCTTTTTCTTGCTGTTGTTGTCACTGTATTGCTGGTTTCTTGAACTTCCAGTCCCATCATCAGACTCATTCTTCTTGTACCACTTGAATTTTCCCTTTCCTTTCTTGTGTTCCCGATCATCTTCATTGGTTCTTTTGTTAACTTGAGCCTGTGGTGCCTGCACTTGACTAACTAAAGTTGCTACACACGTTTCTCTTACTCCCAGCTCATGAGCTTCAAGGGATCCTTGCAAATCCTCCACATTCATCTAATCAAGATCCTTTGATTCTTTAATAGCTACTACAATATGATCATATTTTTATGTTAATGTTCTAAGGATCTTTTCAATAATCACCACTTCAATTATTGATTCACCATTGGATCTAATCTAATTAACAATTGCCTGCACATGATTAAAGTAATCAGCAACAGCTTCATCTTCTTCCATCTGCAGCAGTTCATATTTTCTTCTAAGCATTTGTAGCTTCACTTTCTTGGCTTTTTCCCACCTGTATAGTACATGACCAAGATGTCCCATGCCTTATTTGATAAAGGCATATCAATAGTGTAGGTGATGTTACTCCCTTCTTGACATAAACTCCATGCTCATTCACACACTTTTCAAACTGCTGCTCTATGAGGAATCTGTCAATTCTCTTGTTCTAGACCATAGGAGCTTGCTTCAAGCCATATAAAGCTTTCTTCAGTTTGTACATATGATCTTCTTTGCCTGTTTTCACATATCCTTGTGGCTGCTTCACATACACTTCTTCTTCTAGTGATCCATTGAGAAATGCTGATTTTACATCTAGCTGATGCATGGTCTAGCCTTTGTAATTAGCCATTGATACTATCAGCCTTACTATTTGAATTCTAGCTATTGGGGCAAACACTTCATCATAGTCCAGTCCATGTCTCTACAGGAATCCCTTTGCTACAAATTTGGCCTTGTACTTGGCAATCTGTCCATCAGGCTTCAACTTCAGTTTATAGACCCATTTGACATCAATTAGTCTCTTGTTCTCTGGCAGTATCATCAGCTCCCAGGTCTTATTCTTCTATATGGCTTTGAGCTCCTCATCTATTGTTGATCTCCATCTAGGATCACTTAAGGCATCTTCATCACTTATTGGTTCTGATTCAGCTAGTAAAGCAAAATGAATTAATTCTCCATCTGCATTGATGGCTGAGCCAGATGTTATTTCACATGGATTCAATCTAACTAAAGGCTGCCTTGCTCTTTCAGTCCTTCTTACAGGTTCAGTAGCTGGCTGACTTGATGTCCCTGTTGGCTGGCCCTCATCTAGTTCCACTACTGCTGCCCTGCTGCCTGAACTGATTGAGTTGGCTGGTCTGTCTAGACTGGATGCACTGCTCGAGCTGGCTTCACTCAACTTCCAGTCCCATCCTCTTGATTCATCCACTAGTATGTCCATGCTTATCACCACTTTTTTGTTGTTTGGATCATACAGCTTGTAAGCCCCAGTTGAATCATAACCTAACATCAACAATTGTTCAACCCTGTCATCAAGTTTTCTCTTGTTTTGCACTGGCACATGTTTGAAGCACAATGAGCCAAATACTCTCAAATGACTCATAAATGGCTTTCTTCTAGTCCAAGCTTGTTCTGCTGTCCTAGTGCCGAGTCTCTTGGTTGGAGGCATTTGTTTTCCCTTCATCATGCTTGTAGCCATGTTTAATATTGATCTGTTTCTTCTTTCAACAGCCCCATTGTGTTGTGGTGTGTATGGTGTAGTCACTTCATGCAGCACTCCTTCTTTTTCACAAAACTCATGAAACTCATGAGAATTGTATTCACCTCCTTCATCTGTTCTGAATACTTTCAAACTATTCCTACTTTGATTTTCTGCCATTACTTTGAATTTTTTAAACACATCCAGCACTTCATTTTTCTTTTTAATCAGATATATCCATACTTTCCTTGTAAAATCATCAATAAATTATACAAAGTAATTGTTACCTCCTATTGACATTTCTTCAAATGGACCACACACATCAGAGAAGATTACCTCCATCATTCTTGAAGATCTGGTTGGTACTTCTGACTTGAATGAGTTCCTATGTTGTTTGGCCTGGCAGCATTCTGACATATCTCATTTGGTATATGAATTTCAGGAATTCCCAGCACCATGCCACTACCCTACAGTATTTGAAGACTCCTAAAGTTCAGGTGACCAAACCTTTGGTGCCATAACCAATTTTCACTTCTGACTTCAGCAGTCAAACACTTGTTTTCACTTATCTGGATTTCAATTTTGAAGGTTCTGTTCTTGGACAGTGGTGCTTTTAAGATGAGTCTCTTTGAACTATCAAACATCCTCAATTCACCATGCTCCATCTTAATTGAATATCCCTTTTCAAGCATCTGTCCAAGGCTCAACAAATTGTTCCTCATATTTGGCACATACAACACATCACATATGAAAGATTGCTTGCCATCTCTTCTTTGAATCAGAACATTGCCTATTCCTTCTGCAGTCACTAAACTATTGTCTACAAATATGATTTCTCTTTTTACTTTTCATCAAGACTCACAAACCATCCTTTATTCCTTGTCATATGGTTTGAACAACCCGTATCAAGGTACCACTGCTCTAGACAATGATCTTTTGTGGTGGCCATCAACAAGACTGTATCTAAATCTGAATCTAAGTCTTCAGCTACCATTTGAGCTTCATCATCCTCTTTGTGTACCTTTTTGGATCTACACTCATTAGCAAAGTGGCCCCATTTTTGGCAATTGTAGCATTGAATCTCCTTCTTGTTAAGCTTCTTCTTGCCATTTGAATTCTTGTTGTTCTTGTCACTACTGTGTTGATTTCTTGAATTTCCAGCCCCTTCATTATAAGCATGCTTCTTGTTGACTTGAGCCTGCAATGCCTGCACTTGTGTACTAGCTACACTTCTCTCTTTTAATCTCAATTCATGAGCCTCCAATGAGCCTTGCAAGTCTTTTACCTTCAAAGTTCCAAGATCCTTTGACTCTACTATGGCCACCACTATGTGATCATATCTTTGTGTCAATGTTCTTAGAATCTTTTCAATAATCACCACTTCAGTTATTGATTCACCATTAGTTCTTATCTGATAAACAATTGCCTGCACTCGATTGAAATAATCAGCCACACTTTCATCCTTCTCCATTTGCAACAATTCATATTGCCTTATCAATATTTGATGTTTCACTTTCTTGGTTTTTTCACTACCCGTGTAATACTTCACCAAGATATCTCATGCCTCTTTTGATGTAGATACCTTTTGAAGGTGCAAACACGAGAAGGGGCGGTTGAATTGTGTTTGACTAACTTGAATACTTTTTCTGTTTTTGCAGTTTTAAAACAAAAGATGATGTATGAATAAAACAGAGTTAGCAGCGGATATAAAGTAAAAATAAAAACACAAAATTTTATATTGGTTCACCGTTAACGAGGCTACGTCCAGTCCCTTCACCTTGAAGGATTTCACTAATTCAAACCTTTAATTACAACAGTTCCACTGGCCCTCCAAGTCAGTCTTCTCAAATAGTCTAACAATCCTAGACTCTCGAGGAATACACCACCTTGACTTCCTAAGTCAAGTCTTCTCCTACCAATCTAACAACCCCAGATTGTAGAAGGAATTACAACGCCTTGAATCTAATTGCCAAGTAATCTGCTACCCCTTCGGACTCCTTCAAATTGTGGACTCTACTTCAACAACTTAGATCTTAACACAAGGGAATGAAAATAACACGAGTGCTTGCTTTTGGAAAGCTGGAACTCACAATTAACCTCACTGAAAACTTGAGTGTTTGCTTTGGAAGTGTATGACTCTTTTGTGATTTTCGATGCTAAGTATTATGCCTTGAGCCTCCTTTTATAGATGCGAATTAGGGTCTTTTCCAAGCTTAATTTCGAGCTGTATCTTGCTGGATTCTCTTGCAAAAGTATCTTGACCAATCATGCTTCACTTAAATAAAAAACATATCTTTTTAAGCTTCAGATTTGCTTTCAAAAATAACTGGCCAATCATGTCTTTAGTTTCTTCCCACCAACAGCTTCTGAATTCCACAAGACTTCACTTTATTTTTGAATCAAATCCTTTTAATACTTTGATCAAATTTAATTAAATCTCCACCGTTAATCCTCATGAATAAATCTGGACTGTTTGATCTTCTGCGCTAGTCCACATCTGGACCATACTAAGTGATTTGTTGTGATCCTCTGATTTCGGCCAACCCTAGACCACATTTTATGATCTTCTAATCTCGGCCAACCTGGTCCAGCAAACTGATCTACTGTGATCCTCTGATCTCGGCCAATGTTGGACCACACATTCTGACCTTCTGATTTCGGCCAACACTAGGCCATGGTCTGATCTTCTAATCTCGGCCAACACAGCCCCATATACTAAATCTGAACCATTGATCTTGATATCTTCCCTCTGATCTGACCAATTCTGAACTGGGTCTGCATTGAACTGAAATTATGTCTGGACAAATAATATTTCAGTCTGGACATTTTACCTTCTATTTTGGATCAGTTCTGGATCAAATCTGGAGATCATTTCTTCTGGTCTAGACTTAGTTTCATACCCTGAACCATGCTATCTTCATGTCTGGGTCAAATCTGGATTGATTCTCTTGTTCTGGACCCATTAACTTATCCTCTGATTAAGTCTGGATCAAGTCTGGGCTGTTTATCATTTCACTGCCAAGCCATCTTCTGGTCAGAATAACTTCTGGACTATGTCTGAATTATGATTCCTTCTGGTCTGGATCAAGCCTCCCTCTGGCAGGCTTCCTTCTGGTCTGGTCCAGGTCTCCTTCTGACTTTGCTTCCTTCTCATCTGGGCCAGCAAAGATATCCTCTGGTACCTTCTGGATGCATTTTCGAATGTCTTCATCTTCTCCCTCTGGAAACTTCATTTTCTGGTGGCATTTAATGTAATAATTCAAGGTTCAAAATAAGATTACATGGAGTGCTTTTGTAAACATCAAAATCCTAAGTACTTAGAACCAACATGGTTCCAACAATCTCCCCCTTTTTTATGATGACAAAACCTTAACTTATTTTGCTAGCTTATAACTCGAAGACTTGAATTACTCCCCCTCAGACCAATCTCTCCCCCTAAGTCTGATACTGACTTTTTCTTCTCCTTTTCAACTCCTTCTCTTTTCACTCTTTCTTTTCTTCTCGTCTCCTCTCCTTTTCAACTCTTTCTCTATTCATCTCTTTCTGATTTATTTTTCTCTCTCCCTGTTTCTTCTCCTTTTCAACTCCTTCTCTTTTCACTCTTTCTTTTTTTCTCTTTATTTTTCTCTCTCCCTGATTCTTCTCCTTTTCAACTCCTTCTCTTTTCATCTCTTTCTTTTTCGCTCCTCCTTTCCTTTTATCTCTCCTTTTCTACTTATTTCTCATTTTTCTCTTTCTCCCCCTTTTTGTCATCAGCCAAAAAGAGGTCCTACTATTTTTGTATTTTTGTGTTTTTCTTTACAAAGTACAGAAATTAAAAACAAAAAATAAAAGACATAAAATTAAAATTACAAGAAAATTAAAAACTCCTAAGATGACTACTTAAGCTAGTCAGATATGGAGACAATGTTGAGATGCTTCTTGATGAACTCGAATCTGTCTTCAGGTAATGCTTTGGTGAAGATGTTAGCCCATTGATGATCAGTGTCCACAAACTGGATGCTTAAAGTCCCTTTTTGAACATGGTCCCTAATGAAATGGTGTTTTATTTCAATGTGTTTGGCTCTAGAGTGTAAGATCGAGTTCTTGGTTAGGTATATGGCTAAAGTGTTATCACAGAACAAAGGGATATTGGTTTCAAAGATGTTGTAATCTTCAAGTTGGTGTTTCATCCAGATTAACTGTGAGCTGCATCCTGCTGCTGATATATACTCAGCTTCGGCTGTTGACATAGCAATGGTGCTTTGTCTTTTGCTTGACCAAGAGATCAAATTATCACCTAAGAAAGTGTAGTTGCCGCTTGTACTTTTCCTTTCCAGCTTGTCTCTAACATAGTCGAAATCACAAAAACCTCTGAGTTTGTAGGTGAGGGTTTTCTTGTATAACAGGGTAAGGTTGGTGGTTCCTTTAAGGTATCTCAGAATTCGTTTGACAGCAGTTAAATGGGATTCCCTAGGGTCGGCTTGAAAACGGGCACAGAGACAAACACTAAACAAAATGTCAGGTCTAGAAGGAGTTAAATAAAGAATGGATCGAATCATACCTCTGTATGTTTTCTGGTCTACCTTTTGGCTGGTTTGATCTTTCTCAAGTGAGTAGGTTGGGTGCATGGGGGTGGCCATAGGCTTACGTTCACTCATTTTGAACTTTTTAGATTGGTGAATGAGGATACCTGATTTACCTTGGTGAATCTCAATTTCCAGGAAGAACTTAAGTTCTCCCATCATGCTCATTTGGAACTCTTTCTGCATTAGGTCAGAAAACTCTTTGCACAAAGTACCATTAGTAAATCCAAAGATGATATCATCAACATAAACTTGAATAATTAAAATATCATTTTTAATGGATTTCCTAAATAGAGTATTATCAATCTGGCCTCTATCAAATTCATTCTTAAGTAGAAAGTTACTAAGTCTGTCATACCATGCCTTTGGTGCTTGTTTTAAACCATATAAAGATTTCTTAAGTTTAAAAACATGGTTTGGAAAATCAGAATTTTCAAATCCAGGGGACTGTTTGACATAGACTTCCTCACTTACATAGTCATTTAAGAATGCACTTTTAACATCCATTTGATACAGAACTATATCATGATTAGCAGCAAATGATAAGCGAATTCTAATTGCTTCTAACCTGGCCACTGGAGCAAAAGTCTCAGTGTAATCTATACCTTCCTGTTGACTGTATCCTTGAGCTACAAGTCTGGCTTTGTTCCTTACCACTTCTGATTTTGGTAGATATGTAACAGCTTCTGATTCTGGTAAATATCTAGATTTCTCTTCTGACTTATCTTGGCTGTTTCTGACTTGATCAGATTTATCTTTTGGAGATTTGTCATGTGTTGTTGAGTTGCTTGTATCCTCTACCTTTCCAGGTACTTCTGTTTCTTCTACTTTTGCTCGCTTTGGTTCTGGTGAACCTGCACTATCTTTATCTTGCTTTGATTTGTCGAGATCAAGCAGTTTGTCATATAACATAATATAGATCAAATAATTTAAAAATGAACTCAATACAGCCAAACCATTAATTCTGCTTCTGGTGATTTCTGCTTGTTTTTGAAACCACTGGAATGTTGTTTCTGCTGATGTGTTCAATTCGTGTGAATCACCTGGTTCCTCTGACAGTTTGAAAACCTGCAAAATACTTATCTAGCTTTGATTTTTAAGATCAAGCTTCTTGTTATCACAGTACACATAAATATCAAACAATAATAGTATTTACAGCAAGATGTAACCTCTATGTCAACAGTTTCAGTTTTACTCTGAAAATCCTCTTGCTTCTAATTTTCAGACTTCGAATCTGTATGTTCTGTGATTACATGGTTTGGATGAGGGGATTTGAATTCCTTTCCAGGTTTGTATTCTTGATGAACCTCACTTGAGTGTTTGAAGAACCCTCTTGATTCTGATTTCTCTCTTTCTGTTTTGGCTGATACACCATGTTCCTCTGGTGATTCTGGAACTTATGGTGATTCTTGTGATTATCTTGATTCTGGTAATTATGCTGGTTCTGCTTCGGGTTCTGGTACTGATTCACATTCTGGTTCCAGTGTTGGTTCTTGTTCCAGTTAATGTGCCTCTGATACTGGTTCCAGTTGTGGTTCCCCAGTTCTTGTTCCTCTGATACTGGTTCCAGTTGTGGTTCCAGTTCCTGTTCCTCTGATACTGGTTCCAGTTCCTGTTCTGATTCGTGTTATGTCTTTGATATTTCCTGTTCCACCTATGATTCTGGTTCTAGTTCTGATAGGTTTTGTGTTGACCAATTCTTCTTCTTACAGAGTCACTTGGCTTCTGTTTGGTAGATGTTCGAACATAAACCTTCTTCTGCTTGTGCATTGCCAACATCCATTGTCCAGGCACCATTGTTGGTGTCTCCTTCTGGTTGCTCAGAATATCTGCAACATAGACAATTTGATCTTTTGGTACCCATAACTGATTGGGTCCAGGTTTGTTAGTTTTAACAACTCTCTGATCTTGTTCAGATATTACCATTGGACAAGATAATTTAGAGTGACATTTCTTAGCACAAACAATGCATAAAACTTCAGAATGAACAACTTTGCTTTCAACAATCGTTTCTGTAAAACCAAGACCTCTCTTTCCAATGTTACTGTTTCCATAAATCATAGATGCATATTTACTTCTTTGCATTCCATTGGAAATAAAGTTTTGAAAAAATTGCTCATGCATATTAGATTCACAAACAGTTTTGGAAGTGGAACAAATATTACTTTTGAGAGTTTGGTTTTCAGATTTGAGTCTTGCAATTTCAGTTTTAAAATCCTTGTTTTCAGTTGCATACTCAGAATTTCGATTCTTTAATACTTGGACTTCTTTGGTTAGATTTTTCTTATCTTCCCTAAGAGTTTTCAGTTTTAAAGACATCTTATTGTTTGCATTTAAAAAATCTTTTAAAGCTTCAATTAATTCAGATCTAGTGAGATAAGAAAATACCTCACTGTCTTCATCTTCTGATTCTGTTCCAGTGCCTGAGCCGTATCCAGAGCTTGAGTTGGTATGAGCCATCATAGCCAGAGTTGCTCCCTCTAATGTGCTTCCAGACTTGCTTGAATGACTGCTTCGATCATTCTTCCTTCTGCCTTCTTTCCTTCCTAAAATCGTGCCTTTATGAAGTCCAGAGGCAGACCTGATGTGTGCCATCACTATTGTTTCTGCCTCTTCTTCATCAGACGATTCTTCTTCTGATTCTGAAACGTCCCAGACAGCCATCAAACCCTTCTTTCTGAATTCGGAATTCTTCTTGTGTTGTTTGCCTTTTTCCAGATTTGTACATTCTGACTTGATATGTCCAGGTTAATTGCATCCATAACAAACGATACACTTCTTGTCAGATTCTTCCATTCCTTTGTTGTTATTTTTCTTCTTGAAGCTTCTCATCTTCTTGTTTTCCCAAATCTTAACCATCTGTTTGGTTAAGTAGGCCATATCATCACAGTCATTGTCGTTATCCTCTGATTCTGATGCTACCCTTGCAGCTTTCTTCTGTTTCGACTTCAGGGCTAGATTCTTCTTCTTCTTTGGTTCATCTGCTTCTAGTTCTATTTTATGAGACCTGAGTGAGTTGATCAGATATTCAAGTTTTAAGTTGTTCAGATCATTGGCTTGCTGAACTGCAGTAACCATTGGTCTCCACTTGGTTGGTAAGCTTCTTACAATCTTCTTGACATGATCTGTAGTTGTGTAGCTTTTCTTCAAGACCTTCATTCTAGATATCAGAGTCTGGAATTTGCAGCACATTCCATCAATGTTTTCATCATCTTCCATCTTGAACATCTCATACTGTTTGACCAATATGTTAGCCCTTGCTTCTTGAACCTGCTGGCTTCCTTCATAGGTCAGAATCAGACTGTCGAATATGCTCTTTGTTGTTTCTTTATCTGTGCATCTGTCAAATTCCTTGAATGTGATGGCACTGATCATGATGTTTCTGGACTTGTGATGAAGTTTGTATAATCTGCTCTGGTCTGGTTTCATATCATCCATGTCCAGTTCTTTAGTTGGATCTTATGGAACAGTAGGTGCAGTGTATCCTTTGACTACCATCTTCCATAATTCAGGATCTTGAGATATAAAGAAACTTCTCATTCTGTCCTTCCAATACTCAAATTTTTCTCCATCAAATAGTGGTGTTCTGTTGATGTTGCCTCACAATTCATCTTTGGATTCTGCCATGTTGAATCCCTTGGACCTTTCCTCAACACTGTTAAGTGCTCAGCCTTGAGACCGAGCTCTGATACCAATTGAAGGTGCAAACACGAGAAGGGGGGGTTGAATTGTGTTTGACTAACATGAATACTTTTTCTGTTTTTGCAGTTTTAAAACCAAACTTGATGTATGAATAAAATAGAGTTAGCAGCGGATATAAAGTAAAAATAAAAACACAGAATTTTATATTGGTTCACCGTTAACGAGGCTACGTCCAGTCCCTTCACCTTGAAGGATTTCACTAATTCAAACCTTGAATTACAGTAGTTCCACTGACCCTCCAGGTCAGTCTTCTCAAAAAGTCTAACAATCCTAGACTCTTGAGGAATACACCACCTTGACTTCCTAAGTCACGTCTTCTCCTACCAATTTGATAACCCCAAATTGTAGAAGGAATTACAACGCCTTGAATCTAATTGCCAAGTAATCTGCTACCCCTTCTGACTCCCTCAGATTGTAGACTCTACTTCAACAACTTAGATCTTAACACAAGGGAAAGAAAATAACACGAGTGCTTGCTTCTGGAAAGCTGGAACTCACAATTAACCTCACTGAAAACTTGAGTGTTTCATTTGGAAGTGTATTGTAACACCCCGAGTTTAAAGCACAACGCGAGTGTATTTTTTTTTTAAATAATTAATTAAAAATAATTTTCCAATTTAATTCCTTCAAAAGGATTGAAATAAAATTTCCTTTAATTCATTTCATAAAATAGTACGTCGTAGATTAATCAATGAACGTAATTCATCGTAATATCACTAAGTATTTAATTCTGGAAATTAATAATAACACTAATATATTTGAAAAGATAATAATGTCATGATCTTAATAGGAAATATCAGAGTGCGGAAAAATATTAGCGGAAAAGTTATACAATAATTCCCAAAATAACCAATTACATTTTCCAGTTCAAAATCCTATACATCAACTCTAACTGATCATGCACTAAGCTACAGTAGCACGGTCTCCGCCGCATCCTCTACAAGTCTCGTCTCCAGCCAGCTGTCTGCCCCTCTGCGTCGTCTACAAATACGCCGTGCGTAAAGATCAAGGAAAACTAACGACGTCTCTGTCGTTAGTGTAACCATCAGTAGGAAGGGTTCGGGTATCATCTGAGGGCAAAGCCTAATTTCCACAATATAATAGCAAGGGTCACCGACCGAAATTAACAAATAATCACATAGCATATATCTCACAGCAACAATTATATCTATGGCATATCATACAACAATGATGGAAAATAATGATGCTCATTTTGAAAGTTCATGACATATATACCTTTTCAAAAACAGCAGCCAATTATTATGAAAATATGTGGTAAGTACAACCAACACTTCAGCAATCACAATAATTAATCAGAAATTCTGATTCTGTAAAGTACTCACACACATCAATTTTCAACCATCATCATATAACCAAATTGTGACCCACCGGTCAATCCCTCGATGCAATATGTATATGCTCATGTATACAATTTCTTGGAATCACCAAGGTCCAGTCGCTCAACAGACCAGCACAAATTAAATATGTATGACTTTAACGGCCCTCAAGACCAGGGTGCAATCGCTCAACAGATCAGCACCAGTGCAGTCGCTCAACAGACCAGCACTGGTGCGGTCGCTCAACAGACCAGCACGTTTGACATATACCATGGTACAATCGCTCAATAGATTAGTACCTAGTGCAGTTGCTCAACAGACCAGCACTGGTGCAATCGCTCAACAGATCAGCACGTGGTCGCGCATTTCAGGGTATAGATGCTCAACAGTCCAGTCTAGTGCAGTCGCTCAACAGACCAGCATCTATATACCAAGGTACAATCGCTCAACAGATCAGTACCTAGTGTAGTCGCTCAACAGACCAGCACTCGTGCAATCGCTCAACAGATCAGCACGTGGTTGCGCATTACTCTGTGGCCCATCGCGGGTACCACTTGACTATGCAATGTATGAATATGCAGTGTTTTCTCTTCACTAAAGCAGTATGCATTATCAAGAGAATGTAACCTTTTCATCATCTTTCAAAACATCTCAACTTAATCAATATTATCATCATCACAATCATGATTAAACAGTCAAGTAAATCATTAACACTTCACATTATCTCACAATTCCATTCTTAATTATCATGAGATTCTCCAATGTTTTCCAAACTCTTAAACTTCATCGAACATCGTTTAAAACTGAGTTTTCTGAAAAATACGAATCTGTACTCGAATACAGCTTTATTGTATTCGAATACAGAAGCCAAAACAGTGCAGAATTACACTCTGTATTCGAATATAGCCCATTGGTATTCGAATACAGAGGCAGTCTCAGTGCACAAATCAACATTTTTCACTACATCAGTAAAGTCTCAAAAACTTCATCACCACCACTTCAAAATATCACCAAGAGTTCCATTTTAATTCACCACAAACATTCCCAATATTCCCCAACACTTAGGGTTTACAAAACAATGTTGAAAACTTGGAATTTCTGAAAACTCGAATTTGTATTCGAATACAATCCCCCTTGTATTCGAATATAGAAGCATGAAACTGCAAATTCTACATTCTGTATTCGAATACAGCATGCCTGTAGTTGAATACAGAAGACAAAATATTGAAAATTCAGCATTTTCTCCCAGGTCATTGAAGGTTTTCAAAACATCATCTTTTCCTCTTTAAAACTATTTCAAAGACTCCATTTTAAATCATTTTAACCCTTCTCAAAGTTTCCCAACACTTAAAAATTCAAATGACAGTGTTTAAAACTTGATTTTCTGGAAAACACGAATCTGTATTCGAATACAGCTTCCTTGTATTCGAATGCAGAAGCAAAAACTAGTGAAAACCAGCATTCTGTATTTGAATATAGCATGCCTGTAGTCGAATACAGTTGCGAATATAGTGTTAAAATTTCACTTATGTATTCGAATACGACAGAGTCGTAGTCGAATACATATGCTAAGTCAGAAACGAAAATCCTTCCTCTGTATTCGAATACAGTGGCTCGTATTCGAATACAAGTTTGAAAACTTTAGTAAAACAGAAGCTTGACAAGTTGTATTCGAATACACACATGTTGTATTCGAATACAACTTCGAAAACCAGTGAAATTTTTCCTGAGACTTCAACACATTTCAAACTGTTTCTTTTAAAAAGAACAACCAAACATCAAAATAGATTCAGCACTTTTCCAGAAAACACTTTCATCATTTAAAATCCCTTTTCTTTTGAAAACATCAACATCACCAGATTTTCACTCAAAACTGAAACATAAGCAGAATCATCAACACCAGAACATCCAGAAACAGAAACAGAATAGTCACCACCAGAATCATCAGAAGTAGAAATAGAATGATCAACACCAGAATCATCAGAAACAGAAACATAATGATCAACATCAGAATCATCCAGAAATAGAAACATAATGATCAACATCAGAATCATCCAGAACCAAAACATGCATCTCCAAAACAACATGCATGGTATTCTCCAGTATGCTTACATAACCAACACGCAAAGCATATTCCAGCTTTCTCACACAAACAGAATCAACATGCAAAGCATTTCAGCTTTCTCACACATCAGAACAACATGCAAAGCATTTCAGTTTTCTCAAACATCAGAACAACATGCAAAGCATTTCAGCTTTCTCACACAAACAGAATGACATTAATAAATTCAGTCAAATAGAAATCATCACATAGCAGCAAACACCAACAGAATGTGTTTTCGCATTTTATAACAACATTCAAAACAGTTTATGAACATGTATTTTAATCATCTTTAAAATAACATGCAAAACATTTTTCAGTTTTTCCACACAAACCAAGCAGCATTGCAATAACAACCAGAACAGCAACATCACAGATTCATTACACATCACAGAATGCATTTTCTTCATTTTTTTCAAAATGTCATTGCAAAATCGTTTTTCTTCAAAACAGTGATGAAAACATCAGTAATGCTATGCCAGTTATGCATTTACAGCCCTAATGCAACTAGAAAGTGGAAGGAGCCCTTACCCTTGTTGCGTTTCTGCTACTGCTCACGTGTATGTGTCAAAAACGGCGAAACTCTCGTCTTGCGTTCGCTGCTACGAAAGTGGGTTCTCTAGCTCCGTAATGATGTGGGGAACAACTTTTGTACTGAGGGTTTGGTGTTTCGGTGCTTGGATTTCCAAGTAATGGCACTTTTGAGGAACTCCCTCTTTTCTCTTTGAAATCGTGAACTGGAAATGGAGGAAAACAGAATAGGAGGGAAAGGGGTACTGTTACATGCAGTATAAGCAGTGAGGGAGGAGGAATGGTGTTCTGATTTCACCATCCTTCTCACTCCTATTTATAGACTTGTGTGGGTGCCACCTCACCCGACACATGTCTGATTTTCAGCACTTCACCCGTCTCGTCGCAATTAGCCGCTAATCCCTTAATTAACTGTCTGCTAATTTAATTACTCGTAATTAAATTAATTTATTCTTAATCCTATAATTTTAATTCATCTTCCAAAATAAATATTTATATATATATATATATATTTACTCAAAACATACATATATTAAATATTTTACAAATATCCCCAAAATACACTTGAAATTAATTCCATAATTTAATTAAAAATTAACGGTCTTACATGTATGACTCTTTTGTGATTTTCGATGCTAAGTATTCTGCCTTGAGCCTCCTTTTATAGATGCGAATTAGGGTCTCTTCCAAGCGTAATTTCTAGCAGTATCTTGCTGGATTCTCTTCCAAAAATATCTTGACCAATCGGGCTTAACTTAAATAAAAAACATATCTTTTTAAGCTTCAGATTTGCTTTCAAAAATAACTGGCCAATCATGTCTTTAGTTTCTTCCCGCCAACAGCTTCTGAATTCCACAAGACTTCACTTAAATTTTGAATCAAATCCTTTTAATACTTTGATCAAATTTAATTAAATCTCCACCGTTAATCCTCATGATTAAATCTGGACTGTTTGATCTTCTGCGCTAGTCCACATCTGGACCATACTAAGTGATCTGCTGTGATCCTTTAATTTCTGCCAAACCCTGGACCACACTTTCTGATCTTTTTATCTTCTAATCTCGGCCAACCTGGTCCAGCAAACTGATCTGCTGTGATCTTCTGATCTCGGCCAATGTTGGACCACACATTCTGACCTTCTGATTTCGGCCAACACTGGGCCATGGTCTGATCTTCTGATCTCGGCCAACACAGGGCCATATACTTAAATCTGAACCATTGATCTTGATATCTTCCCTCTGATCTGGACCAATTCTGAACTGGGTGTGGATTGAACTGAAATTAAGTCTGCACAAATAATATTTCAGTCTGGACATTTTACCTTCTGTTTCGGTTTAGTTCTGGATCAAATCTGAGGATCATTTCTTCTGGTCTGGACTTATTTTCATACCCTAAACCATGCTATATTCAGGTCTGGGTCAAATCTGGATTGATTCTCTTGTTCTAGACCCATTAACTTATCCTCTGATTAAGTCTGGATCAAGTTTGGGATGTTTATCATTTCACTGCCAGGCCATCTTCTGGTCAGAATAACTTCTGGACTAAGTCTGAATTATGATTTCTTCTGGTTTGGATCAAGTCTCCCTCAGACAGGCTTCCTTCTGGTCTGGTCCAGGTCTCCTTCTGACTTTGTTTCCTTCTGATCTGGGCCAGCAAAGATATCCTTTGGTAATTCCAGGATGCATCCTTTAGTACCTTTTGGATGCATTTTCTGGTGTCTTCATCTTCTGCCTCTGGAAACTTCATTTTTTGGTGGCATTTAATGTAATAATTCAAGGTTCAAAATAAGATTACATGGAGTGCTTTTGTAAACATCAAAATCCTAAATACTTAGAACCAACTTGGTTCCAACACCTTTGAGATCCTTTCAAAAATGTTTGGATCCACACTTTGCTAGATGTAAAATAATGCCTTGCAATCATTTTTCTTGCAATCTTTGAAAATGGCTTATTGTCTTTCTGTAGGATTCGCGCCCAGCTATTCATAACCATCTTAGACAATCTCAGAAACTTCTTGAGCTCCCAACAATGACCTCATTGATGCAGACCACCTCTCCCAATTCTTCCCATCCAAAACTAGCAAATTCGATGGAAATCCTCCTCGATTCATGGTTTCTTTCTTTCTCTCACACTTGTGTTTCTCAATTTGAAATCCCCTCACACTTTCGCTTGTGTTTCCCAAGATTACAACCTTGCTCTGATACCAATTGTGGGAATACATTGTATTATCAAAGAGGAATTGAAATTGAGAAGAAGAGAGTAAAAAACAGAAAGTTCAAAAAACAGAGAATGATTATCAGTGAGCCTATAGTCCTATTATAAATATTAACCGTGTTTAAATCATGGAATAAGTAAATATAGAACGACCGTCCAAGTTATTTACTCCATTATGAATCCAAATGCTTAAAAGAATAGTAAGATCGTATCATATATTATACTAGATAGTTATAGCAATTCGAGTAGAGTGCTTACTTAGTTTGGCATAATCCCAATTTTGTTCAACAGCCATATCTTTTATTAATGGGGTGACGGTGACTTGATGATGGGTATAATCTTGTAGAGTTATAATGAGATAAGCCTCTCCACAATTTACAACTTACTTTGCCATTTGAATATGAATATATTTTTGCATGTTTACTATTTTTTATATTTTTCATTTTTTTTTATTGGTTGTTTCTGGTCTCACAACCCACGTGTTGTATCTCATACTTAATGTTTTTAGCTATCTTTTGTTTAATGGGTAAATGCTGATTTTGTGAATTTTGTTTGGGTCCTACATCTTTTCATAAGAAAGGAAAGGATTGATTTTCTTCACTGCAATATTATTAGAAATTTTTTTTCATTAGACGAAAGCTCACTTATAGGTTGACAGTTTTCATGAAAATGTATGAGAGTTTAAGTTTTTATCAACATTAATTCTTATCATTAATATTACCCTTATTATAAAATTTGATATGCATAATTTTACCCTTATTAAAAAAAAAACATTACAATCACTTATTAAAAACAACTAAAAACACAATACGTTGAAGTTTCTTTTATGTTCTTCATTGAGCAAAAAAATTGATAGAAGATTTCCATACTCTTGACAGTTTAGTACTTAGATTTAGACTTTTCTTGGAAATCATGAGCTTCCGACGTTGAATAATCCAATTACACCTTTATAATTTGTATAAGCTTTGAGCCATAATTCTTTTACAATGTTGGTGAAAACTAATTTATATGACATAGTCATATATTCTATAGAACCCACAACCTTGAATTCGTAGTCATATCTAGATTGAAAAGATCTTCTACATCAATTTTGGGTTCAAGATTTACAATAGTGTCATTTACTTTAAATTGAGTTATTGGATAATCATCAATAAATGCCGAGATAAACAGTAGGACAAAATTGACTCTACTTGTGCTTGATTTTTTATTTTCAAATTTAAATTAATTTATAATCAATACTATAAAAAGTTATTGTTTAACTAAGTTGAGAAGTATCCATAAAAACATTATTGAGAAATAATTAAATATTTTTTATTCAAATAAATTAAGATTATAAAGGCTTTTGTTGTTTTTCATTTAATTTTTGTGTAACTAATTTATTTTTGAAAAAGGAATCAATATTATTTAAAGACGAAAAATAAAAAGAAATTCATTCAATATTATTTTAGTGTGTAACTAAGCTATGTAAAAGGATTTTTTATGGCATTTTTTAAAAAAGCGTTGTCTTATTATCAACATCAAATATCACATTCAGATTATTCTTTTCAACATTAAGATTCACATTTCACCATAATATCAAAATTCATATTCTCCACAATATCAATTTCATATTCACATTCAACAATATCAATTACAAGTGTTTCACAGCAACAAATTACAATAAATTACAATTTCATATTCACATTCAATAATATCAATTACAATGTTTCGCAACAACATATTCACAGCAACAAATTACATCATGTACAGTAGCAACAAATTACATATTGACAGTAGCAACATATTCACAATATGAACTACATATTCACAGAACAAATTACATCATGACAGTTACAACAAATTAATTACAAATTATATAACTTTGAGTTAGAGGACAAACTGGCACCATTATTCTTTTATATTTGTGAGATCACTTTCAGAGTATGTTGGGTTGAAATTGTCAAAATATTGAAGCAAAACAAGTTATAATCAAAAAAATAACATATATATATATATATAGTTTATATATGAAAATCAAAATATAATGAAAATAATGTACCGTTTCTGGAATTATATGTTGATTTAGATCAACAATCTCCTTCATGAACCTCATCATATAGTATCCGCAGTCTATGTTGTTAGTTTGACGCGGACACTATAAAATAAAACATGTACGCCAATAAATATTTATGCATTGATTGTAAATGAAAATTTAAAGGCATATAATTAAGTTCTATAACAAAAATTTCAAACCTTTATTGGAAGCCATGTGATGTTGTTTGACTTAGTCTTCGACACTGAAGCACCCCTTTTGAGAATGGAAAACTTGCAGAGCACTATCAAATAAATGTGATTATTATTCAATGACCAAACACATTATTTATATAAAGAAATAAATGAATATTACTTACGTGTCGAATATGTTCTTTATATCAGGGTGATTGTTGAAATGACCGTGCAATGGGTCTAAATAATATACAATTTCAGAAGTCGCATTTATGGCAAACAACACCCAATGTTCCCTACAACAACAAAAATTTGGTTGGCAAATTTGTTTACACAACTCATAATATCATAAATTAAAAAAGATATAGATAAAGTATCTAATTACGTAGCCTGAATTGTATGGTGCCAAAAACAGCTTGTCCTTCTCTTTATTTTCTATAAGTATATCAACTACATAGTTTTTTACATTAACTGGATCGAGTTTAAACATGGATAGTTTATGCGGAGATAAGAATGAAAATCTACTTCTCAACTTCCGCGTTGTTGTGCAATACTTCTCCCAACGTATTGAAACACCCTAAATTAAATTAATGGTTTATATATAAGTATGTGAAACAATTAGGTTGAATGAATTTCTTATTTCGTTAAGTAATTAATTACCTTCGAGAGACTTTTATGAGCAATGTTGCAACCTCCATCTTCACTGTCTATTTGCATTTCACGTTGAAGTTGCTTTTCCTTATCCTTTTTAACCAAGTATGTGAAGGTGCAAACACTAGAAGGGGGGGTTGAATTGTGTTTGACTTAACTTGAATACTTTTCCTGTTTTTATATTTTTAAAACAAAACTTGATGTATAATTAAAAACAGAGTTAGCAGCGGATAAAAGTAAAAATAAAACTCACAGTTTTTATACTGGTTCACCGTTAACGAGGCTACGTCCAGTCCCTTCACCTTGAAGGATTTCACTAGTTCAAACCTTGAATTACAACCTTGCTACTGACCCTCCAAGTCAGTCTTCTCAAACAGTCTAACAATCCTAGACTTCTTTGAGGAATGCAGCTCCTGTCTTCAGCCAATCTGACAATCCCAGATTGTAGAAGAAATCACAACACTATAAATCTAATTGCCAAGTAACTTGCTTTCCCTTCTGACCCCCTCAGATTGTAGACTCTACTTCAACAACTTAGATTTAACACACAACACTATGAATCTAATTGCCAAGTACCCTGCTACCCCTTCTGACTCCCTCAGATTGTAGACTCTACTTCAACAACTTAGATTTGCCACAGTGGAACGAAAACAACAAGAGTACTTGCTTCTTGAAAGCTGAAACTCACAATTGACTTCTATGAAAATTTGGGTGTTTGCTTTGGAAGTGTATGAGTCTTTTGTGATTTTCGATGCTTGAGTATTCTGCCTTGAGCCTCCTTTTATAGATGCAGATTTGGGCCTCTTCCAATGCTTAAATTCGAGCTGAATCTTGCTGGATGCTCTGTAAAAATAACTTGACCAATTGGGCTTCATATAAATAAAAAACATATCTTCAGATTTCCTTTCAAAATAACTGGCCAATTAAATCTGTTGGTTCCTTCCCGCCACAGCTCATGAATTCCACAACACCTCACTTTATTTTTGTAATAAATCTTTTTAATCCTTTGATCAAAATAAATTAAATTCTCCACCGTATAAATTTCCTGATTAAATCTGGACCATTGGATCTTCATGCACTAGTCCACATCTGGACCATACTGATTGTTATGCTGTGATCCTCTAATTTCGGCCTTCCCTGGACCACACTTCCTGACCCTCTGATCTTTTGATTTCGGCCATCTTGGATGCGCACCTGATATGCTATAATCCTCTGAATTCGGCCTTTGCTGGACTGCACATTCTGTCCCTCTGATTTTGGCCAATACTGGGCCATGGTATGATCTTCTGATCTTTGATTTTGGACCAGGTCTGGATTGATTCTAGAATTCATTTCTTCTGGTCTGGACTTAGTTTCATGCCCTGAATCATGCTATCTTATTGTCTGGGTCAAATCTGGATTGATTCTCTTGTTCTGGACCCATAAACTTAGCTTATGGTTGAGTCTGAAACAAGTCTGGACAGTTTAATATTTCACTGCCAAGCCATCTTCTGGTCAGAATAACTTCTGGAATAAATTTGATATTTGATTCCTTTTGGTCTGGATCAACTCTCCCTCTGGCAGGCTTTCCACTGGTATGATCCATGTTTCATTCTGATTTTTCTTCCTTCTGATATGGGCTAGCAAAGATATCTTCTGGTGATGTTTTTGACATCCTGGAGTATCTTCTGGTAATTCCAGAATTCATTTTCCTTTGATCTTCTGCTTCTGATTTCTTCATATTCTGATTGTATTTAATTTAATAATTCAAGGTACAAAATAAGATTACATTGAGTGCTTTTGTAACCATCAAAATCCTAAGTACTTAGAACCAACTTGGTTCCAACAGTATGCAACTTGCTCCGAGAGGGTTTTCAGCGCTTCTAATACTTGATCATTCGAGGGATTTGTGCGCTTCTCATGTGAAAAATAACTTTTGGGAGTCACGCCAAATCCCTTACGCCTTCATATTCGGCCAGAATATTCAGGAACATTGAATACATTGCCGAGAATGTCCCTGCAGCTAACTTCTTTATTTTCATCTTGATTTTCAAGACATTGTTCCCTGTTTTCCTAAAACATATGTAGTATTAAAAAGATAAGTTCAATATCATTTTTAAAAGGCAATATTAAAAAATATTAAAGTGATATATACTTACACATTGTTGGACAATTTGTTGAACATTTTCGTTATCCACTATTCCATCTTTATTTATGCGAGCCTCCTTCCACAAGATATGACGACCCAATGGTTGATCGAATTTCGTCTCTTGCAGCTGTTCGTTAAGACATAAAAAAAATATTAGTTAGAAACTATAGTTTATAATCTACCACAATGTATAAAAGTGATGTTTGTTGGAACCAAGTTGGTTCTTGCAATAAAGTTTTGATGTTAACAGATGATACCAGAGGATGTCATCAGAATGTACCAGAAGATACCTCCAGAGGATACCAGAGGATGTTATCAAAGGCAAACATCAGAGGATGGCATCAATCAGAGGATATCATCAAAGGGAAGGAAAAATATCATCATCAAAGGATATCTTTCTTGGCCCAAATCAAAAGGAAGCAGAGTTCAGAAGGAGACCTGGTCCAGACCAGAAGGAGACCTGGTCCAGACCAGAAGGAAACATAAGTCATACTTGGTCCAGACTTAACCCAGACTTGGTCTAGACTTAATCCAGATTTGGTCCAAAGTATAAGATAACTGGTCGAGAACAACGACTTGGTCCAAACCAGAAGATAGCATGGTCCAAAACATAAAACTTAGTCCATATCACAAGATATAATGGTCCAGAACATAATACTTAGTCCAGATTTAATTCAAACTCAATCGAGACTTAGTCCAGACTCAATCCAGAGGATAAATGTCCAGATTAAAAGATCAATGGTCCAAACTAAAAGATAAATGGTCCAGTTGAAAAGATCAATGGTTCAGATTAAAATATCAATGGTCCAGATTAGAAGACCAATGGTCCAAATCAGATCACATGGTCCAGAATTGGCCGAGATCAGAGGATCACATAATGGTACAGATCAGATGACATGGTCCAGAGTTGGTTGAGATCAGAGAATCACAAAATTGGTACAAATCAGATTACATGGTGCAGAGTTGGCCGAGATCAGAGGATCATACGGTCTAGAATTTAAATCATGATGCAAATCAGTGAAGACTTGATTAAATTTTGATAGAAATTTGATCTAAGTATTAAGGGGATTTGATTCAAAGAATCACTGATGACTTGAAGAAATTCAAATGCAATCTGAAGCTTAAAAAGATACGGTTTGAAATTAAAAGAAACAAGATTGGCCAACAGAATTTTCAAGTGCAATCTGA
Source organism: Cicer cuneatum (assembly GCA_037974295.1). Taxonomy (NCBI): domain Eukaryota; kingdom Viridiplantae; phylum Streptophyta; class Magnoliopsida; order Fabales; family Fabaceae; genus Cicer; species Cicer cuneatum. The sequence continues at coordinate 31,246,001 of JBBPBO010001984.1, read as the reverse complement.
CGCGAAAATGATATGATTTTAATTTAAGTGAAACAGGATTGGCCAACAGTATTTTCGAAGGAAATCAGAGCAAGATTTATTTCGAATTTAAGCTTGGACAAAGCCCTATTTGCAGCTATAAAAGGAGGCTTCAGGCAACAACATCAAGCATCGAAAAACACAAGAACTCAAGCTTCATATTCAACACAATCCGAGAGTTCAAAAGAGAGAATCACTTGAGTGCAAAAGCAATATTTTCTAAGTGTTTTCGAGAGAGAAATTCAGTGCAACAATCAGCATTCCAGAAGCAACAAAAATGTGCAAGAATCAGTGCAGCAATCAGCATTCCAGAAGCAAATTTGCAGAGTTCCAAACCTTGTAATCTAACTCGATAGTGGTGCAGATTCCTTCTTCGATCTGGGGTTGTTGGATTGATAGGAGAAGACTTGACTTGTAGAGTCAAGGTGTTGTTTTCGTTCCTCAAAAGTCTGGGGTTGTCAGGCTGTTTGAGAAGACTGACTTGGAGGGTAAGGTGTTGTAATTCAAAGGTTTTGAATTAGTGGATTAAAGCCTTCAAGATGAAGGGACTGGATGTAGCCAAGTTAATGGTGAACCAGGATAAATTGTTGTGTTCTTATGCTGTTATTTTCCGCCGCTAAGTCTGATTATTTATTTAAATCACATCAACATTCAACAAAACAGCAAAAAGATTCAAAGTTTGGCAAACACAATTCAATCCCCCCTTCTCGTGTTTGCACCTTCTATGTTTACTTACAATTTTTTGCTCTAAACGCCCATACCCCATACACGATCTTTTGTATGGATGCATTGGGTTCTTTGCTCGCTCCCGATTTGTTGTACTTATATTCTATATATAAATAAAAAAAATAATGATCGTGTAAAAAAATAAGATATGAGTATGAATAAAACACACATGCTAATAAAATAAATATTACCCCAAATGCGGGGTCTGAACGCTTAGCTACAAAAGAGGTTCACACTTCAGTTGTTATGTAGTGTTTGTAAATGTTTGGAGCTTCAACATTCACATTTTCACACTTGTCTCTTAGGTAACAATTCGACATATGAGATCTAAATCCTTTGTGAATTTTCCCAGCAACTCTAAGTACGTAATTTTTCTGCATATCTTCAATGTTAAAAGCGCTCTGCAGACCAAATAAATAAAGAGTTTGAATAAAAGTATTTGAATGGAAAAAATTATAATTAAGTAACAAAAAAGTGGAGTAACAAAGTAAATTATTTGTACATCACTCCACAGCATGTCTTTAGCATCCTTCAATACTTTGTCTCTCCAGACATCGATTTTCATTGGGACATTTTGGCGGACAATAGCACCGATGTAGCTTACCATCATTGAACTGTTGGGCTCAATCGGCTGGCCACTTTCATTCCATCTCACCTACTAAACTCATAGAGTATAAGTGTTTGCTTTCAAAAAATAAAAAATAAAATAAAATCTAAACAAAAGTATAGTATATGTACCTCAAATTTTATTCCACTACTTCTTGCTATAATGACTTTTTGCATTATAGTTTCCCCACGCTTCACTTCGCTTTCATATCCTTTATCGTTGACAGCTTCATTTTTTACAACGTCAGTGTTTACAACTTCATCTTTTGGACGACCTAAATCGTTGTTGGAATCCATTTGTCTACACATTTCACACAATATAAGTTTAACATGTAGTTTAGTGACAACAACAGATTGAATAAATACAACATGCACTATAAGTTTAGGGACAATAAGATATTAATAACAATACCTGTAGTTTAGGGTTACGACGTCGCAGAAATACAAATAGAAATGTCTTGTGCAACGAGAAGATAGCACTAGCGTTCAACAGAGTGCTTTAAAAAACTGAACAAAAAGCGCCTTAAAAACCTTTATGGTCGTCGAGATAGAACGTAGTGAAAATGGAGAATAATGAAAACAAAGAGTAAGTAATGAATATTGACAGAGAGAAGGGTTCACACTAGGGAGAAGGGTTTGTATATGGAGAATGGTTCGTATAGAGAGTACGTAATAAATAAGGGTTTCACACTGCCAAGTTCGTAGGGATGAGAATATACGTAATGAAGAAGAAAATGAAGAGGCAGTTTCTTATTTATCAGTTTACATAATATTATAAAAACACCAATTTACAGCGCTTTTCCAAAGAGCGCTTTAAAAGACTATATAAAAAGCGTCTTAAATAGTATTTTACAGCACTTATATACACACTATATAAAAGGCGCTATATGAGCATTTTACAGCGCTTTTTACCATAAGCGCTGTAAATGTTTTGTACTTGTATTTTATTTTGCATTTTACAACGCTTTTTCCCATAAGCGCTGTAAAGAATATTATAGCGCTTATGGGCGAAAGCGCTGTAAATGTTTTGTCTCTTGTAATTTATTTGTTTTAAATCCTTTTACAGCGCTTATGGGCAAAAGCGCTGTAAATGTTTTGTCTCTTGTAATTGTAATTTAGTTTTTTTACACTATTTACAACGCTTATGGGCAAAAGAACTGTAAATGTTTTTCTCTTGTAATTGTAATTTATTTTTTTGAAACCATTTACAGCGCTAAAATAAAGGCTCATCTTTGTATCCCACCCTACTAAAATCGACAAGCAAGAACTCTGACTCATCAATCCGAACGCCATTATTATTATCGATCCACTTGCAACCAAAGATGGCAACACGAAATATTGTGTAATCCAACTCCCATATGTGCTCGATAACCCCCAAAATATGTAGATTTGCATATATTGGGTTTTTGTCTTTTGCACTTGAGATATGCATCGCTTCAGCTACTAGAGTGACTCCGCTATTTTGCATAGTGGTTTGGTCATCTTGTTTTGTGGTATAAAATGTATAGCCATTAATTACATAACTGGTGTAAGAAAAGATATGTAAACTCGGGCCATTTGCTAGCCACCTCAATCTCTCTGAAATTGAAGCGAGGTCTATATCCAACTTTGAGCTAATGTGATTTTTTAGCCGAGGGATAAAACTTCGATTGTGCTCTTGTGTTATCCAATTTTTATTCCTGTTCATGTTCAAACTAGATAACTAATCCAAGTGTATTGTAACATACGGTTGAACCTCATCATCATTGTGCAGAACATACAGTTGTGCCTGCTCCCATTCTGGTCTTGATATAGTCATTACTCTCTTTCCAATTATCCCTTCTCCTTTTATTCTTCCCGAATGACGAGACATAGGAAGTCCTATGGATTCAACATTGGATAGATATTCAGTACAAAATTCAGCAGCTTCTTCGACAATGTACCGTTCAGCAATACAACCTTTTGGTCGACTTATGCTTTTTACGTACCCTTTTAATATTATCATATATCGTTTTATCGGATACATCCATCTCATGTAAGTTGGCCCACAAAGTTGTGTCTCCTTAACAAGATGAACAATAAGGTGAACCATTATATCAAAAAACGAGGGTGGGAAATACATTTCAAGCTCACACAAAGTAAAAACAGTTTACCTCTACAATGTTGGCAATTTCTGAGGATCGATCAGTTTACTAAAAATTCCCTGAAGAAGAAACAAAATTTAGTTATGGCTCATCGAACTGTTTAGGTAAAATAGAACTTATACCTATTGGTAGCAAATGCTCCATTAGAACATGACAATCAAGAGTCTTCAAACCTTTTAACTTGAGGTCTTTCATACAATCTAAATTTTTTATGTTTGAACTGTATTCTTCTTGAACTTTAACTTCGTGTAGAAATTTACATAAAACAATTTTTTCCTTTCTAGATAGAGTATGAGCGGCTGGAGGTAGATATATGTGATTTCCTATCTTTACGTGACCCAATTCATTTCTTATTCCCATACCAACCAAATCCAATCTTGCATTGATGCCATCCTTAGACTTTCCTTGAACACTAAGTAACGTACCAATAACACTATCAAATACAATTTTTTCGATATGCATCACATCAAGAAAATGTCTTATATACAATGACTTCCAATATGGCAATTTAAAGAAAATTGACTTTTTCTTCCACCCAGTTTTGACAAGCTCTCCCGCAAATGGTTTGCCAAATTTATTGGTCAAACCTTGTACTTTTTCCAATATTTGATATCTAGTCGGTGCTTTTGGAGCAATACCTTCCTCTGATTTTCCATTGAATGCATTTATCCACCCACGATAATGATGACTAAAAGGTAAAAATCTACGATGTCCAAGAAAGATGTTCTTCTTACAATGTTTCAACCACATCCAATATGCACTCTCTTCACATATAGGACATGCACACTCACCTTTAATGCTATACCCTGATAAATTACCATATGCTGGAAAATCATTCATTGTGCCGAACAACATGGCCCTCAAATTGAAACATTCTTTCTTATACCCATCATAAACTTCCACACCTAACTCCCATAACTTTTTTAAATCATCAATTAATGGAGTCAAGTAAACTTCGATATCATTCCCCGGTTATTTGGGTCCAGAAATTAACAAAGACAACATCATAAACTTGCGCTTCATACATAACCATGGAGGTAGGTTATAAATCAACAAAATCACAGGCCACGTGCTGTGTGATATGCTTTGAAGACCATGTGGATTCATTCCATTAGTAGAAAGTGCAAGTCGTAGATTTCTTGAATCTCTACCGAAATCAGGATACTCGTGATCAATTTTTACCCATTGTGGAGAATCTGCAAGGTGTCGTAAATTTCCATCTCTAGTTCTTTCATCTGCATGCCATGTCAATTGTTTTGAATCTTCTTCACTGCGATAGATTCGCCTTAATATTGGTAATATAGGAAAATACCACACGACTTTTGCTGGAGTAGATTCTTTCTTCTTATATCGAGAGACATTGCATTTCGGACATGCCTTTAGTAATTCATATTCGTTTCAAAATAAAATGCAATCGTTAAAACGCGCATGAATCCTTTCGTAACTCATGCCAATAAAGCACAAAATTCGTTTAGCCTCGTAGGTTCGACTAGGAAGTTCATTATCATCTGGCAACATATCTTTTAGGAGTGTTAATAATTGTGTGAAGCTTTTATCAGACCACCCATTTCTCGCTTTTTAGTTGTACAACTTTAATATCGCTGAAAGTCTTCTGAATTTAGTACAACCATTATATAATGGTTTCTCTGCATCCCTCAACAAACTCTCAAACATTTTAGGACAATCTTGAAGATCTTCCTCAACTGCTTTTGCAATATCTTCAACTCAGTCCCGCTCATATGTATCTATGTCGAAATCATTTGAATCATATGTCGCATCACTGTCAAAATAAGTGTTCCCTTTTTTTTCTCACCATGTTTTATCCAACATGTATAGCTTTTATCAATTCCAATGCATACTAAATGTCCTTCCAATTTATCTGCTCTAACGCGTTTTCGAAAACAACATTTTAAACAAGGACAAGTGATTCAATTTGGGTCTTTTGCATTCTTCACTGCAAATTCAACAAACTCCTTCACTCCATTTTCATACTCTTTTGACAATCGATTGACAGACATCCTTTCCCGGTCCATTTTATATGACCTATATGAACGCAGTGTTACATAAATTTATCAATCTATAACATTATACCAATCTAATTTCAAAATATAACAGAACAAATCGAACAAATTTTATATGATTTATCATGTAAGAATTTATAAATGCAGTGTTACACAAATTTATCAATCTATATCATACATGTAACAATTTATGAATGCAGTATATATGAATGCAATGTTACACGAATTTATCAATCTATAACATCATACAAATCTATAGTATATATAGTCTAATATTGGAAAATGGAAACCAATGTCCAAGGTCTGATTTCAAAACATAATAGATGGAACAAATTTCAAAACAGAACAAATTTATCATCTAAAATTTTATATGATTTATCAGGTAACAATTTATCATTTTTAGAGACAATAACAAATTAATAAATACAGTACTTGAGACAACAATCACTCAGTAAAAATGGGCACAGAGTAGAGGAGAGGAAGGTTCGTAATAGAGTTCGAAGGGAGAGAACGTATTAAATATTTTTTTATTTTTTTATTTATTTATCAAGTATATATAACTTGAACTGCTTGTAATTTTATAGCGCTTTTGTCCATAAGCGCTGTAAAAGACTTTTAAAAATTAAATTTCAAAACATTTACAGCGTTTACAGCGCTTATAAACAAAGTGCTCTATAAAGCGCTGTAAATATAGTGTGGGAGCTCTATATTTTACTGCGCTTTTATGAAAAGCGCAGTAAACATTATGTGAGAGCGCTATATTTTACAGCGCTTTTATGCGAAGCGCTCAAAAAGCGCTGTAAACATTATATGAAATCGCTATGACCCTACAACAACGCTTTTCTGTAAATCCTAAACCCTTCATGACTCTATAACAGCGTTTTTTCTAAAGCGCTTGTCATTAAAGCGTTGTTGTATCCTCCATTGTTTTTTCAATATTATACAACAACGCTTTTAGTTATTAAGTGTTTTAAAATACACGCTGTAAAAAGCCATTTTTGGCGTAATGATTATTAAGATACGCCAACTTAAAAAGAACTTGGGGTAAGTCCTATATATGCACACACTTAAAATATAGAAGGTGTATGCTAACAATTTACGCATATTCTATTTGACAAAAACACCATTTTAAAATATTTTAAACCCAACATAAAATAAAGGACAATTTTGTAGTTTTTGTCTAATTAGTTTTTAAAACAAAAATATGATAACCGTTATGTTAAGGCCGTAGAGTTTCTAAACACTAGTTCTATTCTAGCTGTTTGGTCATTGAGCATTTTTTTGTGCTTCCATAGATTGGTTTTTGTATTCATAAGGATTCATCAAAAGCATCTAATTAATAGCTTGTACATGCAATGCAACCATATCCAATTATATCCAGCACATAGACTGAGACAAAACACTTTAATAGTGCATTTCATACGTGCATTGGACCTACATATTAAACCACAATTAAGACACAGGCTATTGAAACTAAAACTCATTGAAAATAATACAAACCATATAAACATCACAATGACCTGAGACATGAAAAAGATAAAAAATAAAAACTGAAAATAGAACCTATTTCTATAGAGATCAAAAAAATATTGAACCTTTTTTTATCGTGTTAATTACTCATGAAAGGAAATCTCCAAACTATGTAAGTCATGTAAACTGAAATGTAAAAAAATAAAAGCTATTAAGCCACCGTTAACAAAAATTACAATAATACCTATTTATTAAAGTTGTATTTTTAGTTTTTAAGTTCTAACTCAACTAATAAAAATGTCTGATATTTTTAAGTTGAACGTTGTATACTTAATTCAAACCTGAAATTTTACTGTGTAAGTTTATGACGTTAGTTATAAATCATCTCATATATAACAAAAAGAAAAGTAGTATCTTCAAGGGATTATGAATTTTTTTTGTCCAAATAAAAAATGTATAGATTGTTAACATACATCTTGGGTATGTTAAATTTATATTTAAATTAGCAACTTCATCTTTTACATATATATATATATATATATATATATATAATTATCTGCTGAAAAGAAAGAAGTTGATTGGACAATTGAAGACAAAGCTAAGGTACTTTTAACTCTAAAGCTATTTTTGTCTTGTGCTTTAAACAGGGAAGAAAGTGAAAGAGTAGATGAATGTGATACGGAAAAAAAGGTATGGGATACATTACAAACCCATCATGAAGGAACACGTCATGTCAAAGAAACAAGAATTGATATTTGCATACGAAAGTTTGAACTATTTGAAATGAATAAAGGAGAAACCATTGATGAAATGTATTCAAGATTTACAACCATAGTAAATGAAATGCGTTCTCTTAGCAAGGCATACTTGGTATAAGACAGAGTAAGAAAAATCATGAGATGGCTTCCAATCATATGGAGACCAATGGTAACAGCCATAAGACAAGCCAAAAATCTTGAGGTACTCGGATTAAAATAACTCATTGGTAACCTTACGAGCACATGAAGTGCTACTGCAGGAGGACAAACCAACATGAAGTGCTACGAGCACATGAAATGCTACTGCAGGATTAAAATAACTCATTGGTAACCTTTAAAAGCATATCAAAATCCTCAAGAAAACACATCATTACAATCAGATGAAAAAGAAGACTCAGAAGAAATTGGTCAAGAAGATGCTGATGAAGAAATAATTCTTCTTACAAGAAAAATCCAAAGGATGATGAGAAGAAGAGATCAAATCAAGAGAGGCATTCCAAATAAAAAGGAAAACATTAAAATAGAAGTAGAAAAAAGTCAGATTACCTGGGATGATTTTGATGAATCAGAAACAGAAGAAAGTGAAGAAGCCAACATATGTTTAATGGAAAACTCAGAAGACAGTGAGGTAACAACTTTTGAACTATGTCTTTTGTGTGAAAAAATGGGAAAAGAATTTGATAATCTATTAAACGACTCAAATTTTCTTGCCGAAAAATGTAGTTCTTTAAAGGAACAAGTCTACAAAGAAAAAGAAGAAAAAGAGAAAACTCAAGCTATAAATGATGAAATAAAAAAAATTCATTCAAAGCATGCAGGAATCTCAATTTAAAAAAATTGAAAAATCTAAAAGTCAATAACGTTTTACAACTCAAAAGGAGAACGTTATTCTTAAAACCGAAATTGAATATCTAAAAAATGATTTGTCAAATTTCATTAAATCTACTGAAACCTTCCAAAGAATCATGGGATCTCAAGTAGCAATATTTGATAAAGCTGGACTCGGCTTTGAAAAATCTCAAAAACAAAAATTGTATGAAAATATTTTCTTCCTTAGAAGCAGGGAAAACAAGTGCAAAACTAAATGTTCATACTGCAGTAAAATTATCTGCAGTATGCATGTTATTTCAAAAAATGGGATGAAAAATTTAAAACTAAAAGGTCTTTTAAAAAGGAAGATCGTTCTGGAATCAGAACATTCTCCAAAAGTTTTTGAAAAGGAAGAATGTTTTGGAATCATATCAGAACCTTCTCCAAAAAATTTCAAAAAGGAAGAACGTTTTGGAATCAGATCATAACCTTCTCCAAAAGTCTTCAAAAAGGAAGAATGTTCTGGGATCAGATCGGAACCTTCTCCTAGAACAACAAGAAAATGCTCTTATTGTTCAAAAATAGGTCATAATGAATTAAACTATTATTTTTAAAGGAAAACTAGAATTAAGGAAAAAACTAACTCTCAAGGAACCATAAGCAAAGATTAAAGGTACTATTGGTAAGGAAAACTCAGCTAAAATTATTGATGTTCAATATGTTGAAGGTCTAAAACATAATCTTTTAAGCATTAGCCAACTATGTGACAATGGTATTGAGGTTACATTTAAACCTAACATATGTGAAGTCAGGTAAGCAACTTCTAGTGAAATTCTTTTCTCTGGAACTAGAAAGAAAAATCTTTATGTTTTATATCTCGAAGAATTACCAAATGAATCATGCTTTATGTCCATCAACAAAGACAAGTGGTGTTGGAACCAAGTTGGTTCTTGCAATTAAAGTTTTGATGTTAACAAATGTATTTTATGAAAATAGTATTTTGACTTAGAAGAAGAATGAAAAATCAGATGACGTAATTAGAAGCAGAAATCAGAGGATAATGTCATCAGTAGCAGAAATCAGAGGATGACGTCACTAGAGGATGTCACCAGAAGATGACGTCACCAGAAGCAAAAACAAGAGGATGTCACCAGAAGAAGAAATTAGAGGATGACGTCATCAAAGGATGTCACCAGAAGATGACGTCAACAAAAGATATCACCAAAAGATACAAATCAGAAGTAGAAGATTTCATCAGAAAATGATGTCACCAGATGATAAAAATGCATCATGAGGATATATTCAGAGGATACCAGAGGATGTCACTAGAGAGTACCAGAAGATACCTCCAGAAAACACCAGAGGATATCATCAGAGGATGATGACCAGAAGATGGTCATCAAAGGGTATCATCAGAGGATATCATTAGAGACGAAAATCAAAGAAACATAATCTAGCTAAAAGTATGCTCGAAACAGAATCTGAGAAAAATGCTCAAAACAGAATTGGAACAAAAGACTCAAGAAACAAAATCTAGCTAAAAGCATGCTCAAAACAGAATATGAGAAAAATGCTCAAAACAGAATCAGAGCAAGAGACTCAAAACAGAATCTGAGCAAAATACTCCAGGATATTCTCAAAACAGAATCAATCAAAATTTAATCCAGAAGTATAGTATTAGATAAAAGTGAAGCCCTAATTTCAACTATAAATAGAGGCTTAATGCTGAAGAATAAAGCATCGAAAAACACAAGAACTTGAGCTTAAATTCAACATTATCTGAAAGTTCAAAAAAGAGAAACACAAATGTGCCAGAGCAATATTTTCTAAGTGTTTTCGAGAGAGAAATTCAGTGCAACAATCAGCTTTCCAGAAGCAACAAAAGTGTGCAACAATTAGCTTTTTAGAAGTAGCTTTATAAAGTTCCAAACCTTTGTTATATAACCCGATAGTGGTGTAGATTCCTTCTTCAATCTGGGGTTGTCAGATTGGTAGGAGAATACTTGACTTGTAGAGTTAAGGTGTTGTTATTATTTCTCAAAAGTCTAGGGTTGTCAGGCTGTTTGAGAAGACTTGACTTGTAGAGTCAAGGTGTGGTTATTCCTCAAAAGTCTGGGGTTGTCAGGCTGTTTGAGAAGATTTTGCTGGTAGAGTCAAGGTGTTGTTGCTCCTCAAAAGTCTGGGGTTGTTAGGCTGTTTGGGAAGACTGGCTTGAAGGGTCAGTGGTGTTGTAATTCAAAGGAGTTTGAATTAGTGAAAAGGCCTTCTGTAGGAAGGGACTGGACGTAGCCTAGTTAATGGTGAACCAGTATAAATTGTTGTGTTATTATGTTATTATTATCCGCTGCTGAGTCTGATTTAGTTATCCATCAAATAACTCACATCAACATTCAACAAAACAGCAAAAGAATTCAAGTTTGGCAAACCCAATTCAACCCCCTTCCCATGTTTGCACCTTCAATTGGTATCAGAGCTTGGTCTCAAGGCTAAGCACTTTATTGAGGAAAGATCCAAGGGTTCAACATGTCTGGATTCAATGAAGAAGTTGTTGGAGGAAACATTAACAGACCTCCTGTATTTGATAGAGAACGACTTGAGTACTGGTAGGACAGGCTGAGAAGTTTTTTTATTTCACAAGATCATGAACTTTGGGACTTGGTGGAAGATGGTTATACTGCTCCAGAAGATGCTGATGGTGTTAAAATTTCCAAGAGAGATATGGATGTTGACCAGAAGAATATGTTCAAGTTGCATCACAAATCCAGAATGTTCATGATCAATGCAATCACATTCAAAGAGTTTGACAAGTGCACTAACAGAGAAACAACGAAGGGCATCTATGATAGTCTGATTCTAACTTACCAAGGCAACAAGCAAGTTCAAGAAGCAAAGGCCAACATTCTAGTCAAAAAGTACGAGTTATTCAAGAAGGAAGAAGATGAAGACATTGAAGCATTGTTTTCCAAATTACAGACTCTGGTCTCAGGATTAAGAGTACTCAAGAAAAGCTATACCACTGCTGACCACATGAAGAAAATCCTTAGAAGTTTGTCAACCAAGTGGAGAGCAAAGGTCACTGCCATTCAGGAAGCAAAGGATTTGAACACTCTGAAGTTGGAAGAATTAATCAGCTCCCTCAAGTCACATGAAATAGAGTTTGAAGAAGATGAGCCCAATAAGAAGAACAAAACCCTAGCCTTAAAATCTAAACAGAAGAAAGTTCTAAAAGCAAAAGCAGAGTCAGAAGATAGTGATTCTGAGGACGAGAATCAGAAACCAGAAGAAGAAGACTTGCCTTCATAACCAAAAAGCTTTTGAAGATATGGAAAAACAGAAGGAAGAAGTTTCCCCAGAGGTATTCCAAGCATTCCAACAGAGGAAAGGATGAACATGACAAGGAAAGTATCATCTGCTATGGATGCAATGAACCTGGACACATCAAGTCAGAAGCACAAACCTGGAGAAAGGAAAAGGCCAGAAGAAAGACTCCATACCCAAGAAGAAAAATCTAATGGCAACATGGGATGATTATGATGAATCTTTTGAAGATGAAGAAGCTGAATTAGCCATGATGGCTCACATAAGTTCTGCCTCTAGATCCAACATAAAATCTGACCCTGGAAGTGAATCAGAATAAGCAAAATTGTTCATCATATAGAGAGGGATCAGTCTCCTCCGAAGTCAGATCGATGCATAATCTAGGTCGCTTCGGCGGTGCCAGAATCTCATAACAATCATCGGATATCCTAGATGGACCCGGAATATCAGCTGCTACTGGCGTCGGCCCCTTGTTCTTTTCTTTCGCCTCAGAATCTCGTACAGCCCCTCCAGCTGGCTCCTCTTCTTCAATCCCCCCATGTACGTGGCCCTGCATGAGATGGGGTCGTATACCCAAGTAGTAGGCACGGAACGATCAATGAAATCGAGCGACGTTTCTGTCGTATGGGGACCCACGAGTAACATGGGTTTAGGGGGCATCTAAGGGCAAAGCCCAATTTCCACAATAATAGTAAAGGGTCACCGACCGAAATTAACACATAACACATAACATATATCTCACAGTAACAAATATAACCATGGCATATCATACAATCAATGGTGATAAATAAAGATGCTCATTTTGAAATTTCATGACCTGTATGCTTTTTCAAAACAGCAACCAATTAATATGGAAAACAAGTTGTAAGTACAGCCAACACTTCAGCAATCACAATCATTTATCAGAAATTCAGATTTTATAAAGTACTTACACACAACAACTTCCAATCATCAACATATACCAAAAATCGTGACCCACCGGTCAATCACCCCGATGCAATATCTATATGCTCATGTATTCAACTTCTTGGAATTACCAAGGTGCAGTCGATCAACAGACCAGCAGAATTTTAAATATGTTTGACTTTAACGGCCCTCAAGACTAGGGTGCAATCGCTAAACAGATCAGCACCAGTGCAGTCGCTCAATAGACCAGCACTCGTGCAGTCGCTCAACAGACCAACACGTTTGACATATACTCAGGTACAATCGCTCAACAGATCAGTACCAGTGCAGTCGCTCAACAGACCAGCACTCGTGCAATCGCTCAACAGATCAGCACGTTTTTGCGTATTTCAGGGTACAATCGCTCAACAGACCAGTACCAGTGCAGTCGCTCAACAGACCAGCACTCGTGCAATCGCTCAACAGATCAGCACGTTTACGCATTACTCTATGGCCCATCGCGGGTACCACCTGACTATGCGGTGCATGAATATGCAGTGTTTTCTCTTCACTGAAAACAGTATGCAACATCAGTAAAATTCATGCCCTTCCATCATTTCTCAAAACATCTCAACACAACAAATTTCATTATCATCACATCATAAATCAAACATTCAAACATCTCATCATTTTCACTTCTCACCATCTTAAAACTCCATTCTTATTCATCAAAAATCTTCCCTCTATTTTCCCCAACTCTTAAAATTCATAAAACAGTGTTTAAAACTAAGATTTCTGGAAAATACGAATCTGTATTCGAATACAGCTTTTCTGTCTTCGAATACAGAAGCCAAAAACAGGGCAGAATCAACACTCTGTATTCGAATACAGCCTTCTTGTATTCGAATACAGAGGCTGTCATAGTGTAAAAATCAGTATTTTCACAACTCCAGTAGAAGTCTCAAAAGCTTCATAATTACCACTTCAAAATTATCACAACCTCCATTTTAATTTGTCACAAACCTTCCCAAATGCTTCCCAACACTTAAAGTTTATAAAACATTGTTTAAAACTCTGGATTTCTGAAAAACACGAATCTGTATTCGAATACAGATCCCTTGTATTCGAATACAGAAGTTGGAAACTGCAATTTCAACACTCTGTATTCGAATACAGCATACTTGTATTCGAATACAGAGGACAAAAATAGTGTAAACTCAGCATTTTCCCAACATCATTAAAGGTTTCAAAAGTCTCATCATCTCCTTTGCAAAACTATTTCAAAAACTCCATTATAAATCATTTCAAACCTTTCCAAAGTTTCTCAACACTTTAAGATTCACATGACAGTGTTTAAAACTTGATTTTCTGGAAAACACGAATCTGTATTCGAATACAGCTTCCTTGTATTCAAATACAGAAGCTAAAACTTGAATTTCTGGAAAAAACACGAATCTGTATTCGAATACAGCTCCCTTGTATTCGAATACAGAAGCAAAAATTGTGAAAGTTAGCATCCTGTATTCGAATACGAGACTGTCGTAGTCGAATACAGATGCGAATACAGTGTTAAAATTGTAGTCCTGTATTCGAATACGACAAGGTCGTAGCCGAATACAGAGGCTAAGTCAGAAGCAAAAATCCTTCATCTGTATTCGAATACAGGGGCCCGTATTTGAATACAAGTTCAAAAACTTGAGTAAAACAAAAGCTTGGCAGGCTGTATTTGAATACACCCATGCTGTATTCGAATACACCTTTGAGTTCAGTGAAATTTTCTTGAGACTTCAACACATTTTCAAACTTTTTCCTTTGAAAAACCAACAACCCCAAAACAGTTTTACCACTCTTTTTCAACCCACAAAACTCAGACATTTTACATCAATATAGATTTTCCAGAAAAGCACTTTCATCATTTTAAATCCTTCTCTTTCGAAAACATCAGCAATACCAGAATCACTCAGAAACGGAATGTAAACCACAACAAAACAGACATGTTCAACGTTTACATTGTTGATCATTTCCAAACAACATGCACAATGTTTTCCAGTATTCTCACACCACCATAATAACATGCAAAGCATTTCCAGCTTTCTCACACAAAACAGAACCACATTAATGCATTCAGCCAAACAACAACCATCACATAACATGCAAGACATTTTTCAGTTTTCCCACAAAAATAAAACAGCATTGAAGTAACAACCAGAACAGCAAACATCACAGATTATTAAAACACCAACAGAATGCCTTTTTTCCATTTTTTTTCAAAATGTCATGCAAAACAGTTTCGTTTCTTTCTTTCAAAACATAACTCAAATATGATCACGCCTCAAACATACATTTACAGCCCTAAAATGCAACTAGAAAGTGGAAGGTGCCCTTACCCTTGTTGCGTTTCTGCTACTATTCACGTTTCTGCGTCAAAAATCAGCGAAACTCCCGCTTGCGTTTGCTGCCACGAAAATGGGTTCTCTAGCTCCGTAATGATGAGGAGAACAACTTTTGTACTGGAAGTTTTCTGGTTTGGTACTTTGATTTCCAAGTAATATCACTTTTGAGGAACTCCCTTTTTTTTTTTGTTCGTAAAATAGAAATCAGAATGGGAGAAGGGGGAAGGTGAGCACTGTTACATGCAGTAAGGGAGGAGGAATGGGTTTCTGACTTTGCCCTTCCTTCTCACTCCTATATATAGGCTTGTGTGGGTGCCACCTCACCCAACACTTGTCTGATCCTCAGCACTTAACCAATCTCGTTGCAATTAGTCGATAATCCCTTAATTAACTGCCCGATAATTTAATTACTCGTAATTAAATTAATTTACTCTTCATCCAATAATCTTAATTTATCTTCCAAATAAATATTTATATATATATATTTACTCAAAACATACATATATTAAATATTTTACAAATATCCCCAAAATACACTTAATATTAATTCCATAATTAAATTTTAAATTTAAGGGTCTTACAATCTCCATCCCCCACTCGATCACCATCTCCACCACCACGACCCACACCTCCAGAAATATCCTCTCCAGAAAAAACCTTTTATGATTACTTATCCTCATCCCTAGAAGCAAGTCCAAGACCCATCACACTTGCTCCACTTTCTACTACTCTACCACCTCTCTATCAATGCAACCCTCCCACCACCAGCCAAATGCCCCCTCATCTCAAGAAAACATCCATCAAGACTTCCTCTGCAACTACTTCCTCCAAACGCATATCAATACAAATTATGGCAAGACTTGGCACCTCATATAAGACCAAGAACATTGACACCACTGTTTACACCATATCCATTGATGACTCTGAATCCCCTATTTTTTTAAAAACCAAAAAACGAGAATGTTCTCAATCTCATCCCTTAACATGAGAACAATCTTCTTCTCAATCTCAACCCAAACAAAGCTCTTCTACTCTAAAACTTCCACCACTTGTATCATCCAAGTACCAAAAGTTTTATAAAGACAAATGGGCTAAACAACCCATTGGAATTGGTAGAATTTTCATGCTTGATGATCTTCAATGTGAAGGTACTTTAATCAAACACCATATTGATGCTCTTGGTTGGACAAACTTTCTTAAAATATTTTTATTTCTTTTATCCTGAGGTGATTTAAGCTTTTTACTACAAAGCTCAGGTGTTTGCAGATAAATCCCTTATAGTATCTAATTTGAAAGGTATTGAAATTCGTCTTACACCTGTCATTCTAGCTAAAATCCTACAGTTTCACTCTAAAGGATTCATTGTCTTGGGGAAAGATTGGTATTTTTCCCTTAATAGAAACAAAGATTTGGCCTTTCTAGAGTTGTTTAACCTTGGTTCTACAGAATTTGTTTCTGCTTATCTCAAACCACTTCCCAAAATTTTCAACAACATAAGTCAACACTCTATCCTACCTCAAAGTGGTAGCCCGAGTATGTATCAGACAATGATGCATTGGTTATCTACTTTCTCCTCTACTGGCAGAATCTTAACCTTTCTCACATTATTATGCAAAACATGATAGCTTCCACAAACCGTGACTAAAAGAGAAATATCGTGCCTTACGGTATGGTTCTCACCTATATTTTTAGATACTTCAATATCGCACTCTCAAATGAAACCTCCAACATTAAAATCTCCAAATTCTCTTCAAAAAATATATCTCACATGAAAAACCATCCATTCCATCATCTTTCAACATTCTCCATACTCAAACTGCTTTCCCTCATAGCTTGCTCAAAAGAAAATGATATGCACGGAAACCAGTTTTGAAACCAACTGTTGAACTTAAGCTTCCACAAGATCATTCTCCACTTCATCCACACAAACATCCTTTTTCTACTCCTCCATTAGGTTCCACTCCTGCTGCTAATCCCTCTGTTGTTATTCAAACTCATCACTTCATTCAACTACCAATTATGCAAAGTCATCCCTATTACCAGCTCAATCATCAAAAAAACATCTCTTATGCCTCTAGCTTTCATTTCACCCCAAAAAAATGACTCATCTTTGTTTGCAATTAGTCCATATATGGTATTTCCATATATGGATCTCCTTGTCTCTTCTTCTGAGGGCTCCTCTTAGTCCCTGCCCTTTTAACTTTCTTCCCTCTCATTGATTTCCTCTCTTTACTTTGAGCATCAATGAAAAGTTATATTTTGATTCAAAATATCAATTTGAAAATTGTAGCTAAAACCACCTTTGTACTAACAATCTCTCCCTTTTTGTTCATGACAATCGACTATACAGTTAATGAACATTTTTCTTCACAAGGTAAAGTTTAAAAGTATGCTCCTTGTGAATGTAGTAATAAAAAACTGTTTAATTTAATAATCCTCTGACCTTCTTTAGAAAATCTATTTTAAATCAATATTCTGGGACTCCCCTTGAATATGATAACATGATTTCTAAAAGTTTCAAACTTATTAAGTTATTTTAGATTTTTGAAACACATGAGGGTAAGATTACAAGAGAGAAAAAAAACCAGATAAGACACCTATAACTTGATCATAATTTTGATAATTCAATTGAATTCACAGATGTTAGGATGTTAAGCTTTTGGATTCTTATGAAGTCTATTGATTAACAATTCATAATTCTCAAGGATGTAAATCATTTGGATTATTGTTCTTCTTAGGAAGTTAAGCCTAAAGGAACAAACCATATTTTTTTGAGTATGTTAAGCCTTTCAAAACAAAGGTGAATTACAAGAAATTATCATAATAATAATGACATATGCAGATGATATGCAAATGACACTCACAGATGGGTGCAGTGCAAATGAAACTGAGATGCATGTGCAACAACAGTCATATGTAGATGATGCAAGGGGTGTGTATGACATGCAAATGACACTCACATATGATGCATTTGATTATGATGCAAATGATGAAACAACCTATGCAAGAAAACACGTGTTAGTGCAATCAAATGCAAGAACACAATTAATTGTATTAGTATATTTTCTATTTTTTGTCTGCCACTATCATTATAAAAAAGGGTGAAATTAGAAGGAAACAAAATGCAAGAATCACACACACAAACAAACAAAATGAATTCACAGCCATACTTCATACATATATTCAACATAAAGTCAGGGGATTAGAGAATAAAAAACGTAAAAAACACAAATAAAGAAAAATTGAAATGAAGGAGAGAAAGAGAGAAAAGAAAGAAAAATACAAAGGTAACATATCATTAATGATTAAAAAGATGATTACTACCACAGAAGAAAACAAAAACAGAATTAAAAGAAACTATTGCTAAGAAGATGATAAAAAAAAATCGAAGAATGACCCGCAAGAGCTCAACAGCTTCCTTCATCTGAGTGGTGAGAAGGTCCAAGTTATGGTGAATTTATCGCAGAGCTATCTGAACTTCAAACTGTTCAAGGATCACCATCGAAGCAACCTTGTTGTATTTTGTTTTTTGGAAATCTGAATAATGGAAAAGTGAAAGGTTCACTTTGGGTGCATATAAGGTTTTTTATTTATTGCTTTCGGTGGAAATTTACGGAGGGAAGTGCGAAAGATTTACTTATTTACTCGCATAACGGTTATGTAGGATATTTATAAAAAAAATTAATAATAATAATTAATCACCAAAATGTTAACAAATTAAAAAAAAAATGGCATGATTTCTACTAATAGTAAGATTAGTTTGGCTTAAATACTCTCGTTAATTGACAAATGTCAAACTCGCCGTAATATAAACTTTATTTTATTATAATGTATAGATTTAAGGAGAATCAATAAACTAACAATCAATTAATAAACTAATTACTACCGAAGTTTTGAAATTCGGATTAAGATTACGTGAATCAAAATTGATTCAACGGATCCCTAATTATACCCAATAAACTCTAAAAAAAAAACTAGTGAGTTAATTGAAAGTTCAATTCACGTGGCAAATATACTATTTTTCTATTATGGTTTTGTTCTATGGCTTGAGAGAATTCTATATAGAGAATGAACCTTGGAGAGATACAATTTCGGTTGAAATTTATAAACTTAGAAATACATTTAACCATTTTTTATCGAGTATAATGATTATTTACATTTAACTCTTCTTTCTTCTATATTTAAACAAGTTTTCTCATCATGTCGTAATTCTATAGGTTACAAATAGTTGAAGTTGTCAATAACATGAAAGATTTGATAAATTTATGTGGGAGCACAAATAGGTAATTGAGATGTTATAGACAATAAAAACATACAACTCTTATATTTTTAAGCATCCGGATGTGATTGATATCCTAAACCTCTAATTTCAATTGTATTAGTTCATAGTTTTGTTAATGTTAGAATTCATTAGGCTATATCTAAGAGGTTGTAATTATATAGGGAAAACCTCTAAATATTTGATGTTTAATTTATTATAATAATATTTTGATATGAGTAAACACAGAAAGAAAATAACAAACAATACGCAGTGGATATAAAATTTCCCCAACTTGCAAGAATTCATGAAGAACAAAAACAAATATATGGTAGCAAATTGATCAAATGAAAGCGTGTCAAGAATACCAATATTTGAACGTGAAAAACCTTCATTACTAAGGTAAAAATCACAGGTCGTTTGAAATAAAGAAATAGCTCTACTATAATCAAATAAGTGTACAAATGAATCTTAAAATAATACACAAATTATATCTACATCCAACCAAAATAATAAAGTACTAAAACTTACAAATGAAAAACAAAAAAAACACGAAAACATTTACCCTAAGTCACGCTCAATGTGTGTATGAACTCTCAAATAAAATTAGTATGCTTCTCTAATAATAAATGGAATATTATGAATGCCTCTCCTCTAATATTATTCAAGTAAATAAAACAACTTTACATTATTATCTAATTATAATTATTTAATACGCTAGATTATATATAATATACAATTTTTAAATTAAATATGTTTATTTAATTAATTGATATTCGGACAAATTATACTTAAAACAAAAAAAGTTGTTTAACAGTGCACTACCTTATTCACAAAATATTATAAAAGTTGAAATAACCTGAAAAACGCATGGGAACCATTGGACCGACGTTTATGACACAAAATGAAAAGCAGTAAGGTAAGAAATCCCCATGATTAGACCATCCACCACCATTTCAAATTCCACGTCTGAATTTGGATTAACTTGCTTTGTGGATAGACCATCCACCGTCACTTTCACGTCTTGAATTCAATTTTGGATTTAATCGTGATATACAGCGAATGTAAATTTGTTTACGTCATCGTTAAATCACAATTATTTATGTGCATAAATTTAAACATAATTTTAATAAAAATTAAATATATTTAATAATTTTATAATTATAATTAATTATTGACATAAAAACTCTGTACACCAAAATATATATGAATTAAATTTATATATATAACTAAAATATCTTCACTAACTTAACAAATAAAATATTTACACTAACCCTAAGACTAAGTTTAGTGATAAAAAACATATTTTAGATGTGTATATTGTAGGATAAAGTAAATGTAAATTTCTTTTATAGATATTATGAGTGTTAAAGGTTTTCCTAATTTAGATAAGAGCATTGTCCAATCACTTTAAAATTTATTGAAAAACAAATAAAATATGTGTTATCACCATAAAACAGTTTTACACTTACATTTAATAAAATTTATGTATTTGATTACATCATTTTTTTACATCCCACTTAATAAAATATGATATGGGAGAATAGATGACATGTAAGGGGCATTAAACTCAAATTTATTTATTAAAAAATATCTAAAAAAAGTATTTCTACTATTTCTTGTTGGACAAAAAAATATCTCAACTATTAAATCCCTTTGAAGACTACAGCTACAACTTCCCATTAGTTGTGAAGTAGCAATATCGATTTACAAGAAAGGGGGGTTTGAATTGTAAATCCGCCCTTTTAAAATTCCATGTTAGAAACTTAAGAAAATAACTCAAGATTGATCTTGGTTATGAAAACAGAAAAAGGAGAACGTTCTTAGTTTTCACCAGAAAACAGAGAACGTTCTTGGTTAATTAAAATCAACAGTTCAGTTTATCTATTTAACTTGATAATTAACAGACTGAAAGTAAATAGAGATAAGGGAAGAGATATCACACACAGATATATCCTGGTTCACCCAACCCGGGCTACATCCAGTCCTCACAACGGTGAGATTTTCCACTAAGTGTTTAAAACAAGAACCTTCTTGGTTTTACAGCACCTAGTTCATATCAGCCTTGATCTGTTACAGTTTGTCAATCTTTTCCACCCAGAAATAATTACAATCGGATCACCTATCAACCCTTGATAGGATTTTACAACTTCCTTTTATCCTTAAAAGAATTTTTCTAAAAATGACTCACTCAAGCTATAAACAAGCCTTATAATCTTGAGTGTTGAATGACAATGATAGGATTTAAAATAGAATCTATTTTGACTCAACTCTTGTTTGAGTTTAGATTCTTTACAAATGGTTTCAGTAAACTAAAGATAGAGAATTTGATATAGAAGGTTACTGATTTCTTGAGAAGTTTTCAAGTGTGTAGATTTATGTGAGTGATGTTTTTCTCTGTACTTGAAGCTGTGTTTCTTCCTGAGCTTTGGCCTTCCTTTTATAGGCGTGAGAGCATTTAATGATGGTCAAATAGAGCCGTTGGTAGTGCTCTTGTAAGGCTTGACCAAATGCAATATTTCTGATTAAAAATAATCCAGCTTTTGACTATTTTTAATTTCTGTTTTGACTGGGCTGAAACCTTTGATTCTTGATCAGAGTTCCTTTGTTTAATGATCCTTTGTACTTCAAATATATTTGTTAATATCTTTGATTTGATATGGAGTTTTGATTATGTCAAAACAGCTTGGAGAATGATGATGAACTTCTGCAGAATGTTAATGAAAATTCTGGAGATTGATAATCAATCTGGAGTCCTAGTATCTGAACTTTCTGGAGAATGATAATCAATCTGGAGGTTCAGTTTTGATCATTCTAGATGTCTTCCAGATCTTTTCTTGGATCTGCTTTGATGTAAACATAATTCAAGATCGTTCAACGTTCTTGGCAGTTAAGCTGGAGAATGATGTTCAGTATGCTGGAGAATGATTGTATCATTCTGGACTGATGATACAATGTTGGAGAATGATGTTAAACATGCTGGAGATTTGATTGTTAACATGCTGGAGATTGATGTTTGATTATTCTGAAGATAGTTGTTAATCATGCTGGAGAATGATAATCATTCTGGAGATTCATGATCATTTCTAGAGACTAATGATCATTCCTAGAGACTGATGATCATTCTTGATAGAAGATTATTCTGGAGACTCTTCTGATTATTCTGGACATTCTGATATTCAAGAATAGACTTGGTTCTTCCTCTGAATGTATTTTTTAGAGATATCCTCTGATATCGTTTTCTGGAGATATCTTCTGATAGTATTCTGGAGGTATCCTCTGATAGTATTCTAGAGGTATCCTCTGATATCGTCTTCTAGAGGTATCCTCTGGTGACGTATCCTCTGGTAGTATTCTGGAGGTATCCTCTGATAGTATTTTGGAGGTATCATCTGATATCGTCTTTTGGAGGTATCCTCTAGTGACGTCTTCTGGAGGTATCCTTTGGTATCCTCTTCTTGAGGTATCCTCTAGTATCCTCTACTTGAGGTATCCTCTGGTGATGTTATCCTCTGGTGACGTCATCATCTTCTAATGATGTCATCCTCTGGTAATGACTTCATCCTCTGGTGACAGCTTCTGGTATCCTCTGGAAGCATCTTCTGGTATCCTCTGGAGGCATCTTCTGGTATCATCTGGAGGTATATTCTGGTGATGTTATCGGGTAACATCTTCTGTTTTTCCAGATTGTGTCAAAAGTGTTCTTTATGCTGATTTCTTGGCTTTCCTTGAATCATTAACATGCTGTTAATTCTGGACATTCTGGAGACTGTTCAGTCTTGCTTTGGCAGCTTGATTCATTGCCTTTTTCTTTGTGATTCGAATGGCTTCTTTTGATTGTAATTGATCACGTTTGTGCATTTTGATGAAGTGAATAGTTTCTTGCTTTGTTCACTTATGAATTCATGTTCCTTAAACAAAACTTAAGTGAAATCATTAGTAGACCACCATTCATAAAACTTAATCATTTAATTTAAAAGGTTTGTTTGTCATTAAAACATATATCAAAAAGGTTTTTTCCTTAACAAGTTGAACCAAGAAAACAGCATTCACACAAGAGAATCCTACGCTTCATACTGACCATTAGCCCTTTATAATTTGAACTATTCTTATGGCCTCAAGAAATGGTATTTCAATGTCAAAGTCCCATTCTCTAACAAACAAACCACAATCTCGTACGTGCTTGTGGTCACCCACCACACATCCTGGTTCCTTTAGATGCATCATGCACAAGAAGCCCCATCGAAGTGTCTCTCGACAAATTCCTAAGAATCCCTTTCATTGCTCTCATAAATGCAATGAAATCTCACATATGGTTGTTAAAACTAATTCTTTAAAGGCATTTCTCTTGCAAGTTATTAAGCCTTCAAGCCATGATGTTCATAGGAGGAACAATTTTCAGCCTAAGCCTACTCGGTTTTGTTTGATGAATGGTAATAGAGATGCTGTAGTTGTTTCTTGATAATTTTTTTTCTCTTTGATCCCTGTTTACAAGGGAGTATATTTTCCTTTTCAAATTAATTTTTCCTCTTTTAATGTCCTTGTCTTGGGTAAGAAATAGTGTAATTGAGGATATATGTAAATATAATGTTTTGAAAATATTATTGTATAACTCTGTTGGAACAAATGTGTGAATTTAAAAATTGTTGAAGTCCCACATTGGTAAACTCTCATTTCGAATAGTTTTAATCACTATATAAATATTCTCAAAATTTTGTTGAAGTCCCACATTGGTTAGAAAACATATGTGGGTTTGCTTCCATCATTATATAAAGAGTGTCAATTTATTGTGAAAAGTACACCAAAGTTGGAGGCATTTCCCAACTTTTCTTTTCTCCCTCTTATATTCTGCTCGATTGTTACCGAGCCACTTAAAGCGGTTGTTATAATGTAGTCCCTTCGATATTTTAGAGCGGTTGTTATGCCGTAGTTCTGTTGAGTTTTGAGTGGTCCTAATACCATTATCCTTTTAGATCGGTTTTATACCGTTGTTCCGTCGATTTTGAGTGGTCACAATATCACTATCTTTTCAAAGTGTTTTTATGCCGCATGCTGCAGTCCTTTAGAGTGTAATAATTTTGAGTTATGAGTGGTTATAGTACCATATTGCGAGACTTTAATCGCCTTATTAAGAGTGACTTTAACCGTCATATTGAAAAAGTGTTTTTATGCCGCACGCTGCAATCCTTTAGAGTGTAGTAATTTTGAGTTATGAGTGCTTATAGTACCATATTGCGAGACTTTAATCGCCTTATTAAGAGTGACTTTAACCGTCATATTGAAAGTTGTTTTAATAGCCATATTGAGGGTGTAATTCTAGAACGGTTTCCTACGGTGCAGTGTGTAAGACCCTTAAATTTAAAATTTAATTAATGGATTTAATATTAAGTGTATTTTGGGGAATAATTGTAAAATATTTAATATATGTATATTTTTTGTAAATATATTTATAAATATTTATTTTGGAAGTTGAATTAAAAATTGGATGAAGGATAAATTGAATTTAATTATGAGTAATTAAATTATCGGGCAATTAATTAAGGGATTATCTGCTAATTGCGACAAGACTGGTTAAGTGATGAAGGGTCAAGTAATATTATACTATTAATGTGGGATGAGGTGGCACATATATGTGCCTATATAAATAGATGATGGAATGGCAAGAACAAAGGCAGAAAACCCATTTTCCCTCTCCCTTACTGCATGAAACAGTAACCAACTCCTTCCTCTTCCCATTCGTAGAAAAAACAAAAAAAAATGTTGCTCAAAAGTGAGATTACTTGGAAATCCAAGCACCAAACCACCAAGTACCAAGAACAAAATTTGTTCCTCTCCTCATTATGGAGCTAGAGAGCCCACTTTGGTAGCGGCAAACGGAAACTTCGCCGACTTTTGTCGCGAAAACGTGAACGTGAGCAGAAATGCAACAGAGGTAAGGGCACCTTCCACTTTCTAGATTGCATTAGGGCTGTAAATGCATATTGTTATGGCATTAATGATGTTTCATTATTGTTTTTGAAAAAAAGTTTTTTGCATGTCGCTTTGAAGGATGAAAATGCATCCTGTTGATGTTTGATGATTCTGTGATGTTGCTGTTTTGGATGATATAACATTGCTGTTTTGGTTGTGTGGGAATACTGGAAAATGCTTTGCATGTTGTTTTGGTTGTGTAAGAATACTGGAAAATACTTTGCATGTTGTTTTGAGAAATGATCAAAATGTAAACATTGAAAAATGTCTGTTTTGTTGTGGTTGACATTCTGTTTTGGGTGGTTTAAGCAAAACTATGATGATGTTCTGGTGTTGGTGATTCTGTTTCTCTTATGTTGAAAACAATCTGGTGTTGATGACGGTTTTCAAAAGAAAAGGATTTAAAATGGTGGAAGTGTTTTCTGGAAAATCTATTGTTGATGAAAAAACGTTGAGTTTTGTGGTTTCAAAAGAATGGTGATTTTATTTTGGTGCTGTGTTGGTTTTTCAAAGAAAAGAATTTGAAAACGTGTTGAAGTTTTCTGTGAAATTTCACTGAATTCGAAGGTGTATTCGAATACGTTATGAGTGTATTCGAATACAGCCTGCAAAACTTCAGTTTTATTCAAATTTTTGAACTTGTATTCGAATACGAGCCTCTATATTTGAATACAGATAAGGGATTTTTGCTTCTGACTTAGCCTCTGTATTCGGCTACGACCCTGTCGTATTCGAATACAGGACTGCAATTTTTGCCACTGTATTCGCATCTGTATTCGACTACGACAGCCTCGTATTCGAATACAGAATGCTGATTTTTCACTATTTTTGCCTCTGCATTCGAATACAAGGGAGTTGTATTCAAATACAGCTTGCTTTTTTTCAAAAATTTCAGTTTTAAACAATGGTTTATGACCTTAAAGAGTTGGGAAAACATTGGGAAGGTTTGTAATGAATTAAAATGGAGTTTTTGAAATAGTTTTGAAGAGGAGATGATGAGGTTCTGGAAACCTTTAATGATGTTGTGGAAAATGCTGAGTTTACACTGTTTTGTCTTCTATATTCGAATACAAGGATGCTGTATTCGAATACAGAGTGTTGAATTTGCACTATTTTAGCTTCTGTATTCGAATACAAGGAAGCTGTATTCGAATACAGATTCGTGTTTTTCAAAAATCCAAAGTTTTAGACATTGTTTTATAAACCTTAAGTGTTGGGGAACATTGGGAAGGTTTGTGATGAATTAAAATGGAGTTTTTGTGATGGTTTGAAGTGGTGATGATGAAGTTTTTGAGATCTTTACTAATGTTGTGAAAAATGCTGATTTTGCACTGTGTTAGCTTCTGTATTCGAATACAAGGAAGCTGTATTCGAATAAAGTTTAAACATGTCTTTATAAACTTAAGAGTTGGGGAAACATTGGGGAGACTTGTGATGAATTAAAATGTGGTTTTGAGATAGTGTGAAATGGTAATGATGTGGTGCTTGAATATTTTTGTTGATGTGATGATAATGAAATTATTTGGGTTGAGATGGTTTTGGGGAAGTGTGGAATGGCTGAATTTTTCTGATGTTTGCATACTGTTTTCAGTGAAGAGAAAACATTGCATGTCCATGCATTGCATAGTCAGGAGGTGACCGCGATGGGCCACAGAGTTGATGCGGTGACCGTGATGGGCCGCGAAGTTAAGTAGTAACCATGGGTTATAGAATAGCTCCGTGTGTATTAGATGATCTGTTCTATCCGGGGTCAGAGTAGTTCCGCGTGTATTAGACAGTCTATTCTACTCGCGCTACGGAGTTGTTCCGCGTGTATTAGACGGTCCATTCTATCAGTGCGAGGATTTAACTTCTGTATGTTCTGGTCTGTGAAAGGCTAACATACGTGAAACGTGCTGGTCTGTTGAGAGACTGCACGTGTGCTGGTCTATTGAGCGACTGCACTGGTACTGGTCTGTGAGCGACTGTACCTTGGTATATGTAAAATGTGCTGGTCTATTGAGCGACTGCACGAGTGCTGGTCTGTTGAGCGACTGCACTGGTGCTGATCTGTGAGCGATTGCACCATGGTCATATTGGCCATTAAAGTCAAACATATATAAATTGTGCTGGTATGTGAGCGACTGCACATTGGTAATTCCAAGAAATTGAGTACATGAGCATATACATATTGCATCGGGGTGGCTGACCGGTGAATTATGATTTGGATATGTGTTGATGATTGGAAATCGATGTGTGTAAGTAACTTATGAAATCTTGAATTTATGATGAATTGGTGTAATTGCTGAATTGTTATTCATACTTACAACTTGAATTTTGTGTATTAAATGGTTGCTGTTGTGCAAAGGTACAAATGTCATGTAATTTCAAAATTGAGCATCCTTATTTCAAATCATTGTTATATGATATGCCATGAATATATTTGTTACTGTTAACATAAATGCTATGTGGTATTTGTTAATTTCGATCGGTGACCCTTTACTATTATTGTGGAAAATTGGGCTTTGCCTCAGATGATACCCAAACCCGTCCCACCGACGGTTACACTAACGACGGAGACGTCGTTAGTTTCCCCTAATTTTCACGTACGGAGTATTCGTGGACAACGTAGAGGGACGGACCACTGGGGTGAAGACGAGACTTGTGGAGGAGGCGGTGGAAATTACTTGCTACTGTAGCTTAGTGCATGATCAGACTAGACTTTTTGTATAGGGCCTAGTGTTGAGGGCTGTGTTCACTTATTTTGGGATTACTGTATATTTTCTTTCCGCAACTCTGATAATATTTTAGTTTTGGGATAATTGTATATTTTCCGCACTCTGATAAATATTTGGTGGGTCCAGGATACAGTTTTGATGTATCTTTATTTTGGTATATTTTGAAAATCAATTTCCCAAAATTTTCTTACGTGGTTATAATCATGGCGTAATTAATTAATTACTTTTAGTCGTTTTGGATTACGACAAATTATTTTAAGAAATAATCTTAATTTTATTTTAATTCCTTTTAATTAAATTTCGGAAATTCATTTATTTATTTTGGTTGAAAAAAAAAAAAATACACTCGCGCTGTGTTTTAAACTCGGGGTGTTACACAGTGGAACTCCGATACAGTGAATCTGGGCTATTTTATCCTGGGGACGTCGTGGTTGATAGTCTGCCTTGC
Organism: Cicer cuneatum; assembly: GCA_037974295.1. Lineage (NCBI taxonomy): Eukaryota > Viridiplantae > Streptophyta > Magnoliopsida > Fabales > Fabaceae > Cicer > Cicer cuneatum. The sequence continues at coordinate 31,217,480 of JBBPBO010001984.1, read as the reverse complement.
ACAATTTGGGCAGTGCTGCGAAACGTCTGAAAGAGAGTGACCTAGTCCGCGACTCAACCCAGTAATATCTTCGATGGCACAAATTGTGATTTTTAGACTGTTTTTTCAAACTCAAAAACAATTTTAAGACGTTTTTTTTGCCATGTCAACCGAAGATATTACTGGATCTGTTTCTTTGAGGCAAACAGAAAAGGATAAGCTAGAGAATTAACCCATGGGAGGGTAATGATTACCTATATAAGAATAATTATATTCTTAATAGACTTGTTGGTGATCTGTATGAATAATACAGTTCCAGCAATAGTGCTAGACAGGTATGAGATGCTATTAAGAAGGGGAAGTTGGAGCTAAAAAGTCTGTTGTAGTTTGAAATGCTATACATAAGAAATATGATACCGAGGAACTTCGAGCTAAAAAGTGTGTTATAGTTGCTACCTCAAGTATCAGATTACCGATGACAAATATGTGGAGAAATTCAGAAGATAGCTTATGAGATCATTTTAAGGTATGATTTTAGATGAATTTCAAATTTATTGTTATTATCGACAAAATGCCTCTGTTTGGAAGGATTTCAAAAATTCTTAAAACAAATGAATTTTCTCTAAAGAGTATGATAACCTGTCTTTAGAAAAAAAAATGTTGTTTATTATTTTTCTGAATTAGGAAGAGTTTACCTATATCCGAAGCATGTTTAAATTTAAATGTTGAAATTAAGAATGTCTCCTTCTGTTTACATGTTGTGTGATTTTAATATTTGACATGCTAGACTTTATCATGTGAACACATGTTATTTCAAACTTAAGTAACTTAGATTTAATACCAATGTTATCTTTAAATAATTTTGAAATGTAATTTTTGTAGTCAAGTTAAAATAACAAAGAGTTCATATAAATCTGTAGTTAGAGAATCTAAGTCTTTAGATTTATTACACTCTGATATATGTGAACTTGTTGAGACGTTAATAAGAAATGAAAATTGTTATTTTATCACTTTTTTTGACTATACTTTTGTATATCTAATGAAAAATAAAAGTGAAGCGCTTGACATGTTTAGAATCTTTGTAATTGAAATTGAAAATCAATTTAGTAGAAAGATTAAGAGATTTTGTAGTATAGAGGAATAGAGTATGATTCTAGTTTATTTAATGAGTTTTATAAAACTCAAGGAATCATACATGAAACCACAACACCTTATTCACCTGAAATGAATGGTAAAGCTGAAAGAAAGAATAGGACTCTGACTGAACTTGTTGTTGCTATTATACTTAACTCTGGTGCTGCATCTCATTGGTGGGGGAAATTATTTTGACTGTTTGCTATGTTTTAAATAGACTTCCAAAATCTATAAGCAAAACATCTCCTTATGAGATAATAAAGAAAAGACAACCAAACTTGTCTTATCTTCGAACATGGGGCTGTCTGGCGTATGTCAGAATCCCCGATCCCAAGCGAATTAAACTCGCTAGTAGAGCCTATGAATGTGTATTCATTGGGTATGCAGTAAACAGTAAAGCGTATAGGTTTTATGACCTAAATGCGAAAGTGATCATAGAGTCAAATGATGTTGACTTCTATGAAAATAAATTCCCTTTCAAATCGAGAAATAGTGGGGGCAGCGAACCAAGTCATACTCCCGTGACAGGAAGTGCTGAAAGCAACAAACAAGGTGAATTGGAAACTTTAAGAAGTAAGAGAGTCAGAGTTGCTAAAGATTATGGACCAGAATATATGGCCTATAATTTAGAGGAGGATCCTGCAAATCTCAAAGAAGCCTTGTCATCTTTGGATGCATATATTTGGCAAGAGGCTATAAATGATGAAATGGATTCCCTAGAATCTAACAAGACCTAACATATAGTAGACTTGCCTCCTGGTTGCAAGCCGATAGGTTGTAAATGGATTTTAAAAAAAAGAAACTAAAACCCGATGGAACTATTGATAAATACAAGGCACGCCTTGTAGCCAAAGGTTTTAGGCAAAGAGAAAATATAGATTTCTTCGACACTTTTTCTCCAGTCACGAGAATAACATCCATTAGGGTACTCATTTCACTAGTAGCAATTCAACAGATTTTTTAAATGGTGATCTGGAAGAAGAAATCTATATGGAACAACCTGAAGGTTTTGTAATTCATGGACAAGAAAACAAGGTCTGTAACTTAGATAAATCTCTGTACACTACAAGAAAAAGGTTGATTACCCACAGCAGATTTTAGCTTTACCCACGGCAAATCCGTAGGTAAACTTAAATTACCCACGGACAAGGGTCCGTAGATATTTTGCTCGTAGGTAAATATTTACCCACGGACAATCAGTAGGCTATGGGTACCTAAGTAATGTCCGTGGGTAATTTACTCACAGATTGTCCGTGGGTAAATTGCCCACAGATTTTCCGTGGGTAATATGAACATAAATTAAAAATTGTGACTAAAGCTGATGATATGTCACCATAATATAAATATCGGCATCATATTAAGACTTTGTAGCTCATCTTCCCTTTGATGGCCATGTTAAATGACATGGACTAATCCTTGATAACATTTGTAAAAGACATAAAATGCAAATAAAAATTACTTAGACAAGCAAAACCAGATATCTTAGTGGTGCATGCCAAAAAAAATCATAGATATGCCACACACTAATCCTTGTTATCATTTGTAAAAACTATAAAATGCTAATATAGATATGCCACCAACCATTGATTGAAAAATAAATTCAATCATTCCAAGCATAAACTTGCCTCAAAGATATAACTGCATATTCCCATTGCAGGGCTAGCCAGTATGCCAAATGAAAAGAAAGTTAACCTGCAATAAAACCTATCTTGCTTCTAACTCTACAACTCCCTTTCTATATAAAATATCTATATCCTAACACTAACCAAAACTGAACAGGAAGAAGTAAATTAATACTTTTCCTCATATGAAGACACAAGCCATATTGCTTTTGACAGTTTTAGCACGACAGAAAAAATATGCAATAATTTGGCAAAGCCACGATATAAGCAATTACATACCTTTCCCTGGTCGGCATCTGAATGACGCTGAGGGAACACGACCTTTAAATCATTACACAAGTAGAATCTCCGTTCGCCTTCCATGTCCAATCCAGGTTTTTCTGGAAGAGAACTATATCTGCATTTTTGAACTGGTTGTACTGTTTTTCATCTGAGGGGAAGTTGAGCTGGAAGACTTGAGAGTGATTTTCTGGCGCAAGAATGTCTGCTTGTTTATAAAAAAGAAATCAGAAACTGATAAACAATGCAATATGGTTTTAAGAAAAATAACATGAGCATACATAATTTGCAAACATTCATATATGATTTTAAGAAAAATAACAAGAGCATACATAATTTGGAAACATCCATATATGTAAGTTTATAAGAGAAAAAGGACATAAATGAACTCAGTTCAAAACATGTCAGTGAAGGTCTATAATCTTCATTTTCCTCGGAGCAAAACAGTGATAGGGATAGGTCACGAAATATGTTACTACTCTGGTAACATGATGAATGTATAGCCCTTGAGGTATAGACTACAGAGAGAGGAAAATAAATACCATAATAAAATATTGACATGAAAATATAGACGCCTATTTATATTTATACCAAGACTATTAATCCTAATTAAACAAACAAACAAATAAATCATGAAAATACGGAAATATGGAAACCAATTATAAAATATAATCTAACATACTACCATTTTATGATAAAATAATAATTTGTTGAGATAATTTTAGATGTTCTAACATTGATAAACAGAGGATCAATACTTTGGAGGATAAAAATGGACATTTAGTCTCAAGAAATCGCATGCGATCTTGTATCATTAATTTAGTTCTACAATCTTTTAAAATGTGACATAAATATCTACTGAATAATTGCTATAGTCCTAAATTTTTATATTATTTACAGTACATGGCAACCAGACCTATAGAAACACTCAAAACTATAACTATAACCTCTCAGCCACTGGATGTGGCAGTACATGCCATGTACCCTAAGTTACAAGCTTTGCTTCATTACCACTACTATCAGATCCTCATTAACACTCATAAGAGAAGCCAAAGTAAAAAGAACATGGACTTTAGCATCTTTCTAGTAATAATAACAATAATATGTGTTGTGCTACTGCTAATAATATTGTCATTTATTTATTAATTATGCATAGTTTTAGTATTTATTCTGTAAATAAACCTGCACAAGTTATTTTCCTCTAGAAGAAATGAAGCCTTAGATCCACCCCCTCACCGCCAAAGGAAATAGCAGTAGAACACTGCTTGTAATTGCAGTCTCACTATATTTCTTTTTTGGTGAAAGGAAGTTTTATTATTTTCTGTTATGTAACTTATGTCTTTTTAGAACTTTGTTTTTTATGACATGATTTCCATTTGGCTGTATTTCTGTACTTCATTTGAGTACTTCAACAATGCTAAGACTTTGTAATGAGTCTAAGGATTGATTAACCATTAAATCTTATTATTTGTTCTACATTTGTATTCAATACGGCTAGGTCAATTGAGTCAGGGATTTGCTGCCAAATCATACTTTGGTACCAGCAGGCATGTCACTCAAATCATAGTTGCAAAAGAAAGTGTTAAGAGGAGTCTTTTCTGGATTGCTCAGCACCTGCAGAAAGCAATTAAAGGAAAGCATAAGGCATTCTTGCACAAAACATGGCAATCTTTACAAATATCTTGGAAGTATATAAGATGAAAGCTCTAACAGGTTTATTTGAAAACATTCAGATACAAGGGCTAAAAATTGAAAACAACAAAACGATTATTAACAATACCAGCTGAATCCTTCCTTTCATCGGTATACGGAAACGGCTTTTGACAATTTGTGAATCATCATTTCTAAACCCTCGTTTCAGAAGTTGGCCTCTAAACTTGTTTGATGAAGAATTTCCCATAAGATCTATGGATGCAAAGTACAATAGATAGCAATCTCCATCCACGCTAGTAACAGAAAATGGAAGCTTTTGTGATTTAGGAGAGAAGTTTCCCCCAGTAATACTTAATACGGCAAGAAAACCATCAATTTTCTACACATATAAGAGAATAGCAACAAGTAACCGTCGGTCAGAATCATGCAAGATCATTTACAGTACAGTAATAATTACATGCTGACATATATATACAAACCTTACTATATAGTACATAAAATCCACATGACCTAGAAGTGAATCCCTATCAATTTCAATTCCTATTTTTCATTCAATTTCTCAGTAACCAAATTGAGGGGAAAAAACAAAGTGGTTAATTTATCTCACCAGAAACTGTTGAGCATCAGGCCAAGAGTGTTTGGAGAAGCGTTTGACAGCAACTAAACGATTGTTCTCAAGCTTCCCTCTGTAGACCACATTAGAATGATGGTAATCCCCAAGAAGCCTCAGACGTTGGACCTAGATAAACATCAAAACAACGAAAAATGTTATACTAAACCCTTAAAATTCAACTAACAACAAAAAACTCAAGCATTGAAACCGTGAAAATCGATTAGAAGGCCCTTTGCTATCGGAAAAGCGGGATACGGTATTACTAGTGCTAACTAGAATAGAATGGCCTGCTTCTCAAAGCCCTTATTCAATAGAAAGGATTCCTTCGCCTATTATTCCACCCAATAAGCAAAGATAACTGCGGATTTGGGGGTTTTTAGAAATTTTAGGGTTTAAACAAAAACGAAAATGAAAATGAGAAATCAGAAACGCGGGAGTGAGGAAAATGAGAAATGAGAAACGAAAACGAAAAGGGGACGGAATTTGACTTACACAGCGGTTGTGCGATGTTTCTTGTAGTGGTTGTGCGATGTTTCTCGAGTCGCTGAGTGAACTCAACGGGTGAGGTGGAGACTTTACGAATGGCAGAGGCAAGGGCGCGGGTGGAAGCGAGGGTGAGAGTGGTGCAGTTGTTGCGGAGATCGTCATCGGAATCGGAGTTAGGGTTGCCGTTGATGGTTTGAAGGAAACAAGAGGGGTTGCGATGGGGTTTGAAGGTGAAAGTGAGTGGGAGAATCTGATTATTGATAGTAAAGGTTGAGGTTAGGTTATCAATTTTAAAAAATTAAATAATTTTAAAAAAAATTATATTAAATTTACCCACGGAGATTACCCACGGACAATCCGTGGAAACATAAAATACGAAAATATTTTGAAAAATTAAGTTCATTTGCACTTTTTTTAACATTACCCACAGATTATTTTTAACATTACCTACGGACTAATCGTGGTATAGTGTTAAAAAAAATATTTTTGAAAATAATGAATTTACTTACGGTTTTTCCGTGGGTAATTAATAATTTACCCACGGACTAAGGTCCGTAGGTAATTTTTCATAGGTATATAAATTTTTTCTTGTAGTGGTATGGTCTTAAACAAGCTCCTAAGCAATGGCATGAAAATTTTGACAATTTGATTATATCGAATAAGTTTAAAGTGAATGAAAGTGACAAATGTATTTATTACAAATTTGAAAATGGCATTTGCACTATCATATGTCTCTATGTAGACGACTTACTCATATTTGGTTCAAACATCCATGTTGTAAATAATGTGAAATCATTGTTGAGTAACAACTTTGATATGAAAGACCTCGGAGAAGCGGATGTAATATTAGGAATCAAGATTACTAGGTCAGAAAAGGGAATTTCTTTAGATCAGTCTCATTATATTGAAAAGATCATAAAGAAATATAAATACTTTGACTGCAAACCTGCTTGCACACTATATGATCCAAGTATGAAACTTTTTAAGAACACTAGTGAAGGTGTTAGACAAACTGAATATGCGAGCATCATTGGCAGCCGGTAGGTTTACCAATAGACCTATTATGAAGCATTGGCACGCTATCGAAAGAGTCATGAGATACCTAAAAAGGACCATGAATCTAGGATTACATTATCAAAGATTTCCTGCCGTACTTGAAGGATACAGTGATGTTGATTGGAACACCTTATCAGATGACTCCAAAGCAACCAGTGGCTATATTTTTAATATAACCGGTGGTGTTGTATCTTGGAAATCGAAGAAACAGACGATACTGGCTCAGTCCACTATGGAGTCTGAAATGATAGTACTAGCTACAGCTAGTGAAGAAGCGAGCTGGTTGAGATGCTTGCTAGCTGAGATCCCTTTGTGGGAAAAACCTATGCCAGGTGTTTTGATCCACTGCGATAGTATTGCGGCTATTGCAAAAATTGAGAATCGTTATTACAATAGTAAGAGATGACAAATACGTCGTAAGCACAACACAGTTATGAGATCCTTTGACGAAAGGATTGACTAGAGAGAAAGTCATAAATACATCCAAAAGGATGGGACTATTGCCTATAGATAAATGAGTCACTTATGATGGGAACCCGACCTAAATGACTGGAGATCCCAAGAATTAGGTTCAATGGGTAATAACAAGTCATAGTGATATGAGATGAACATGTTATTATATTTAACAGAAGCATGATTCCTAAAGCGATGGAAGACTGAGATAATAGAAACTCTTAATGAGATCTATACTCTATGTGGAGGGAGTACCTAGCTACAGGAGTACTCTTGATAGACTCACCTATGTGAATGTGGAAATGAGGCCGTTTCCTATGGAATTTCGAGGCAAAAATTCCTAGAGCGTTCACTATACTGGGATAGACGTGCAGGGCCATAAATGCACGAGCTTTTTAGAATACACCCAATGAAAAGGTTGTGTGTGGGTTTGATGTCCGAGATAGAGTTTAAGACTACGAGTCACTCTTGTTAAATCAGAATCTTAGTTGCTATGCAAAGGTTCAAGTCATATACACCTTTGCTTATACACAATCTTATAGAAGCGTTTGACGCTATTTTAGAAACATTTTTTTAATTCAAGTGGGGGATTGTTGGAACAAATGTGTGAATTTAAAAATTGTTGAAGTCCCACATTGGTAAACTCTCATTTTGAATAGTTTTAATCACTATATAAATATTCTCAAAATTTTGTTGAAGTTCCACATTGGTTAGAAAACATATGTGAGTTTGCTTCCATCATTATATAAAGAGTGTCAATTTATTGTGAAAAGTACACCAAAGTTGGAGGCATTTCCCAACTTTTTCTTTTCTCCCTCTTATATTCTGCTCGATTGTTATCGAGCCACTTAAAGCGGTTGTTATACCGTAACCCCTTCGATATTTTAGAGCGGTTGTTATGCCGTAGTTCCGTCGAGTTTTGAGTGGTCCTAATACCACTATCCTTTTAGATCGGTTTTATACCGTTGTCCCATCGATTTTGAGTTGTCACAATATCACTATCTTTTCAAAGTGTTTTGATGCCGCCTGCTGCAGTCCTTTAGAGTGTAGTAATTTTGAGTTATGAGTGGTTATAGTACCATATTGCGAGACTTTAATCGCCTTATTAAGAGTGACTTTAACCGTCATATTGAAAGTGGTTTTAATAGCCATATTGAGGGTGTAATTCTAGAACAGTTTTCTACGGTGCAGTGGAACTCCGATACAGTGAATTTGAGCTATTTTATCCTGGGGACGTCGTGGTTGATAGTCTGCCTTGCACAATTTGGGCAGTGCCGCGAAACGTCTTAAAGAGAGTGACCTAGTCCACGACTCAACCCAGTAATATCTTCGATGACACAAATTGTGATTTTTAAACAGTTTTTTCAAACTCAAAAACAACAAACTCGAATGATAAGAAATATAATTTTGATTTTAAGTTTTCTTATGGAAGAAACAGAGAAGTAGATTGTGAAGAGTATATGACATCTTTCCATTTTTTATTTTAATGGACTGATATTATTCATTACAATTCTTATTTAATTGGTTTAATATATTAAATTGTTCCTGCATGACTTGTTCAGATTTTTTATTATGTTAATCACTTTAGTCATTTATTTAATCGATTAATTAAGTCGGAGTGGGAGGAAACCGATACTCTTACTTTAGGCTTAAATTTGTGTTGAAATTCAAATGTTAACCATATCATTCAATTTGAACACTACACTATATAAATATGACTATTTTTGTTAGTTGTGAAGAGTATTCTTTTCCATATGAAAGTTTGTCATTGAAGAGAAACAATATTCCCAAATATTGAAATATTCATAAATCTCTCCATACTTGGTATTTGTTTATACTGTCTGTTGCATTAATTCATTGGAATTCTATGTGGTAAATTATTTTTCAATAAAAACGTACTCGTTTTGAATCCTTGGCTATTTGTTTTGAATTGTTAAGGTTTTTGGACAACAAGAATTCCTTTCCTTTCAACTTTTTCATTTAAGGTACAAAGTCAGAGTTTGACTCTGAAAGATAACGAATAAGTTGAGTTGTTAATTTGAATACGGATGACTCATTATCCCTTAGTCTCACACAACCATATTAATTAAGTAGTACTATTGTGGGAACAACTGCTTAGACCTTGTGTTAATTGATGTTTTTGAGACCCACTAAAGTTAATTAATATGTTTATTTAATATTGTTGATGATTGATAATTGTATTGATAAAATATTGTGTTATATGTTGTTATTGTTAATAATGATTGATGATGATCACAATGATTGATTCTACTGATTTGATAGTTATTATTTATGATATGTTAAATGGATGATCGATTAGATTGGAATAATCATTTAGAATAATAGATTTAATTGTCGAATACGTGATTTAATAGTCAATTAAATTTTTAGATTAATCAATAAAGTGAGTAGTTAAACTCAAGAAATAGTTTAAGTGCTGATATGTTGCAAAATTGATTGTATTAACTAATTAATTGTTTTAGATCTTTCTAGATTATCTTATGCAGATGTGGAATGGATGAGATATTTGGAGTGGTTTTATCAGATATCTCATCCACTGTTAGTGCGACCAGATGGTGTACCCCAGGTCCCAAATTTTAGTGTCCCGACCACCACTGCAGATGCTTCTAGTTCACAACCATCTATCCTACAGCAGGTCGGCGATCTTATACAGTAGGGGTTGGATGTACATGAAGCTAATCCAGATGACGACTTGTATAGTTACTTTTTTAAAGCTTTATATTTAACGCGTCATAACACTAGTTAGTAGTTACTTTTATCTGTGATTAACATTGTTTTTGTAATTTTTAATGTTAGTTTGTTTTTATTTCATTATGTTTATCATTATTGTTATGTCGTTAACTTTATATTATTTGTGATGAATTATAACGATATATAACGAAAGTAAACTAAATAAAATACAAGATGAAATATAACGACAGTAAACTAAAATGAACTAATAACAAGTGATTTTATATAAGTTTTAAAGTATTGTAGTCCATGCGAAATCAATCTTCATCTAATGACATGACTTCTACGGGTTCTTTCAGTGGATCTTGTCTAACACGAGGCATATGGCCTATTAAATACCCCTAATGTTGTAGACACTCTGTATATGCTATTGCCCATGAAGTTGCCTCATCGGTTCCATATTGCTTCCAACCGGGTGCAATGTCGGGTATTGGAAATCCATTTTTCATCTTTAACTACAAAATACATTGAAATAATAAATAAATTGATTATTTTAAAAAAACCTTACTTAAGAAAATAATATAATTTTACCGAAACCCAGTGACTTGCGTCGAAAAAACCAATATATATGATACGATCATTTTTTGTCGATCCTGAATGTGAACCCTTCATAGGAAAGAATGTCATAGAAAATGTATGACCAAACGTGACAAGAATAATATTATATGTTGTCGTTATCATGTAACCTATATCAGGTATGGACATCCATCTATCTATAGGTTGAACACCTAAGCTTGTTATCTTCAACGAATCTCTGATTTCTCTAATGCATCCTGAGAATAGTCTATCATATGGACTTATATGAGAAGCAATCTCCTGGTTCAAACTATGGCGGACCAAAGACTTCTTACCGTGTCCAAGCAATGATGCCATAGCGCGATAGCCACAATTTCCATCTGTTATCACATTAAATATGTCATCAATGTATGGTTGAATAACATCAGGAAATTGTCTCAAGAACAAATGTATTGAGGATTGAGATGGTTGTTTCTTTGATGAAAGAGAATGTCTCCTCTTTGATGATTGGGATGGTTGGGAACTAGGATCATCACAATATGTTGCATTAACATGCTCAAAGTAAGAAGGGTCTCGATATACATCATTTCCATCCGGCTTTTTAGATTTACTCTTTTTCACCCGTCCTTTGGTTTTAACTTTTTCAGGTGGTGGACACATTGAACTTGTAGTTGGAAAAGCAAGTTCACGCACTTTACTCTTCAACACTCTTTTTGTTGGAACCAATTTGGTTCTAAGTACTTAGGATTTTGATGTTTACAAAAGCACTCCATGTAATCTTATTTTGTACCTTGAATTATTACATTAAATGCCACCAGAAGATAAAGTTTCCAGAGGCAGAAGATGAGTTACTAGAGGATAAAAACATACCAGAGGATACACCTCCAGAGATGCATCCAGAAGGTACCAGAGGATGCATCCTGAAATTATTAGAGGATACACCTGGATGTGAAAACACCACTAGAGGATATCTTTCCTAGCCCAGATCAGAAGGAAGCAAAGTCAGAAGAAGACCTGGACCAGACCAGAGGGAGAGTTGTTCCAGACCATAAGATATCATAAGTCAGACTTAGTCCAGAAGTTATTCTGACCAGAAGATAGCCTTGCAGTGAAATGATAAACAGTGCAGACTTGATCCAGACTTAATCAAGGATAAATTAATGGGTCCAGAACAAGAGATTTAATCCAGATTTGACCCAGACCAGAAGATAACATGATTTAGAGTATGAAACCTTGTCAAGATCAGAAGAAATGATGTCCATATTTACTCAAGACCTGATCCAGATCAAGAGGTAAATGTTCAGAATTAAATATCCTTTGTCCAGATTTAATTTCAGTTCAATCCAGACCCAGTTCAGAATTTGTCCATATCAGAGGGAAAAGGTTCAGATCAATGGTCAAGATTTAAGTATATGGCCCAGTGTTGGCCGAGATCAGAAGATCAGACCATGGCCCAATATTGGCCGAAATTAGAAGGTCAGAATGTGTGGTCCAACATTGGTCGAGATCAGAGGATCACAGCAGATCAGTTTGCTAAACCAGGTTGGCGAGATCAGAAGATCAGAAAGTGTGGTCCAGTGTTGGTCGAAATTAGAGGATCACAGTAGATCACTTAGTATGGTCCAGATGTGGACTAGAGCAGAAGATCAAACGGTCCAGATTTAATCAAGATGATAATCAGTGGAGATTTGATTAAATTTGATCAAAGTATTAAAAGGCTTTGATACAAAAATAAGTTGAAGTCGTATGGGAATTCTGAAGCTATTGGCGGGAAGAAATATTTGTTCCTGAATTAATTAAAGACATGATTGGCCCAAGTTATTTATGAAAGCAAATTTGGAGCTAAAAATATATGTTCTGTATTTAAATTAAACCCGATTGGTCAAGGTATTTTTGCAAGAGAATCCAGCAAGATACAGCTCGAATTTCAGCTTGGAAGAGACCCGAATTCACATCTAGAAAAAAGGCTCAAGACTGAAGACTCAGTATCCAAAATCACAAAAGAGTCATACACTTCCAAAAGAAAACACTCAAGTTTTCAGTGAGGTTAATTGTGAGTTCCAGCTTTCCAGAAGCAAGCACTCGTGTTATTTTCTTTCCCTTGTGTTAGATCTAAGTTGTAGAAGTAGAGTCTACAATCTGAGGGAGTCAGAAGGGGTAGCAGATTACTTGGCAATTGGATTCAAGGCGTTGTAATTCCTTCTACAATCTGGGGTTGTCAGATTGGTAGGAGTAGACTTGACTTAGGAAGTCAAGGTGTTGTATTCCTCAAGAGTCTAGGATTGTTAGACTGTTTGAGAAGATTAACTTGGAGGGTCAGTGGAATTGTGGTAATTCAAGGTTTTGAATTAGTGAAATCCTTCAAGGTGAAGGGACTGGACGTAGCCTCGTTAACGGTGAACCAGTATAAAATTATGTGTTTTTATTTTTACTTTATATCCGCTGCTAACTCTGTTTTTATTCATACATCAAGTTTTGTTTTAAAACTGCAAAAATAGAAAAAGTATTCAAGTTAGTCAAACACAATTCAACCCCCTTCTCGTGTTTACACCTTCAAATATTGCTTTTGCACTCAAGTGATTCTCTCTTTTGAACTCTCGGATTATGCTGAATATGAAGCTTAAGTTCTTGTATTTTCGATACTTGATGCTGTTGCCTAAATACTCCTTTTATAGCTGTAAATAGGGCTTGGTCCAAGCTTAAATTCGGGATAAATTTTGCTCAGATTTCCTTTGAAAATCCTGTTTCACTTAATTTCAAACCGTATATTTTTAGCCTCAGATTGCACTTGAAATTTCTGTTGACCAATCTTGTTTCTCTTAATTTTAAACCATATCTCTTTAGTTTCAAATTGCATTCGAATTTCCTTCAAGTCTTCAATGATTTTTGAATCAAGTCCCCTTAATACTTTGACTAAATTTCTATCAAAATTCAATCAAGTCTTCTTCGAATTTTAATCAAGTCTTCACTAATTTGCATCATGATTTAAATTCTAGACTGTATGATCTTATGATCTCGACCAACATCTGGACCATGTGATCTGATATGTACCATTATGTCATCTTTTGATTTAGACCATTGATCTTCTAATCTGGACCATTTATCTTCTGATCTAGTCCATTGATCTTCTGATCTGGACCATTCACCTTCTTATTTTGACCAAGTCTGGACTAAGTCTTATGTTCTAGACCATTCTATCTTCTGGTCTGGACCAAGTCTTTTGTTCTGGGCCATGCTATCTTCTGGTCTGGCCCAAGTCTGGACTAAGTCTTATGTTCAAGACCATGCTATCTTCTGGTCTGGACCAAGTCTGACTTATGTTTCCTTCTGGTTTGGAACAAGTCTCCCTCTTACAAGCTTCCTTCTAGCCTGGACCAAGTCTCTTTCTAGACTCTGCTTCCTTTTGATTTGGGCACTGAAAAATATCCTTTGATGATGTTATTGTTTCTACCTTTTGATGATATCCTCTGATTGATGATATCCTTTGATGTTTGCCTTTGATGACATCCTCTGGTATCCTCTAGAGGTATCTTCTGGTATCCTCTGGTGACATCCTTTGGTATCCTCTGGATGTTTCCTCTGGTATCCTCTGGATCTTTCCTCTAGATCTATCCTTCGGTGATATCTTCTGGCTGAAACTTCTGGTGGCATTTATATCTTCTAGTGACATCATCCCTTGATTTTTCATTCTTCTAAGTCAAAATACGAATTACATAAAATACTTTTGCTAAAATCAAAACTTTAATAGGAAGAACCAACTTGGTTCCAACAATCTCCCCTTTTTTGATGATGACAAAACGTTGTATTTTTTTTTATAAGTTTTTTTTTCTTTTGACTTTGACTCCTCCTAAGACTAAGCTCCAATTTTATTTTTCTCCCCCTAAGTCTAATGCGCCAGATACTATCTTTATCAAATACATCTTCTCCCCCTTTGTCATCAGACAAAAAGGATTGAAGGAATAAAGGAGATTTTTTTTTCATCTTCTGCTTTTTTTTTTATTTTAATAAAAGTACACGAAAATAAAAGAATACATATGACAATAAAATAAAACTTACTAAGCTACTGGTCAGGGATGAAGGTAAGGTTAAGGTTTTTCTTGATGAAGTCAAACCTATCTTCAGGTAACGGGTTAGTGAATATGTCAGCCTATTGATGATCAGTGTGTACAAATTAAATGTTAAGTACCCTTTTTTTAACATAATCTCATATGAAGTGGTATTTGATCTCTATGTGTTTGGCTCTAGAATGTAGGATAGGGTTTTTGATTAGGTTGATGGCGGAAGTGTTGTCACAGTATAAAGGAATGTTGGTCTCCATGATTTTGTAGTCTTCCAGATGATGTTTCATCCAAATGAGTTGAGAGCTGCATCCGGCTGCTGAAATGTATTCAGCTTCTATTGTTGACATGGCAATGGTGATTTGTCTCTTGCTTGACTAGGATATTAGATTGTCTCATAAGAATGTACAATTTCCACTTGTACTCTTTCTTTCGAGTTTATCTCCAGCATAATCAGAGTCACAGTATCCACTCAATTTGTATGTAGGAGTTTTCTTGTAGAACAAGGTGAGGTTGGTAGTGCCTTTTTGGTATCTAAGGATTCTCTTAACGGCAGTTAAATGGGATTCCCTAGCGTCAAACTGAAATCATGCGCATGCACATACACTAAACATAATGTCAGGTCTAGAAGCGGTGAGGTAAAGGAGAGATCCTATCATAGCTCTGTAGGATTTTTGATCAACTTTTTGGCTTGAGTCATCCTTTTCAAGTGAGCAAGTAGGGTTCATTGGGGTAGCCATAGGTTTGCAGTCACACATCTTAAACTTCTTGAGAAGCTCTTTTGTATATTTTGATTGATGAATTATATACCTTTTTGACTTTGCTGAATTTGTATTCCTAGGAAGAACTTAAGTTCTCCCATCATGCTCATTTGATATTTCTGTTGCATCAATTTAGAAAGTTCTTGGCAGAGAGTGCCATTAGTAGATCCCAAGATGATATCATCAAAATAAACTTGAAGAATCAGAATATCATCTTTTATTGATTTTCTAAAAAGAGTATTGTTTACTTGTCGTCTTTCAAAGTCATTTTTAAGTAAAAAGTTACTAAGTCTATCATACCATGCCCTAGGTGCTTGTTTTAAACCATACATAGATTTTTTAAGTTTAAATACATGGTTTGGAAATTCAGAACTTTCAAAACATGGGGGTTGTTTAACATAGACTTCTTAACTTATATAACCATTTAAAAATGCACTTTTGACATTCATTTGAAATAATAAGATGTTATTATAAGCAACAAAGGAATGTAGGATACAAATAGCTTCTAATCTGGCCATTGGAGCAAAAGTCTCAGTATAGTCAATACCTTCTTGCTGACTGTAGCATTATGCAACAAGTCGTGCCTTGTTTCTAACAACTTCTCCTTTTTCATTCAGCTTGTTTCTAAAAACCCACTTTGTTCCAATAATATTCTTTTTCTGGTCTTGGGATCCCAAATATCATTCCTTTCAAATTCATTTAACTCCTCATGCATGGAAAGAATCCATCCATCTTCCCTCTGTGCTTCATCAACAGAAGTAGGCTCACTAGATTAGAGTAACCAAACAAAATGGTTTCTTTAAGTGATGATCTGGTCCTTAAGGGATCACTTGCACTCCCAATGATTAGAGTTTCGGGATATGAAAACTTGTACTTCGATCCACATCTTCCTTCTGACTTATCTTCAGATTCATCTTTTGAAGATATTTCAGGTTCTTCTATTTTGCTTTCATCCTGCACATTTTCAAGTTCTCTTGGTTTGTCTACATCAACTTCCTTTGGTTCTTGTAAACCTGCACTATCATCATCTTGCTTTGACTTTTCAAGGTCAAGCTGTTTGTCATCAAATTTAACATGTACGGATTCCTCCACAATATTTGTTTCCCTGTTAAACACTCTATAGGCTTTGGATCTTTCAGAGTAACCAATGAATGTACACTTTTGAGATCGAGAATCAAATTTTCCAAGATTATCTTTAGTATTCAACATATATCAAGTACAGCCAAATTGTTTAAAATAAGAGATGTTAGGCTTTTTACCTTTCCACAGTTCATATGGTGTTTTATTCAATATCGATCTAATATAGACTCTATTTTGAATATAACATGTGGTAATAATTGCTTCTGCCCAAAAGTGTTTTGCAACATTCATATCATTTAGCATTGTTCTTGCCATTTCTTGGAGTGTTCTATTTTTTCTTTCTACAACTCCATTTTGTTGGGGAGTTCTAGGAGAAGAAAAGATGTGAGAGATTCCATTCTCATCACAAAAACCTTCAAAGAATTTGTTCTCAAATTCTCCTCCATGATCACTTCTAATTGTTATAATTTTAAGACCTTTTTCATTCATTATTTGTTTGCAAAATGCGATAAACACTTTGTGGGATTCATCCTTACTTCTTAAAATTTTTACCCATGTCCACCTAGTGTAAGCATCTACAATAACAAACCCATATTTCTTCCACTTAGTGATGCTGCTTTTACTGGCCAAAATAGATCTATGTGCAATAGCTCAAGGGGTTTTGAGGTAGAGACTGAGTTTTTAGGGTTAAAAGTGTAAGACCCTTAAATTTAAATTAAATTTTGGATATAATATCAAGTGTAATTTTGGAATATTTGTAAAATATTTGATATATGTATATTTTTATGTATATATTTTTTGGAGATTGATTAAAATTATTCGATGAGGAATAATTTAATTATATTAACGAAGAATTGATACTGGGCAAATTATCCGTCAAAAAAGAGTCGCGACGGGAGTATCTAATTACTTGAGGGTCAAGTAAGATTATTATAATATTAATATGTGTATAGTAGGTGGCTGATATGCCTATATATATGAATGTCAAGGCAAGGAAAATGAGTAACAAAGACATAAAAACAGTTTCATTCTCCTAACAGCCATGTACTCTTTTCTTCCTCTTCCCATTCTGTTTTGTGTTGGTGGTAACACAAGAGCATCCTCAAAAGTCAAATTTTTTGGAAATCCAAGCGTCGAAACAAAAAGCGCCATGAAGGAAAGTCATTCCTCTCATTGTTATGGTGCTAACGAACTAACTTTAGTAGCGACGACGCGAGCGGGAGTCTCGCCGGTTTTTGTTGCGGTAACGGAAACGAGCAAGAAAAGGTAACTAAGGTAAGGGGCACCTTCCAACTTTCTAGATTGCATTTAGGACTGTAAATGCATGTGTGATGGATGAATATATATGATGTTTTTTTTTGAAAACGAAACTGCCTGGCATGTGGTTATGGATGATGAAAATGCATGTTGTTGGGTTGTTGTTGTTGTTATGTGTTGTTGCTTCCTTGGTTGATGCATTGATGATGTTTTGTTGTTGTGTTGATGAGTAGAATCATCTATATGTGTTGAGAATCTTCTGGGTTTTGTGGTTAAAGAAGCTGTGATTATGATTCGGTGTTTGTGTTGGATTTTCAAAGAAAAGAGTTTGGAAACGTGTTGAAGTTTTCTTGAAAATCTCACTATTTTTGAAGGTGTATTCGAACACGGAACTAGTGTATTCGAATACATTCTTGTAAATTTCCAGTTTTTATTCAAATTTTGAATGTCGTATTCGAATACGACACTCTGTATTCGAATTCAAAAACATGATTTTTGCTACTGTTTTAGCATCTGTATTCGGCTAGGACCTTGTCGTATTCGAATATAGGATTGCAAGTTTTGCTACTGACTTGGGATCTGTATTCGGCTACGACCTTGTCGTATTGGAATACAGAATTGCTGATTTTGCCACTGTTTTAGCATCTGTATTAGACTACAAGGATATCGTATTAGAATACAGATTGATTTTTTTTCAAAAATTCTATTTTTAAACATTAGTTTATGCACTTAATAAGTTGGGAAAAATTTGGAAGGTATATGACAAACTTATATGAAGTTTTTGAGATAGTTTGAGATGGTTTGAGGTGGTTATGAAGTGTCTGGATTCCAGATTGCAATTGCATACTATTTTCAGTGAAGAGGAAACAGAGCATGTCCATGCATTGCATAGTCAGGTGGTGCCCGCGATGGGCCACAGAGTTGATGCGGTGACCGTGATGGACCGCGAAGTTAAGTAGTAACCGTGATGGGTTATAGAATAGTTTCGCGTGTATTAGACGGTCTATTCTATCTGGGGTCAGAGTAGTTTTGTGAGTATTAGGCGGTCTATTCTATATGGACTACGAAGTGGTTCCGCGTGTATTAGACGGTCCATTCTATCCGTGCGAGGATTTAACTTCTATGTATTTGGCCTGTGAAAGGCTAATACACAAAAATGTAGTGACCGTGATGGGTTATAGAGTAATTCCGCGTGTATTAGACGGTCTATTCTATCCGGGTTCAGAGTAGTTCTGCGTGTATTAGACGGTCTATTCTATCAAGGCCACAGAATGGTTTCGCGTGTATTAGACGGTCCATTCAATCTGTAAATCGTGCTGGTCCGTGAGAGACTGCACGTGTGCTGGTCCGTGAGAGATTGCACCTTGGTAATTCCAAGAGTAGTGTACAATGTCATTTACATATTGCATAGGGATGGTTGACCTATGAGTCATGATTGGATATGAGTTGATGAGTGGAAATCGATGTGTGCAAGTATCTTATGAATTCTAAGTTTCCAATGAGTTGTGAGGATGGTTGATTGTATTCGTACTTGCAACATGATTTTTATATTAAATTGTTTGATGTTTTGCAAAGATGCAGATGTCATGTATTTTAAAAAGTGAGCATCCTTATTTATCATCATTGTTATAGCATTGAAATATGCCATGAGTGTATCTGTTATATTTGATATATTTGCTATGTGGTAATTGTTAATTTCGGTCGGTGACCCTTTACTGTTATTGTGGAAATTGTGCTTTGCCCTTAGATGACCCCCAAACCCGTACCACCGACGGGTACATAGATGACGGAAACGTCGCTAGATTTCATTTACGGTCACTTGCCTACTGCTTGGGTGTATGACCTCGTCTCAATCAGGGCTACTTACACGGGGAGATTGACGAGAACATGCAGGATCGACGGGGCAGTGGCTTACGTAGAGCACACTCACGCGAGGATTGACTTTCCGCTACCTTCGAAACTGATATTAGAGGACTACAGAGTTTTTGGAGACGCGGAAGGTTCGACTGTAGGGGTTGAGACGGAGGCCACGGTAGGTGTGGTGACTCCTAACTCGGTAGCTGGAAGTGTTGTGCGTGAATCCGAGGCGGGGGAGAAGCATAAAGGACCGACACTAGCAGCAATTGATATTCCGGGACTGTCTAGGACAGCAGATGATTGCTTTGAGATTCTGGCACCGCCGAAGCGACTCAGATCATGGGTAGATCTAACTTCGGAGGAGACTAATCCTTCCCTGTATGATGAGGAGGAGGACGTCACATCGAGGCGAGCAGCGGAGTTAGACGAGACTTGTATAGGATGCGGAGGGAACCCTTGCTACTGTAGCTTTAGTGCATGATCAGTTTAGACTTGTTGTATAGGGTCTTGAGCTCGGTGGATGTAATTATTTATTTTGGGATAAATGTATATTTTTCGGCACTCTGATAATGTTTTGGTGGGTCCAGGATACAACTTTTCGATGTATTTTTATTTTGGTTATGATTTACAACTTTTGGATACAACTTTCTCAAAACTAATTTACTCGTTTAAAGTTATGATTTAAGTATTTAATTACGTTCGTCATTTAAATTACGACGTATTATTTTATGAAATGACTTAATTTTAATTTTATTTTAATTATCTTGAATTAATTTGAAAATTCTTTCTTTTATTTATTTTGGTTGAAGAAAAAAAATACACTCGCGCTGTTTAAAACTCGGGGTGTTACAGTGTGGTATCAGAGCTTTTGGTTAAAGTTTTGGTTAGAGCTTTTGGTTAAAGTTTTGGTTAGAGCTTTTGGTTAATTTTTTGGTATAGCTCTGGTTAGATTGTTGGTTGCTAGTCGTTATCTGATCATGCATAGGAGCAAGTAGTTAGAGTGTCAAGGCTTGTATAGTTGTGGTGTGCTGAAGTAATGATGTTGTTAAGTTATGATTTTGGAATTATTCTAAGTGGTGTGAGATTTCTACTTGATGATGGTTTTGTAGGGAACAATGCCTCCAAGAAGAGACGACACTGCAAGAGCCAACGTCAGTCGGGATGATTGGATGGCTGAAACGATGAATAACATGGATGCATCTGTTGCTGCACAAACGGCTGCAAAGACTCAACGAGATCTAGAGAAAAGAGAAAGAGAGATTCGTGCTGCTGAATCAAGAGGACTAGAGGATTTTCTTCGTCATAATCCTCCAAAGTTCAAGGGTGATAAGGGTCCAGAAAGAGCGGACCAATGGGTTCAGGAAATGGAGAAAATTTTTGAAATGATTAATTGCCAGGCAGCGGTAAAGGTCAACTATGCTACATATCTGCTGCTAAGGGATGCAGAGTATTGGTGGAGGAGTACCAGGCTACTAATGGGATCAGCCCATGAGGAGGTGAACTGGGAGTTGTTCTAAAAGAAGTTTTTAGACAAATACTTCACTATGAGCACTAGAACTAAGTTGGGTGATGATTTTCTAAAATTACACCAAGGAAACATGACAGTGGGTGAGTATGCAGCTAAGTTTGAATCTTTGTCAAGGCATTTCATATTCTTCCGTGAAGAGGTGGATGAACAATTTATGTGTTATCGTTTCCAAAATGGACTGAAGTACGAGATTCAAGACTCGGTCTTACCATTGGGAATTCAACGTTTCCAAGCATTAATGGAGAAGTGTAGAGAGGTTGAGGATATGAAGAACAGGAGGGCCAACCGAGGAGGGAACTTTAATTCAGGAGGGCCTAGTCGGATGCACTATCAGAACAATAAAGGAAAGCAGGTTGCTAAGCCATATAACTCACCACATAACAACAACAGGGGCCAGAATCGCCCGGGGAACCAGAATTTTGGACGACAATTGGGACAAGGGGTTCGATGTTTCCGATGTGGGAAAGAAGGACATTACGCTACTGCTTGTACCGTAAGGGATCCTCCATGTTTCAATTGCCATAAGCCAGAAAATTTTGCAAGGGATTGCAAGGTTCCGAAGGTGGAACCAACAGTGAATGCAACTAGGGCTACTCTTCCTATTGCTAGGGGACGCGTCTATCACATGAGTGCTGAAGCCGGGAGTCAAGCTCATAATTTAATCCAGCGAGATTGCGAGATTGCAGGTAACACACTAACTGCACTTTTTGATTCGGGGGAAACCCATTCCTTCATTGCTATGGACTGTGTGAATCGTTTGAAGCTATCTATATCTGCCTTGCCTTTTGATTTGGTTGTTTCCCCACCTGCTAAGACTTTGACCGTGAATACTGCATGTTTACGTTGTCCCGTAACTATTCAGAATAGGGATTTCTTGGTTAATTTAATCTATTTACCCCTACAATCACTCGATATCATTCTCGGCATGGATTGGATGTCGTATAATTATGTAGTCTTGGATTGTGCTCGCAAATTAGTTCTTTTTCCCGAACCTGGAGTCGTTCGGTATTTGGCTGCTAACAAACTCGGAGTGTCGCTGAGAGAAGGAACTCAGGAATTTTTATCATTGGCTAACGCAGAAGCAAAGATGGAGGTGAGCATAGAAGACGTGGTGCTTGTCAAGGAGTATCCAGACGTATTTCCAACAGAGATTCCAGGATTACCCCCAGTAAGAGAGGTGGAATTCTTTATTGAGCTACACCCAGGAACTGGTCCTATTTCAATTGCGTTGTATCGGATGTCGCCATGGGAATTAAGCGAGCTTAAGGGCCAAATTGAAGGATTGTTGGAGAAAGGATTTATCAGACCAAGTGTGTCGCCATGGGGAGCTCCGATGTTGTTGGTTAAGAAAAAGGATGGGAGTTCGCGTTTATGTGTGGATTATAGGCAACTTAACAAGGTAACTATTAAGAATCGTTATCCTTTACCACGTATCGATGATTTGATGGATCAATTATGAGGAGCCGCGGTGTTTTCAAAAATTGACTTGAAATCAGGTTACCATCAGATTCGGGTAAGAGAAGGAGATATTCAAAAGACTACTTTCAGAACCCGTTACGGACATTATGAATATCTTGTTATGCCATTTGGAGTTACGAATGCACCAGCGATTTTTATGGATTATATGAATAGAATCTTTAGCCCATTTCTGGATAAATTCGTTGTGGTGTTCATCGAGGATATATTGATTTATTCAAAGGATGAAGAAGAACATGGAGAGCACCTACACCAAGTTCTTGAAGTCTTACGCGAGAAGCAATTGTATGCCAATTTGTCGAAGTGCGAGATTTGGCTAGAGAAAGTGAATTTCTTGGGACATGTGATAACAAAAGAAGGAATCGCTCCGGCAAAGATTGAGACAATCCTTGCTTTGAAACAGCCTCAGACTATCACATACATACGAAGTTTTGTCGGACTGGCAGGATACTACAGGAGATTTATTGAAGAATTTACGAAGATTGTGGCTCCCTTAACACAACTCACCTGAAAGAATCAGCCGTTTGCATGGACAGAGAAGTGTGAGGAAAGTTTTCAGTTGTTTAAGGAAAAGTTGACAACCAGAGGAACCATATGAGGTTTACTGTGATGCATCTCACCAAGATTTGGGATGTGTTTTGATGCAACACAAGAATGTTGTAGCCTACGCCTCAAGGCAGTTGAAAACTCATGAACGAAACTATCCTACTCATGATTTAGAGCTTGCTGCGGTAGTTTTTGTATTAAAGATATGGAGGCACTACTTATATGGATGATCGTTCATAGTATTCAGTGACCACAAAAGTCTGAAATATCTATTTGATCAGAAAGAGTTGAACATGCACCAGAGGAGATGGATGGAGACTCTCAAGGATTTTGATTTTTCATTGCAGTACCATCCTAGGAAAGCCAATGTGGTGGCTGATGCATTAAGTAGAGGAAGTGTGTTAGTATCTTCAATGATAATGGCCAGACAACAAGAGTTGTGGGAAGCATTTAGAGATCTACACTTGGACGTAGAGTTTGCACCGGGAATTTTAAAATGTGTAATGATAAAAATTTCGAGTGGTTTACTCGAGGATATTGTGAATTCTCAAGATGACGCATTAATCCCAGAAAAGAGGAATCTAATAGTGCAAGGAAAGACAACTGAGTTCAGGACTGGACCAGATAATGTTTTGAGATGTAATGGGATGATTTGTGTACCGGCCGTTGCAGATCCGAGGAGAACAATTTTGGAAGAGACTCATAAGAGTAAGTTGAGTATTCATCCGGGAGCGAAAAAGATGTATCATGACTTAAGACAGAATTACTGGTGGCCAGGAATGAAGAGGCATGTAGCAGAGTATGTATCGGCTTGTTTAACTTGTCAGAAAGTGAAAGTGGAACATCATCAACCTGTTGGAATGTTGCAATCTTTGGATATACCGGAATGGAAGTGGGATAGCATTTCCATGGATTTTATAACTGGATTGCCAAAGACAAGGAGGAAGAATGATTCGATTTGGGTAATAGTGGATCGATTGACAAAATCTGCACATTTCTTACTAGTAAAGACCACTTATAAGGTAGATAAGCTGACGAAGATCTACATTGCTGAGATTGTGAGATTACACGGAGTTCCATCGAGTATCGTATCGGATCGTGATCCAAAGTTCACATCTCACTTTTGGGGAGCGCTGTATGGAGCGTTGGGAACGAAACTAAAATTGAGTTCAGCTTTCCATCCGCAAACAAACGGACAGACTGAGAGAACAAATCAGTCCTTGGAAGATCTATTGAGAGCATGTGTGTTGGATGATAGAGGAAACTGGGATGAGGTATTGCCATTGATTGAGTTTACTTACAACAATAGTTTTCACGCAAGTATTGGAATGGCACCCTGTGAGGCTTTGTATGGACGCAAGTGTCAGACGCCTTTATGCTGGTATAAGGACGGAGAAAGTATGATTGTTGGACCTGAGATGGTGCAACAGACTACAGAGAAGGTCAAAAGGATCAAAGAGAAAATGAAGACTTCACAGGATCATCAGAAGAGTTATACGGACAATCGTCGCAGACCTTTAGAATTCGAGCAGGGTGATCATGTATTTCTCAGGATCACGCGTACAACTGGAGTTGGCAGAGCTATTAAATCAAGAAAATTGACTCCGAAATTTATTGGACCATACCAAATTAATGCACGAATTGGACCCGTGGCTTATCAGATTGCTTTACCTCCAATATTGTCCAATATCCATGACATGTTTCACGTGTCGCAGTTGACGAAATACATTTATGATTCGTCACACGTGATCGAACCAGACACAATTCAACTAAAGGATAACCAATCATTTGAAGTACTACCTATAAGGATTGAGGGCAGGAAGATTAAACAACTAAGGAACAAGGAAGTCCCACTAGTCAAAGTGATTTGGAATTCGACTACTGGAGACGCGACTTGGGAACTAGAGAGTAAGATGAGGGAACAACATCCTCAGTTGTTTATTGACACGTAGTTTCAAGGACGAAACTAATTTAAGGGGGGTAGTAATGTAAGACCCTTAAATTTAAATTAAATTTTGGATATAATATCAAGTGTAATTTTGGAATATTTGTAAAATATTTGATATATGTATATTTTTATATATATATTTTTTGGAGATTTATTAAAATTATTCGACGAGGAATAATTTAATTATATTAACGAAGAATTAATAACGGGCAAATTATCCGTCAACAGAGTTGCGACAGGAGTATCTAATTACTTGAGGGTCAAGTAAGATTATTATAATATTAATATGTGTATAGTAGGTGGCTGATATGCCTATATATATGAATGTCAAGGCAAGGAAAATGAATAACAAAGATAGAAAAACAGTTTCCTTCTCCTAACAGCCGTGTACTCTTTTCTTCCTCTTCCCATTCTATTTTATGTTGCTGGTAACAAAAGAGCATCCTCAAAAGTCAAATTACTTGGAAATCCAAGCATCGAAACAGAAAGCGCCAAGAAGGAAAGTCGTTCCTCTCATCGTTACGGTGCTAACGAACTAACTTTAGTAGCGACGACGCGAGCGGGAGTGTCGTCGGTTTTTGTTGCGGTAACGGAAACGAGCAAGAAAACGTAACTAAGGTAAGGGGAACCTTCCAACTTTCTAGATTGCATTTAGGGCTGTAAATGCATGTGTGATGGATGAATATATATGATGTTCTAATTTGAAAACGAAACTGCCTTGAATGTGGTTATGGATAATGAAAATGCATGCTGTTGGGTTGTTGTTGTTCTGTGTTAATGCTGCCTTGGTTGATGCATTGATGATGTTTTGTTGTTGTGTTGATGAGTAGAATCATTTATATGTGTTGAGAATGTTCTGGGTTTTGTGGTTAAAGAAGCTGTGATTATGTTTCAGTGTTTGTGTTGGTTTTTCAAAGAAAAGAGTTTGAAAACGTGTTAAAGTTTTCTGGAAAATCTCACTGTTTTCGAAGGTGTATTCGAATACGGTACTAGTGTATTCGAATACATTCCTGTAAATTTCCAATTTTTATTCAAATTTTGAATGTCGTATTCGAATACGACACTCCGTATTAGAATATAAATAAATGATTTTTGCTACTGTTTTAGCATCTGTATTCGGCTACAACCTTGTCGTATTCGAATACAGGATTGCAAGTTTAGCTACTGACTTGGCATCTGTATTCGGCTACGACCTTGTTGAATTTGAATACAGAATTGCTGATTGTGCCACTGTTTTCGCATAGGTATTCGGCTACGAAAACCTCGTATTCGAATATAGAAATGCTGATTTTTGCACTGTTTTAGCATCTGTATTCGAATACAGATTGATTTTTTTTCAAAAATTCTATTTTTAAACATTGGTTTATGCACTTAATAAGTTGGGAATCATTTGGAAGGTATATGAAAAACTTATATGAAGTTTTTGAGATAGTTTGAGATGGTTTGAGATGGTTTGAGGTGGTGATGAAGTGTGTCTGGATTCCAGATTGCATTTGCATACTGTTTTCAGTGAAGAGGAAATAGAGCATGTCCATGCAATGCATTGTCAGGTAGTGACCGCGATGGGCCACAGAGTTGATGCGGTGACCGTGATGGGCCGCGAAGTTAAGTAGTAATCGGGATGGGTTATAGAATAGTTTCGTGTGTATTAGACACTTTATTCTATCCGGACTACGAAGTGGTTCCGCGTGTATTAGACGGTCCATTCTATCCGTACGAGGATTTAACTTCTGTGTATTTGGCCTGTGAGAGGCTAATACACGTAAATGTAGTGACCATGATGGGTTATAGAGTAGTTCCGCGTGTATTAGACGGTCTATTCTATCCTGGTTCAGAGTAGTTCCGTGTGTATTAGACGGTCTATTCTATCCGGGCTACGGAATGGTTCCACGTGTATTAGACGGTCCATTCGATCTGTAAATCGTGGTGGTCCGTGAGAGACTGCACGTGTGCTTGTCCGTGAGAGATTGCATCTTGGTAATTCCAAGAGTTGTGTACATTGGCATTTACATATTGCATTGGGATGGTTGACCTTTGAGTCATGATTGGATATGAGTTGATGAGTGAAAATCGATGTGTGCAAGTATCTTATGAATTCTAAGTTTCAAATGAGTTGTGAGGATGGTTGATTGTATTTATACTTGCAACATGATTTTTATATTAAATTGTTTGCTGTTTTGCAAAGATGCAGATGTCATGTATATTAAAAAGTGAGCATCCTTATTTATCATCATTGTTATAGAATTGAAATATGCCACGAGTGTATCTATTATATTTGATATATTTGCTATGTGGTAATTGTTAATTTCGGTCGGTGACCCTTTACTGGTATTGTGGAAATTGGGCTTTGCCCTCAGATGACCCCCAAACCCGTACCACCGATGGGTACACAGACGACAGAAACGTCGCTAGATTTCATTGACCGTCACTTGCCTACTGCTTGGGTGTATGACCCCGTCTCAAGCAGGGCTACCTACACGGGGAGATTGACGAGGACATGAAGGATTGACGGGGTAGTGGCTTACGTAGAGCACACTCACGCGAGGATTGACTTTCCAGTACCTTTCAAACTGATATTGGAGGAGTACAGAGTTTATGCAGACGCGGAGGGTCCGACCGTAGGGGTTGAGACGGAGGCCACGATAGGTGTGGTGACTCCTAACCCGGTAGCTGGAAGTGCTATGCATGAATCCGAGGCGGGAGAGAAGAATAAAGGACCGACACTAGCAACAGTTGATATTCTACGACCGTCTAGGACAACAGATGATTGCTTTGAGATTCCGGCACCGCCGAAGCGACCCAGATCATGGGTAGATCTAACTTCGGAGGAGACTGATCCTTCCCTGTATGATGAGGAGGAGGACGTCACATCGAGGCGAGCAGCGGAGTCAGACGAGACTTGTATAGGATGCGGAGGGAACCCTTGCTACTGTAGATTTAGTGCATGATCAGTTTAGACTTGTTGTATTTAATTACGTTCGTCATTTAAATTACGACGTATTATTTTATGAAATGACATAATTTTAATTTTCTTTTAATTATCTTGAATTAATTCGAAAATTCATTCTTTTATTTATTTTGGTTGAAGAAAAAAAAATACACTCGCGCAGTTTAAAACTCGAGGTGTTACAAAAAGAGTTTTTTGTTTGTTTTCCCTTTTGACAAGCTTCACACATAATTTCAGTTTTGTAGCTGAGCTTAGGTAGACCTCTCACCAGTTGAAGTTTATTTAGTTTTGAAACTAATCTAGGGTTAACATGACCTAATCTTTTATGCCATATTAATTTCTCTTCATTTACTGACACTAGACACTTAACTTTTTGTTTCTCTAGACTAAACATATTATCTTGTAAATATTATTTTGCCTATAACCTATGAAAAGTACTGATCCATCCTTCTGACTAATAGCTTTGCATGTTTTTTGATTAAATATAATATCATAGTTACTATCACTTAATTGGCTAATACTTAATAAATTATGCCTAAGACCTTTAACTAGTAGTACATCTTTAATAGAGGAAGAAGTACCATTACCAACCGTGCCTCGACCAATGATTTGGCCTTTTTGCTTTCCTCCAAAAGCCACTATCCCTCCTTTGCTCAAGGTTAGTTCTAGGAATATAGACTTTTCTCCTGTCATATGTCGTGAGCATCCACTGTCCAGGTACCATGACTGGTGTTGCAACTTGATTGCTGAGGACATCTGCAACAAAGATAATTTTGTTTTTAGGTACCCAAATCTGGTTGGGTCCAGGTTTTTTAGTCTTGAAAGGTTTCTTGTCTTTCCTTGATTTTTATCATGGGACAAAACAATTTTGAGTGACCTTTCTTAGCACAAACAGTGTAACACCCCGATTTTTAACAGCGCGAGTGTATTTTTTTCATAATAGTGATCAAATTAAATTCTTTTTGAAGCACACGTACATAAGTTACTGATAATTATAAATGTAGTCTCAACCCGATGTCACTATCAGATCAAAATTTCCCAAAATTACAGATGTTCAAATATGAAATTAATTGAAGGAAGATGATAAAAGTCTTCAAGATGAGACGGCTTCCTACACTCTAAGAGTATTAATCTTCACCTGCAGCTTGCAGCTCGTCTGTGTCCATCGTAAACGCTAAACACAAACAACGAGGGGTGAGTATCGAAATTATGTAATAGTATAATGTAAACGAGAAGAAAACGTAAGTAATCAAATTAACATAAACATGAGAAAATTCCAAAACATAATATCAAGGTTAATCTAATTCAATCACAATAAAACAGTCACAGGGAGAAAATGTTATGCATGTACTATACTTTATACTTCTTCATCACTTGGTACCATTCTACTCCGAAGTACTTGGTTAGGAGGCATGATACTATGCCACTACAAGAGTGGACGGACAATTCATGAATGGCCAAGTCCTCATAGATCCCCTCAACTCAACCCAAGACACATATATGCGACGGTCGGGGTACTCTTGTTTTACACGGTAGCTCCCGGCCTTAGGGAATAACCCACTAATCCACTTAGGAATTCTCAACTAGATGTACCCCCAAGGTCTATCATTCTTACCTTACAGTTCGACTGTAGCCCTCCACGATTAGGCTCATTCAGTTGTACTTCCTCGAATCACTAGGTTTGTCAAACCCTCCCTATATGATGACAAAATAATCCTCACTCCAAAACTACAGCATCTATCTCATATGTACTGGATTATCGTAACTCAATAATTTTCAATTGTACTTCACAATATGCATCATTATATATATATTAGTCAATCACAATAAAGCCTCAATATTTGGTTTACACTACTCACGATACACAATCTAATCACATAGTAAGAAATCAAATAAGTGGAACATTCAAGTAATATCATAATTTCAATCAAGTTACAAGAACACTCAAGTACATATCATTCATACAATAACAATCAGCATAAGGTTCATAAAACTAGACAATATGAAATCTTGATATACATAAATTCACAGCAATTCTATAGGTTGCTAAAATATATTTTAGTCCTCCCTATTACCATCCATATATTATTAATTAATTATTATCACTCAATAGGGCTCGACCATACGTAGTAATTCCCGGATGAATATATGGGAATTTCAGTATTCCTGTTCATCTCATGTCGTTTTATACTCATAATATCGAACCTCATCTCACCCCTTACCTTGGCTGAAGATTTGTCTCAACAAATCTGATCTGTTGATGTAATGTGTCGCGTCTTCGCCAATCACCATCTCTAACAGCCTAGTCTTTGAAATCAATGTATGATTTATATATTAAGAGTTGTAGCTGGATGCAACAGGGCAGTAGTCAATTCAATTTTTTTCTTCCTAATAGAAGGGGAAACAGAGACACGGGATGCACGACAGCCTCATTCATTCACTTATATACCTATCTATATGTACTAGTAGTATTAGGTATATTATTAGGCTTATTATAAGACCTATACACTTAACACATGACCCTTATTATTATTAATATTATTATTAATATTATTACTACAATCATAAACCCACTCTACTAATGCTTAAGTTAATAGACTAATGTAGCAACACACACGTTTACTTCTTATTTTCTTTTTATATAAATATGTATATATATATATATATATATTTTAAAACAAATTGAATATTATTAATATTAATAATTTAAATAAATCATTAGAGCGAACACATAGGACAAACACGAAGGAAATTATCGCACATGTGAACATACGGATAATAATCGTTGTGTATTATATTTTATAATTAAAATATAATAATAAGAAATTGGGGTGTTACATTTCTCCCCCTGTAAAAAAAAATTTCGTCTTCGAAATTTACCTAAGGAAAAAAACTCTGGATACGAATCACGCACTTGACTTTCCACTTCCCACGTAGCAGTTTCACCAACAGCACCTCCCCAGACAACCTTAACCAATGAAATTGTCTTACCCCATAATTCTTTGACTTTCTCGTCCTCAATCCGTAGTGGTAAGGTCTCAAAATTTAGATTCTCTTTTATTTGGACTTTGTTTGACTTGATTATATGTGAAGGATCGAAAATGTACTTGCGAAGTTGAGACACATGAAAGACACTATGAAGATTAGAAAGAGATGGAGGCAACGCGATTTGATATGCTACGTTACCGACATGGTTAAGAATTTGGTAGGGTCCTATCAACTGAGGAGTAAGCTTTCGCATTTCTAACACACGGCCAACCCCAGTTGTTGGAGTAACTCTCAGAAATACATGATCACCTTCTTGAAACTCGAGGTCTTTCCTTTTTTTATCATGGTAACTCATTTTCCTACTCTGAGACGCTCTCATCTTTTCTTGAATCATTTTTACTTTTTCAGTAGTCTGTTGGACAATATCGGGTCCTAACACAAAGTTATCGCTCGTCTCAAACCAGAACAGAGGGGTTCTACACCTCCTTTCATACAACGCCTCAAAAGGGCCATTCCAATGCTAGAGTGGAAACTATTGTTATAGGTAAACTCTATAAGTGGCAAAAGCTATCCCAACTTCCACTTTGTTCCAACACACAAGCTCTCAATAAGTCTTCCAAGGATTGATTGGTTCTTTCAGTTTGACCATCTGGTTGTGGGTGATAGGCTGAACTCATCTTAAGGTTCGTACCCAAAGCGCTTTGAAAACCTTGCCAAAATTTAGACGTAAATGTAGGGTCTCTATCTGATAGTATACTCAATGGGATTCCATGCAACTTAACAATTTCCTTTATGTATAATTCAGCTAACTTTTCCATAGAATAAGTTATGTTTATCGGAATGAAATGAGCAGATTTGGTTAATCTATCCACAATAACCCAAATATTGTCATACTTTTTTGGAGTTCGAGGTAAGCCTACAACAAAGTCCAAAGAGATGCTATCCCACTTCCATTCAGGAATACTCAAAGGTTGCATCAAGCCTGAAGGTTTCTGGTGTTCTACCTTAGACTTTTGACAAGTCAAACAAGTATATACAAACTCAGCAACATCATTTTTCATCCTAGGCCACCAAAATATCTTCTTTAGGTTCTTATACATCTTTGTGGCTCCAGCGTGAATACTTAAACAACTCTTGTGTCCCTCTTCTAAGATTATCTTTCTTAACTCCTCTACATCGGGTATACAAATTATATCCTTAAATCTCAAAATTCCATCCACACCCGTTTTAAAATCAGGTTGTCTGCCCTTGTCGATCAACTGTAACTTATCCAAAAGGTATAAGTCCAACTTGTAACTCTTTTCAATCTCTTCTAATAGTCCACTAGTCACCTTTAACATTCCCAATTTAATACTTCCTAGTGTCAATTCACAAACAAAGCTAAGGTCTCTAAACTGTTCCAGCAACTCGCTATGCTTAACCATTGAAGCTGACACACTCAAATTCTTCCTACTCAAGGCATCAGCCACTACATTGGCCTTTCCAGGGTGATAGTTAAGTTCAAAATCAAAATCCTTAAGAAATTCCATCCACCTACGTTGCCCCATATTCAATTCCTTTTGGTCAAAAGGGTACCTGAGGCTCTTATGATCACTAAAAACCTCAAAAATCTAGATCTGTGCAAATAGTGTCTCCACATCTTCAGTACAAAGACAACTGCTGCTAGTTCTAAGTCGTGGGTTGGGTAGTTCCTCTCATGAATCTTCAGTTGCCTAGAAGAATACGCTACGAATTTTCCATCCTGCATAAGCACTCCACCTAATCCTGAGCCACACGCGTCACAATATACTACAAAGGGTTCGCTCGGGATAGGTAACACTAAGATTGGTGTTGAGGTCAATCGTTTCTTAAGCTCTTGGAAACTATTCTCACAATGGGTATCCCACACAAACAATTCCCCTTTCTGGGTCAACTTAGTTAAAAGTAAGGCCAACTTGGAGAATCCTTCTATGAATCTACGATAATAACCTGCCAGTCCTAGAAAACTCCTAATCTTAGTCACTGATTTTGGTGCTTTCCATTCTAAGACACTTTCTACCTTAGCAGGATCAACAGCTATTCCTCCTTTTGAAATTACATGTCCTAGGAAACTTACTTCCTCTAACCAAAATTCACACTTAGACAACTTGGCAAATAATAATTTTTCCTTAAGGGTTTGCAAGACTATCCTTAAATGTTCACCATGTTCTTCCTTAGTCTTAGAGTAAACTAAGATATCATCTATAAACCCAACCACAAATGAGTCTAGGTAAGGATGAAAGATTCGGTTCATGTAATCCATAAACACCGCTGGTGCATTCGTAACACCAAAAGGCATGACCAAGTACTCATAGTGGCGATAACGGGTCCTAAATGCGGTTTTCAACACATCAGAAGACTTCACATGAATCTGATGGTAACATGATCTCAAATCGATCTAACTAAATATGCAAGATCCTCTCAATTGGTCCATAAGATCATCTATCCTAGGTAGTGGGTACTTATTCTTGATTGTCACTTTATTAAGTTGGCCGGTAATCCACACACAACCTCATAGATCCATCCTTCTTTTTATTCAACAACACAGGTGCACCCCATGGTGACACATTAGGTCTTATAAATTGTTTATCTAAAAGCTCCTCCAATTGTTTCTTAAGCTCAGACAATTCTAAGGGAGACATCCTATATGGTGCCATGGATATGGGTCCAGTACCTGGTACAAGGTCAATGCTAAACTCGACCTAACGCTCTGGTGGTAAACTATTGACATATTCAGTAAATTCACGCACAATAGGAACATCTTGTACTCCCACTTTTTCTTCAAGTTCCAACGAGGATAGGATCATGTATAACTGGCCATTTTCTTTCAAGAGTGCCTTTACATGGTTGGCGGATATATTGCTAGGCTTCTCTCTCTCTTCTAGTTTCATGAATTCAATAGTTTTACTAAAAAAATCTACGCGGACTCGATTAGCAGATAACCAATGCATACCGAGGATCACATCAACTAGACGTAAAGGTAAACATACTAAGTCAACTCGGAAGTCCTTTCCATACACTGTAAACAAAGTCACTAGTTGGGTTATTCACAAACAAATCATACTGTAAACGAGACACAGGTAGTCCTAAACGTCTAACACAATCAAGAGACACAAAGGAATGAGTAGCACCACAATCAAATAGCACAAACAAAGGAGTATCACTTATGAGAAACGTACCTTGGATCAAGTTGTCTTTCTCAGATACTCCTGCACCACTAAAGGCAAAGACTCTTCAATTAGACATAGGTCGGCTGGCTTGGGAACTCTGGTTTCCAGATTGGGGAGTCTTCTTTAGATACGGGCATGTGGTGCTGATGTGGCCCTGTTGTTGACAATTAAAACAAGTAACTGCAACATCTCTGCACTCAAATGCCATATGACCTTGCTTACCACACTTGTGACATCGAATAAGGGTAGCTGGATCACTGTTGTTACTACTGTTGTTGCTTGAGACTTGACTCCTGTTGTTGCTATTCACATAACTAACTCCTCTTCCATTCGGGTTTTGTAACACCCCGAGTTTAAAACACAGCGCAAGTGTATTTTTTTTTCTTTTCACATAAAATAAATCAATAAAAGAATTTTCCTAATTAATTCAAGGGAATTAAAATAAAATTTTCATCAGTTCATTTCAAAAGAGAACACCCGGCCTGTGGCAACTAAACAGTATCAGAGTGCGGAAAATACAACGGAAAAGTCATACATTAATTCCCAAAATAAATTACATTTCCCAAAACTCAAGACCCTATACAAAAGTCTAGTCTGATCATGCACTAAGCTACAGTAGCACGGTCTCCACCGTATTCTCTATAAGTCTCATCTTCAACCAGCTGTCCGTCCATCTGCATTGTCCACGTAGACTCCGTACGTAAAGATCAGGGGAAGCTAACGACGTTTCTGTCGTTAGTGTATCCGTTGGTAGGACGGGTTCGGGTAACATCTGAGGGCAAAGCCCAATTTCCACAATATAATAGCAAGGGTCACCAACCGAAATTAACAAATAATCACATAGCATATATTTCACAGCAACAAATATATACATGGCATATCGTATAACAATGATGGAAATAATGATGCTCATTTGAAATTCAATGACATATATGCCTTTTCAATAACAGTAGCCAATGAATATGAAAAATATGTGGTAAGTACAACCAACACTTCAGCAATCACAATCATTAATCAGAAATTCAGATTCTATAAAGTACTCACACATATTCAATTTCCACTCATCATCATAATCCAATCGTGACCCACCGGTCAACCCCTCGATGCAATAAGTATATGCTCATGTATACAATTTCTTGGAATCACCAAGGTGCAGTCGCTCAACAGACCATCACAATTTATATGTATGATACACTTTAACGGCCCTCAAGACCATGGTGCAATCGCTCAACAGATCAGCACCAGTGCAGTTGCTCAACAGACTAGCACATTTCACATATTTGAATGGACCACCACGAACACGCGGCCATTCTGTAGCCCGGATAGAATGGACCACCACGAACACGCGGCCAATCTGAACCCGGATAGAATGGACCACCACGAACACGCGGCCATTCCGTAGCCCGATTAGAATAGACCGTCTAATACACGCAGAACTACTCTGACCGCGGATAGAACAGACCATCTAATACATGCAGAACTATTCTATAACCCATGGTTACTACTTAACTTTGCGGCCCATCACGGTCACCACATTAACTCTTTGGCCCATCGCAGTCACCACCTGACTATGCAATCCATGAATATGCAGTGTTTTCTCTTCACAGAAAACAGTATGAAAAATCAGAAAATTCATGCCTTTCCATCGTATTTCAAAACATCTCAACATAATCAATATCATCAACAACACATCAATGATTAAACAGTCAAGCAATCATTAATAATTCACATTATCTCACAAATTCCATACTTAATCATCTCAAGTCTTTCCATTGTTCCCCAAACTCTTAAAATTCATAAAACAGTGTTTAAAACTTGGATTTTCTGGAATTTTACGAATCTGTATTCGAATACAGCTTCTCTGTATTCGAATACAGAAGCCAAAAACAGTGCATAATCAAACTCTGTATTCGAATACAGCCCTCTGGTATTCGAATACAGAGGCAGTCTTAGTGCACAAAACAACATCTTTCATTACATCAGTAAGGTCTGAAAAACTTCATCACCACCACTTCAAAATATCACCAAAAGTTCCATTTTAATTCACCACAACATTCCCAATATCCCCCAAACACTCAGGGTTTACAAAACAATCTTAAAAACTTGGAATTTCTGAAAACTCGAATCTGTATTCGAATACAGACCCCTTGTATTCGAATACAGAAGCATGAAACTGCAATTTTAACATTGTGCATTCGAATACAACATACCTGTAGTCGAATACAGAAGACAAAACCAGAATGATCAACATTAGAACATCAGAAACAGAACCAGAATGATCAACATCAGAATATCAGAAACAAAACCAGAATCAGAATCATCAACACCAGAACATCAGAAAACAGAACCAGAATCAGAATGATTAACACCAGAATCATCAGAAGCAAAACATAATGATTCACACCAGAACCATCAAAAGAAAAACAGAATGATTCACACCAGAATCATCAAAAGCAAAACAGAATGATTCATACCAGAATCATCAGAAGCAAAACAGAATGATTCACACCAGAATCATCAGAAGCAAAACAGAATGGTTAACACCAGAATTATCAGAAGCAAAACAGAATGATTAACATCAAAGTCATCAGAAGCAGAAACATAATGATTAACATCAAAATCATCAGAAGCAGAAATAGGATGATTAACATCAGAATCATCAGAAGCAGAAACATGATGATTAACATCAAAGTCATCAGGAGCAGAAACAAAATGATTAACATGAAAATCATCAGAAGCATAAATAGGATGATTAACATCAGAATCATCAGAAGCTGAAACAGGATGATTAACATCACAAGCAGAAACAGGATGATTATCAGAATCATCAGAAGCAGAAATAGAATGATAAACATGAAAATCATCAGAAGCAGAAATAGGATGATTAACATCAGAATCATTAGAAGTAGAAACAGGATGATTAACATCAAAGTCATCAAAAGTAGAAACAGAATGATTAACATCAAAATCATCAGAAGCAAAAATAGGATGATTAACATCAGAAGCAGAAACAGGATGATTAACATCAGAATCATCAGAAGCAAAAACAGGATGATTATCAGAATCATCAGAAGCAGAAACAGAATGATAAACATCAAAATCATCAGAAGCAGAAATAGGATGATTAACATCAGAATCATCAGAAGTAGAAACAGGATGATTAACATCAGAATCATCAGAAGTAGAAACAGGATGATTATCAGAATCATCAGAAGCAGAAATAGAATGATAACATCAAAATCATCAGAAGCAGAAATAGGATGATTATCAGAATCATCAGGAGCAGAAACAGGATGATTATCAGAATCATCAGAAGCAGAAATAGGATGATTAACATCAGAATCATCAGGAGCAGAAACAGGATGATTAACATCAGAATCATCAGAAGCAGAAATAGGATGATTAACATCAGAATCATCAGAAGCAAAAATCCTTCCTCTGTATTCGACTACAGGAGCTCGTAGTCGAATACAAGTTTGAAAACTTAAGTAAAACAGAAGCTTGACAGGATGTATTCGAATACACACATGTTGTATTCGAATACACCTTCGAAAATCAGTGAAATTTTCCTGAGATTTTAATCGTGTTCAAACTGTTTCTTTTGAAAAATCAACACAACCCCAAAACAGTTTTATCACTATTTTAAACCACAAAACTCAGACTTTTACATCAAACCAGATTTTCCAGAAGAAAACACTTTCATCAGTTTTAAACCCTTTTTATTTTGAAATCATCAGCAACACCAGATTTTCAAACCATCAGAACATTATGCAAGCATTTCAGTTTTCTCAAACATTAGAACAACATGCAAAGCATTCAGCTTTTCTCAAACATCAGAACAACATGCAAAACATTTCAACTTTCTCAAACATCAGAAAAACATGCAAAGCATTTAAGCTTTCTCAAACATCAGAACAACATACAAGCATTTCAGCTTTCTCAAAACATCAAAACAACATACAAGCATTCAGTCAAACAACAAGCATCACATAGTAGCAAAACACCAACATAATGCATTTTTTTTGCAATATTCAAAAAATTTTATGAATATGCTTTTTACTCCTCTTCAAAATATCATGCAATGAATTTTTCAGCTTTCCCCATAAACAAAACATTGTTGGAATAATCACCCCAAAACAGCATGTTGCAGATTTTTAAAACCTCAACAGAATGCATTTTCTTTCATCTTTCAAAATGTCATGTAAAATAGTTTCTTTTTCAAAACAGAAACTCAAATATAATCACACCTCAAACATACATTTACAGCCCTAAATGCAACTAGAAAGTGGAAGGTTCCCTTACCCTTGCTACGTGTCTGCTACTTCTCACATTTCTGTTTTCGTTCCCATTTACGCGCCAAAATTCGGTGAAACTGCTGCCTGAGTTTGCTGCTACGAAATTGGGTTCTTTAGCTCCGTAATGATGTGGGGAATAACTTTTGTACTGGGGGTTTTCTGGTTTGGTGCCTAGGTTTCCAATTAATGGCACTTTTGAGGAACTCCCTCTTTTTCCTTTTGTAATCGTGAACAGAATTCAGAACACAGAATGAGAGAGAAGGGTGCTGTTACATGCAGTATGAGCAGTGAGGAAGGAGGGATGGTGTTCTAATTTCACCATCCTTCTCACTCCTATTTATAGGCTTTTGTGGTGCCACCTCACCAAAAATAATGTTAAAATAATGCTGGATCTTTCAGCACTTAATTGTTTTGCAATTAGCCACTGATCCTCAATTAACTGCCCGATTAATTTAATTACTCGTAATTAAATTAATTTAATCTTCATCCAATAATTTTAATTCATCCTCCAAACTAAATATTTATATATATATATATATACTCAAAACATACATATATTAAATATTTTACAAATATCTCCAAAATGCCCTTAATATTAATTCCATAAATTAATATTAAATTTAAGGGTCTTACAAGTTTCCTCTACCACCCCTATAACTATAACTGTTTTCATTTCCTTTTCCATTAGCATTACTATAACCGTGTTAGTGATAATTCGAACGACTTTCAAATTTACTAGGAGCGAAAGAGTAAGGTTTTCCCCTATTATGATGCATAGGCCTCTTGTCCTTCATGGTTCAAGTGTTTTGATAATGTGCCTTTTCAGCACGACTATCCTCATCATAGATCCTACTCTTATTCACTAGGGTAGGGAAGTCACAGATCTCTTGCATTCCAACCTGCTTCTTGATCTCTGGTCTGAGTCCAATATCAAACTTGATGTACTTAGATTTTTCTCCTGCTTCTCCTATATAGAGTGGATAGTACCTGGACAACTCCTCAAACTTAGCGGCATAATCTGCCACTGACATATTACCTTGTTCTAACTTGATAAATTCCATTTCCTTCCTATTGCGGATGTCTTCAAGAAAATACTTGACTAGGAACATGTTTCTGAATATTTTCCAAGTAATTGCAGTCCTTGCATTATCTGAACGCTGACGCGCATTATCCCACCAATTTTCAGCTTCTTCTATCAACATAAAAGTTCCCAAATGCCCTTTTTGGCCTTCGGAACATGCCACTCCTCTAAAAAATTTCTCAATCTCTTGCAACAACTTTTGGGCTGCATCTGGATTATAGGGACCTTCAAATGATGGAGGATTAGCCTTATGGAATCGATCCATCACCACGAACTCATTTATTTGCACATTTCCTTGATCACTAGTGTAACTATTAGCTTGAGCAACAACTTGAGTAGCAACCTGTGAAAGCTTGAGCAGCAGCTTGTGCAGAGGCTTGCGAAGTAGCTTGGGATTCAGCCAAAGCCTGTAGAGTCTGCACTATAACTCCTGCCATGGATTCTAGAGCCTCAGCAATTGCAGCGTCATTCCTCCCACTAGCCATCACTACCTACATCAATCAGATAGGCCAATTGAATACAGTGGGGCACTTTGGGAGAAAAGAAACTAACTTAGTACTACACTACTAACACAATAACAATCATAGTAACAGCACACACATAACAGAGCACACAGAGAAGCATAGTGAACACATAACACACCTACGGTCTGATTGGACAGACCTGCTCTGATACCACTAATTTGACACCCTAAATCCCGAATTTATTTAATTTTTTTTCTTTCAAATTTTAAATTAAAAATAATAGAATATAAATAAATAAATAAATAAATAATCTTTTGAACGATTTCATTAAGGCAAACGTATCACTTAATCATGGACAAGTCATATTAATCCAAAGTTTCCATCAGCTTAACAATTCGATGGTCATAACAGTGATCAAATTAAATTCTTTTTGAAGCTCACGTACATAAGTTACTGATAATTATAAATGTAGTCCCAACCCGATGTCACTATTAGAGCAAAATTTTCCAAAATTACAGACGTTCAAATATGAAATTAACAGAAGGAAAATGATAAAATCTTCAAGATGAGACGACTTCCTACACTCTGAGAGTATTAATCTTCACCTGCAGCTCGTGTGCGTCCATCGCAAATGCCAAGCACAAACAACGAGGGGTGAGTATCGAAATTATGTAATAGTATAATGTAAACGTGAAGAACACGTAAGTAATCAAATTAACACAAACCTGAGAAACATTCCAGAACATAATATCAAGGTTAATCTAATTCAATCACAATAAAACACTCACAGGGAGAAAATGTTATGCATGTCCTATACTCTATACTTCTTCATCAATTGGTACCATTCTACTCTAAAGTACTTGGTTAAGAGGTGTGATACTATGCCACTACAAGAGTGGACAGACAATTCATGAATGGCCAAGTCCTCATAGATCCCCTCAACTCAACCCGAGACACATATACGCGACGGTCGGGGTACTCTTGTTTTGCACGGTAGCTCTCAACCTTAGGGAATAACCCACTAATCCACTTATGAATTCCCAACTAGATGTATTCCTAAGGTCTATCAGTCTTACCTTACGGTTCGACTATTGCCCTCCACGATCAGGCTCATTCAGTTGTACTTCCCCGAATCACTAGGTTTGTCAAACCCTCCCTATATGATGACAAAATAATCCTCACTCCAAAACTACAACATCTATCTCATACGTACTAGATTATCATAACTCAATAATTTTCAATTGTACTTCACAATATGCATCATTATATATATGTATATATATATATATATAAATATATATTAGTCAATCACAATAAAACCCCAATATTTGGTCTACACTACTCACAATACACAGTCTAATCACATAATAAGAAATCAAACAGGTGGAACATTCAAGTAATATCATAATTTCAATCAAGTTACAAGAACACTCAAGTACATATCATTCATACAATAACAATCAGCATAAGGTTCATAAAACTAGACAATATGAAATCTTGATATTCATAAATTCGCAACAATTCTATAGGTTGCTAAAATATATTTTAGTCCTCCCTATTACCATCCATATATTATTAATTAATTATTATCACTCAATAGGGCACGACCATACGTAGTAAGCCCCGGATGAATATCTGGGAATTTCAGTATTCCCGTTCATCTCATGTCATTTTATACTCATAATATCGAACCTCATCTCACCCATGACCTTGGCTGAAGATTTTTCTCAACAAAGCTGATCCGTTGATGTAATGTGCCGCGTCTTCGCCAATCATCGAATCTAACAGCCTAGTCTTTGAAATCAATGTATGATTTTGATATTAAGAGTTAGGGCAAGATGCAACAGGGCTGTAGTCAATTCAATTTCTTTCTTCCTAATAAAACGGGGAAACAGAGACACGGGATGTACGACAGCCTCCTTCATTCACTTATATACCTATCTATACGTACTAGTAGTATTAGGTATATTATTAGGCTTATTATCAAACCTATACACTTAGCCCATGACCCTTATTATTATTAATATTATTATTATTATTATTACTACAATCATAAACCCACTGTACTAATGCTTAAGTTAATAGACTAATGTAGCACCACACACTTTGAACGTGCAAACATGAGAAGGGGGGTTGAATTGTATTTGACTAACTTGAATACTTTCTCTGTTTTTGCAGTTTTATAACAAAACTTGATGTATGAATAAAACAGAGTTAGCAGCGGATATAAAGTAAAAATAAAAACACAGAATTTTATACTGGTTCACTGTTAACGAGGCTACGTCCAGTCCCTTCACCTTGAAGGATTTCACTAATTCAAAACCTTGAATTACAATAGTACCACTGACCCTCGAAGTCAGTCTT
This sequence comes from Cicer cuneatum, assembly GCA_037974295.1. Taxonomy (NCBI): domain Eukaryota; kingdom Viridiplantae; phylum Streptophyta; class Magnoliopsida; order Fabales; family Fabaceae; genus Cicer; species Cicer cuneatum. The sequence continues at coordinate 31,175,100 of JBBPBO010001984.1, read as the reverse complement.
CTCAAATAGTCTAACAATCCTAGACTTTTGAGGAATGCAGCACCTTGACTTCTTAAGTCAAGTCTTCTCCTACCAATCTGACAACCTCAAATTGTAGAAGGAATTACAACACCTTGAATCTAATTGCCAAGTAATCTGCTACCTCTTCTGACTCCCTCAGATTGTAGACTCTACTTCAACAACTTAGATCTAACACAAGGGAAAGAAAATAACACGAGTGCTTGCTTCTGGAAAGCTGGAACTCACAATTAACCTCACTGAAAACTTGAGTGTTTGCTTTGGAAGTGTGTGACTCTTTTGTGATTTTCGATGCTAAGTCTTTTTCCTTGAGCCTCCTTTTATATATGCAGATTAGGGTCTCTTCCAAGCTGAATCTCGAGCTATATCTTGCTGGATTCTCTTGCAAAAATACTCTGACCAATCGGGTTTCATATAAATAAAAAACATATCTTTTTATCTTCAGATTTGTTTTCATAAATAACTTGGGCCAATCCTGTCTTTAATTAATTCTGGAACATATCTTTCTTCCCGCTAATAGCTTCTGAACTCCCATACGACTTCACTTTATTTTTGTTACAAATCCTTTTGATCAAATTTAATTAAATCTCCACCGTTAATCCTCATGATTAAATTTGGACCGTTTGAACTTATGCGCTAGTCCACATCTGGACCATACTAAGTTATCTGCTGTGATCCTCTTATTTCGGCCAACCCTGGACCAAACTTTCTGATATTCTGATCTCGGCCATCTTGGACTTGCAAACTGATCTGCTGTGATCCTCTGATCTCAGCCAATGCTGGACCACACATTCTGACCTTCTGATTTCCGCCAACATTGGGCCATGCTCTGATCTTCTAATCTCGGCCAACACTGGGCCATATACTTAAATTTGATCCATTGATATGAATATCTTCCCTCTTATCTGGACCAATTCTAGACTTGGTCTGGATTGAACTGAAATTAACTCTAGACAAATAATATTTCTGTTTGGACATTTTACCTTCAGATTTGGATCAGGTCTGCATCAAATCTGGACATCATTTCTTCTCGTATGGACTTAGTTTCATACCCTGAACCATGCTATCTTCTGGTCTTGGTCAAATCTGGATTGAATCTCTTGTTCTGGACCCATTAATTTATCATCCGATTAAGTCTGGATCAAGTCTGGGTTGTTTAATCATTTCACTGCCAGGCCATCTTCTAGTCATAATAACTTTTGGTCTAAGTATGACGAATGATTCCTTTTGGTCTGGATCAAGGTTCCCTCTAGCATGCTTCCTTTTGGTCTGGTCCAGGTCTCCTTCTGACTTTGCTTCCTTCTAATCTGGGCCAGCAAAGATATCCTCTGGTGGTGTTTTGACATCCTAGTGTATCCTCTGGTAATTTCAGGATGCATTATCTGGTGACTGCTGGAGGTGTATCCTCTAATAACTTCATCTTTTGGTGGCATTTTAATATAGTAATTCAAGGTACAAAATAAGATTATATGGAGTGTTTTTGTAAACATCAAAATCCTAAGTACTTAGAACCAACTTGGTTCCAACAACCTTTACTTCTTATTTTCTTTTTATATAAATATATGTATATATATATATATTAAAACAAATTGAATATTATTAATATTAATAATTTAAATAAATCATCGGAGTGAACACATAGGACAAACACGAAGGAAATTATCGCACATGTCTACATACGGATAATAATAGTTGTGCATTATATTTTACAATTAAAATATAATAATAAGAAATTGGGGTGTTACACCCTATACAACAAAAGCTAATCTGATCATGCACTAACAACAACAATAACAATGGTTACCACCACACTCTCCACAAGTCTCATCCGACGCAGTCACTGGCCTCGACATGACATCATCCTCCTTATCAGCCAGAGAAGGATCAGTCTCCTCCGAAGTCAGATCCACCCACAATAAAGGTCGCTTCGGCGGCGCTAGAATCTCGAAATAGTCCTTTACCGACCTAGACGAACCTGAAATGTCAACCCTCGCTGGCATCAGCCCTTTGTCCTTACCCGTTCCTGGATCAAGCACTGCATCTCCTACTACCACGGTAGGAATCACCACACCTACGGTGGCCTCCGTCTCACCTCCAACTGTAGGACCCTCTGCGTCCATAAATAACCCATTCGCCTCGAGTAGCAATCCTAAAGGTACAGGAAAATCGATCCGCGCGTGAGAGTACTCCACATACGACATTGACCCGGCAATCCTATTGGTTCTCACCACCCTCCCCGTATAAGAAGCGTTGCTTGAGATGGGGTCGTATACCCAAGCAGTCGGCATATGACGATCAGGGAAGTCTAACGACGTCTCCGTCGTCAGGGTAACCATCGGTGGTACGAACTTGGGTATCATCTGAGGGCAAAGCCCAATTTTCCACAATAATGTAAAGGGTCACCAACCAAAAATAACATTTAACAATTACCAAATATGACAAAGTCAACAATACATACATAGCAGTTCCAGCATAAGTATACCCACTTATTGAAAATGTATATCATCTAAGTTTTCGATGAAACAAAATATTTAAAAATACAAATCATGTTGCAAGCCCAAGTACAATCAACAATCACATCAACTTATTATGAACATAGAATTTAAGGTACTTGCACATATCATTCCCACAAATCAGAATCATGACAATCATGACTCGCATGTCAAACACCCTAATGCAATGCGTATATGTCAATGCACATGATCCCGAAATTCTCAAAACAAAATCCTCTACGAGGGGCGTAAATCATAATTGTACCGCCTATCACATACCCTAGTACTAATTACCGAGGTGCAGTCTCTCACAGACTAGCACGATTTACTTAAAGTGTAGCGTATGACAGGCACTACACATAAGTTAAATCCCCGTAAGGATAAGATGGACCATCTAATCACGTGGAACCACCCCGTAGCCCATCACGATCACTACTTAACTTCATGGCCCATCACAGTCACCACTTAACGAAAAAACCCTCATTGAAGGGGCGTAAACCGTAATTGTACCGCCTATCACATGCCTTATTACTAATTACTGCGGTGCAGTCGCATCACAGACTAGCACGATTTACTTAAAGTGTAACCTATCATAGGCACTACACATAAGTTAAATCCTCGTACAGATAAGATGGACCACCAATCACATGGAACCACCCCGTAGCCCATCACGGTCACTACTTAACTCTGTGGCCCATCGCAGTCACCACTTAACTATGCAATGCATGAGCATACTCTGTTTCTCTTCACTGAAATCAGTACGTAAAGGCAAATATGAAACCCGAACACTTCACCACCATTACATAAATAATCTCAAAAGTACCTCATATAATTTATTATATGCCTTAAAAAATTTTTCCAAATAATTAAGTGCATAAACATATATTTAAAAATAGAATTTTTGACAAAAATCCAGGTTTTATTCGAATACAGCTTCTTGTAGCCGAATACAGATGCTAAGTCAGTAGCAAAATTTCCAGTTCTGTATTCGAATACGAGGTGTCATAGCCAAATACAGATGCTAAGTGAGTAGCAAAATTTCCAGTTTTGTATTCGAATACAATGTGTCGTAGCTGAATACAGATGACAAGTTGGTAAAAAAATTTTCAGTTATGTATTCGAATACGAGGTGTAGTAGCCGGATACAGATGACAAGTCAGCTGCAAAATTTTCAGCTTTGTATTCGAATACGAGGTGTTGTAGCCGAATACAGATGACAAGTTAGTAGCAAAAATCACGTATTTGTATTCGAATACGAAGTTCAAAATTGAAATAAAAACTGGACTTTGCAGAAGTGTATTCAAATATGCTAGTGTCGTATTCAAATACATCTTCAAAAACATTATAATTTTTCAAGTAAATTTCAACTTGAGCTCAAACTCTTTTCTTTGAAAATAACCACAAACATCACAACAATCAATCTCTCAACAACAACAATAACATCATCATCACAACAACACAACAACAACGTCATCAACAACAATATCTCAACAAAAATGAGTCTTGATCATCAACAACACAACAATGACATTTTTATCGTCAAAACATAACATAACGTTTTCAACAAAGATAACACATTAATTAGCCATCAAACATACATATAGAGTTCCTACATGCAAACTAAAAAGTTGGAAGGAGCCTCTTACCTTCGTTAGCGTTTTCTTAACCATTTTTGTTACCGCGATCAAATACAGCGAAACTCTCGTTCGCGTCGTCGCTACCAAAGTTAGCTTACTAGCATCGTAACGTGGAGATGAGTAACTTTCCCTCTTGACACTCTTCGAATGGAAGCTTAGATATCGAAGTAATCTAGGATTTGAGTTTGTGTTTTGTTTTTTCTCTACCAACACTATAAGTTTGAAAAAAGAGAAAGGAAGAAGAAGCAGGGCAGCTCGCGGCAGGTAGGAAAAAATGTTCTTTCTTCTGTTTTGCTTTATATTACTTACTTGTTAAGTGTAATATATATATATATATATTATACTTCCGTCAACTGTATAAATATATATATATATATATTATAATTAAAACTAACCCACATTTAACTAAATACCCTCGTTGCAACTCTATTGACAGATAAAATTTGATAACTGTCCAGTATTTAATTCGTCATAATATAATTAAATTATTCTTCAACAAATAATTATAGTCGTCCTCAATATATATATTAATATATACAAATATTAATCATATTACAACATCTCAAAATATATTTTTGGTATTTAATCCATAAATTAATTTAAAATTAAGGGTCTTACAACAACACACAAAACATCAGAGGAAATAGGTTTAGTTACAGTTACTAACTCCATAGATCATAGAAGCATATTTGCTTCTTTCCGTACCATTAACAATAAAATCTTGTAAAACTTGTTCATGCATATCAGAATTACATACAGTAATTTGACTTGATGTAGAACAAAGATTAATTTTTAGAGTTTGGGTTGGATCCAGAGGCAGAGCTGGTGTAAGCCATCAGAGCTAGTTCTTCTTCTTCTAATTCACTTCCAGAGTCAGATTTTATGTTGGATCCAAAGGCATAATTTATGTGCGCCATCATGGATAACTCTACTTCTTCATCTTCAGAAGATTCATCAGAATCATCCCATGTTGCCATCAGATTCTTCTTCTTGGGTCTTGGGTCTTGAGTCTTTCTTTTGATTTTTCCCTTTCTCCAGATTTTTACATTCTGACTTAATGTGCCCAGGTTCATTTCATCCATAGCAGATGATACTCTTCTTGTCTTGTTCATCCTTTCCTCTGTTAGAATGATTGGAATACCTCTGGGGAAACTTCTTCTTTCTATTCTACCACATCTTCAGAACCTTCCTGGTTATGAAGGCAATGTCTTCTTCTTCTTCTGGTTTTTGATTCTGTCCTTAGAATCACTATCTTCTGATTCTGCTTCTGCTTCTGCTTTTAGAACTTTCTTCCGTTTGGATTTTAAGGCTAGGGTTTTGTTCTTCTTCTTGGGTTCATCTTCTTCTAGCTCTATTTCATGTGACTTGAGGGAGGTGATTAATTCTTCCAACTTCGGAGTGTTCTAGTCCTTTGCTTCCTGAATGGCAGTGACCTTTGTTCTCCACTTGTTTGGCAGACTTCTAAGAATTTTCTTCACGTGGTCATCAATGGTACAACTTTTCTTGAGTACTCTTAATCAAGAAACTAGAGTCTGAAATCTGGAAAACATTGCTTCAATGTCTTCATCTTCTTCCTTCTTGAACAACTCGTACTTCTTAACTAGAATGTTGGCCTTTGCTTCTTGAACTTGTTTGCTGCCTTCGTAAGTCAGAACCAGACTATCATAGATGCTATTTGCTGTTTCATTGTTAGTGCACTTGTCGAACTCGTTGAATGTGATTGCATTGATCATGAACGTTATGGATTTGTGATGCAACTTGAACATCTTCTTCTGGTCAGCATCCAAATCTTTCTTGGGAATATTAACACAATCAGCATCTTCTGGAGCAGTATAGCCATCTTCCACCAAGTCTCAAAGTTCGGGATCTTGTGAAAAAAAGAAACTCTTCAGCCTGTCGTTCCAGTACTCGAACCGTTCCCCATCAAACTTAGATGGTCTATTGATGTTTCCTCCAACAACTTCTTCATTGATTCCAAACATGTTGAACCCTTAGATCTTTCCTCAAACACTGTAAAGTGCTAAATCTTGAGATCGAGCTTTGATGCCAATTGAAGGTGTAAACACGAGAATGGGGGTTGAATTGTGTTTGTCAAACTTGAATTCTTTTCGCTGTTTTGATGAATGTTGATGTGAATTATTCGATGAATAATTAATCAGACTCAGCAGCGGATAATAACAACGTATGAACATGGAGATTTATCCTTGTTCACCATTAGAAAACACTGTTTGTCTCTCTCGAAAACACTTAGAAAATATTGCTTTTGCACTCAAAAGATTCTCTCTTTTGAACTCTCAAATTATGTTAAATATGAAGCTTGAGTTCGTGTATTTTTTATACTTGATGCTGATTCCTGAAGCCTCCTTTTATAGCTGCAAAATAAGGCTTTGTCCAAGCTTAAATTCGAGATAAATTTTGCTGAGATTTCCTTTGAAAATTTTGTTGGCCAATCCTGTTTCAATTAATTTCAAACCGTATTTTTTTAGCTTCAGATTGGACTTGAAAATTCTGTTGACCTATCTTGTTTTTCTTAATTTCAAACCATATATTTTTAGCTTCAGATTGCATTCGAATTTCCTTCAAGTCTTCAGAGATTTTTGAATCAAATCCCCTTAATACTTTAATTAAATTTCTATCAAAATTCAATCAAGTCTTCTTCAAATTTTAATCAAGTCTTCAATGATTTGCATCATGATTTAAATTCTGGACTGTATGATCTTCTGATATCGACCAACTCTGGACCATGTGATCTGATCTGTACCACTCTGTGATCTTTTGATCTGGACCATTGATCTTCTAATCTGGACGATTGATCTTCTGATCTAGACCATTGATCTTCTGATCTAGACCATTAACCTTCTGATTCGGACCAAGCCTGGACTAAGTTTTTACAACACTGGAAATCTGTATTCGAATACGAAGTGTCGTAGTCGAATACAGATTACAAGTCAGATGCTAAAATTGAAGATCTATATTCGAATACGAAGTGTCGTTGCCGAATACAGATTGCAAGTCAGTAGCCAAAACTGAATATCTGTATTCGAATACGAAGTGTTGTAGCCGAATGCAGATTGCAAGTCAGTAGCTAAATTTAAACATTTGTATTCGACTACAGCTTTGTGTATTCGAATACAACTCAAGTCAGTGGAAAAAATCTCATACTTGTATTCGACTACAAGGAATTGTATTCGAATAAGAAGTTCAAATTTTAAATACAAACAGAACGTTATAGAAGTGTATTCGAATACACTGAGACTGTATTCGAATACAACTTCGAAACAATGCAACTTTTCAGTTTTGAAACATTGCATAAGTTCATCAAAACGTTTGGGAACCATTGCCATTGATCTGAAGTATTTCCTATGAAGTATAAATACTTCAAAGTTTCAGTTTTAACTTAGAACTTTCGACTTACCTTTGAGAATCAATTTTCTGAAACTTCAAACACTTCAAAACTTAATTTTCATATTTTTAAGTACATGCTTTTCATTTTCATATCATTAAGAAAGTTTCTCAGTTGTACTTGGAAGTGTGATTGATTAAGTATCAAATACTTAGTGTTATAATCTTGTTCTTAGTCAAGAACATCATTACAAAATCATTGTATCACTTGAAGAATTTAGTGTAGATTCTTCAGGTTTTGTTAACAGAGATAGTGGTGTATTATCTTCTGTTAAGTGTTAAAGAATCTGTAACTTAAGTCTTAGGGTTAGACTTGTAACATATTCGAACAAAGTGGAAAATCTCTTGTGGTGTGCAAGAGGACTGGATGTACCCTTGGTTATAAGGGGAACCAAGATAAATTTCTGTGTGTTTTTACCTTTTGTCATTTACAGCTTTCATTTACAAACACAGCAAGATTAAACAAACTTAAACAGTCACTTAAACAATCTCCAAAACTCTAAAAATAGAAAAATTGTCCAACACCTAATTCACCCCCCTCTCTTAGGTGCGACTCTGTTCTTACAATTGGCATCAGAGCAGGTTTTTGGTAATTTGCTCCTAGATTCATGGCTTCCGCACAACCTGTTTTTAGAGATGGTGGTAGCAGTAACAAACCACCATGCTTTGTCGGTGAACATTATGATTTTTGTAAAATACGTATGCAAGCATACCTTGAGGCTCAAGGAGATGACATATGGGAGGCTGTAGAAAACGGTCCATATATTCCAACAACAGTTATCAACAATAAAGAGGAAATAAAAATAAAAGCCTTATGGACAGACGATGAAAAGAAAAAAGTACTGGTTGACACGAAAGCAAAAAATATGTTACAATCAGCATTGGGTGTGGATGAATTCTTTCGTATATCCCACTGCAAAACAGCAAAAGAGATATGGAATACTCTTGAAGTAACCCATGAAGGAACAATTGAGGTAAAACATTCAAAACTGAACACTTTATCTCAAGAATACGAAATGTTTTGAATGCAACCAGGAGAAACAATCCTGGACATGCAGAAACGTTTTTCTCACTTAACAAATCATTTAACAGCACTTGGCAAAAGCTTTACTAATGATGAATTGAACCTAAAGGTTCTGAGATCATTAACCAGAGCATGGCAGCCAAAAGTGACAGCAATTTCTGAAAATAAAAGTTTGTCAAAAATGTCACTCGCAGCACTCTTTGGAAAGTTACAAGAACATGAAATAGAATTAGAAAGACTGGAAATGAATGAGAGTTTAGAAAAGAAAACAAATAATATAACATTAAGAATAGAATCAAAAGAATTAATAAATGAAGAAGATTCAGATGAAGAGAAAAACATCACCCTCTTTGTCAAAAAATTCGGTAAATTTCTTCCAAACGATAAAACGTTTACAAGAAAGAAAAACTTCAGGAAGAAAGATGCTTCTACTGCAAATCAGAATTTTACTTGCTTTGAGTGTGGGAAACCAGGACATATGAAAGCATAATGTCTTAACATTATCAAGAAGAATGCTACTAAAAGAAAAGAGTTCAAAAAGGCGTACATAGCATGGGAAGATAATGAAGTAAGTTCTTCATCAAATTGAGAAAGTGACGAATGTGCTAATGTTGCTTTGATGGCATCTCATCATTCTGATAATGAAGAAGAGGTTAGTAGTAATACTATTTGTTATGATAATAATGATTCTTGTGTTGAAAATAATGATGCACAAAAAGCCATTAAAGAACTACTTAATGAATGTAAAAATCTGTACAAAGTAGTGTCTAATCAAAAGAAACCGATTTTGTCTCTAAATAAAAAGATTGACACTATGGAACAAAATTCTGAAAAACAAAAACAGATTTCTACATGCATTAAATGTAATTCACTTTCTTTTAAAATTGTCCAAATGAATAGAGTTATAGAAAGGTACGAAAAGGGACAATTTGGATTGGAAAATATACTTAGCATGCAAAGATATTCAAATGACAAAAGGGGACTTGGTTACTCAAAATATGATAAACCAAGTATTGGTAAAACTATCTTTGTAAAAGCAAGTAACCAATCCAAAAATGAAATAGCTGTTCAAAAGAATCAACTTTGTTTTAAGAAAAGTATTATTGAAAAGAAACCGTACTTTCCTAAAAAGAGTCCAAAATGTTTTTATTGTGGTCTTAATGGTCACACACCTAATGTTTGTCATGTTAGTAACATTGGTGTTCCACAAGGACATTATGTGTGGGTAAAGAAAGGTACTAATCCTCAAGGACCCAAAACACTTTGGGTACCTAATAAATTATAAATTTTGTTTTGTAGGAATACACACAAAGTACATCAAATATGTGGTACTTGGATAGTGGATGTTCACAGCATATGACCGGTGACAAAACAAAATTTTCAGCACTAACTCTTGAGTCAAAAGGTTATGTGATCTATGGAGATAACAACAAAGGAAAGATTTTGGGCATTGGAAAGGTTATGTGATCTATGTCCTCTATGTTGAAGGGTTAAAACACAATCTCATAAGCATAAGCCAGCTTTGTGACAAAGGTTACAAAATCACTTTCAACAAAAATGATTGCATTATCCAAAATGAGGTAACAAATGAAACTCAGTTTATTGGTAAACGTTTCAAAAATATTTTTACAATTAATCTGGATGTCTTATCGTAAGTGACAACAATGATGCTTGGGTATGGCATAAAAGATTTGCACATATCCATATGGATCACTTAAACAAGTTAGTCAAGCATGAACTTGTTGTAGGCTGACCAAAAATGAAATTTATTAAGGATAAATTATGTGACGCTTGTCAAAAAGGTAAACAAACTAAAGTTTCCTTTAAACCCAAAAATATTAGATCAACTTCAAGACCACTTCAATTAATACATATGGATTTGTTTGGACCATCAAGAACTAAAAGCCTTAGTGGAAATTCATATCGACTAGTAATAGTTGATGATTTTTCAAGGTTCACATGGACCTTGTTTTTGGAAAATAAAAATGAAGCCTTTAAAGCTTTTCAGATATATGCCAAACTAGTCCAAAATGAACAAGCAACCAAAATTGTATCAATTAGAAGTGATCATGGAGGAGAATTTCAAAATGCATCTTTTGTAGAATACTGTGAAGAAACTGGAATATTCCATAATTTTTCTGCACCAAGAACACCTCAACAAAATGCAGTTGTTGAGAGAAAGAATAGATCATTGGTAGAACTTGCAAGAACAATGCTAAGTGATTCAAGTCTACCAAAATACTTCTGGGCAGATGCTGTAAGTACAGCTTGTTATGTATCCAACCGAGTCATAATGCGACCAATGCTGAAGAAAACTTTATAAAGGAAGAAAGCCGAACATCTCTCACTTTCACATATTTGGATGCAAATGCTTTGTGTTAAATAATGGTAAGGAAAATCTCGGCAAATTCGATGAAAAGGCCGATGAAGGTATTTTTATTGGTTATTCCTTAACTAGTAAAGCATTTAGAATTTTTAATAAAAGAACTTTGATAGTTGAAGAATCTATACATGTATCTTTTGATGAAACTAACCCCTCGAAAGAGGATAGAATTATTTATGATAATGATGATGAGACAAGTACAGAAAATCAAGTTGATGAAACAACGTAAACGGACGAAATCAACATAAAACAACTAGATCAACACACTGATCTTCCTCAAGAATGGAAAACCCATCGTGATCACCTAATTGACAACATAATAGGTGATATCAACAAAGGAGTCACTACAAGGCTGAATCTCAAATATGGCATGTGTTTCTCAAATAGAACCTTCCAAAATCAGTGAAGCCGTCAAAGATGATCAATGGATACTTGCCATGCATGAAGAGTTAAATCAGTTTGAAAGAAACAAAGGTTGGGAACTTGTTCCAAATCCAGGAAATAAACACATCATTGGTACCAAATGGGTGTTTAAGAACAAATTAGATGAAAATGGAACAGTTATCCGAAACAAGGCAAGATTGGTTGCACAAGGATACAATCAAGAAGAAAGGATTGATTTTGATGAAACATTTGCTCCAGTAGCATGATTAGAAGCAATCCGGAATGGCTATAATGGATTGATTTTGATGAAACATTTGCTCCAGTAGCAACATTATGCTTGCTCCATGGATTTTGAACTATTTCAAATGGATGTCAAGAGTGCATTCCTAAATGGCTATATTAATGAGGAAGTCTACGTCAAACAGCCACCTAGGTTTGAAGACTTCAAAAATCCTTCACATGTCTTCAAAATAAAGAAGGCAGTTTATGGTTTGAAACAAGCTCGAAGAGCATTGTATGATAGATTGAGTAAATTCTTATGTGAACATGGATTTGAAAAAGGTAAAGTAGATAAAACCCTATTTATTAGAAAACAAATGATCATACCTTACTTGTTCAAGTCTACGTAGATGATATCATATTTGGATCAACCAAAAGTGAAATATGTAAAGAATTCTCATTAATGATGCAAGGAGAATTTGAAATGTCCATGATGGGAAAACTAAATTATTTCCTAGGACTTCAAATTAAGCAACTTAAGAATGGCATCTTTATTCATCAGAAAAAATATTGTAAAGAATTACTAAAAAGATTTGAGATGGATAGCAGCAAGGAAATGTGTGAGTCCCATGGGATCTGGAATGTATGTTGATAAAGACGAATCTGGTAAATCAATTGATGTATCAAGGTATTGAGGTATGATTGGGTCTCTCTTATATCTAACGGCCAGTAGGCCAGATATTATGTTTAGTGTTTGTTTGTGTGCAAGGTTTTAAGCAGATCCGAAGGAATCCCATCTTGTAGCAGTAAAGAGAATAATGAAATATCTAAAAGGAATAACCAATGCTGGCCTATGGTATCCAAAGGTAGCATATGCGATCTCATTGGTTATTCTGACTCTGACTATGCAGGATTTAAGACGAACCGAAAAAGCACAAGTGGCACTTGTCAAATTCTAGGAAATGCACTAGTATCATGGTCTTGTAAGAAACAAGCATGTGTGGCCTTAAGTACTGCAGAGGCAGAATACATAGCAGCAGGAAGTTGCTGTGCTCAAATCCTTTGGCTTAAGCAACAACTTTGTGATTATGGACTTGATCTGGGGTGTATTCCTCTAAAATGTGACAATACCAATGCCATCAACATCACTAAGAATCTAGTCATGCACTCTCGAACCAAACATATTGACATACGTCATCACTTTTTGAGGGATCATGTGCTCAAAGGAAATGTTGAAGTTACCTTCGTGGACACTCATAATCAACTGGCAGATATTTTTACAAAGCCACTGCCCAAAGAATCATTTTACAAGATACGAAGGGAACTAGGCATTCTAAATGAGAATGATCTCTAAAAAGGTTTGAAAGATCTGTAAGTCATATCACTGTTAATTCTAAATTTTTCCATCTTCTTTTACTTGATATATGATTCTTTGACATCTATGTATGTTTTACTACATGTTTAAAATGTTTTTGGTCTGTATATTGTTAAAAATTTCACTTTGGAAACAAAATTTTTACTGTCGTATTCGAATACAGACAGTTTGTAGTCGAATACACATTCCTAGAAAAACATGTATTCGAATACACCAAGTCTGTGGTCGAATACAGATTCGAATTTTTTTCATATAAAAGGGATTGTTAACAGTTTTAGGTTATGAATACAAAAACAGATAGCCGATTACAATCAAAATCTCTGATTCCCTTTCTTCAAAAACTTCATTCAAAACTACATACAATCATCTCTAAACCTTCCCCTCATCATACGTTGCATCTCTAAACCTTCCCCTCATCATACGTTGCATCTCTAAACCTTCCCCTCATCATACTTCATCTTCTCAAAAATGGATGCACGCAAAAGAGGACCAAGAACCAAGATTGCTACTGTGGGTCCTTCAAAGAAACAAAGAAACGACAACATGGCTGACCTATCCAGATTACTTCATTCCCCAGAAGAACTGGACATATTCAGAACCCATTTTTCTAACAAAAAGCTGGTAACTCCAAAAATTGGTACGCTTGATTCCTTTTTTGAGTTTAAAGTTCTTAAGTTGCTGAAGGCTCAAAAATTAGAAGAACTTATTGGATACAATGGTCCCATTTATCCTGACCTAGTTAGGGTATTCTTCTGTAACCTTGAAAAGGATGGGAATAAATTAGTGTCTAAGGTTAAAGGAAAGGTTATTAATTTGGATACTAAACTTATTGGAGAAATTCTGTACATACCTTGTGAAGGTCAGAAGATGTGTCCAGGACATCTATGTGAATGGGTAAACACCACTTAATATGATGCTTATATTTCGTTGTGCCGTTTTGACAAAGACACTATGGAAAGAAAACGCACACAGGCTGCGTCTGAGTTTGCTAGACAAAGATATGGTGTTGGTAATTTGACTGTTCACAACAGATTACTGCATTATTTCTTAAGGTATATATTGATACCAAAAGCAGGGAACTACTCACAGATCTCTGAATTTGAACTTCAAGTTATGATTTTTATGATAGAAGGTGCTGATTTAAATTGGCCATACTTTGTTCGTTCAGTTCTATATGCTTCAAAAGATTCTATAGCTTTACCCTATGCAAGAGAAGTCACAAGAATTCCGGATCATTTTAAGGTTGATTTCTCAGGTGAGGTGCTGTACCAGACCACCAAAGATAATCTGCTGGACTTAAGTGTTTTGCCCAGTATGAAAATAGTTTGGAGTGAATCACTTCAAATTTATGTCCATAAGGGTGATCTTGGACAAAGTTCATCAACTGCCCAAGATGAAAATGGAGAAGAAGCATAACCAACAACAGGCCCAGCAGTAGCACCAGAAGCAGTACCTAAAGATGCACCAGAAGCAGCAACAGCAGTAGCACCAGAACCAGACAACATAACACATGTTGAAGACATCATCACAAACAGAATGATCATGGACAAACTTAACTTCATTCAATCCTTTGTCATAGATCATGAACATATGTTTGAAAATAAAGTTTTTACAAAACTGGAAATCTGTATTCGAATACGAAGTGTCGTAGTCGAATACAGATTACAAGTCAAAAGCTAAAACTGAAGATTTGTATTCGAATACGAAGTGTCGTAGCCGAATATAGATTGCAAGTCAGTAGCCAAAACTGAATATCTGTATTCTAATACGAAGTGTCGTAGCCGAATACAAAATGCAAGTCAGTAGCTAAATTCAAACATTTGTATTCGACTACAGCTTTGTGTATTCGAATACAACTCAAGTCAGTGGCAAAAATCTCGTACTTGTATTCGACTACAAGGTATTGTATTCGAATACGAAGTTCAAATTTTAAATACAAAAAGAACGTTATAGAAGTTTATTCAAATACACTGAGACTCTATTCGAATACAACTTCGAAACAATGCAACTTTTCAGTTTTGAAACATTGCAGAAGTTCATCAAAACGTTTAGGAACCATTGCCATTGATCTGAAGTATTTCCTATGAAGTATAAATACTTCAAAGTTTTAGTTTTAACTTAGAACTTTCGACTTACCTTTGAGAATCAATTTTCTAAAATTTTAAACACTTCAAAACTTAATTTTCATATTTTCAAGTACATGCTTTTCATTTTCATATCATTAAGAAAGGTTCTCAGTTGTACTTGGAAGTGTGATTGATTAAGTATCAAATACTTAGTGTTATAATCTTGTTCTTAGTCAAGAACATGATTACAAAATCATTGTATCACTTGAAGAATTTAGTGTAGATTCTTCAGGTTTTGTTAACAGAGATAGTGGTGTATTATCTTCTGTTAAGTGTTAAAGAATCTGTAACTTAAGTCTTAGGGTTAGACTTGTAACATATTCGAACAAAGTGGAAAATCTCTTGTGGTGTGCAAGAGGACTCGATGTACCCTTGGTTGTAAGGGGAACCAGGATTAATTTCTGTGTGTTTTTACCTTCTGTCATTTACAGCTTTCATTTACAAACACAACAAGATTAAACAAACTTAAAACAGTCACTTAAACAATCTCCAAAACTCTAAAAACAGAAAAATTGTCCAACCCCTAATTCAGCCCCCCCTCATAGGTGCAACTCTGTTCTTACATGAATAAAACAGAGTTAGCAGCGGATATAAAGTAAAAATAAAAACACAGAATTTTATATTGGTTCACCGTTAACGAGGCTACGTCCAGACACTTCACCTTAAAGGATTTCACTAATTCAAAACCTTGAATTACACTAGTACTACTGACCCTTTTGAGGAATGCAGCACCTTGACTTCTTAAGTCAAGTTTTCTCCTACCAATCTGACAACCCCAGATTGTAGAAGCAATTACAACCCCTTGAGTCTAATTGCCAAGTAATCTACTACCACTTCTGACTCCCTCAGATTGTAGACTCTACTTCAACAACTTAGATCTAACACAAGGGAAAGAAAATAACATGAGTGCTTGCTTCTGGAAAGCTGAAACTCACAATTAACCTCACTGAAAACTTGAGTGTTTGCTTTGGAAGTGTATTACTCTTTTGTGATTTTCGATGCTAAGTATTCTGCCTTGAGCCTCCTTTTATAGATGCAGATTAGGGTCTCTTCCAAGTTTAAATTTGAGCTGTATCTTGCCAGATACTCTTGCAAAAATACTTTGACCAATCAGGCTTCACTTAAATAAAAAACATATCTTTTTACTCTCCAGATTGCCTTTAAAAATAACTTTTACAATTTCTGACTTTAATTAATTCTAGAACAAATCTTTCTTCCCGCCAATAGCTTCTGAATTCCAAAAGTCTTCAATTTATTTTTGTATCAAATCCTTTTTAATACTTTGATCAAATTTTAATCAAATCTCCACCGATTATCATCATGATTAAATCTGAACCCTTTGATCTTCTGCTCTCGTCCACATCTGATCCTCTGATTTTGGCCAACCCTGGACCAAACTTTCTGATCTTTTGATCTCGATCAACTTGGACTACCAAGCTGATCTGTTGTGATCCTCTGATCTCGGCCAATGCTAGACCATACATTCTGACCTTCTGATTTCTGCCAACACTGAGCCATGGTCTGATCTTTTGATCTCGGCCAACACTGGGCCATATTCTTAAATCTGGCCATTTATCTGAACCTTTTCCCTCTAATCTGGACCAATTCTGAACTGGGTCTGGATTGAACTAAAATTAAATCTGGACAAATGATATTTCAGTCTAGACATTTTACCTTTTGATTTGGATCAGGTCTCGATCATATCTGGACATCATTTCTTCTGGTTTGTATTTAGTTTCATACCCTGAACCATGCTATCTTCTGGTCTGGGTCAAATCTAGATTGAATCTCTTGTTCTAGACCCATTAATTTATCCTCTGATTAAGTCTGGATCAAGTCTGGAATGTTTATCATTTCACTGCCAGGCTATCTTCTGGTCAAAATAACTTCTGGACTAAGTCTAACTAATGATTCCTTTTCGTCTGGATCAAGTCTCCCTTTGGAAGGCTTCCTTCTGGTCTGGTCCAGGTCTCCTTCTGAGTTTGCTTCCTTCTGATCTGGGCCAGCAAAGATATCCTTTGGTAATTTCAAGATGCATCCTCTGGTACCTTCTAGATGCATTATCTGATGCCTTCATCTTCTGCCTCTGGAAACTTCATCTTCGGGTGGCATTTAATGTAATAATTCAAGGTACAAAATAAGATTACATGGAGTGCTTTTGTAAACATGAAAATCCTAAGTACTTAGAACCAACTTGGTTCCATCAAAGCTTCCTTCTTGTCTGAACCGAGTCTCCTTCTAGCCTCTGCTTCCTTCTGATCTGGGCCAAGAAAAATATCCTCTGATGATGTTAATTTTTTTTTCCTTTGATGATATCCTCTGATGTTTGCCTTTGAAGACATCCTTTGTATCCTCTGGATGTATCCTTTAGTATCCTCTAGATGTTTCCTCTAGTATCCTCTGGATGTATCCTTTGGTATCCTCTGGATGTTTCCTCTAGTATCGTCAGGATGTTTCCTCTAGTATCCTCTGGTGATATCTTCTGGCCTAAACTTCTGGTGGCATTTTTATCTTCTGGTGACGTCATCCTCTGATTTTTCATTCTTCTAAGTCAAAATACAAATTACATAAAAATACTTTTGTTAACATCAAAACTTTAATAGGAAGAACCAACTTGGTTCCATCATTGTGTAAGGAACATGAATGCATAGGTGAACAAGCAAGAATCAATTCACTTCATCAAAGTGCACAAGTATCCACTCAATAATGAAAAAATCTCAAAAGGAATGTATCACATATCAATCATTCAATAGAATGATTATTACATCTTCAAGATAACATCTTCATGAAGAAAGATGTTCAAATACATTCATACAACAAATCAATATTCAAACTATGCTATAAATCAAAATCAAGATCATTTGAATGAAGCAAAATTACAAAAATAGAACGGAGAACGTTCTTGACAGAAGCCTAGAAATCGTCGTTGAACATTCTCCACATTTATGAAATTTCAAGAACAAATGATCTCCAGTGTTGAAGAAGAAATTGCTCCTGGATTTCACAATCATCTGATCTATACTATCCAAGGAATATAAAGGATTCATCTTAGCAAAGAATCAATTCAAAATATAAGGTAGAAAAACTATGGAATATGATGGATCAAACAAGTTTAAGCAAGACTGATCAGTCTCCAGAATGTCCAAAATGATCAGATCAGTCTCTAGAATGTCCAAAATGATCAGATAAATCTCTAGAATGATCACATCAGTCTCCAGAATGTCCAAAATGATCATATCAGTCTCCAGAATGTCCAGAATGATCTCCTGCCCAGAATGATCTTTTGTCAAGAATGATCATCAGTCTCCAGAAATGATCATCAATCTCCAGAATTAACAATCAATCTCCAGCATATTAACATTAATCTCCAGCATGTTTAACATCTTTCTCCAGCAGTGTATCATCGGTCTCCAGATT
Source organism: Cicer cuneatum (assembly GCA_037974295.1). NCBI lineage: Eukaryota > Viridiplantae > Streptophyta > Magnoliopsida > Fabales > Fabaceae > Cicer > Cicer cuneatum. The sequence continues at coordinate 31,156,623 of JBBPBO010001984.1, read as the reverse complement.
GATAAACAATCTCCAGCAGCAAACAACTTTCTCCAGCATGATTAACAAATATCTCCAGAATGATCAAACATCATCCTCTAGTATGATGACATCAGTCCAGAATGATACAATCATTCTCCACCATACTGACCCTCATTCACCAGCCTTGTTACATCCTTCTCCAGCTTGCCTGCCAAGAACGTTGAACGATCTTGAAGTATATAAACATCAGAGAAAATCTAATAAAAGATCATGAAGACATCTAGAATGATCAAAAATTGAACCGCCAGATTGATTATCAATCTGCAGATAGTTCAGATACTAGGACTCCAGATTGATTATCAATCTCCAGAATTTTCATTAACATTATGCAGAAATTCATCATCATTCTCCAAATTGTTTTGACAAGAATCAAAACTCCAGATCGAATCAAAGGCATCAACAAACATATCTGAAGTATAAAGGATCATTAAACAAAGGAAATCTGATCAAGAATCGAAGAACTCAGCCTATTCAACAAAATTCAAAAGTGTTCGAAAGCTAGAACATTTTTTTAATCATATAAATTGGTCTTTGGTCAAGATTGACAGAGCACTACCAATAACTCTATTTGACCATCATTAAATGTCCTAAAAGCCTATAAAAGGAAGGCCAATATTCAAGGAAAACGCATAACTTCTAGTACAATGCAAAACATCACTCACAAACACCTACATACTTGAAAGATTCTCAATCACAAACAAAAGATTCAGTTCTATTTTTCTTCTTCATATCAGAATCATTCTAATGAATTCTATTGTCATGAATCTAATCTCAAACACGAGTTGAGCATACTTAAATTCTGTCCAAAATCAAGGACATTCATGAAGGTGCAAACACGAGAAGGGGGGTTGAATTGTGTTTGTCAAACTTGATTTCTTTCGCTATTTTCTTGAATGTTAATATGAATTACTCGATATATAACTAATCAGATTCAACAGCGGATAGAAATAACGTAATAACACAACAATTTATATTGGTTCACCGTTAACTAGGCTATGTCCAGTCCCTTCCTCCAGAAGGCCTTTTCACTAATTCAAACTCCTTTGAATTACAACACCACTGACCCTACAAGCCAGTCTTCCCAAACAGTCTGACAACCCCAGACTTTTGAGGATCAACAACACCTTGATATACCAGCCAAGTCTTCTCAAACAGCCTAACAACCCCAGACTTTTGAGGAACAACAACACCTTAACTAAACTAGCTAAGTCTTCTCAAAAAGCCTGACAACCCCAGACTTTTGAGGAACGATAACAACACCTTGACTCTACAAGTCAAGTCTTCTCCTACCAATCTGACAACCCCAGACTGAAGAAGGAATCTACACCACGATCGGGTTATATAATAAAGGTTTGAAACTTTGCAACGTTGCTTCTAGAAAGCTGTTTGCTGCACTTATTTTTGCACTCTTTTATTGCTTCTGGAAAGCTGATTGTTGCACTATATTTCTCTCTCGAAAACACAGAAAATATTGCTCTTGCTCATTTGTGGTTCTCTCTTTTAAACTCTCAGATAACTTTGAATTGAAGCTTGAGTTCTTGTGTTTTTCGATGCTTTATTCTTCAGCATTAAATCTCTATTTATAGTTGAACTTTAGGACTTCACAGATGCTTTACTTCAGGAGTGTATTTCGATTAATCTGTTTTGAGAATATTCTGGAGTAGTTTGCTCAGATTATGTTTTGAGTCTTTTGCTCAGATTCTATTTTGAGCATTTTGCTCCGCTTCAGTATTGATCATTTTTCTCAGGTTCTGTTTTGAACCTTTTTCTCCAATTCTATTTTGAGCCTTTTTCTCAGATTCTGTTTTGAGCATATTTCTATGACAGATTCATCTGACGATATCCTCTGGAGATATCTTCTCGTGACGTCATCCTCTGATTTCTGCTTCTAGTGACATCATCTTCTGATATATTCTTCTGATGACATTTTTCATTCTTCTTCTAAGTCAAATATGTTATTTTCATAAAATACATTTGTTAACATCAAAACATTAATTGCAAGAACCAACTTGGTTCCAACAATTCAAGTGCTAAGAAAAATCACCAATCACTTCCATTCACACTTGAAAGTCTCACAAGAAATCAGTAACATTCTCTCACGAATTTATTAGCTTACTGTAAACTTTTGTAAAGAATCTAAACGTCAAACAAGATTTGAGATTAAACAGATTTTGTCAAACACTTTAAATCATTATTGTGTAAACTCAAGTCTATAAGGTTTGTTTATAGCTTGAGTGAGTTGTTTAGAAAAATCCTTTTAAGGTTAAAAGGTGAGTTGTAAAAATCCTATCAACGGTTGATAGGTGATCTGATTGAATCTCTTTTTGGTCGGAAAGGATTGACGTTTGTAACAGATCTAGGCTGATCTGAGCTAAGTGCTGTAAAACCAAGAAGGATCTTTGTTTTTAACACTTAGTGGAAAATCTCACGGTTGTGAGGACTGGACGTAGCCCGGGTGGGTGAACTAAGATAAATCATTGTGTGATATCTCTTCCCTATCTCAAGTTACTTTCAGTCTTTCATTTACTTAAGTGAAAAATCAATTTATGTTTTTAAACCAAACAAAGAAAGTTCTCCTTTTTCAAGAACATTCTCCGTTTTTCTGCTTTCACAACCAAGATCGTTATGCCTTCTTTAACTAACCAAAAACGTTCTCTATTTTCTGTTTCAAGAACCAAGAGCGTTCTCCATTTTCTATTTTCTTAACCAAGATCAATCTTGAGTTATTTTTAAGTTTCAATAGGGAAATTTTAAATAGGCAACTTTACAATTCAAACCCCTTTTCTTGTAAAGTGACATTGCTACTTCAATGAGTTCATCTCCTAATTGTGTTGTTTCTTTGGAAACAACTAATTGTGGTGTTTTGAAGGAGGATACTAGAAGGAAGACACAAGGTTCTTCATCTCAATATGAAGTTCTTGTCCCTGAAAATAGGGGAGAAGTAAGCAAAAAGAACTGAAGAGTGGTAGAGAAAATAGCAGAAGAAAGTCCAAGTCTAGATACAAAAATATGGAGTGTCATTATTGTCATAGAACAGGGCACATACAAAAGAATTGTTTTCTGTGAAAAAAGGAGAACAAAGGCAAGAAGGATAAGTAAAAGCAAAGTGGTCGTGATGATGATTGTGTTACTACTGCCACTATTGATGATCTTGTTATTCTCCGTGACTATGTGTCGATTAATCTTGTATCTGATGAGAGCATGTGGATAATTGATAGTGGTTCTACACTACATGTTACACCTAGGAAGGAGTTCTTTACATCTTATACTTCAAATGACTTTGGAGTTTCGAAGATGGGTAATGCTGGTGTATTTAAGGTAATTGGTGTTGGTGATGTATGCTTGCAAACCAACATGGGAAGGTAATTGTTGCTTAAAGGAGTCAAACATGCTCTAGATGTTCGCTTCAATTTGATCTTTGTGCATATGCTTGACGAAAGTGGTTTTTATAATCATTTTGCTTCTGGAAAGTGGAAACTCAGTCAAGGTAAATTTTTGTGGCTAAAGGGGACAAAATTAGTAAACTGTATGGGAAACAAGCTTTGGTTGCTAAAGATAGTGTGAATGTCGTGGATATGGAATCATCTTTGTCGCACCGAAGGCTAAGCCATATCAGTAAAAAAAGGTTAAATTGTTTAGCCAAAAAAAGATTTGCTTCCATGATTGATGAATGTAGACTTGGAGAAATGTTCTCACTGCATGATTTATAAATAAACTAGAGTATCCTTTAAAAGACATTCTCCCTATAGAAAGTCAAAGTTGCTTCAGTTGGTGCATTCTGACGTTTGTGGCCCTTTAAAGGTAACATGTTTTAGTGGTGCACTTTATTTTTTTACTTCTGTTGACGAATGTTCTAGGAAACTATGGGTTTATATTTTGAAGACAAAAAACCAAGTGTTGGAGAAGTTGAAACAATTTCATACATTGGTTGACAGGCAGACATGCAAGAAGTTGAAACATGTTTGTACTGACAACGGTGGTGAGTATTGTGGTTTGATGTCTATTACAAATAACTAGGTATATCACATGAAAAGACTCCTCCTAAAAATCCTCAACTGAATGGTTTAGCAGAGAGGATGAATCGAACACTTGTTGAGAGAGTGGGGTGTATGCTCTCTGAAGCTAAGCTGCCTTAACATTATTGGAGTGAGGCACTGTACACGGCGGTGCATGTTATTAATCTTACTCATAATGTCGCTTTGAATAGTGAGGTACCAAATAAGGTATGGATTGGCAAAAATGTCAAGTATGACCATTTCAGAGTCTTTAGTTGTAAGGATTTTGTGCATGTTCCGAAGGATGAATCATCCAAGTCGAATGCAAAGTCAAAGTAATGTATCTTCATTGGTTATGGTCAGGATGAATTTGGCAATAAGTTGTATGATCCTATAGACAAAAAGGTTATCAAAACTCGTGATGTAGAGTTCACGGAAGACCAAACTATTGAAGACATTGATAAGGTGGAGAAGACTACACTATTGGAACCAAGTTGGTTTTACACTTAAATTTTTTATGTTAGCAAGAGTATTTTATGAGAATAATATATTTGACTTCGAAGAAGTATACCACCAGAGGATGTCACCAGAGGATAACTCCAGAGGATAACTCCAGAGGATATCACAAGAGGATCATAGAGGATATCACCAGAGGATCCCATCAGAGGATATCACCAGAGGCAAAAATCAGAGGATATTAAATGTGCAAACACGAGAAGGGGGGTTGAATTGTGTTTGTCAAACTTGAATTCTTTTGCTGTTTTGTTGAATGTTGATGCGAATTATTTGATGAATAAATAATCAGACTTAGCAGCGGATAATAACAACATAAGAACAAAGAGATTTATCCCGGTTCACCATTAACTTGGCTACATCCAGTCCCTTCATCTTGAAGGCTTTAATCCACTAATTCAAAACACTTTGAATTACAACACCTGACCCTCCAAGTCAGTCTTCTCAAACAACCTGACAACCCCATACTTTTGAGGAACGAGAACAACTCATTGACTCTACAAGTCAAGTCTTCTCCTACCAATCTGACAACCCTAGATTGAAGAAGGGATCTACACCACTATCGAGTTAGATTACAAGGGTTTGGAACTCTGCAAAGTTGCTTCTGGAAAGCTGATTGTTGCACTGTTTCTCTCTCTCGAAAACACTTAGAAAATATTGCTTTTGCACTCAAGAGATTCTCTCTTTTGAACTCTCAAATTATGTTGAATATGAAGCTTGAGTTCTTGTATTTTTTATACTTGATGCTGCTTCCTGAAGCCTCCTTATATAGCTGCAAATTGGGCTTTGTCCAAGCTTAAATTCGAGATAAATTTTGCTCAGATTTCCTTTGAAAATTCTGTTGGCCTATTCTGTTTCAATTAATTTCAAACTGTATTTTTTTATCTTTAGATTGCACTTGAAAATTCTATTGACCAATCTTGTTTTTCTTAATTTCAAACCATATCTTTTTAGCTTCAAATTGCATTCGAATTTCATTCAAGTCTTCAGTGATTTTTGAATCAAATCCCCTTAATACTTTGATTAAATTTCTATCAAAATTCAATCAAGTCTTCACTGATTTGCATCATGATTTAAATTATGGATCGTATGATCTTCGGATATCAACCAACTTTGGACCATGTGATCTGATTTGTACCATTCTGTGATCTTATGATCTGGACCATTGATCTTCTAATCTGGACGATTGATCTTCTGATCTGGATCATTGATCTTCTGATTTGGACCATTTACCTTCTGATCCAGACCAAGTCTGGACTAAGTCTTATGTTCTGGACCATTCTATCTTCTGGTCTGGACCAATTCTGGACCAAGTCTTTTGTTCTGCACCATGCTATCTTCTGGTGTGGACCAAGTCTGGACTAAGTCTTATGTTCTGGACCAAGTCTTATGTTCAAGACCATGCTATCTTCTAGTTTGGTCCAAGTCTGACTTATGTTTCTTTCTGGTCTGGAAAAAGTTTCCCTCTCACAAGCTTCCTTTTGGTTTGGACCAAGTCTCCTTCTAGACTCTGCTTCCTTCTGATCTTGGCCATGAAAAATATCCTCTGATGATGTTATTGTTTCTTGCCTTTGATGATATCCTCTGATGTTTGCCTTTGATGACACCCTCTAGTATCTTCTTGTATCCTCTGGTGACATCCTCTTGTATCCTCTGGAAGACTCCTCTTTATCCTTTGGATGTATCCTCTAGATGTTTCCTCTAGTATCCTCTAGATGTATCCTTTGGTATCCTCTGGATGTTTCCTCTAGTATCCTCTGGTGATATCTTATGGCCAAAACTTCTGGTGGCATTTTTATCTTCTGGTGACGACATCCTCTGATTTTTCATTCTTCTAAGTCAAAATACAAATTACATAAAATACTTTTGTTAACATTAAAACTTTAATAGGAAGAACCAACTTGGTTCCAACATTGTGTAAGGAACATGAATGCATAAGTGAACAAGCAAGAATCAATTCACTTCCTCAAAGTGCACAAGTATCCACTCAATAATGAAAAAATCTCAAAAGGAATGTATCATATATCAATCATTCAAAAGAATGATTATTACATCTTCAAGATAACATCTTCATGAAGAAAGATGTTCAAATACATTCATACAACAAATCAATGATCAAACTATGCTATAAATCAAAAGCAAGATCATTTGAAAGAAGCAAAATTACAAAAACAAAATGGAAACGTTCTTGACAGAAGTTTGGAAATCGGAGAACGTTGTCCACATTTATGAAATTTAAAGAACAAATGACCTCCTCTGTTGAAGAAGAAATTGCTCCTGGATTTCACAATCATGTGATCTATACTATCCAATGAATATAAATGATTCATCTTAGCAAAGAATCAATTCAAAATATAAGGTAGAAAAACTATGGAATTTGATGGATCAAGCAAGTTTATGCAAGACTTATCAGTCTCCAGAATGTCCAAAATGATCAAATTAGTCTCTAGAATGTCCAAAATGATCAGATAAATCTCTAGAATGATCAGGTCAGTCTCCAGAATGTCCAAAATGATCTTCTGTCAAGAATGATCACCAGTCTCCAGAAATGATCATCAATCTCCAGCATGTTAACATTAATCTCCAGCATGTTTAACATCATTCTCCAGCAGTGTATCATCGGTCTCCAGATTGATAAACAATCTCCAGTAGCAAACATCTTTCTCCAGGACGATTAACAACTATCTCCAGAATGATCAAACATCATCCTCCAGTATGATGACATCAGTCTAGAATGATACAATCATTCTCAAGCATACTGACCATCATTCTCCAGCCTTGTTACATCCTTCTCCAGCTTGATTGCCAAGAACGTTGAACGATCTTGAAGTATATAAACATCAGAGAAGATCTAATAAAAGATCAGAAAGACATCCAGAATGATCAAATTGAACCTCCAGATTGATTATCAATCTGTAGAAAGTTTAGATACTAGGACTCCAGATTGATTTTCAATCTCCAGAATTTTCGTTAACATTATGTAGAAATTCATCATCATTCTCCAAGTTGTTTTGACAAGAATCAAAACTCCAGATCGAATCAAAGGCATCAACAAATATATCTGAAGTGTTCAAAAGCTAGAACATTTTTTTAATCATATAAATTGGTCTTTGGTCAAGACTGACAGAGCACTACCAACAACTCTATTTGACCATCATTAAATGTCCTAAAATCCTATAAAAGGAAGGCCAATATTCAAGGAAAACGCAGACCTTCAAGTACAAAGCTAACCATCACTCATAAACACTTACATACTTGAAAGCTTCTTAATCAAAAACAAAAGATTCAGTTCTGTTTTTCTTCTTCATATCAGAATCATTTTAATGAATTCTTTTGTCAAGAATCTAATATCAAACACGAGTTGTGCATACTCAAATTCTGTCCAAAATCAAGGACATTCAAGTGCTAAGAAAAATCACCAATCACTTACATTCACACTTGAAAGTCTTACAAGAAATCAGTAACATTCTCTCACGAATTGATTAGCAAACTCAAAACTCTTGTAAAGAATCTGAACGCCAAACAAGAGTTGATATTAAACAGATATTGTCATACACTTTAAATCATTATTGTGTAAACTCAAGTCTATAAAGTTTCCTTATAGCTTGAGTGAGTTGTTTAGAAAAATCCTTTTAAGGTTAAAAGGTGAGTTGTAAAAATCCTATCAAGGGTATATAGGTGATCTGATTGAATCTATTTTTGGGCGGAAAGGATTAACGGTTGTAACAAATCAAGGCTGATCTGAGCTAAGTGCTGTAAAACCAAGGATCTTTGTTTTTAACATTTAGTGGAAAATCTCACGGTTGTGAGGACTGGATGTAGCTCGGGTGGGTGAACCAAGATAAAGACACAAGGTTCTTCATCTCAATATGAAGTTCTTGTCATTGAAAATAGGGGGAGAAGTAAGAAAAAAGAACTAAAGAGTGGTAGAGAAAATTGCAGAAGCAAGTCCAAGTGTAGATACAAAAATATGGAGTGTCATTATTGTCATAGAACAGGGCACATACAAAAGAATTGTTTTCTGTGAAAAAAGGAGAACAAAGGCAAGAAGGATAAGTAAAAGCAAAGTGGTCGTGATGATGATTGTGTTACTACTGCCACTATTGATGATCTTGTTATTCTCCGTGACTATGTGTCGATTAATCTTGTATCTGATGAGAGCATGTGGATAATTGATAGTGGTGCTACACTACATGTTACACCTAGGAAGGAGTTCATTACATCTTATACTTCAAATGACTTTGTTGTTGGTGATGTATGCTTGTAAACCAACATAGGAAGGTAATTGTTGCTTAAAGGAGTCAAACATGCTCTAGATGTTCGCTTCAATTTGATCTTTGGGCATATGCTTGATGAAAGTGGTTTTGATAATCATTTTGCTTCTGGAAAGTGGAAACTTAGTAAAGATAAATTGTTTGTGGCTAGAGGGGACAAAATTAGTAAACTGTATGGAAACAAGCTTTGGTTGCTAAAGATAGTGTGAATGCCGTGGATATGGAATCATCTTTGTGGCACCGAAGGCTAAGCCATATCAGTGAAAAAGGGTTAAATTGTTTAGCCAGAAAAGATGTGCTTCCATGATTGATGAATGTAGACTTGGAGAAATGTTCTCACTGCATGATTTATAAACAAACTAGAGTATCCTTTAAAAGACATTCTCCCTATAGAAAGTCAAAGTTGCTTCAGTTGGTGCATTCTGACGTTTGTGGCCCTTTAAAGGTAACATGTTATAGTGGTGCACTTTATTTTTTTACTTTTGCTGACGAATGTTTTAGGAAACTATGGGTTTATGTTTTGAAAACAAAAAACCAAGTGTTGGAGATGTTCAAACAATTTCATGCTTTGGTTGAGAGGCAGACATGCAAGAAGCTGAAACATGTTTGTACAGACAACGGTGGTGAGTTTTGTGGTTTGATGTCTATTACAAATAACTAGGATATCACATGAAAAGACTCCTCCTAAAAATCCTCAACTGAATGGTTTAGCATAGAGGATGAATCAAACACTTATTGAGAGAGTGGGGTGTATGCTCTCTGAAGCTAAGCTGCCTTAACATTATTGGAGTGAGGCACTGTACACAGCGGTGCATGTTATTAATCTTACTCATAATGTTGCTTTGAATAGTGAGGTACCAAATAAGGTATGGTTTGTCAAAAATGTCAAGTATGACCATTTCAGAGTCTTTAGTTGTAAGGATTTTGTGCATGTTCCGAAGGATGAATCATCCAAGTCGAATGCAAAGTCAAAGTAATGTATCTTCATTGGTTATGGTGAGGATGAATTTGGCAATAAGTTGTATGATCCTATAGGCAAAAAGGTTATCAAAAGTCGTGATGTAGTGTTCATGGAAGACCAAACTATTGAAGACATTGATAAGGTGGAGAAGACTACACTATTGGAACCAAGTTGGTTTTGGAACCATGTTGGTTTTAGACTTAAAGTTTTGATGTTAACAAGAGTATTTTATGAGAATAATATATTTGAATTCGAAGAAGTATACCACCAGAGGACGTCACCAGAGGATACTTCCAGAGGATGTCACTAGAGAACGTCACCAGAGGATACTACCAGAGGATCCAACCAGAGGATGTCACCATGCCACCAGTGGATAACTCCAGAGGATATCACAAAAGTATCCTAGAGGATATCACCAGAGGAAAAATCAGAGGATACCGAAAACATTGTGAAAATACTTTTACGAGAGGGTTTCGTTGAAAACGCCAGAAAACATGGGGAAAGCAACAAATACTTTTTAGTTTTTACTCTACGGAGAAATAGGAAAGGAACGTATAAAATTTTTTTAAATTTGAAAAGGATCAGTACATCTGGTCTATGAATCTATTCTAACTATCAAAAAATTCCTAGAGTTTTAGGAGGAATGGGGATTGTCATTCTTTCTACTTCGAGGGGTATAATGACAGATCGAGAGGCTCGATTATAATGAATCGGCGGAGAAGATTTATGTTATATATGGTAATGGTCATTTTTCAGATATTTGAATTATATTAAAAACTTATATCCATTCTTGTGAATGTAGTAGAGAAAAAATGGATTTCTAATATTACTCTCGATACATTAGTAAATGCGTGAAGAGGATTTAACTAGAATACAAATAAATAAAAAAATATATATAAATTCATGAAGATTAAATTACTGAATCACTTCTGAAGGTATGTTACAGCTTTAGACAAAGAGAATGAAGATAAGATTCTAGGCTATATTTCAAAAAAATAATACGGCGTACTTATGTATACGACTGGGAAAGTAAAAAATCGAAGTATAAGTCAGTTAATTTAATTAGACCTTCAATATGTTTTTTAGGGGGCACAATTTTAAGTTAATTTAAGTTACTAAGGAAATCCTATTTTCTTCCAATAAATAGATAGATTCGACATTTTGTTAAGGAGTCATAAATATGAAAGTAGCAGCCTCTGTTCGTAAAATTTGTGAAAAATGTCGATTGATCCGTAGGAGAGGTCGAATTATAGTAATTTGTTCCAATCCAAAACATAAACAAAGACAAGGAGAATATTAAAAAAAAAAGGGCTTTCTATTAAAAATAAAGTACCTAATGCACAAAAAAATAGATATTCAAATAAAAAAATCTAATTAATATTCAATTTTATTAAATTATAAAAATAGAAAAATTTAGATTCTATAATTCGAATCTATTCTATAGTTATAAGTATTATAAGAAATTTTATTGCTTATTTATTGCTTGAAATTTCTATAATTCTATATCTATATTAATCGAATTATAGAATACAATTAATATAGAAAATCTAGTTAGAAAATAGGAAAGAATCTTTTTTTGACAGGAAATGGATATATCCATATATTTCAGACTTTAATTTTTTTAAATAATAATAAATGGCAAAATCTATATCAAAAATCGGTTCGCGTAAAAATGCACGTATAGGTTCGCGTAAGCAGACTCGTAAAATACCAAAGGGAGTTATTTATGTTCAAGCTAGTTTCAACAATACCATTGTGACTGTTACCGATGTACGGGGGCGGGTGATTTCTTGGTCCTCTGCCGGTTCGTGTGGATTTAAGGGTACACGAAGGGGGACACCGTTTGCCACTCAAACTACAGCAGCAAACGCTATTCGAACAGTAGTCGATCAAGGCATGCAACGAGCAGAAGTCATAATAAAAGGTTCCGGTCTCGGAAGAGATGCGGCATTAACAGCTATTCGTAGAAGTGGTATACTATTAAGATAATGGATGTAGGGCTACTAAAAAAAGACGTGTGTAAAACTGAAAATAAACATTAAAGAAAGATATTTCAAGAGAAATAAACAATTAATTTCAGAGTTTGATAAAAATATATTACTATGATTCGAGAAAAAGTAAAAGTTTCTACTCGGACACTACAATGGAAGTGTGTTGAATCAAGGGTAGAAAGTAAGCGTCTTTATCATGGACGCTTTATTCTGTCTCCACTTATGAAAGGCCAAGCAGATACAATAGGCATTGCAATGCAAAGAATTTTGCTTGGAGAAATAGAGGGAACATGTATCACACGTGCAAAATCTGAGAAAATACCACATGAATATTCTACCATAGTAGGTATTCAAGAATCAATACATGAAATTTTAATCAATTTGAAAGAAATTGTATTGAGAAGTAATCTGTATGGAACTCGGGACGCGTCTATTTTTTTCAAAGGTCCTGGATATTTAACTGCTCAAGACATCATTTTACCACCTTCGGTAGAAATCGTTGATAATACACAACATATAGCTAACCTAACAGAACCTATTAATTTGTGTATAGAATTAAAACTTGAGAGGAATCGGGGATATCGTATAAAAACACTAAACAAAATTCAAGATGAAAGTTATACTATAGATGCTGTATTCATGCCTATTCGAAATGCAAATCATAGTATTCATTCTTATGGGAATGGGAATGAAAAACAAGAGATACTCTTTCTCGAAATATGGACAAATGGAAGTTTAACTCCTAAGGAAGCACTCTTTGAAGCCTCCCAGAATTTAATTGATTTATTTATTCCTTTTTTACATGCAGAAGAAGATAAATTTAATTTAGAAAACAATCAACACAAAGTTACTTTACCCCTTTTTACTTTTCATGATAGATTCGTTGAGGATAAACTAAGGAAAAATAAAAAAGAAATTGCATTGAAATCCATTTTTATTGACCAATTAGAATTGCCTCCCAGAATCTATAATTGTCTCAAAAAGTCCAATATACATACATTATTGGAACATTAGAATAAGAGTCAAGAAGAACTTATATAAACGTGCAAACACGAGAAAGGCGGTTGAATTGTGTTTTTCAAACCTGAATTCTTTTGCTATTTTTTTGAATGTTGATGCAAATTATTTGATGAATAAATAATCACACTTAGCAGCAGATAATAACAACATAAGAACACAGAGATTTATCCCGGTTCACCATTATCTTGGCTACATCTAGTCCCTTCATCTTGAAAACTTTAATCCACTAATTCAAAATAATTTGAATTACAACACATAACCCTCCGATTGTGTTGAATATGAAGCTTGAGTTCTTGTATTTTCGATGTTTAATGTTGCTGACTAAAGCCTAAGTTTATAGCTGCAAATAGGTCTTTGTCCAAGCTTAAATTTAAGATAGATCTTGCTTAGATTTACTTGTAAAATTCTGTTGGCCAGTCCTGTTTAACTTAATTTAAAACCATATCTTTTTAGCTTCAGATTGCATTTCAAAATTCTGTTGACCAATCCTGTTTCTCTTAATTTTAAACCATATATTTTTAACTTCAGATTGCATACGAATTTCCTTCAAGTCTTCAGTGATTTTTGAATCAAATCCCCTTAATACTTTGATCAAATTTCTATCAAAATTTAATCAAGTCTTCTTCAATTTGAATCAAGTCTTCACTGATCTGCATCATGATTTAAATTCTGGACCGTATGATCTTCTGATCTTGACCAACTCTGGACCATGTGATCTGATCTGCACCATTATGTGATCTTCTAATTTTGACCAATTTTGAACCATGTGATCATATCTGTAGCATTCTGTGATCTTCTTATTGCGACCAATTCTGGATCATGTTATCTGATATGTATCGTTGATCTTCTGATCTGGACCATTGATTTTTTTATTTGGACCATTGATCTTTTAATTTGGATCATTTATCTTCTGATTTGGACCAAGTCTGGACTAGGTCTTATTTCTGGACCAAGCTATCTTCTGGTCAGGAACAGGTTTGGACCAAATCTGACTTATGTTACCTTCTAGTCTGGACCAAGTCTCCCTATGACAAGCTTCCTTCTAGTTTGTTCCAAGTCTCCTTCTGGACTATGTCTCCTTTTAATCTGGGCCAAGAAAGATATCCTCTGATGATGTTATTTTTCCTTCCCTTTGATGATATCCTCTGATGTTTGCCTTTGATGACATCGTCTGGTATTCTTTGGAGGTATCCTCTAGTATCCTCTAGTGACATCCTCTGGTATCCTCTAGATGTTTCTTCTAGTATCCTCTGGTATCCTCTGGATGTTTCCTCTGGCCGAAACTTCAGGTGACATTTTTATCTTCTGGTGACGTCATCCTCTGGTGGCATCCTCTAATTTTTTCTTCAAAGTCAAAAGACAATTTACATAAAATACTTTTGTTAACATCAAAACTTGTATTGCAAGAATCAACTTGGTTCCAACAGGTATCATCAGTGGCAAAAATCAGAGGATATCAGCATAGGCAAAAATCAGATGATATCATCAGAGGCAAAATTCAGAGGATACCTTCAGAGGCAGGAATCAAAGGACATCATCAGAGGATACCATATGAGGCAAAAATCAGAGTATGAAAGAAGACATGGTCAAGAGTCGTAGAAGATTTGATTCAAATTCGAAGAAGATTTGATCAAAATTTGAAGAAAATTTAAATTAAATCAGAAGAAGATTTGTTTCAAATTTAAAATGGAACCGAATTAAGTTGAAGAATTTACAAAAGAAATTTGAACAAAATACAATTCCAAATTAAAATTAGACCAAGTAGAAAGCCCAAATCTCAACTTTAAATAGATACTCCAGGCCAAAGAAGAAATCATCGAAAAACTGAAGAGAGTAGAAGAACTCAAGCTTAAAATCCAAATACATCTTAGAGTTCAAAGAAAGAAACACTTGTGCAAAAGAGAAATATTCATCTTTCCAAAAGTCATTGTTATATTCATTGTTATATTCATCTTTCCAAAAGCAACTACTCAAATTCCAAACCTTTGTATCCAACCTGATAATGGTGTAAGTTCCTTCTTCAATCTGGGGTTGTCAGATTGTTAGGAGAATACTTGACTTGTGGGGTCAAGGTGGTGTAAGTTCCTTCTTCAATCCGGGGTTGTCAGATTGGTAGAAGAAGACTTGGCTTGTAGGGTCAAGGTGTTGTTGTTCCTCAAAAGTACGGGGCTGTTAGGCTGTTTGGGAAGACTAGCTTGGAGGGTTAGGTGCTGTGTAATTCAAAGTATTTGAATTAGTGGATTAAAGCCTTCTGAATGAGGGGATTGGATGTACTGGGTTAATGGTGAACCAAGAAAATTTATGTGTCCAAATACTTATGCTTTTATTATCCGCTGCTGCTGAAAATCTAATTGCTTCTTCTCCATGTAATTTAGATCAACTTTCATCAAATCAGCAAAAAGTATTCAACTTTGGCAAACACAATTCAACCCCCCTTCTCGTGTTTGCACCTTCAATTGGCATCAGAGCTCGGTCTCAAGGCTGAGCACTTTACAGTGTTTGAGAAAAGATCCAAGGATTCAATATGTTTGGATTCAGTGATGAAGCTGCCGGAGGAAACATCAACAGACCACGTCTGTTTGATGGAGAACGTTTTGAGTATTGGAAAGACATGCTGAGATGTTTCTATATTTCACAAGATCTTGAACTTTGGGACTTGGGGGAAGATGGTTATATTGCTCCAGAGGATACTGATGGTATTGAAATTCCAAGAAAGGATATGAATTCTAATCAAAAGAAGCTGAACAAGATGCATCATAAATCTAGAACATTCATGATAAATGCAATCACCTTCAAGGAATTTGACAAGTGCACCAACAAAGAGAAAGCAAAGAGTATTTATGATAGTCTGACTCTGACCTATGAAGGAATCAAGCAAGTTCAAGAAGCAAAGGCCAACCTCCTAGTCAAAAAGTATGAGTTGTTCAAGATGGAAGAAGAGTTATACTACTGCTGATCATGTGAAGAAAATCTTTAGGAGCCTGCCAACCAAGTGGTGACCAAAGATCACTGCCATTCAGGAAGCAAAGGATCTGAATACTCTAAAGCTGGAAGAATTAATCAGCTCCCTTAGATCACATGAAATTGAGCTTGAAGAAGATAATCCCAAGAAGAAGAACAAAACCCTAGCCTTGAAATCCAAGCAGAAGAAGGTTCTAAAAGCAACATTAGAATCAGAAGATAGTGATTCAGATGATCAGAATCTGAACCCAGGGGAAGAGGAGATTGCTTTTCATAACCAGAAAGGTTCTAAAAATGTGGCACAACAGAAAGAACAAATTTCCCCAAAGGTATTCCAATCATTCCTACAGAGGAAATGATGAATATGACAAGAAAAGCATCATCTATTATGGATGCAATGAACCTGGACATATCAAGTCAGAATGTACAAACATGGAGAAAGGCAAACACCAAAAGAAAGATTCCATACCCAAGAAGAAGAATCTGATGGCTACATGGGATGATTTTGATGAATCCTCTGATGATGATGAAGCAGATTTGGCTATGATGGCTCACATCAACTCTGCCTCTCGATCCAACATAGATTCTAACTCTGGAAGTGAATCAGCAGATAAAGAAAAAGAGGTATTTTCTTAATTCACCCGATCTGATTTAATTACTGCAATAAATGGTTGTTTAAATATTAATAACAAATTGTCTTTAAAACTGAAAACACTTTGGAAAGAAAATAAAATTCTAACCAAAGAAGTCAATGTTTTAAAGAATCAAAGTGCAGAATGTAAAACAAAAAATACAGCTCTTAAAACTAATATTGTTGAACTTAAGGCTGAAAATCTAACTCTAAAAACTAATCATTGTCAACATCAAGTAAAAATACTACATGTAATTCTGATATGCATGAACAAGTATTTCAAGACTTTCTTTCTAAGGGTATTGAAAGAAGCAAATATGCTTCTATGATTTATGGGGTTAGTAGCAATGGTGAAAGAGGTATAGGATTTGAAGAACCTGTAACTGAAACTAAACCTATTTCCTCTGATGTTTTTGTACTGTTTGCACTAACAAAGGTCACTTCAAATTATCTTGTCCCATGATAAATACAAGGAAAGGCAAGAAACCTTTCAAGACTAACAAACCAGGACCCAACTAGATTTGGGTACCTAAGAACAAAATTATCTTTGTTGCAGATGTCCTCAGCAATCAAGTTACAACACCAATCATGGTACCTGGACAGTGGATGCTCGCGACATATGATAGGAGAAAAGTCTATGTTCCAAGAACTAACCTTGAGCAAATGAGGCACAGTGACTTTTGGAGGAAAGCAAAAAGGCCAGGTCATTGGTCAAGGCACAATTGGTAATGGTTTTCCCCTTCTATTAAAGATGTCTTGTTTGGTAAAGGTCTTAAGCACAACTTATTAAGTATTAGTCAGTTAAGTGATAATAATTATGATATTATATTCAATCAAAAAACATGCAAGGCAATTAGTCAAAAGGATGGATCTGTAATCTTTACAGGTCATAGGCAAAACAACATTTATAAGATAAATCTTTTTAGTCTAAAGAAACAAAACGTTAAGTGTCTTATGTCACTAAATGAAGAGAAACTAATTTGGCACAAAAGATTAGGTCATGCAAACCATAGATTAGTTTCAAAACCGAATAAACTTCAACTGGTGAAAGGTCCACCTAAGCTTAGTTACAAAACTGAAATTATGTGTGAAGCTTGTCAAAAGGGAAAACAAACAAAAAACTCTTTTAAACCTAAAAACTTAGTCTCTACCTCAAAGCCCCTTGAGCTCTTACATAAAGATCTATTTGGGCCAATGAAAGCAGCATCTCTAATTGGAAAGAAATATGGCTTTGTTATAGTAGATGATTGAAGGTGCAAACACGAGAAGGGGGGATTGAATTGTGTTTGACTAACTTGAATACTTTTCCTGCTTTTACACTTTTAAAACAAAACATGATGTATGAATAAAAACAGAGTTAGCAGTGGATATAATGTAAAAATAAAACACATAATTTTTATACTCGTTCACCGTTAACGAGGCTACGTCCAGTCCCCTCACCTTGAAGGATTTCACTAATTCAAACCTTGAATTACAACCGTTCTACTGACCCTCCAAGTCAGTCTTCTCAAACAGTCTAACAATCCTAGACTCTTGAGGAATATAGCACCTGTCTTCAGCCAATCTGACAACCCCAAATTGTAGAAGAAATTTCAACACTATGAATCTAATTGCCAAGTAACCTGCTACCCCTTCTAACTCCCTCAGATTGTAGATTCTACTTCAACAACTTAGATTTGACGCAATGGAAGGAAAATAACACGAGTACTTGCTTCTTGAAAGCTAGAACTCACAATTGACCTGTCTGAAAATTTGAGTGTTTGCATTGGAAGTGTGTGACTCTTTAGTGATTTTGGAAACTAAGTATTCTGCCTTAAGCCTCCTTTTATAGATGCAGATTTGGGCCTCTTCCAAACATAATTTTGAGCTGAATCTTGCTAGATTCTCTTGCAAAAATAACTTGACCAATTGGGCTTTATTTAAATAAAAAACATATCTTTTATTAAGCTTCAGATTTTCTTTCAAATAACTGGCCAATCAAGTCTTTAGTTCCTTCTCGCCAACAGCTCCTGAGTTCCACAATACTTTAATTTCTTTTTGTAACAAATCTTTTTAATACTTTGATCAAAATAAATTAAAATCTCCACCGTTAATCCTCATGATTAAATCTGGACCATTTGATCTTCCTGCGCTAGTCCACATCTGGACCATACTAATTTATATGTTGTGATCCTCTGATTTCGGCTATCCCTGGACCATACTTCCTAACCTTATGATCTTCTGATCTCGGCCATCCTGGTCCAGCAACCTGATTTGTGTGATCCACTGATCTCAGCCACTGTTGGTCCACTCATTCTGACCTTCTTATTTCGGCCAACATTGGGCCATGGTCTGATCTTCTGATCTCGGCCAATACTGGGCCAAATAATTAAATCTGAACCATTGATCTGAAAATCTTCCCTCTGATCTGGACCAATTCTGGACTTGGTCTGGATTAAACTGAAATTAAATCTGGACAAATAATATTTCAGTCTCGACATTTTACCTTTGATTTTGGATTAGGTCAGGATCAATTCTGGAAATAATTTCTTCTGGTCTGGACTTAGTTTCATACCCTGAACCATGCTATCTTCTGATCTGGGTCAAATCTGGATTGATTCTCTTTTTCTGGACGCATTAACTTGTCTTCTAGTTGAGTTTGGAATAAGTCTGGGCTGTTTTAATTTTCTCACTGCCAGGCCATCTTCTGGTCAGAATAACTTCTGGAATAAATCTGATATTTGATTCCTCTTGGTCTTGACAAACTCTCCCTCTGGCAAGCTTTCCTCTAGTATGGCCCAGGTCTTCTTCTGACATTGCTTCCTTCTGATTTGGGCAAGCAAAGACATCTTCTGGTGTTCCTGAAGTATCTTCTGGTAATTCCACGATGCATTCTGGATGCATCTTCTGCCTCTGCAAACTTCATTTTCTGGTTGTATTGAATGTAATAATTCAAGGTACAAAATAAGATTACATTGAGTCCTTTTGTAAACATCAAAATCCTAAGACTTAGAACCAACATGGTTCCAACAATCTCCCCCTTTTTGAGGATGACAAAACCTTAACTTATTTTTCTAGCTGGTAACTCGAAGACTTGAATTACTCCCCCTCAGACCAATCTCTCCCCCTAAGTCTGATACTCTCCTTTTCAACTCCTTCTCTTTTCACTCTTTCTTTTCTTCTCTTCTCCTCTCCTTTTCAACTCCTTCTTTATTCTCTCTTTCTTTTTCTCTCTTCACGCTTCCTCTCCTTTTCAACTC
Source organism: Cicer cuneatum (assembly GCA_037974295.1). Lineage (NCBI taxonomy): Eukaryota > Viridiplantae > Streptophyta > Magnoliopsida > Fabales > Fabaceae > Cicer > Cicer cuneatum. Next base: position 31,137,017 of record JBBPBO010001984.1, on the reverse strand, counting down.
CTTCTCTTTTCACTATTTATTTTTCTCTCTTTCTTTTTCTTTCTCCCTGTTTCTTCTCCTTTTCAACTCCTTCTCTTTTTCACTCTTTCTTTTTCTCTCTCCCTGATTCCTCTCCTTTTCTACTTATTTCTCCTTTTTCTCTCTCTCTCCCCCTTTTTGTCATCAGCTAAAAAAGAGGTCCTACTATTTTTGTATTTTTTGTTTTTTCTCGTTACAAATTACAGAAAGTAAAACAGAAACTAAAAGACAGAAAAAATACAAGAAATTTAAAAACTCCTCAGATGACTACTTGAGTTAGTCAGATATGGAGGTAATGCTGTGATGCTTCTTGATGAACTCGAGCCAATCTTCTGGTAATGCTTTGGTGAAGATGTCAGCCCATTGATGATCAGTGTCCACAAACTGGATGCTTAAAGTTCCTTTTTGAACATGGTCCCTAATGAAATGGTGTTTTATTTCAATATGTTTGGCTCTAGAGTGTAAGATAGGGTTCTTGGTTAGGTTTATGGCTGAAGTGTTATCACAGAACAAATGGATATTGGTTTCAAAGATGTTGTAATCTTCAAGTTGATGTTTCATCTAGAGTAACTGTGAACTGCATCCTGCTGCTGATATATACTTAACTTCAGCTGTTGACATGGCAATGGTGCTTTGTCTTTTGCTTGACCAAGAGATCAAATTATCACCTAAGAAAGTGCAGTTGCCACTTGTACTTTTCCTTTCCAGCTTGTCTCCAGCATAGTCGGAATCACATAACCCTCTGAGTTTGTAGGTGGGGGTTTTCTTGTATAACAAGGTAAGGTTGGTGGTTCCTTTAAGGTATCTTAGAATTCGTTTGACAGAAGTTAAATGGGATTCCCTAGGGTCAGCTTGAAAATAGGCACAGACACAAACACTAAACAAAATGTCAGGTCTAGAAGCAGTTAAATAAAGAAGGGATCCAATCATACCTCTGTATGTTTTCTGGTCTACCTTTTGGCTGGTTTCATCTTTCTCAAGTGAGCAGGTTGGGTGCATGGGGGTGGCCATAGGCTTACATTCACTCATTTTGAACTTTTTAAGAAGTTCTTTAGTGTATTTAGATTGGTGAATGAGTATACCTGATTTACCTTGATGAATCTGAATTCCCAAGAAGAACTTAAGTTCTCCCATCATGCTCATTTGGAACTCTTTCTGCATTAGGTCAGAAAACTCTTTGCACAAAGTGCCATTAGTCAATCCAAAGATGATATCGTCAACATAAACTTGATTAATTAAAATATAATTTTTAATGGATTTCCTAAATAGAGTATTATCAATCTGGCCTCTATCAAATTCATTCTTAAGCAGAAAGTTACTAAGTCTTTCATACCATGCCCTTGGTGCTTGTTTTAAACCATATAAACATTTTTTGAGTTTAAAAACATGGTCTGGAAAATCAGAATTTTCAAATCCAGGGGGCTGTTTGACATAGACTTCCTCACTTATATAGCCATTTAAGAATGCACTTTTAACATCCATTTGATACAGCATTATATCATGATTAGCAGCAAGTGATAAAAGAATTCTAATTGCTTCTAACCTAGCCACTGGAGCAAAAGTCTCAGTGTAATCAATACCTTTCTGTTGACTGTATCCTTGAGCTACAATTCTGGCTTTGTTTCTTACCACTTCACCTTTTTCATTTAGTTTATTTCTGAACACCCACTTGGTTCCAATAATGTTTTTGTTTGGTCTAGATACCAGATCCCAAACATCATTCCTTTGGAATTCATTCAGCTCTTCTTGCATTGCAAGTATCCAACCTTCCTCTGCCAAAGCTTCATCAGCATCAGCTTCTGGTTCTGGAAGATCTGTAACAGCTTCTGATTCTGATAGATCAGCTTCTCGTTCTGGTGAATCTGTAACAGCTTCATATTATGGTAAATATCCAGATTTCTCTTCTGGCTTATCTTGTTTGTTTCTGTCTTGATCAGATTTATCTATTGAAGATTTGTCATGTGTTGCTGACTTTCTTGTATTCTCTACCTTGCCAGGTACTTCTATTTCTTCTGCTTCTGCTCCCTTTGGTTCTAGTGAACCTGCACTATTTTTATCTTGCTTTGATTTGTCAAGATCAAGCAGTTTGTCATATTACATAATGTAAATCAATTAATTTAATAATGAACTCAATACAGCCAAACCATTAATTCTGCTTCTGGTGGTTTCTACTTGTTTTTGAAACCACTGGAATGCTGTTTCTGCTGAGGTGTTCAATTCGTGTGAATCACCTGGTTCCTCTGACAGTTTGAAAACCTGCAAAATACTTATCTAGCTTTTATTTGTTAAGATCAAGCTTCTTGTTATCACAGTAAACATAAATATCAAATAATAATAGTATTTACAACAAGATGTAACCTCTATGTCAACAGTTTCAGTTTTACTCTGAAAATCCTCTTGCTTCTGATTTTCAGATTCCTAATTTGTATGTTCTGTGATTACATGGTTTGGATGAGGGGATTTGAATTCCCTTCCAGGTTTGTAGTCTTGATGAATCTCACTGGAGTGTTTGAAGAACTCTCCTGATTCTAATTCTTCTCTTTCTACTTTGGCTGATACACCATGTTCCTCTGGTGATTCTGGAATTTATGGTGATTCTCGTAATTATACTGATTCTGATAATTAGAGTAATTCTGATGATCATACCTGATCCTTTGATATTGATACCTGTTCAGGTTCTGGTTCTAGTACTGATTATGATTCTGGTTCCAGTGTCGATTCTGGTTCCAGTTCTTGTGCCTCTGAAACTGGTCCCAGTTCTTGTACCTCTGATACTGGTTCCAGTTCTGGTTCTGGTTCCAGTTCCTTTTCTGATTCATGTGATATCTTTGATATTTCCTGTTCCTCCTATGATTCTGGTTCTGGTTCTAATAGGTATTGTGTTGACCAGTTCTTCTTCTACCAGAGTCTCTTGGCTTCTGTTAGGTAGATGTTGGAACATAAACCTTTTTCTGCTTGTGCATTGCCAACATCCATTGTCCAGGCACCATTGTTGGTGTCTTCTTCTGGTTGCTTAGAATATCTGCAACATAGACAATTTGATCTTTTGGTACCTAGAACTGATTGGGTTCAGAGTGACCTTTCCTAGCATAAACAATACATAAAATATCAGAATGAATAGCTTTACTTTCAGTAATCGTTTTTGTAAAACCAAGACCTCTCTTTCCAGAGTTACTGTTTCCATAAATCATAGATGCATATTTACTTCTTTCCATTCCATTAGAACTAAAGTTTTGAAAAAATTTCTCATGCATATCAGATTCACAAACAGTTTCAGAAGTGGAACAAATATTACTTTTGAGAGTTTGGTTTTCAGACTTGAGTCTGGAAACTTCAGTTTTAAAATCTTTGTTTTTAGTTGCATACTCAGAATTTCGATTCTTTAAAACTTGGACTTCTTTGGTTAGATTTTTCTTATCTTCCCTAAGAGTTTTCAGTTTTAAAGACATCTTGTTGTTTGCATTTAACAAGTCTTTTAAAGTCTCAATTAATTCAGATTTAGAGAGATCAGAGAATACCTCATCGTCTTCATCTTCTGATTCTGTTCCAGAGCCTGAGCTGTATCCAGAACTTGAGTTGGTATGAGCCATCAGAGACAGAATTGCTTCCTCTGATGTGCTTCCAGACATGCTTGAATGATTGCTTCGTTCATTCTTCCTTCTACCTGCTTTCCTTCCAGAAATCATGCCTTTATGAGGACCAGAAGCAGACCTGATGTGTGCCATCTTTGTTGTTTCTGCCTCTTTTTCATCAGACGATTCTTCTTCTGATTCTGATACATCCCAGGCAGCCATCAGACCCTTCTTTCTATATCTAGAACTCTTCTTGTGCTGTTTGCCTTTTTCCAGATTTGGACATTCTGACTTGATATGTCCAGGTTCATTGCATCCATAACAGATGATATTCTTCTTGTTAGATTCTTCCTTATCTTTGTTGTTATGTTTCTTCTTGAAGCTTATTCTCTTCCTGTTTTCCCAGATCTTAACCATCTTTTTGGTTAAGTAAGCCATATCATCACTGTTACTATCCTCTGATTCTGATGCTGCCCTTGCAGCTGTCTTCTGTTTCGACTTCAGATCCAGATTCTTCTTCTTCTTTGGTTCATCTTCTTCCAGTTCTATTTCATGAGACCTGAGTGAGCTAATCAGGTCTCCAAGTCTTAAGTTATTCAGATATTTGGTTTGCTGAACTACAGTAACCATTGGTCTCCACTATTTTGGTAAACTTCTTAGAATCTTCTTGACATGATCTACTGTTGTGTAGCTTTTCTTCAAGACCTTCAGTCCAGATATCAGAGTCTGGAATCTGCAGAACATTCCATCAATGTTTTCATCATCTTTCATCTTGAACATCTGATACTATTTGACCAGTATGTTAGCCCTTGCTTCTTGAACCTGCTGGGTTCCTTCATAGGTCAGAACCAGACTGTCGAATATGCTCTTTGTTGTTTCTTTATCTGTGCATCTGTCAAATTCCTTGAATGTGATGGCACTGATCATGATGTTTCTGGACTTGTGATGAAGTCTGTGTAATCTGCTCTGATCTGGTTTCATATCATCCATGTCTAGGTTTTTTGTTGGATCTCCTGCATCAGTAGGTGCAGTGTATCCTTTGACTATCATCTTCCATAGTTCAGGATCTTGAGATATGACGAAACATCTCATTCTGTCCTTCCAATACTCATACCATTCTCCATCAAACAGTGGTGGTCTGTTGATGTTGCCTCCCCATTCTTCTCTGGATTCTGCCATGTTGAACCCCTTGGACCTTTCCTCAAACATTGTTAAGTGCTCAACCTTGAGACTGAGCTCTGATGCCAATTGAAGGTGCAAACACGAGAAGGGGGGGTTGAATTGTGTTTGACTAACTTGAATACCTTTCCTGTTTTTACACTTTTAAAACAAAACTTGATGTATGAATAAAAACAGAGTTAGCAGCGGATATAAAGTAAAAATAAAACACAGAATTTTTATACTGGTTCACCGTTAACGAGGCTACATCCAGTCCCTTCACCTTGAAGGATTTCACTAATTCAAACCTTGAATTACAACCGTTCTATTGACCCTCCAAGTCAGTCTTCTCAAACAGTCTAACAATCCTAGACTCTTGAGGAATATAGCACCTGTCTTCAGCCAATCTGACAACCCCAGATTGTAGAAGAAACTTCAACACTATGAATCTAATTGCCAAGCTACCCCTTCTGACTCCCTCAGATTGTAGACTCTACATCAATAACTTAGATTTGACACAATGGAAGGAAAATAACACGAGTACTTGCTTCTTGAAAGCTAGAACACACAATTGACCTCTCTGAAAATTTGAGTGTTTGCTTTGGAAGTGTATGACTCTTTTGTGATTTTCGTTACTAAGTATTCTGCCTTGAGCCTCCTTTTATAGATGCATATTTGGGCCTCTTCCAAGCTTAATTTCGAGCTGAATCTTGCAGGATTCTCTTGCAAAAATAACTTGACCAATTGGGCTTTATTTAAATAAAAAACATATCTTTTATTAAGCTTCAAATTTTCTTTCAAAATAACTGGCCAATCAAGTCTTGAGTTCCTTCCCGCCAACAGCTCCTGAGTTCCACAATACTTTCATTTATTTTTGTAACAAATCTTTTTAATACTTTGATCAAAATAAATTAAAATCTCCACCGTTAATCCTCATGATGAAATCTGGACCATTTGATCTTCTTGCGCTAGTCCACATCTGGCCATACTAATTTATATGTTGTGATCCTCTGTTTTCGGCCATCCCTTGACCATACTTCCTAAACTTCTGATCTTCTGATCTTGGCCATCCCAATTCTGGACTTGGTCTGGATTAAATTGAAATTAAATCTGGACAAATAATATTTCAGTTCGGACATTTTACCTTTGATTTTGGATCAGGTCTGGATCAATTCTGGAAATCATTTCTTCTGGTCTGGACTTAGTTCCATACCCTGAACCATGCTATCTTCTAATCTGGGTCAAATCTGGATTGATTCTCTTGTTCTGGACGCATTAACTTATCTTCTAGTTGAGTCTGGAACAAGTCTGGGCTGTTTTTATTTTCTCACTGCCAGGCCATCTTCTGGTCAGAATAACTTCTGGAATAAATCTGATATTTGATTCCCCTTGGTCTGGACAAACTCTCCCTCTAGCAGGCTTTCATGAATGAAAAGGGACTTAAGATTATAACAATTAGAAGTGATCATGGAGGAGAATTTGAGAACAAGTTCTTTGAAATTTTTGTGATGAGAACGTAATCTCTCACAACTTTTCTTCTCCTAGAACACCCCAACAAAATAGAGTTGTAGAGAGAAAGAATAGATCACTCCAAGAAATGGCCAGAACCATCTTAAATGATATGAATGTTGCAAAACACCTTTTGGCTGAAGCAATTAATACTGCATGTTACATTAAAAATAGAGTCTATATCAGATCCATATTGAATAAAACACCATATGAATTGCGGAAAGGTAGAAAGCCTAACATCTCCTATTTTAAACAATTTGGTTGTACTTGTTATATGTTGAACACCAAAGATAACCTTGGAAAATTTGATTCTCGATCTCAAAAGTGTACCTTCATTGGTTACTCTGAAAGATCCAAGGCTTATAGAGTGTTTAATGGGGAAACTAATATTGTGGAAAAATCCATACACGTTAAATTTGATGTCAAACAGCTTGACCTTGAAAAGTCAAAGCAAGATGATGAGAGTGTAGGTTTACCAGAACCAAAGGAAGCTGATGCAAACAAACTAGAAGAACTTGAAAAAGTAGAGAATACAAGCAAATCAAAAGAATATGACAAATTTTCAAAGGATGAATTTGAAGATAAGTCAGAAGAAAGATGTGGATGGAAGTACAAGTCATCTCATCCTAAAACTCTAATCATTGGAAGTGCAAATGATCCATTAAGGACCAGATCATCACTTAAAGACACCAGTTTGTTTGGCTTACTCTCATTAATTGAGCCTACCTCTATTGATGAAGCATTGGCAAATAATGGATAGATTCAGGCAATGCAAGAAGAGTTAAATGAATTTGAGAGGAATGATGTTTGGGATCTAGTACTAAGACCAGAAAAGAACATTATTGGAACCAAGTGGTTTTTCAGAAACAAGCTAAATGAAAAAGGTGAAGTGGTCATAAACAAGGCAAGACTTTTTGCTCAAGGCTACAGTCAGCAAGAAGGCATTGATTACACTGAGACATTTGCTCTAATGGCCAGGTTAGAAGCTATTCGTATCCTACTCTCTTTTGCTGCAAGTAATAACATTACATTATTTCAAATGGATGTTAAAAGTGCTTTTCTAAATGGTTATATAAGTGAAGAAGTCTATGTTAAACAACCCCCAGGTTTTGAACGTTCCGAATTTCCAAATCATATTTTTAAACTAAGAAAATCTCTGTATGGTCTAAAACAAGAACCAAGGGCATGGTATGATAGACTTAGTAACTTCTTGCTGAAAATTAACTTTGAAAGAGGACAAGTAGACAATACACTTTTTAGAAAATCAATAGAAGATGACATTCTTACTATTTAAGTTTATGCTGATGACATTATTTTTGGATTTACTAATGGCACTATTTGTAGCATCAATTTCAAATGAGTATGAAGGGAGACCTTAAGTTCTTCTTAGGGATACAAATTCAGCAAAGTCAAAAAGGTATATACATTCATCAAACGAAATATACAAAAGAGTTAATCAAAAAGTTTAAGATGAGTGATTGCAAACTTATGGCTACACCAATGCACCCTACTTGTGAAGGTGCAAACACGAGAAGGGGGGGGGTTGAATTGTGTTTGCCAAACTTTGAATCTTTTTGTTTTTTTGTTAAATATTGATGTGATTTACTTGATGAATAAATAATTAGACTTAGTAGCGGAAAATAATAGCATAAGAACACAACAATTTATCCTGGTTCACCATTAACTTGGCTACATCCAGTCCGTTCATCTTGAAGGCTTTAATCCACTTATTCAAATCTTTGAATTACAACACCTGACCCTGCAAACCAGTTTTCTCAAATAGCCTAACAACCCTAGACTTTTAAGGAACAAAAACAACACCTTGACTCTATAAGTCAAGTCTTCTCCTACCAATTTGACAACACCAGATTGAAGAAGGAATCTACACCACTATCGGGTTTGATTACAAGGGTTTTGAACTCTGCAAAGTTGCTTCTGGAAAGCTGATTGCTGCACTGAATTTCTATCTCGAAAACACTTAGAAAATTTTGCGTTTGCACTCAAGTGATTCTCCCTTTTGAACTCTCGGATTGTGTTGAATATGAAGCTTGAGTTCTTGTATTTTCGATGCTTGATGTTGTTGCCTGAAGCCTCCTTTTAGAGCTGCAGATAGGGCTTTGTCCAAGCTTAAATTCGAAATAGATCTTGCTCAGATTTCCTTTGAAAATACTGTTGGCCAATCCTGTTTCACTTAAATAAAAATCGTATATTTTTAGCTTCAGATTGCATTTGAAAATTCTGTTGACCAATCTTGTTTCTTTTAATTTCAAACCATATCTTTTTAAGCTTCAGATTGCATTCGAATTAGTTCAAGTCTTCAGTGAATTTTTTGAATCAAATCCCGTTAATACTTTGATCAAATTTCTATAAAAATTTAATCAAGTCTTCTTCGAATTTTAATCAAGTCTTCACTGATTTGCATCATGATTAAAAACTGGAACGTATGATCCTCTGATCTCGGCCAACTCTAGACCATGTAATCTGATCTGTGCCAATTCAGTGATCCTCTGATCTCAACAATTTTGGACCATGTGATATGATCTGTACCATTCTTTGATTCTCTAATCTCGGCCAATTCTGGACCATTTGATCTGATCTGTACCATTCTGTGATCTGGACCATTGATCTTCTAATCTAGACCATAGATATTTTAATCTGAACCATTGATCTTTTCAATTAGACCATTTATCTTCTTGTCTGGACCCTTGATCTTTTAATCAGCACATTTATCCTCTGATGTGGACCAAGTCTAGACTAAGTCTGGATTGAGTCTGAATTAAATCTAGACTAAGTCTTATGTTCTAGAAAATTATATCTTCTGATCTGGACTAAGTTTTATGTTCTGGACCATGCTATCTTCTGCTCTGGACCAAGTCTGGATTAAGTATGGACTAAGTCTTATATTCACGACCATGCTATCTTCTGGTCAGGATTAAGTTTGGACCAAGTATGACTTATGTTTCCTTCTGGTCTAGACCAAGTCTTCCTCTCACAAGCTTCTTTCTGGTCTGGAGCAGGTCTCCTTCTGGACTCTGCTTTCTTCTGATCTAGGCCAAGAAAGATATCCTCTAATGATGTTATTTTTTCTTCCCTTTGATGATATCCTCTGATTGATGCTATCCCCTGATGTTTGCCTTTGGCCGAAACTTATGGTGACATTTGTATCCTCTTGTTGCTTCCTATGGACGTATCCTCTGGTGGTGTCATCCTCTGATTTCTAAGTCAAAATACAATTTACATAAAATAATTTTATTAACATCAAAACTTTGATTGAAAGAACCAACTTGGTTGCAACAACTTGCTGAGTTGAAAAAGATGATTCGGGCCAAAAAGTTGATAAAAAAACCTATAGAGGAATGATAATCTCTACTTTACCTTACTGCTTCTAGACCTGACATCATGTTTAGTATGTGTATGTGCAAGATTTCAATCTAACCCTAGGGAATCACATTGAACTGTTGTTAACAGAATCCTTAGATACCTAAAAGGCACTACCAACCTTATCTTGTTCTACAAAAAATATCCTAAGTACAAACTAAGTGGATAATGTGACTTTAACTATGCTAAAGATAAACTTGAGAGAAAGAGCACAAGTGGAAACTGAAGGTGCAAACACGAGAACGGGGTTTGAATTGTGTTTGCCAAAGTTGAAAACTTTTTGCTGAGTTTGCTGAACGTTGATATAAATTACTTGGAGACAATGCAACCAAATTCGGCAGCAGCAGATAATAAGAGCATAAGTATTTGGACACATAGATTTATCCTGGTTCACCATTAACTTGGCTACATCCAGTCCCTTCATTCATAAGGCTTTAATCCACTAATTCAAACAATTTGAATTACACAACACCTGACCCTCCAAGCCAGTCTTCTCAAACAGCCTGATAGCCCCAGACTTTTGAGGAACACAACACCTTGATCCTACAAGCCAAGTCTTCTCCTACCAATCTCACAACCCCGGATTGAAGAAGGTGAAGGTGCAAACACGAGAAGGCGGGGTTGAATTGTGTTTGACTAACTTGAATACTTTTCTTGTTTTTACACTTTTAAAACAAACCTTGATGTATGAAAAACAGAGTTAGCAGCGGATATAAAGTAAAAAATAAAACACAGAATTTTTATACTGGTTCACCGTTAACGAGGCTACGTCCAGTCCCTTCACCTTGAAGGATTTCACTAATTACAACAGTTCCACTGACCCTCCAAGTCAGTTTTCTCAAACAGTCTAACAATCTTAGACTCTTGAGGAATACAGCACCTTGACTTCTTAAGTCAAGTCTTCTCCTGCCAATCTGACAACCCCAGATTTTAGAAGGAATTACAACACCTTGAATCAAATTGCCAAGTAATCTGCTACCCCTTCTGACTCCCTCAGACTCTAGACTCTACTTCAACAACTTAGATCTAACACAAGGGAAAGAAAATAACACGAGTGCTTTCTTCTTGAAAGCTGGAACTCAGAATTAACCTCACTGAAAACTTTAGTGTTTGCTTTGGAAGTGTATGACTCTTTTGTGATTTTCGATGCTAAGTATTTTGCCTTGAGCCTCCTTTTATAGATGTAGATTTGGGCCTCTTCTAAGCTTAATTTCGAGCTGAATCTTGCTGGATTCTCTTGCAAAAATAACTTGACCAATTGGGCTTTATTAAAAAACATATCTTTTATTAAGCGTCATATTTTCTTTCAAAATAACTGGCCAATCAAGTCTTTACTTCATTCCCGCCAACAGCTCTTGAGTTCCACAATACTTCAATTTACTTTTGTAACAAATCTTTTTAATACTTTGATCAAAATAAATTAAAATCTCCACCGTTAATCCTCATGATTAAATCTGGACCATTTGATCTTCCTGCGCTAGTCCACATATGGACCTTACTAATTGATATGCTGTGATCCTCTGATTTCGGCCAGCCCTGAACCACACTTCCTAACCTTCTGATCTTCTGACCCTGGCCATCCTGGTCCAACAAACTGATCTGCTGTGATCCTCTGATCTCGGCCACTGCTAGTCCACTCATTTTCACCTTCTGATTTCGGCAACACTAGGCCATGGTCTGATCTTCTGATCTCGGCCAACACTGGGACAAATAATTAAATCTGAACCATTGATCTAAAAATCTTCCCTTTGATCAGGACCAATTCTGGACTTGGTCTGGATTAAACTAAAATTAAATCTCGACAAGTAATATTTTAGTTTGGACATTTTACCTTTGATTTTGGATCAAGTCTGGATCAATTCTGGAAATCATTTCTTCTGGTCTGGACTTAGTTTCATACCCTGAACCATGCTATCTTCTGGTCTGGGTCAAATATGGATTAATTCCTTTGTTCTGGACCCATTAATTCATCCTCTGATTAAGTTTGGAACAAGTCTGGACTGTTTATCATTTCACTGCCAGGCCATCTTCTAGTCAGAATAACTTCTGGAATAAATCTGACATTTGATTTCTTCTGGTCTGGAACAACTCTCCCTATGGCAGGCTTCCTTCTGGTCTGGTCCAGGTCTCCTTCTGACTTTGTTTCCTTCTGATCTGGGCTAGCAAAGATATCCTCTGGTAGTGTTTTCACATCCTGGTGTATCCTCTGGTAATTCCAGAATGCATTTTCTGCTTCTGCAATCTTCAACTTTTGGTGACATTTGATTTAATAATTCAAAGTTCAAAATAAGATTACATGGAGTGCTTTTGTAAACATCAAAATCCTAAGTACTTAGAACCAACTTGGTTCCAACAGAAGGAACTTACACCACCTTGACCCTACAAGCCAAGTATTCTCCTACGAATATGACAACCCCAGATTGAAGAAGGAACTTACACCACCTTGACCCTACAAGCCAAGTCTTCTCCTAACAATCTGACAACTCCAGATTGAAGAAGGAACTTACACCACTATCGGGTTTAATACAAGGGTTTGGAGCTTTGAGTAGTTGCTTATGGAAAGCTGATTAATACAGGCTTCAGGCCGTAGAAGAAATCAAGCTTAAAGTTCAAAGTCATCCGAGAGTTCAAAAGAAAGAAACACTTGTGTGAAAGAGAGTCATTGTAATAATCAGCTTTCCATAAGCAACTACTCAAAGCTCCAAACCCTTGTATTAAACCCGATAGTGGTGTAAGTTTCTTATTCAATCATGGGTTGTCAGATTGTAAGGAGAAGACTTGGATTGTAGGGTCAAGGTGGTGTAAGTTCCTTCTTCAATCTGGGGTTGTCATATTCGTAGGAGAATACTTGGCTTGTAGGGTCAAGGTGGTGTAAGTTCCTTCTTCAATCTGGGGTTGTCAGATTGGTAGGAGAAGACTTGGCTTGTAGGGTCAAGGTGTTGTTGTTCCTCAAAAGTCTAGGGCTGTCAGGCTGTTTGAGAAGACCAGCTTGGAGGGTCAGGTGCTGCGTAATTCAAAGTGTTTGAACTAGTGGATTAAAGCCTTCTAAATAAGGGGACTGGATGTAGCCGAGTGAATGGTGAACCATGATAAATCTATGTGTCCAAATACTTATGCTTTTATTATCCGCTACCGCTAAATCTGATTGCTTCTTCTCCAAGTAATTTAGATCAACTTTCATCAAATCAGCAAAAAGTATTCAACTTTGACAAACACAATTCAACCCCCTTTCTCGTGTTTTCACCTTCATACACCTGAGAGAGATAACATCTTAGTTGATGGTGATCCCGTTCGATCACCTGTTTCTGATTTGGATACTACTTATGGTGATGTTCAAAATGATGAGACACATGATTGTGTTGATGATCATTGGCTTAGAGATAAGGTAAATATTCCAACAAGTGAAGATCATCAGTTGTCACACGATGAGAATCTTAGTGATGCTTTTAAATCATCTCAAACCCAACTCAGGTGGTCTAAGAGGCAGATACAACCATCTATAAGATATGTTTCTAATGAGTATATGAATTTGATTAATGAAGGGGAACCTAGGTGTTTTTGAGAGGCCATGGAGAATGAATAAAGTCAAAAGTGGTTGGATGCAATGCATGATGAAATGAAATCCTTGCATGATAATCAAACTTATGATTTGGTAAAGTTTCTAAAAGGGAAAGGGCTTTGGAAAATAGGTGGATCTATAGAGTAAAGCTTGAAAGTAACTCAGTTTCTGATATATAAATCAAGATTAGTGGTGAAAGGTTTCTGTCAAAGAAAGGGTGTTGATTTTAATGAAATTTTCTCACCTGTGGTAAAAATGTCATTGATTAGAACCATGTTGAGTTTGGCAGCTACTCTTGACTTAGAGGTAGAGCAAATGGATGTAAAAACGGCTTCCCTTCATGGTGATTTGGAGGAAGAGATTTACATAAAGCAACCTGATGGTTTTCTTGTTGAAGGCAAGGAAGACTATGTGTGTAGACTGAGAAAGAATTTATACAGTTTGAAGCAAGCTCTAAGGCTGTGGTACAAAAAGTTTAAGTCTGTTATGTGTGACCAAGGATACATGAAGTCTAGGCAATGCTATTTTCATTGTTGCTAACTTCTCTAAACATATGCTAGGTAATGCTATTTTGATCTTTAATAATTTTTAGTTGCTTCTATATTCCCGAGTAAGAGTTGATGAATTTATTGTAAAGTTTTCGGTAATACTTTTTTAAATTTATGTTGGGATTATAAGATTATTTGATTTGATTTTTATATCTTTAGATAAAATTGACAATATATGTAGTTGGAATTTAAGTTCGAAAATTTATTTTATTTTATAATTATAGTAGAGTTATTTTTGTAATGCTTCTTATTCTTTTTGTAAGAGATATTTGAATTATAATTTGGTCAACAAACATAGATGTATTTAGTTTATAATGTGGTTCAAATAGATCAATTGTATTGACCAAATTATAATTTAAATGTCTCTTATAAAAGATATTGAAAATAATGGTATTTTTTAAAAAAAAAAATTGGAGACTTTAGGGTGGCCATAGTCACCCTATGAACCCAAGAAATTCCACCATTAAATTGAGATGCATGACTGGTAATGGAACACATTTATATGTTTGTCTTCTTCTATTCATTTTATACTTCTTTCCTTTAAATAAGACTCATTGAAAATGATTTACAATAGTTAATAAAGTTAATGAATATAATTAACAGTACAACTTAGCTCAACTGACAGATATTGATGTTATTATGTTGAACATCATGTCCTATGTTCGAACTCAAAATCTTACAATTGTTTGTTTGAATTTTAAATAATATTTACTACATTGTCTGAAAAATAATTTTAACTAATAACTTTTGCTTGATTTGTTTTTTTACGCTAATAATCTTTGTTTGATAGAATTTATTTAATAACATCAAATTTGTTCTTTTGTGAAAAAAAAAATTGGATTTGTTTTAAATGTTTGTTTTCTTATTTGAATTTATTATGCTTAAAAACCTAAAATTATGGAGACTTCTCATCTTACACTTTCAACCTAATTACATTTGTAACTAATAAAATAGTATTGGGACTCATTTGTCCAATTATCAAAAGAGAGAATGATGTACTAATTAATGATATTGCAGTAAAAATTTATACAAAATTCAGAATGGCGCAATAAATGTTTAAAAGAGGAACAAATTAGAAAGAAAAAAAAGAAGAACAATTTATACATATATGGGTTATGGTATAAAGTACATGAGTGTTTATGTTATATTTTTTTTGAAAAAAGTGTTTATGTTTAAAATAATATTAAGATGCTATATTTTGATTTATATTTAGAGGATTATTCGTTTAGTATTTCCGTTGCAAAATAGTAATTTTGCTTTTTTAAAGTAATAATATGTTTAATGTAAAATTCTTTTAAGTAATTCTAAATAAACTTAAGAATGCATATCAAAATTTATGTAAAAAATTATTACTTGATGAATTTTTTACATAAAAGTATTAAAAGATAATTCTTATAAACTTAAACAATGTAACTATATATTTGCAATTTGCAATCTAAACATAAATATCATGTGAGACACATGGATTAACAAAATATTTAAAACAATTACCAACCCAAATAAGTTCTAAATACAGTAACAAGAACAAAAACTCAAATAAGGGTGAGATAATTCCAAACTATTGGTGAATATATGTATGTACAATTGGTTCTAATTGACATGATATAATTATTGGTTTTGTGGTTGTGTTCTTTGTGTTTAACATTAAGGTCCCAAGTTTGATCTATGTTGGTGCTTTGTTTTTGTATAAATTATTTTTGAAAAGGCTATTCAATTATTATTTGAACGTTATATGTATATACACTTTCACAATCTGAATGGCAGAACTAAGAATGGTACCTCTTTCTCAAGTGACATTATTTTTCTATAAATAGTGCCACTTTGGAAAGAATGAAAAATAATAACAACAAAAATATGGAGATTGCCATCCACTTTTCTCACTCATTCTTATATTCTATGTCGTCTTATTCTTCTCTAATGCATGAGTGAATAATAGAAAACATTCTTTTGAAACATACTATTGAAAGATACTCTTGGTGTGATAGTGCAAATCACATCAAGGTTTTCCAAAGTACCCTAAAGGGGATTCGCTGGTTATCTCATTTGCATCCGATTGGTGGGGGCAAATCGAACCTGAAGGCTAGTGTAACAACAGGCTTTGGAATTTGCTACATATAATCTTCATCAACAATTTCACTATTAAAGTCTTGCAACAATTGTCACCAACACAGATCCAACAATCTTTAGGTTCGATTTTATATTCAATCAATGGTTGTATCGCTCAAAGAAATTACTTTTAATTTTGTGAAGTTGGAGAAATTCGATGGAGGAATCTTTATTCGTGGGCAGAAAAAGATGAAATTTCTTCTTACAACTGTGAAGGTGGTATATGTTCTGAACACCATGAGACCGCTAGAGAAGGAAGTGGAAACATTAGCAGAAACAAGAGAAAGACAGAAGTGGGACAATGATGACTATATATGCATGAACAATATTCTCAACGGTATGTCTGATTCTTTATTCGATATATATCAAAGTAGTATTTCTGCATAGAAACTATGGGATAAATTAGAGTCAAGATACATGCAAGAAGACGCTACAAGTAAGAAGTTTCTTGTTTCTCAATTTAATAATTATAAAATGATTGATAATAAATCAGTAAAGGAACAAATGCATGAGATTGAACATATTCTTAATAACTACAAACAACATCGAATGCACATGGATGATATCATTATTGTATCCTCCATAATAGACATACTTCCACCTTCGTGGAAAGATTTCAAAAAATCCATGAAACATAAGAAAGAGGACATATCTCTTGAGCAATTCGGTCATCACCTTCGTTTAGAATAAGAGTTCCGTAACAAGAGGATACTAAAAACCAATTTTCTCATGAAAAAGTCCATGTAATGGAGGAAGGAAATTCAAGAAAAACTTTTAAGAAAAGAAATCGAGAATTTGATAAATCTCATGAAAAACACAATGGTAATGATGAACAACGAAAGAAAAGAAAAGGAAGTTGTTATCATTGTGGAAAACCAGGACACTTTAAAAATGAGTGCAGGTTCTTGAAAAGGAAGAACAAAGAGAAGAATTCAAGTGCAACAAAAGATAATGTTGTTGCTGCCATTTCTGAACTCAACATGATTGAAGATGTTGAATCTTGGTGGATAGACTCTGGTACTACCTGCCATGTGTGCAAAAACACATAACTATTTAAGACCATTAATGAAGAAGATAGAAGTGTTTTGTACATGAGAAATGCCTCAATTGTCCAAGTTAAAGGAAAAGGAACAGTGGAGATTGAATTCACTTCTGGAAAAACACTTACACTTAAAGATGTATTTTATGTTCTTGAAGTTAGGAAGAACTTGATTTATGTACCTTTACTTAATAAGTTTGGTTTCAAATGTATTTGAGGGAGATAAGTTTATTCTCTCTAAAGGGGGTATGTTTGTAGGGAATGATTACCTTTGTGGAATATGTTCAAATGTAATGTTGTTAGTAACTAAAATAATAATAATATGATTCTTCTGATTTATGGCATATGTGATTAGGACATATTAACTTTAGAAAAATAAATGACATAATGATATCAATTTTAATTCTGATTTTTAATAAAAATTCATATGTGGTTCTCCAAAGTAATGATATTTATTTATGATAAATTTAACATGTGATTAGATTGATGTGCATAATTTAGAATAATCAAGTATGTGAATTTAATATGATTTTTGCATGAATTTTGCTTGTTTATTTGGATTTTAAAAACTAATTATAATCTTAGAAGTAATCACGTGAAAATTCATGGTTGGACATCGGAAGTTATTTAGTGTTAATACATTTATAAAATAAATTTTCTTTTTTGGATGTATATATAATAATATGGAGATATGGTGTGAAAAATTAATAATATAGAATTATTAAATCTTGACAAGTATGAATATGTATGGTTTAAAGATGCATATTTAATACATTAATTTATTTAATGTAGTGTAAATAAATTGTCATAAATATCAAGTGTGTGTCTCAATGATAGTGATGTTTCATGTGAGAAGTTATTAAATCTATAATTGATTAGCTCATATAATATGTGCATAATAGTATGAAAGTATTTGTCGATTTCTTGATATTAAAAATAATTTGGGTATGTATTTTAAAATTATTATAAGTTAACAAATGTTTGTGGAAGAAAGTAATAGAAAATCTTAATGACTTTATTCATTGTTTATTTTCTGTTGCGATACTTATTTGGGTTTACCATATAACATATTCAAATATGAAACTTGAATTAACCAATAAAATTCATGATGCATGTATTTGTTATAAATATAACTATGAATAAATGGTTTCTTTAGTAGAAATGAAATAAAATTTATTTGTTAATGACTAAATTACTTACATGTTTGAATCCATCTTATGATATTTGATTATGAGATATCTTTAAGATCATGCTTTGTTAACTTGTCGCAATATATATTTAATGCATTCAATGTATTATATCTTGGACTTGGATATATTGAAAAAGGAATTAAAATTTTAAATTGAAATGCTTATTAATTGTATATGATACAATGTGAAGAGATTAAATGGCAAAAGTGTCATGGTTTGGTGATAGTTGATCAACACTATCAAGAACATAAAAGGTAATCAAATGCTTGATGTAAGTCATGACTTGTTCCAGATCTGATATAGCATATGTTGTTGAAAGAATAAGTCGGTATACAAGCAATCCAAGTAAAGAACATTGGCATGCTATTAATAAAGTATTAAAATATTTGAATGGAATAATTAATTATAGTTTAGGTCTATAATGGATATCCTTCATTTTTGGAAGGACACACAGATGCCAGTTAGGTAACTTATGTTGATGATCATGATTCCACAAGTGGATGGATCTTCAACCTTTGTGGAGGTGCAGTTTCTTGGGGATCAAAGAAACAAACTTGCATTGTCGACTCCATCATGGGTGCAGAGTTCAATGCCCTAGCTGCAGGAAGTAAAGAGGCTGAATGGCTAAGAAACTTGTTGTATGAGTTACCAATTTGGCCACAGCCAATGACACCAATATCCATACATTTTGATAGTCAATCCACATTATCCAAAGCATATAATCAAGTATATAATGGAAAATCTAAACATATTGGTTTAAGACATAGCTATGTAAAGAGGATTTAATTTTAAACGGAGTAATATCCATAATGTTTGTAAGAACTGAAAAGAATCTTGCAGATCCTTTGACGAAAGGTCTGACAAGGGACATGGTGTTGAAGACATCATTGGGGATGGGACTCAAGCCCATATCTAATTAATCTTCAATGGTGGAAAATCAACTCACACTTGAGTAGCATCAAGTCTTGAGTTCAAATGATAAAAGTACATTATTAGAGTGATTGCAAGTACTTGAATATAGATACATCTCAAGGGTTGAAAGTACTTGGACCATAAGTATAAAGTTGGAAGGTTGAGTTTTACTCTTAATAGACATATAGCATGAATTTGCTGAAATACATATTATGAGTGTATTTTTGATATAGTCTACCTATGTGAGAATGAAGTGAGGCCGCTTCAAAGAATTAAAGGGCTTGACTATTAAATTCTCATCAAAAGGGTACATGACACAAGACCTTATCAAATGTGTCATCTTTATAATTCTTTCGATAGTACCGAGATTTCATGTGTAAGTTGTGCACCCTTGTTCTACTGAATAATTGGTGATATCGTTATCTGAAACCATGATATTTCCAAAATTATGGGACTAAGTATATTTTGTCCAAAATATTGGTGCATATATGCATGTACAATTGGTTCTAATTAATATGATATAATTGTTGTCTTAGTGGTTGTCTTCATTGTGTAGAACCCAGGTCTTACGCGAAAAGAAGGCACTTGGCAACCACTAAACTATTGCAACTATTCATTTATAATTTGAACGTCATATATATATATACCTTTTCACAATCTGAATGGCATAACCAAAAATTGTACCTCTTTCTCAAGTGACATTATTTTTCTATAAATAGTGTCGCTTTGAACAGAATGAAAAATAATAACAACAACGAAAATTTGGAGATTGTCATCCATTTTTCTCACTCATTGTTATATTCCAAGTCATCTTATTCTTCTGTAATGCATGAGTAATGAATAGGAAACATTCTTTTGTAACATATTATTGAAAGACACACTTGGTGTGATAGTGCAAATCACATCAAAGTTTTCTAAAGTACCCTGAAGGGGATTCGTTGGTTATCTCATTTGCATCCAATTGGTGGGGGCGAATCGAATCTAAAGGCTAGTGTAACAACACGCTTTGGAATTTGCTACGTATAATCTTCATCAATAACTTCACTATTAAAGTCTTGCAGCAATTGTCACCAACACATATCCAACAATAAGTTATAACAATACAATAATTTATAATATATTGTTTGCTCTTGGCATGAAGTAAAATGGGCATATATTCTGGATAATTATCTTCATTATCCCCTTCCATGTCTTCCCCGAAAGCTTCATCTGCAACAACATTGTTTTTATTTTGATTCTCATTTGCCATGATATTATATTGTGCATCACCTACATCCTCATCCTCATCTAAATCTGATTGATCTATGACAACATTTTAAAGAAAATTTAGAAATTAAAATCTAGATATAATAAGTATGAAACAAAATGAATTTGTATTCACATAATATGTAACCCGTGCATCACAAACAAATTAAGATATTGACTTTTTATTGTTCTATTAAATATATATATGTACTCTTATATACAATATATTTTTTTGTCTATATAATATATATATATATATATATATATATATAATTTTTATTTAAAAATGATTCAATTCAATAAATAAACGACATAATAAAAGCTTATAAAATAAAATTAGACTACATGAAAGTAATAAGTTGAACTGTAGAAACAACAAACAATTTCATCTCATGCACGACTAATAAGTAGCTTAGAACCAAAAAAGATTTAATTGACAAATTGTTGAAAAAATGTTTGTACACCAGTGAATTTCCTTCATCATCCAAAATAAGAATTTTTAATCTTTTTCATGACTTTATCTTTAAAATAACCACACATTATTGAATATGAGTAAATACATATGATTGCAAATAAAAATCAACTTGTGAATTAGATTGAACATGACACTTATCTATCGTCATTGTCAAACACAATGACAATGAAAATTGTCTTCTTGGAAACCCAAATTCATCATAGATATATAAATTTTATCACCGGTATTTTTACTCTAATAATAGTGGCTCCAATAAAATATTTTATTGAAGAAAGCACCAATAATATTTATACACAATTCATTTATAAGTAATTGTTCCATTACAAAGTACATCAGAGTCAAACACTATAGTTGGGTCCTGTAGTACTCCAATCTCGTTCGGTTAATTAAAAATAACTTAAAAAAATAAGTAATATGTTTAATAAATATTTTGTAAGTATTATTGTAAAAGATAAAAAAATTATCATTTTACAACTCTGGCCCAATTTTGAGTCCATATTTACATAGTTGTTCCCATTACATTACACACACACAAAAACATTGTATTATTCCTCTTTCTTCTCTATGCAGAGCAGCGCCTCCCTCCCTTTCTTTTCGGCCTCATTTTTTCTCCTCCTTTTTACTAATAAGACTATAATCTTAACTAAAAATGCACACAAACAAAAAGTTCAACCACTTTTTTCTCTTTTCATCCTACATAGTTCCACCATTTCAGCAAAAATAGTAGAAAAATCAGACATCAATTTATCTTCATTCATCAAATCAAGTGATAACAATGAAAAATTCAAAGCCATTTTAATAGCTCAGCCAATAAAAATCAAATCAAAAATCTGAATCTAGATGAGAACAGGGTGCATAATCACATTCTCTTTTATTTAAGCTTTGTTTGTGAATTTTTTATCTATATATCCTCTTTTTGAAATTTTAATACCAAAATGCCCCACTTTTAAAAACATATACGGAAATGCCCTACTTTTTACAACCTTCAGGAGGTCTCTTCCCCAGGGAGAGACCTGCTAAAGCAAATGTTTTTTTGCCCTAGTGAGAAGTCTCTTCCCCAGGAAGAGACCTCTTGAAGGAAGTTTTTGCATTTTTTGCACTTTTTACAAAATTCGAAAATACCAATTATACCATTCTGTATTTCCCAAACTGATTCACAAGTAATTAACATGTTTTTTGTAAACTGATGTTTTTTGTAAACTGATTTATGAGTGTGATTTCTCCCTCTGATTCTTGCTCTGATTTCTGCAAGTGATGATATCCTCCGATTTCTGTGTGATTTCTCCCTCTAATTTTTGCGTGTGAGTTCTTCCTCTGATTTCTCCATGTGATTTGTCCCTTTGATTCTTCCTCTGATTTCTGCATGTCAAGATATCCTCTGATTTCTGTGTGATATCTGCCTCTGAATTAATCCTCTGATTTCTCCCTTTGATGGTATCATCTGATTCTGCCTCTGGTATCCTGTGATGATATGTTCTGATATCATCCTCTGATTTGTCCCTTTGATTTTTGCGTGTTAATTCTTTCCTCTACTGTCTGCATGTGATTTCTTCCTCTAAATTTTGCTGTGATTTATTTCTCTAATTTCTGCCTCTGATTATGCCTCTAGTATCCTCTGATTTGTGCCTTTGATTTCTCCCTCTGATTTTTGGGTGTGATTTTTGAAGGTGCAAACACGAGAAGGGGGGGTTGAATTGTGTTTGATTTAACCTCAATACTTTTCCTGTTTTAATACTTTCAAAACAAAACTTGATGTATAATTAAAACAGAGTTAGCAGCAGATAAAAATAAAAATAAAACTCACAGATTTTATACTGGTTCACCGTTAACGAGGCTACGTCCAGTCCTTTCGCCTTGACATATATGAAAATTTGGGAGCGTTTGCTTTGGAAGTGTATGAATCTTTTGTGATTTTCGATACTTTATTCTTCAGTATTAAGTCTCTATTTATAGTTGAACTTTAGAACTTCACTGATGCTTTACTTCTGCAGTATATTTAGATTAATCTGTTTTGAAAATATTCTAGAGTATTTTGCTCAGATTCTGTTTTGAGCCTTTTGCTCACTCATCTATTTTGAGCATTTTGCTCCGCTTCTGTTTTGAGCATTTTTCTCATATTCTTTAATCCTCATGCTCAAATCTGCACCATTGGATCTTAATGCGATAGTCCACATCAGGACCAGCCTATTTGATATTCTGTGATCCTCTGATTTCGGCCATTCCTGGACCACACTTCCTAACCCTTTGATTTCGGCCACCACTGGGCCATGGTTTGATTTTCTGATTTGGACCATCACTGGACAGATTCTGGACTTTGGTCTGGAACAAACTGAAATTAACTTGAACAAAAAATATTTCAGTCTGGACATTTTACCTTTAATTTTGGACCAGGTCTGGATTGATTCTGGAACTCATTTCTTTTGGTCTGGACTTTGTTCCATGCCTGAATCATGCTATCTTATGATCTGGGCGAAATCTGAATTGATCCTTTTGTTCTGGACTCAAAAACATACCTTCTGGTCAATTCTGGAACAAGTCTGGACTGTGTAATTTTTCACTGTCGTGCCATCTTCTGGTCAGAATAACTTTTGGAATAAAATTGATATTTGACTCGTGTTTGTCTGGAACAACTCTCCTTTTGGCAGGCTTTCCAATGGTATGATCCATGTTTCATTATGATTTTTCTTCCTTCTGTACTGGGCCACCAAACATATCCTCTGGTGATGTTTTGACATCCTGGAACATCTTCTAGAAATTCCAGAATTCATTTCCTTTGATCTCTGCTTCTGTTTCCTTCAGGTTCTGGGGCATTTAACTTAATAATTCAAAGTACAAAATAAGTTTACATTGAGTACATTTGTAAGCATCAAAATCCTAAGTACTTAGAACCAACTTGGTTCCAACAATCTCCCCCTTTTTGATGATGACAAAACCTTAACTTATTTTGCTAACTTATGACTCGAAAACTTTGAATTACTCCCCCTCAGACCAATCTCTCCCCCTAAGTCTGATACTCTCCTTTTCAACTCCTTCTTTGTTCTCTCTTTCTTTTCTTCTCTTCTCCTCTCCTTTCCAACTCCTTCTCTTTTCACTCTTTCTTTTTCTCTCTCCCTGATTCCTCTCCTTTTCAACTCCTTCTGTTTTCACTCTTTCTTTGTTTTTCTCTCTCCCTGTTTCCTCTCCTTTTCAACTCCTTCTGTTTTCTCTCTTTCTTTTCCTTCTTTCTTTTTATCTCTCCTTTTCTACTTATTTCTCCTTTCTTTCTCTCTCTCTCTTTCTCCCCCTTTTTGTCATCAGCCAAAAAGTGGTCCTACTATTTTTGTATTTTTTGTTTTTCTCTTTACAAATTACAGAAAGTAAAAACTGAATAAAATAAAATTGCAAGAGATTTTAAAAACTCCTAAGATGACTACTTGAGCTAGTCAAATATGGAGGTCATGTTGAGATGCTTCTTAATGAACTCGAACCTATCTTCTGGTAATGCCTTGGTGAAGATATCAGCCCATTGATGATCAGTATCCACAAACTGGATGCTCAAAGTCCCTTTTTGAACATGGTCCCTAATGAAATGGTGTTTTATTTCAATGTGTTTGGCTCTAGAGTGTAAGATAGGGTTCTTGGTTAGGTTTATGGCTGAAGTGTTATCACAGAACAAAGGGATATTGTTTTCAAAGATGTTGTAATCTTCAAGTTGGTGTTTCATCTAGAGTAACTGTGACCTGCATCCTGCTGCTGATATATACTCAGCTTCTACTGTTGACATGGCAATGGTGCTTTGTCTTTTTCTTGACCAAGAGATTAAGTTATCACCTAAAAATGTGCAGTTGCCACTGGTACTTTTCCTTTCCAACTTGTCTCCAGCATAGTCAAAATCACAAAATCCTTTTAGTTTGTAGGTGGGTGTTTTCTTGTATAACAAGGTAAGGTTGGTGGTTCCTTTAAGGTATCTCATAATTCGTTTGACAACAGTCAAATGGGATTCCCTAGGGTCAGCTTGAAATCGGGCACAGACACAAACACTAAACATAATGTCAAGTCTTGAAGCAGTTAAATATAGAATGAGATAAATACTTTGTGAGATTCATCTTTGTTCTTTAAAAATTTTACCCAAGTCCACCTTGAATAATCATCAACAATTACAAAGCCATATTTCTTACCACTTAGAGAAGCTATTTGAACAGGACTAAACAAATCTAAGTGAAGCAGTTCAAGTGGTTGAAAGGTAGAAACACATTTGTTAGTTTTAAAAGAGCTTTTAGTTTGTTTACCTCTTTGACATGTTTCACACAGAATCTCAGTTTTGGAACTTACCTTGGGCAGCCCTCTTACCAACTAGAGTTTGCTTAACTCTGATATGAGTCTGGGGTTTACATGTCCTAGCCTCTTGTGCCAAATCAGATTCTGCTCACTTACAGATAATAAGCATTTAACTTGTTGCTTAGCAAGACTAAACAAATCAATTTTATAAACATTATCCTCCCTAGTTCCAGTAAATAAAACAGTCCCATCAATTTGACTAACCGCTTTGCAAGTTTTTTGATTAAAGATAACATCATATTTGCAGTCACTTAATTGACTTATGCTCAGAAGATTGTGTTTTAAACCTTTAACAAACAGAACATTTTTAATAGATAAGGGAGAAGAAGTGTTACCAACAGTTCCTGTACCCATAATCTGACCTTTCTGGTGTCCTCCAAAGGAAACTTTGCCTCCATTCTTCATAGTCAAATTCAGAAACATAGATTTATCTCCTGTCATGTGTTTGGAGCAGCCACTGTCAAGATACCATGTTTTGTGTTGCTGATCATACCTTGCCTTTTCTCTGTCAGAATCAGAGTTAGAGTCAGACTCAGATTTTGACTTGGCTTTTGTTCGAGCCATTAGAGCCAGTTCTTCTTCAGGCCTGTTTGAGCAGTTTCCTTGATTCTGCTTTGGTTGATAAATCATGTTCCTCTGATGATTCTGGAACATGTTTTGGTTCTGGTAATTCCAGTGATTTGGGGGAGTATGGAAGTTCTGATGAATTTGGTAATTCTGATGATTCTGGTAACTTCTTATTTGACTCTGGTTCTAGTTCCAGAGTTGATTCTGATTCTGGTACCAGTATTTATTCTGATTCTGGTTCCAGAGTTGATTCTGGTTCTGATTCCAGTATCTGTGCTTCAGATACTGATTCCAGTTCCTGTTTTGATTCAAGTTCCTGTTTTGGTTCTGGTTCCAATTTTGAGTCTGGTTCCAGTATTGGTTCTGATTCCGATTCCGGTTCTGGTTGTGTTGACCAGACCTTCTTTTATCAGACTCAGATTGCCTTTGTCTTGTTGTAGCAGGAACATAAACCTTCTTCTGCTTGTGCATTGCCAATATCCATTGTCCAGGCACCATTGTTGGTGTCTCCTTCTGGTTGCTCAGAACATCTGCAACATAGACAATTTGATCTTTTGGTACCCAAAACTGATTGGGTCCAGGTTTGTTAGTCTTAACAGTTCTCTGATCTTGTTCAGATTTTACCATTAGACAAGATAATTCAGAGTGACCTTTCTTAGCACAAACACTACATAAAACATCAAAATAAACAACTTTATTTTCAGTACTTGTTTCTGTAAAACCAAGACCTCTCTTTCAAGAGTTGCTGTTTCCATAAATCATAGATGCATACTTACTTCTTTCCATTCCATTTGAAATAAAGTTTTGAAAAAATTGCTCATGCATATCAGATTTACAAACAGTCTCAGAATTGGAACAATTATTATTTTTCAGAGTTTGGTTTTCAGACTTGAGTCTTGCAACTTCAGTTTTAAGATCTTTGATTTCAGTTGCATACTCAGAAATTTGATTCTTTAAAACTTGGGCTTCTTTGGTAAGATTTCTCTTATCTTCCCTAAGAGATTTCAGTTTTAAAGACATCTTATTATTTGCATTTAACAAGTCCTTTAAAGTATCAATTAATTCAGATTTAGAAAGATCAGAAAATACCTCACTGTCTTCATCTTCTGATTTTGTTCCAGAGCTGTATTCAGAACTTGAATTTGTATGAGCCATTAGAGACAGAATTGTTTCCTCTGATGTTCTTCCAGACATGCTTGAGTGACTGCTTCTATCACTCTTCCTTCTACCTGTTTTCCTTCTAGAATTCGTGCTTTTATGAAGACCAGAGGCAGACTTGATGTGAGCCACCTTTGCTGTTTCTGCCTCTTCATCATCAGAAGATTCTTCCTCTGATTCTGATAAATCCCAGACAGCCATCAGACCTTTCTTTCTGTATCTGGAACTCTTCTTGTGCTGTTTTCCTTTTTCCAGATTTAGACATTCTGACTTGATATGTCCAGGTTTATTGCATCCATAACAGATGATGTTCTTCTTGTCAGATTCTTCCTTGCTGTTATGTTTCTTCTGGGAACCTCTCCTCTTTTTGTTTTCCCAGATCTTAACCATCTTTTTGGTTAAGTAAGCCATATCATCACAGTCACCATCACTATCCTCTGATTCTGATTCTACCTTTGCAGCTTTCTTCTGTTTCGATTTCAGAGCCAGATTCTTCTTCTTCTTAGGTTCATCTTCTTCCAGTTCTATTTCATGAGACCTGAGTGAGCGGATCAGATCTGCCAGCCTCAAGGTACTCAGATCCTTAGCTTCCTGAATTGCAGTAACCTTTGGTCTCCACCTTTTTGGTAGACTTCTCAGAATTTTCCAGACATGATCTTCAGTGGTATAGCTTTTGTTTAATACTTTCAGTCCTGATACCAAAGTCTGGAATCTGCAGAACATTGTGTCAATGTCTTCATCCTCTTCCATCTTGAACAGCTCATACTTTCTGACCAATATGTTAGCCTTTGTTTGTTGAACCTGCTTGGTTCCTTCATAGGTCAGAACCAGACTATCGAATATACTTTTTGCTGTTTCTTTATTTGTGCATCTATCAAATTCCTTGAATGTGGTTGCACTGACCATGATGGTTCTGGACTTGTGATGAAGTTTGTGTAATCTGCTCTGATCTCGTGTCATATCATCCAAGTCTAATTCTTTAGTTGGATCTTCTGGATCAGTTGGTGCAGTGTATCCTTTAACTATCATCTTCCATAGTTCAGGATCTTGAGATATGACAAAACTTCTCAGTCTGTCCTTCCAATACTCAAACCTTTCTCCATCAAATATTGGTGGTCTGTTGATGTTGCCTCCCAATTCTTTTGACATATTGAACCCCTTGGACCTTTCCTCAAACAATGTTAAGTGCTCAGCCTTGAGACCGAGCTCTGATGCCAATTGAAGGTGCAAACACGAGAAGGGGGGGTTGTATTGTGTTTGACTTAACTTGAATACTTTTCCTGTTTTAATACTTTCAAAACAAAACTTGATGTATAATTAAAACAGAGTTAGCAGTGGATAAAAATAAAAATAAAACTCACAGATTTTATATTGGTTCACTATTAACAAGGCTGCGTCCAGTCCCTTCGCCTTGAAGGATTTCACTAATTCAACCTTGAATTACAACCTTGCTACTGACCCTCCAAGTCAGTCTTCTCAAATTGTCTAACGATCCTAGACTTCTTTGAGGAAAAACAACTCCTGTTCTTCAGCCAATCTGACACCCTAGATTGTAGAAGAATTCACAACATTATTTATCGAATTGCTAAGTACCTTGCTACCCTTTCTGAATCCCTCAGTTTGTAGACTCTACATCAACAACTTAGATATAACCCTATCTAATTGCCAAGTAACCTGCTACCTCTACTAACTCCCTCAGATTGTAGACTCTACTTCAACAACTTAGATTTGCCACAGTGGAAAGAAAATAACACGAGTACTTGCTTCTTGAAAGCTGAAACTCACAATTGACTTATATGAAAATTTGGGAGCGTTTGCTTTGGAAGTGTATGACTCTTCAGCATTAAGTCTCTATTTATAGTTGAACTTTAGAACTTCACTAATGCTTTACTTCTGCAGTATATTTAGATTAATCTGTTTTGAAAATATTCTGGAGTATTTTGCTCAGATACTGTTTTGAGCCTTTTGCTCACTGATCTGTTTTGAGCATTTTGCTCCGCTTCTGTTTTGAGCATTTTGCTCCGCTTCTGTTTTGAGCATTTTTCTCATATTCTTTAATCCTCATGATCAAATCTGCACCATTGGATCTTAATGCGATAGTCCACATCTGGACCAGCCTATTTGATATTCTGTGATCCTCTGATTTCGGCCACCACTAGGCCATGATCTGATTTTCGGATCTGGACCATCACTGGACCAAATAATTATTTCTGAACCATTGATCTGGAAATTTTTACTCTGATCTGGATAGATTCTGGACTTTGGTCTGGAACAAACTGAAATTAACTTGAACAAAAAATATTTCAATCTGGACATTTTACCTTTAATTTTGGACCAGGTCTGGATTGATTTTGGAACTCATTTCTTTTGGTCTGGACTTAGTTCAATGCCCTGACTCATGCTATCTTATGATCTGGGCCAAATCTGAATTGATCCTTTTGTTCTGGAGTCAAAAACATACCTTCTGGTCAAGTCTGGAACAAGTCTGGACTGTGTAATTTTTCACTGCCAGGCCATCTTCTGGTCAGAATAACTTCTGGAATAAAATTGATATTTGACTCCTGTTTGTCTGGAACAACTCTCCTTCTAGCAGGCTTTCCAATGGTATGATCCATGTTTCATTATGATTTTTCTTCCTTCTGTACTGGGCAACCAAACATATCCTCTGGTGATGTTTTGACATCCTCGAACATCTTTTGGAAATTCCAGAATTCATTTTCCTTTGATCTCTGCTTCTGTTTCCTTCAGTTTCTGGGGCATTTAACTTAATAATTCAAAGTTCAAAATAAGTTTACATTGAGTACATTTGTAAGCAACAATTTTCTGCCTTTGGTATCCTCTGATTTATGTGTGATTTTCTTCCTCTGATTTCTGCCTGTGATTTTTTTCTCTAATGGTATCCTCTGATTCCTGAATGTAATTTCTGCCTCTAATATGGATTAAATCTGGATTTGAGTTTGAGTTAAAACTGAACTAAGTCTTATCCTCTGATCTGGACTAAGTCTGGAATAAATCTGTTTTGAGTCTGAATTAAATCTGGATTGAGTCTTATGTTCTGGACAATCATTTCTTCTTATCTGGACTGAGTTTTATGTACTGGACCATGCTATCTTCTGGTCTGGACCAAGTCATTTGTTCTGGACCAGTTATCTTCTGGTCTGGACCAAATCATTTGTTCTGGACGAGTTTTTTCTGGTCTGGACCAAGTATGTGATTTGTCCCTCTGATTCTTGCTCTGATTTCTGCATGTCATGATATCCTCTGATTTCTGTGTGATATCTACCTTTGAATTAATCCTCTGATTTCTCCCTCTGATGGTATCATCTGATTCTGCCTCTGGTATCCTGTGATGATATGTGCCTCTAATTTGTGCATGTTAATTCTTTCCTCTGCTGTCTGCATGTGATATCTTCCTCTGAATTCTACTGTGATTTATTTCTCTAATTTCTACCTCTTATGGTATCCTCTGAGTATGCCTCTGGTATCCTCTGATTTGTGCCTTTGATTTCTCCCTCTGATTTTTGCGTGTGATTTTCTGCCTCTAATATTCTCTGATTTCTGTTATTTTCTTCCTCTGATTTCTGCCTGTGACTTTTTCCTCTGATGGTATCCTCTGATTTCTGCATGTAATTTCTGCCTATGATGATATCCTCTGATTTCTGAGTGTGATTTCTCCCTCTGATCTGGATTAAATCTGGATTTGAGTCCGAATTAAAACTGGACTAAGTCTTTCTAACAAGTTAAACAAACCGATACATACTCTGCTACGTCCCTCTTCATTCCTGGCCACCAGTAATTCTGTCTTAGGTCCTGGTACATCTTGGTCGCTCCAGGATGAATACTCAACTTACTCTTATGAGCCTCTTCCAAAATCGCTATTCTCATATCCGCAACTTCCGATACACAAACTCTTCCATTACATATCAAAATATTATCTGGTCCGACCCTGAACTCAATTGTCTGTCCTTGCGCTATCAGGTTCCTCTTTTCTTGGATTAATGCGTCATCTTGCAAGTTCGCAATCTCCTCAAGCAAACCACTCGAAATTGTTATCATTCCACACTTTAAAATTCCTGGTGCAAACTCTATGTCCAAGTGTAGATCTCTAAATGCTTCCCACAACTCTTGTTGTCTGGCCATTATCATTGAAGATACTGACACAGTTTTCCTACTCAATGCATCAGCCACCACATTGGCTTTCCCAGGGTGGTACTGCAATGTAAAATCAAAAATCTTTGAGAGTCTCCATCCATCTCCTCTGACGCATGTTCAATTCTTTCTGATCGAACAGATACTTCAAACTCAACAGGAACACTGCCTTTCTCCCAATCAACCTCTGGTATCTTCCAATCAACCTCTGGTATCTTCCAATCTCAACAGGAACACTGCCTTTCTCCCAAAGTTTAGTATTTAATTCCATAGGAGTATCTGCTGGTCTACACCCACTCATCCCAGTTTCTTCCAAGAGATCTATGATGTATTTCCTTTGAGAAACAACAATTCCCTTCTTTGAGCGAGCAACTTCCATACTAAGAAAATATTTGAGTGCGCCTAAATCTTTGATCTCAAATTCTTTTGTCAAGTTTTTCTTCAATCTTTCCATCTCAATAATTTCATCTCCTGTGAGAATAATATCATCTACATATACAATTAAAATTGCAATTTTACCAACATTAGAGAACTTCACGAACAACGTATGGTCTGATTGTCCCTGCATATATCCTTGCTTTTTGACAGACCGAGTGAATTTCTCAAACCAAGCCCTTGGAGATTGCTTGAGACCATAAAGGGATTTTTGTAGTTTGCATACATTTGAACCAAACTTATCTTCAAAGCCAGGTGGACTATCCATGTATACTTCCTCTTCCAAATCACCATTCAGGAAAGCATTTTTTACATCAAGTTGGTTAAGAGACCAATCTAAATTCACTGCCAAGGATAAGAGAACTCTAATAGTGTTTAACTTGGCAACAGGAGCAAAAGTCTCTAAGTAATCAATGCCATATGTCTGAGTAAACCCTTTAGCAACCAAGCGTGCCTTGTATCTTTCAACTGTGTTATCAGAATTATATTTCACAGTAAATACCCATTTACAGCCAACGGTATTCTTTCATGTAGGTAACGTCATGACTCTCCAAGTTTGATTCTTCTCAAGAGCTCTCATCTCCTCAAGAACAGCTTCCTTCCACTTTGTAATTTTTAGAGCCTCCTGTATATTTTTTGGAATTTCTACAGCAGACAACTTAGAGGTAAATGCAGCAAATGAAGAAGACAATTTTGAGTATGACACATAATTAGACAAAGGATATTTAGTGCATGATCTAACAGGTTTTCTATTTGCAATAGGAAGGTCTATATGAGGATACTCGACATGACTCTTAAGAACAGAAGAGGACTTACCTGTATCAAGATGATGTGTTGGATTATCTATTGGTTCGGAATCTTGGAAGGGTCGGAGAATGGGTCCTTCATTACTCTGTTTATGGTTTCTTCTTTCAAAGACATTTCCCTTCCAAGTAGGGTCAATGGTAGTAAACCTGCTTTGTGTCTCTTTATCTGAGTCATTATGTTGTGGCATTTCAGGTGGTCCTTCATTATTATTGAGATCAAGAATTTCATCAGTGTGATTTTGATTTAAAATTGTCGCCCCCGAATCTGTCGAAACCTCATTCATAAGTTGATTGAGTTCCAATATGGATTCTTGGGCATTTTCTTTTGGTGCATCAATATAAGTCTCTGAAGTTTGCGACACTATATCACTTAAAGTAATGATGTTTTCATAAGTAAAAGATGAATCTTCCTTATAATTTCCCCCCTGAAGATGAATGTCAGTAAAAAATGGTTGATTTTCCACAAAAGTAACATCCATGGTTACAAAAATTCTTTTTAATTTTGGTTCAAAACACCGATACCCCTTATGAGTTGGAGCGTAACCGCTAAACACACATTTTATTGCTCTTGGCTCGAGTTTGTCAAGTTGTTTATGTTCATGAAAAAAAGCAGTGCAACCAAAAACTTTTAGTGGCAAATCAGCAGATACACTTGTCAAAGGAAAATAATTTCGAAAAACATCAAGAGGGGTATGAAAATTTAAAACTTTAGATGGCATTCAATTAATTAAATATGATGCAGTTAAAACAGCTTCACCCCACAAATATTTTGAAACCTTATTTGCAAATAGTAAAGCTCTAGCAACCTCAAGAAGATGCCTATTCTTTCTCTCTGCAATTCCATTTTGTTAGGGTGTATTAACACAAGAACTTTGATGAACAACTCCATTGGCAAGAAAAAAATCAGACAAAAATATATTAAAATATTCTTTACCATTGTCACTTCTGAAGACTTGAATATTTGTTTGGTATTGAGTGTGCACCATTTTAAAGAAATTTTTGACAACTTGTCCAACTTCTGATTTTTCTTTCAATAGATAAACCCAACAAATTCTAGTATGATCATCAATAAAGGTTATAAACCATCTTTTATTAGAAAAAGTGTTTATTCTATTAGGACCCCAAACATCACTATGAATAACTGCAAATGGTTTTGATTATTTATATGGTTGTGTAGAGAAAGAAGAACGGTGATGTTTAGCAAATTCACAAGTTTCACAATGAAATAAAGACGGATCCTTCTTAGAAAATAATTTAGCAAACAGATGTTTCAAATACGGAAAACTAGGATGTCCTAACCGTAAATGCCATAACATAATATCATCATTATTAGAAGAAACAAAAATAGATTCAAAGCAGGTACTTGTTTTTGATTGGTCTTTGAAGTCGAGTCCATTGTTAAGATAATAGAGTCCTCCACTCTCCTTAGCATTGCCAATCATCTTCCCCGTGCTCAAATCCTTAAAAGTGCAATGAGAATGAAAGAAGTTAGCTTGACAATTTATATCCTTTGTTTTTTAGTAATGGATAACAAATTACATGATAAATTGGGAACATGTAAGACATCTTTTAAGGTTAACACAGGTGACAGAATAACAGAACCTTTCCCTGCAATGGCTGAAAGAGAGCCATCTGCAATTTTAATTTTGTGGTTACCTGCACAAGGACTATAAGAAGAAAACAGACTCGACTCCCCAGTCATATGATCAGTAGCACCAGAATCGATAATCCAAGTGTGGCTGGGGGAGACACTAAGTAGAGCAGAATTTGGAAAATTACCTCTCTGAGCTATAGAGCAAGAAGGAGTTTGAGACTCAAGGAGTTTGTACAATTGATCTAATTGTTCCTTGCTGAAAGGAGATGGGCTTGAAGGAGACTGCTTCTCTTGATCAGAGGTACCAGCTTGGAGGGCATGACCTTCATTTCCTCCTTTTTTCTTCCAATTTAGAGGTTTTCCATGGAGCTTCCAACATGTATCACGTGTGTGCCATGAACGTTTGCAATGTTCGCACCATGGTTTCTTGCCATCTCTCTTCCCGTCTTCATTCTTAGTGACTAGGGCAGAGCTTTCAACCTCAACAACAGAAGGTGACTTACCCATCATAACACCTTGTCTTGCCTCTTCTCTTCTAACTTCTGAGAACGCTTCCCGAAGTGATGGCAATGGAATCTTTCCCAATATTCTGCCTCGGACTTCATCAAGTCGCTTAATAAGCCCAACCAAAAACATGAATACTCGGTCGTTCTCCTGTCTCTTAAGAAACAAAACACTGTCCTCACAACACTTCCAATGATCGTCATAGCAGAGATCCAATTCTTGCCATAGTGTCATCAACTCATTATAATAGGTAGTGACATCTCTATCTCCTTGTTTGGCATGCCATAATCGTGATTTGAGATCGAAGATTTGAGAAGAATTATGAATATCATAATATGTTTCTTTGACAACCTCCCAAACTTCCTTCGCAATAGGCAAAAACATAAAAGGTTTTCTAATCGTTGATTCCATATTACTAAGCAGCCAAGTAATAATAACAGAGTTCTCAGATTTCCAAAACCTGTAATTAGGATCAGTTGTGGCAGGTATTTGCACCTCTCCTGTGAGGAAACCGTATTTTCCCTTACCATCTAGGATCAATCATGCGGTTTGGGACCATTCGACATAATTTTTTCCATTAAGTTTTTGGATTTCAACTTTGAGGGCATTAGAAGTTCCCTCATGGCCAAAAAAATTGGAAAAACCGTTGTTAGATAAACCATTCCAACTACCACTGCCCCTTGGGCCGCCGCCAGTGCCTAAACCGGTGTTGTTGGCTACTTCTGATTTTTCACCCAAACCATAGTCGCCGCCGCCAGTGCCTAATCTAGTGTTGTCGCCTGAGCCGCCGCCAGTGCCTAAACCGGTGTTGTTGGCTACTTCTGATTTTCACCCAAACCATAGTCGCCGCTACCCGTAAGGGATGCCTTCCATGAGGTATTGTGTGCCATAATTCAGTTGTTGGTTAGAACGCAGCAAACCCTAGTGGGTTGTGAAAAGCTTTACAAAACCCTAACCAATAGCTCTTGATACCATGAAGAAAGTAAAAGACAAAATACTTTCATATTTTATTACTAGCCCTAAGCTGTTTATATAGAAAATAAAATTACAATAATAATACTGAGTAATAATGACATAATCATAAAATACAAATAAATAGAATAATATAAAATAAAATCAAATCAAATATGATTTTCCTTAATTCTTCAACAAATTGTCTCAATCTTTGCCAGATCCACCGCGATTCCTTTTTTTGTTATCACATGTCCCAAGAAATTCATTTCCTTTAGCCAAAAGTCGCACTTCAACAAATTGGCATACAATTGCTTCTCGCGTAAGACTTCAAGAACTTGGCGTAGGTGCTCTCCATGTTCTTCTTCATCCTTTGAATAAGCCAATTTATCATCGATGAATACCACAACAACACTAGAGCTCCCCATGGGGACACACTTGGTCTGATGAATCCTTTCTCCAACAAACCTTCAATTTGACCCTTAAGCTCGCTTAATTCCAATGGCGACATCCGATACGGCGCAATTGAAATAGGTCCAGTTCCAGGGTGTAGATCAATGAAGAACTCCACCTCTCTCATCGGGGGTAATCCTGGAATTTCTGTTGGAAATACGTCCGGATACTCTTTGACTAACACCACATCTTCTATGTTCACATCCATCTTGGTCTCCACGTTAGACAATGATAAAAATTCTTGAGTTCCTTCTCTCAGTGATACTTCGAGTTTGTTAGCAGCCAAATACCGAACGACTCCAGGTTCGGGGAAAAGAACTAATTTGCGAGCACAATCCAAGACTACGTAATTATACGTCATCCAATCCATGTCGAGAATGATCTCATGTGATTGTAGGGGTAGACAGATTAAATTAACCAAGAAATCTCTATTCTGAATCGTTACAGTACAGTGTAAACATGCAGAATTTACGGCCAAAGTCTTAGCCGGTGTGGAAACAACCAAATCAAAAGGTAAAGCAGACACAGATAACTTAAAACGATCCACACAGTCCATAGCAATGAAAGAATGGGTTGCCCCCGAATCAAAAAGTGCAGTTAGTGTGTTACCTGCAATCTCGCAATCTTGCTGGATTAAATTAGGAGCTTGACTCCCAGCTTCAGCACCCATGTGATAGACGCGTCCCCTAGCAATAGGACGAGTAGCCCTAGTTGTATTCACTGTTGGTTCCACCTTCGGAACCCGGCAATCCGTTGCAACGTGTCTTGGTTTCTGGCAATTGAAACATATAGGATCCCTTGTGGTACAAGCAGTAGCAATATGTCCCTCTTTCCCACATCAGAAACATCGGACTCCTTGTCCCAATTGTCGTCCAAAATTCTGATTTCCCGTCCGATTCTAGCCTCTATTGTTGTTTTGTGGCTGGTTATATGGCTTAGCAACCTGCTTCCCTTTATTGTTCTGATAATTCATTCGGCTGGGCCCTCCTGAATTAAAATTCCCTGCTCTGTTGGCCCTCCTGTTCTTCATATCCTCAACTTCTCTACACTTCTCCACTAATGCTTGGAAACGTTGAATTCCCAAGGGTAAAACGGAGTATTGAATTTCGTATTTCAGTCCATTTTGGAAACGATCACACATGAACTGTTCATCCACCTCTTCGCGGATAAATCTAAAATGCCTTGATAGCGATTCAAGCTTTGCTTCGTATTCTCCCACCGTCATGTTTCCTTGGTGCAATTTCAAAAAATCGTCACCCAACTTAGTTCTAGTGCTCATCGGGAAGTATTTGTCCAAAAACTTCTTTTTGAACGACTCCCAGTTCACCTCCTCATGAGCTGATCCCATCAGTAGTCTTGTACTCCTCCACCAATACTCTGCATCCCCTAGCAGCAGATAGGTAGCATAGTTAACCCTTACCGCTGCCTGACAATTTATCATCTCAAAGATTTTCTCCGTCTCCTGAATCCATTGGTCCGCTCTTTCTAGACCCTCATCACCCTTGAACTTTGGAGGATTATGACGACGAAAATCCTCTAGTCCTCTGGATTCAGCAGCACGAATCTCTCTTTCTCTTTTCTCCAGATCACGTTGAGTCTTTGCAGCCGTCTGTGCAGCAATAGACGCAGCCATGTTATTAATCGCTTCAGCCATCCTATCCTCCCGGCTGACGTTGGCTCTTGCAGTGTCGTCTCTTCTTGGAGGCATTGTTTCCTACAAAACCATCATCACTTCAGTCACACCACAACTTACACAAGACTTGAAACTTTAACTACTTGCTCCTATGAATGATTAGATAACGACTCAAAACCAATAATTCTAACCAGAGCTTTAACCCAAAACTTTAACCAAATGCTCTGATACCACAATTGTAACACCCCGAGTTTAAAACACAACGCGAGTGTTTTTTTTTTTCAACCAAAGTAAATAAAAAGAATTTTCAAAATTATTAATTCAAAAGAATTAAAATAAAATTTTAATTAAGTCGTTTCGTAAAATAGTACGTTGTAATTCAAAACGAGTAAAGTAATTAATTAATTACACCATGTTTATAACCAAATAATATAATTTTTGGAATTTGTTCTTCGAAATATATAAAAATAATAATACATCAAAAAGCTGTCGTGGACCCACCAAAATATTTATCAGAGTGCGGAAAATATACAATTATCCCAAAATAAAATATTATCAGAGTTGCGGAAGGAAAAATATGCAATAATCCCAAAATAAGTGAATACAACCCTCAACACTAGGCCCTATGCAAAAAGTCTAGTCTGATCATGCACTAAGCTACAGTAGCAAGTAATTTCCACCGCCTCCTCCACAAGTCTCGTATTCACCCGAGTGGTCCGTCCCTCTATGTTGTCCACAAATACTCCGTACGTGAAGATCAGGGGAAACTAACGATGTTTCCGTCGTTAGTGTAACCGTCGGTGGGACGGGTTTGGGTATCATCTGAGGGCAAAGCCCAATTTCCCCAATAATAGTAAAGGGTCACCAACCGAAATTAACAAATACCACATAGCATTTATGTCAATAATAACAAGCATATTCATGGCATGTTATATAACAATGATGATAAATAAGGATGCTCATTTTGAAATTATATGACATTTATACCTTTGCAAAACAGCAACCAAATTAATATAAAATCATGTAAGTACAAATATCAATTCAGCAATCACACCAATTCATTAGAAATTCAAAATTTCATAAGGTACTTTACACACATCGATTACCACCCGTCAACATCATATCCAATCATAATTCACCGGTCAACCACCCCGATGCAATATATATATGCTCATGTACTCAACTTCTTGGAATTACCATGGTGCAATCGCTCACAGACCAGCACACGTGCGATTGCTCACAGACCAGCACGATTTTCATGCTAGACTTTAATGGCCAACATGACCATAGTGCAATCTCTCACAGATCAGCACCAGTGCAGTCGCTCAACAGACCATCACGTTTCACATATACCAAGGTACAGTCGCTCATAGACCACTACCTGTGCAGTCGCTCAACAGACTAGCATTCGTGCAGTCGCTCAACAGACCAGCACGTTTTGCGCATTTCAAGGTACAGTCGCTCACAGACCATTACCAGTCCAGTCGCTCAACAGACCAGCACTCGTGCAGTCGCTCAACAGACCAACACGTTTTACGCATTACTCTGTGGCCCATCGCAGTTACCACCTAACTATGCAATGCATGAACATGCAATGTTTTCTCTTCACTGAAAACAATATGCAAACATCAGCTAAATTCTACCTTTCCATCATTTCCCCAAAACCATCTCAACCCAAATAATTTCATTATCATCACATCAATAAAAACATTCAAGCACCTCATCATTACCACTTCACACTATCTCAAAAACTCCATTTTTATTTATCACAAGTCTTCCCAATGTTTCCCCAACTCTTAAAGTTCATAAAACAGTGTTTAAAAGTGAGATTTCAGAAGCTACAACAGTGTAAACTCAGCATTTTTCACAGCATCAATAAAGAACTCTAGAACCTCATCATCACCATCTCAAACCATATCAAAAACACCATTTTAATTCATCACAAACCTTCCCAATATTTTTCCAACTCTTTAAGTTCATAAACCATTGTTTAAAACTGAAATTTTTGAAATAAAAAACAAGCTGTATTTGAATACAGCTCCCTTGTATTCGAATACAGAGGCAAAAACAGTGAAAAATCCGCATTATGTATTCGAATACGAGGCTGTCGTAATCGAATACAGATGCGAATACAGTGGCAAAAATTGCAGTCTTGTATTCGAATACGACAGGGTCGTAGCCAAATACAGAGGCTAAGTCAGAAGCAAAAATCCCTTATCTGTATTTGAATAGAGAGGCTCGTATTCGAATACAAGTTCAAAATTTTGAATAAAACTGAAGTTTTACAGGCTGTATTCGAATACACTCGTGCCGTATTCGAATACACCTTTTAATTCAGTGAAATTTCACAGAAAACTTCAACCCGTCTTCAAATTCTTTTCTTTGAAAAACCAACACAACACGAAAATAAAATCACCATTCTTTTGAAACCACAAAACTCAAAACGGTTTTCATCAACAACAAATTTTCCAGAAAACACCTTCACCCAGTTAAATC
This sequence comes from Cicer cuneatum, assembly GCA_037974295.1. NCBI lineage: Eukaryota > Viridiplantae > Streptophyta > Magnoliopsida > Fabales > Fabaceae > Cicer > Cicer cuneatum. Next base: position 31,097,245 of record JBBPBO010001984.1, on the reverse strand, counting down.
CTTCTCCTTTAAAAATCACCCTCAAAATGATCAACAACAGATTTTTAACAACACAACAGAAAACAGAATCATCAACACCAGAATCACCTCACTGTTTTTCTTTAACCACAAAATTCAAAACATTTTTCATCAACAACAGATTTTCCAGAAAACACTTCCACCATTTTAAATCCTTTTCTTTTGAAAACCATCATCAACACCAGATTGTTTTCAACATAACAGAAACAGAATCACCAACACCAGAACATCATCACAGTTTTGCTTAAACAACCCAAAATAGAATGTCAACCACAACAAAACAGACATTTTTCATCGTTTACATTTTGATCATTTCTCAAAACAACATGCAAAGTATTTTCCAGTATTCTTACACAACCAAAACAACATGCAAAGCATTTTTGTGCTTTCCCACACAAACAAAACAGCATTTTTATATCAGCCAAAACAGCAAACATCACAGAATCATCGAACATCAACAGAATGCATTTTTCGCATTTTATGACAACATGCACAATAGTTTCATTTTTCAAAACAGAAACTCAAATATGCTCACACATCAAACATGCATTTATAGCCCTAAAATGCAAACTAAAGTGGAAGGTGCCCCTTACCTCTGTTACGTTTCTGCTCCCGTTAACGTTGTCGCGACAAAAGTCGGCGAAGTTTCCGTTTGCGTTTGCCGCTACCAAAGTGGGTTCTCTAGCTCCGTAATGAGGAGAGGAACAACTTTTGTTCTTGGTACTTGGTGGTTTGGTGCTTGGATTTCCAATTAATCTCACTTTTGAGCAACCATTTTTTTTTCTTTCTATGAACGGGAAACAGAATGGGAAGAGGAAGAAGAAGGGTACTGTTACATGCACTCCCTCATATATATAGGAACATATATGTGCCACGTCTTCCTACAATAACATTATAATATTGCTTGATCATCATCTACTTAATTGCTCTCGTCGTAATTAACAGATAACCTCTTAATTAATTGCCCGATAATTTAATTACTCATAATTAAATTAATTTATCCTTCATCCACTAATTTTAATTCAACCTCCAAAATAGATATTTATATATATATTTACACAAAATATACATATATTCCATATTTTACAATTATTCCCCAAAGTACACTTAATATTAAATCGATTAATTTAATTTTAAATTTAAGGGTGTTACAATTAAGGGTACTAGAAAAGAGCTACACTACTGCTGATCATGTAAGGAAAATACATAGAAGTCTGACAATCAAGTGGAGACCAAAGATTACTGCTATTCAGGAAGCTAAAGATCTGAATACTCTAAAGCTGGAAGAATTAATCAGCTCCCTCATATCATATGAAATTGAGTTGGAAGAAGATGAACCCAAGAAGAAGAACAAAACTCTAGCTCTGAAATCCAAGCAGAAGAAGGCTCTGAAAGCAACATCAGTATCAGAGGATAGTGATTCAGAAAATCAAAGTCTGAACTAAGAGGAAGAAGAGATTGCTTTCTTATCCAGAAAGTTCAGAAAGATGTGGGACAACAGAAGGAATAAATTTTCCCAAAGATATTTCAAGCAGTCCAACAAAGGAAGTGATGATGCACATGACAAGAAAGGCATTATCTGCTACGGATGCAATGAATTTGGACATATCAAGTCAGAATGTCCAAATATGGAGAAAGGGAAGTACCAGAGGAAATATTTCAAAACTAAGAAGAAAAACATGATGGCTACATGGGATGATTCTGATGAATCTTCTGAAGATGAACATGCAGATTTGGCTATGATGGCTCACACCAACTCTGGATCCAACACAGAATCTGATTCTAGAAGAGAATCAGAAGATGATGAAACTGAGGTACATTATGAATTCACTCGATCTGATTTGATTACTGCTCTGAATGATTTTTTAAACAGTAATTACAAATTATCTTTAAAATTGAAAACTCTTAAGAAAGAAAATACAAATCTAACAGAAGAAGTTAATGTTTTAAAGAATCAGATTGCAGAATTTAAAACAGAAAGTGTCATTCTTGAAACTAATATTGCAGAATTGAAAATAGAGAATATATATTTGAAAAACAGTTTCGCTGAACTTAAATATGAAAGTTGAAATCTGAAAAATAATCATAATTCAACAGCAATTGAAAATACCACAAGTAATTCTGATATACATGAACAAGTTCTTCAAGAATTTCTTGCTAATTGTATGGAAAGAAGCAAATACGCTTCTATGTTTTATGGAGTCTGTAGGAATGGAAATAGAGGTATCGGATTTGAAGAAACAATAATTAAACCTAAACCTATGTTTAAACCTGTTTCCTCTTATATAGTATGTACTAGTTGTTAAAAGAAAGATAATTCCAAAATGTCTTGTCCTATGCTAAATACAAGAAAAAACAAGAAATTTTTCAAAACTACCAAACCTGGACCCAATTAGATTTGGGTACCTAAAAGCAAAATTGTTTTTGTTGCAGATGTCCTTAGCAAACAAGTTAAAACACCAGTCATGGTACCTGGACAGTGGATGCTCACGACATATGACGGAAAAAGGTTTATGTTCCAAGAATTGACATTAAGCAAAGGAGGCACAATAACTTTTGGAGGAAAGCAAAAAGGCAGATCATTGGTCAAGGAACAGTTGGTAATGATTTAAAAAAATCAGAGGAAGCAGAAACAGACAAACCAGCAGAAGCAAATAAACCAGCATAATTTGAAGAAGTATAGGATACAAGCAAATCAGAAGCATGTGACACATCTTCAAAGGACGAATCCGATCAAATCAGAATTAGTTCTGAGAAGTCAGAAGAGAAATCTGGATGGAAATATCAGTCATCTCATTCTGAAAATCTGATCATTGGAAGTGGAAGTGATTCTTTAAGAACGAGATCATCATTAAAAGATATATGTCTGTTTGATTTAATCTCATCGATTGAGCCTACATCTGTTAGTGAAGCATTAGCAGATGATGGATGGATTATTGCAATGCAGGAAGAGTTAAATGAATTTAAGAAGAATGATGTGTGGGATCTAGTTCCAAGACCAGAGAAGAACATTGTGGGAACCAAGTGGGTTTTCAGAAATAAGCTAAATGAAATAGGTGAAGTAGTCAGAAACAAGGCAAGGCTTGTGGCATAACGTTACAGTCAACAAGAGGGCATTGATTACATTGAGACATTTGCTCCAATGGCCAGGTTAGAAGCTATTCCTATCTTATTGTCCTTTGCTTTAAATTATAATATCAAAGTATTTCAAATGGATGTTAAATGTGCTGTTCTCAATGGTTATTTGAGTGAAGAGGTATATGTTAAACAACCTCCAGGTTTTGAAAATTCTGAATTTCCAAACCATGTCTTTAAACTTAGAAAATCCTTGTATGGGTTAAAACAAGCACCTAGAGCATGGTATGATAGACTCAGTAATTTCTTACTTAAAAATATCTTTGAAAGAGGACAAATAGACAATACTTTGTTTAGCAAAGCAATAGACATTGATATTCTGATCATTCAAATTTATGTTGATGATATTATTTTTGGATCTACTAATGGCATTCTTTGTCAAGAATTTTCTGAATTAATGCAGCATGAACTTCAAATGAGTATGATGGGAGAACTTAAGTTCTTTCTAGGAATACAAATTCAACAAAGTTCAGAAGGTATTTAAGTTCACCAAACTTAATATACAAAGGAACTTCTCAAGAAGTTTAAGATGAGTGATTGCAAACCTATGGCTACACCAATGCATCCTACTTTTTCACTTGATAAAGATGAATCAGGCCAAAAAGTGTTGGAACCAAGTCGGTTCTAAGTACTTAGGATTTTGATGTTAACAAAAGCACTCCATGTAATCTTATTTTGTACCTTGAATTACTATATTAAAATACCACCAGAAGATGAAGTTATCAGAGGATACACCTCCAGAAGTCACCAGATAATGCATCCTAAAATTACTAGAGGATACACCAGGATGTCAAAACACCACCAGAGGACATCATTACTGGCCTAGATCAGAAGGAAGCAAAGTCCATAAGGAGACTTGAACCATACCAGAAGGAAGCCTGCCAGAGGGAGACTTGTTCCAGACCTGAAGATATCATGAGTCAGACGTAGTCCAGAAGTTATTCTGACCAGACTTGATCCATACATAATCAGAGGATAAATTAATGGGTCCAGAACAAGAGATTTAATCCAGATTTGACACAGACCAGAAGATAGCATGGTTTAGAGTATGAAACTCAGTCAAGATCAGAAGAAATGATGTCCAGATTTAATCCAGACCTGATCCAGATCAAGAGGTAAATGTCCAGAATTAAATATCCTTTGTCTAGATTTAACTTCAGTTCAATCGAGACCCAGTTCAGAATTGGTCCAGATTAGAGGGAAAAGGTTCATATCAATGGTCAAGATTTAAGTATATGGCCCAGTGTTGGCCGAGATGAGAAGTTCAGACCATGGCCCAGTGTTGGCCGAAATTAGAAGGTCAGAACGTGTGGTCCAGCATTGGCCGAGATCAGAGGATCAGAGTAAATCAGTTTGCAAGTCTAGGTTGGCCGATATCAGAAGATCAGAAAGTGTGGTCCATGATTGGTCGAAATCAAATGATCACAGCAGATCACTTAGTATGGTCCAGATGTGGACGAGAGCAAAAGATCAAAGAGTTCATATTTAATCATGATGATGATCGGTGGAGATTTGATTAAATTTGATCAAAGTATTAAAAAGGATTTGATACAAAAATAAATTGAAGTCTTGTGGAATTCAGAAGCTATTGGCGGGAAGAAAGCTTTGTTCTAGCATTAATTAAAGTTAAAATTGGTCAAAGTTATTTTTGAAAGGCATTCTGGAGCAGAAAAGATATGTTTTTTATTTAAAGTGAAACGTGATTGGACAAGTTATTTTTGCAAGAGAATCCAACAAGATACAACTCGAATTTAAGCTTGGAAGAAACCCTAATCTGTATCTATAAAAGAAGGCTCAAGGCAAAAGACGTAGCATCGAAAAATCACAGAAGCGTCATACACTTCCAAAAGCAAACACTCAAGTTTTTCAGTGAGGTTAATTGTGAGTTTCAGCTTCCTAGAAGCAAGCACTCGTGTTTTTCTTCCCCTTGTGTTAGATCTAAGTGGTTGAAGTAGAGTCTACAATCTAAGGGAGTCGGAAGGGGTAGCAGATTACTTGGCAATTAGATTCAAGGCGTTGTAATTCCTTCTATAATCTGGGGTTGTCAGATTGGTAGGAGAAGACTTGACTTAAGAAGTCAAGGTGCTGTATTCCTGAAAAGTCTAGGATTGTTAGATTGTTTGAGAAGACTAACTTGGATGGTCAGTGGTATTGTTGTAATTCAAGGTTTTGAATTAGTGAAATCCTTCAAAGTGAAGGGAATGGACGTAGTCTTGTTAACGGTGAACCAGTATAAAATTATGTGTTTTTATTTTTACTTTATATCCGCTGCTAACTCTATTTGATTCATACATCGGGTTTTGTTATAAAACTGCAAAAATAGAAAAAGTAATCAAGTTAGTCAAACATAATTCAACCCCTTTTCTCGTGTTTGCACTTTCAATTGGCATCAGAGCTCGGCCTCAAGGCTGAGCACTTAATAGTGTTTGAGGAAAGGTCCAAGGGGTTCAACATGGCATAATCCAAAGATGATTTGGGAGGCAACATCAACAGACCACCACTGTTTGATGGAGAAAGGTTTAAGTATTGGAAGGAGAGAATGAGAAGTTTCTTCATATCTCAAGATGCTGAATTATGGAAGCTGGTAGTCAAAGGATACATTGCACCTACTGTTCCAGGAGATCCAACTAAAGAACTGGACATGGAAGATATGAAACCAGACCTGAGCAAATTATTCAAATTGCATCACAAGTCCAGAAACATCATGATCAGTGCCATCACATTCAAGGAATTTGATAGATGCACAGATAAAGAAACAACAAAGAGCATATTCGACAGTCTGGTTCTGACCTATGAAGGAAGCCAGTAGGTTCAGGAAGCAAGGGCTAACATACTGGTCAAACAATATAAGATGTTCAAGATGGAAGATGATGAAGACATTGATGAAATGTTCTGTAGATTCTAGACTCTGATATCTGGACTGAAGGTCTTGAAGAAAAGCTACACAACAGCAGATCATGTCAATAAGATTCTAAGAAGCTTACCAACCAAGTGGAGACCAATGGTTACTGCAGTTCAGCAAGCTAAAGATCTGAATAACTTGAAACTTCAAGATCTGATCAATTCACTCAGGTCTCATGAAATAGACCTAGAAGTAAATGAACCAAAGAAGAAGAAGAAGAATCTGGCCCAGAAGTCGAAACAGAAGAAAGCTACAAGGGCAGCATCAGAATCTCTTGTGGTGTGCAAGAGGACTGGATGTACCCTTGGTTATAAGGGGAACCAGGATAAGTTTCTGTGTGATTTATTTTCAGTATTGTACAAAGCTTTCATAAACTTAAAACAATCAGTTAAACAATCTCACTAAACTCTAAAAACAGAAAAATCGCCTAACACCTAATTCACCCCCCTCTTAGGTGCACCTCTGTTTTTACAATTGGTATCAGAGCAGGTTTTGGTAATTTGCTCCTCGATTCATGGCTTTCGCACAACCTGTTTTTAGATATGGTGGTAGCAGTAACAAACCACCTTGCTTTGTCGGTGAACATTATTATTTTTGGAAAATATGTATGCAAGCATACCTTGAGGCTCAAGGAGATGACATATGGGAGGCTGTAGAGAACGGTCCGTATATTCCAACAACAGTCATCAACAATAAAGAAGAAATAAAAATAAAAGCCTCATGGATAGACGATGAAAAGAGAAAAGTATTGTTTGACAAGAAAGCCAAAAATATGTTACAATCAGCATTAGGAAGGGACGAATTCTTTCTTATATCCCACTGCAAAACAGCAAAAGAAATATGGGATACTCTTGAAGTAACCCACGAAGGAACAATTGAGGTAAAACATTCAAAACTAAACACTTTGTCTCAAGAATACGAAATGTTTCGAATGCAACTAGGAGAAGCAATTCTAGATATGCAGAAATGATTGTCTCACTTAACAAATCACGTGACAGCACTTGGCAAGAGTTTTACTAACAATGAATTGAACCTAAAGGTTCTGAAATCATAAACTAGAGCATGGCAGCCTAAAGTGACAGCAATTTCTAAAAAGAAAAGTTTATCTAAAATGTCACTCTCAGCAGTTTTCGGAAAGTTACAAGAGCATGAAATAGAACTAGAAAGATTGGAAAAGAATGAGAGTCTAGAAAAGAAAACAAAGAATATTGCATTAAGAATAGAATCAAAAGATTTGTTGAATGAAGAAAATTCAGATGAAGAGGAAAATTTCACTCTTCTTGTTAAAAAATTCGGTAAATTTCTTCAAAAAGATAGAACGTTCAAGAAAAAGAAAAACTTCATAAAGAAAGATGTTTCCACTACAAATCAAAATTTTACTTGCTTTGAATGTGGAAAACAAGGACACATGAAAGCAGAATGTCCTAACATTATCAAGAAGAATGCCAACAGAAGGAAGGAGTTCAAAAAGGCATACATAGCATGGGAAGATAATGAAGTAAGTTCATCTTCAAATTCAGAAAATGACGAATGCGCAAACGTTGCCTTGATGGCATCTCACCATTTTGATGACAGAGAAGAGGTTAGTAGCAAAAATACCGGTTATAATGATGATTCATGTATTGAAGATAGTGATGCACAACAAGCAATAAAAGAACTACTTATAGAATGTAGAAATCTGTACAAAATAGTGTCGAATCAAAAGAAACAAATTTTATCTCTTAATGAAAAGATCGACACTATGCAACAAGATTTTGAAAAACAAAAACAGAATTCTACATACAATAAATGTGATTCTCTCTCATTTAAAATTGTCCAAATGAATAGAGTTATTGAAAGATACGAAAAAGGACAAATTGGATTGGAAAATTTACTTAACATGCAAAGATATTCAAACGATAAAAGTGGACTTGGTTACACAAAATTTGATAAACCAAGTACTAGTAAAACTATCTTTGTTAAAGCAAGTATTCAATCCAAAAATGAGAAAGTAATAGCTATTCAAAAGAATCACCATTATTCTAAAAAGAGTATTATTCAACAGAAACCATGTTTTCCTAAAAAGGTTACAACATGTTTCTATTGTGGTCTTAATGGCCACACACCTAATGCTTGTCATTTTAGGAACGTTGGTGTTCCACAAGGGCATTATGTGTGGGTCAAGAAAGGTACTAATCTTCAAGGACCCAAAATACTTTGGGTACCTAATAAACTATAAATCTTGTTTTGTAGGAATACACACAAATACATCAAATATGTGGTACTTAGATAGTGGATGTTCAAAGCACATGACCGGTGACAAAACTAAATATTCAGCACTTACTCTTGAGTAAAAAGGTTATGTGATCTATGGAGATAGCAACAAAGGAAAAATTTTGGGCATTGGAAAGGTTGGCATTGCTTCATCTCCTTCAATTGAAGATGTCCTCTATGTTGAAGGTTTAAAACACAATCTCATAAGCATAAGCCAACTTTGTGACAAAGGTTACAAAATCACTTTCAACAAAGATGATTGTATTATCCAAAATGAGGTAACAAGTGAAATTCAGTTTGTTGGTAAGCGTTTCAAAAATATTTTTACAATTAATCTTGATGAGTTATCCTTAAAAATGAAATGTCTTATGGTAAGTGACAACAATGATGCTTGGCTATGGCATAAAAGATTTGCACATATCCATATGGATCACTCAAACAAGTTAGTCAACCATGAACTTGTTGTAGGCTTACCTAAAATGAAATTCATTAAGGATAAATTATGTGACGCTTGTCAAAAGGGTAAACAAACTAAAGTTTCCCTTAAACCCAAAAATATTATATCAACTTCAAGACCACTTCAATTAATACATATGGACTTGTTTGGACCATCAAGAACTAAAAGTCTTGGTGGAAATTCATATGGACTAGTAATAGTTGATGATTTTTCAAGGTTCACATGGACCTTATTTTTGGCAAATAAAAATGAAGCTTTTAAAGCATTTAAGAAATATGGCAAACTAGTCCAAAATGAACAAGCAACCAAAATTGTATCAATTAGAAGTGATCATGGAGGAGAATTTCAAAACGCCTCTTTTGTAGAATACTGCGAAGAAAATGGAATCTTCCATAATTTTTTTGCACCAAGAACACCTCAACAAAATGGAGTTGTCGAGAGAAAGAATAGATCATTGGTAGAACTTGCAAGAACTATGCTAAGTGATTCAAGTCTACCAAAATACTTTTGGGCAGATGCTGTAAGTATTGCTTGTTACGTATCCAACCGAGTCATAATCCAGCCAATGCTGAAGAAAACTCCATATGAACTTTATAAAGGAAGAAAGCCGAATATCTCTCACTTTCACATATTTGGATGCAAATGCTTTGTGTTAAATAATGGTAAGGATAATCTCAGCAAATTCGATGAGAAGGCCGATGAAGGTATTTTTATTGGTTATTCCTTAACTAGTAAAGCATTTATAATTCTTAATAAAAGAACTTTGATAGTTGAAGAATCTATACATGTATCTTTTGATGAATCTAACCCCTCGAAAGAGGATAAAATTCTTATGTGAACATGGATTTGAAAAAGGTAAAGTTGATAAAACCTTATTCATTAAAAAAACAAATAATCATACTTTACTTGTTCAAGTCTACGTAGATGATATCCTATTTGGATCAACCAAAAATGAAATATGTGAAGAATTCTCATTAATGACGCAAGGAGAATTTGAAATGTCCATGATGGGTAAATTAAATTATTTCCTAGGACTTCAGATCAAGCAACTTAAGAACAACATCTTTATTCATCAAACAAAATATTGTAAAGAATTATTAAAAAGATTTGAGATGGACAACAGCAAAGAAAATGCGACTCCCATGGGATTCGGAATGTATGTTGATAAAGACGAAACTGGTAAATCAATTGATATATCAAGGTATAGAGGTATGATTTGGTCTCTCTTGTATCTAACGGCCAGTAGGCCAGATATTATGTTTAGTGTTTGTTTGTGTGCAAGGTTTCAAGCAGATCCGAAGGAATCGCATCTTGTAGCAGTAAAGAGGATAATGAAATATCTAAAAGGAACAACCAATGCTGGCCGATGGTATCCAAAAGGTAGCATATGCAATCTCATTGGATATTCTGACTCTGACTATGCAGGATGAAAGATGGACCAAAAAAGCACAGGCGGCACCTGTCACATTCTAGGAAATCCACTAGTATCATGGTCTTGTAAGAAACAAGCATGCGTGGCCTTAAGTACTGCTGAGGCAGAATACATAGCAGCAGGCAATTGCTGTGCTCAAATCCTATGGCTTAAGCAACAACTATGTGACTATGGACTTGATCTCGAGTGTATTCCTTTGGAATGTGATAATACTGGTGCTATCAACATCACTAAGAATGCAATCATGCACTCTCGGACCAAACATATCGACATACGTCATCATTTTTTGAGAGATCATGTGCTCAAAGGCAATGTTGAAGTTACCTTTGTTGACACTCATAATCAACTAGCGGATATTTTTACAAAGCCACTACCTAGAGAATCATTTTACAAAATACGAAGGGAACTAGGCATTCTAAATGAAAGTGATCTCTAAAAGGTTTGAATGCTTTGTAAGTCATATCACTTTTAATTTTAAATTCTTTTCATCTTCTCTTACAATTAATATATGATTCTTTGTATCTATGTGTTTTAATACATGTTTAAATTTTTTTTTTGTTTATTTGTTGTTAAAATTTTATTTTAGAAACGAAATTTTTACTGTCGTATTCGAATACAGACAATTTGTATTCCAATACACATTCCCAGAAAAATCTGTATTCGAATACATCAAACCTGAAGTCGAATACAGATTCGAGTTTTTCAGCATATAAAAACGTTTTAAATAGATTTTAGGTTCTTATCGAATACGAAACTGATAGTAGCCGAATACAATCAAAATCTCTGGTTTCCTTTCTTCAAAAACTTCATCTAAACTTACATGCAATCATCTCTAAACCTTCACCTCATCATTCATTACATCTTTCAATATGGATGCACGAAAAAGAGGTCCTCAAACGAAGGTTGTTGCTGTGGGTCCTTCAAAGAAAAGAAGGAATGATAATATGGCTGATCTATCCCGGTTACTTCACTCACCAGAAGAAATTTACAGGTTCAGAAGCCACTTCTCGAACAAGAAATTAATAACTCCAAAAATTGGTACGTTAGCTTCCTTTTCTGATTTTAAATTCCCTGAGTTGCTGAAAGCTCAAAAATTAGAAGAATTCATTGGCTACAATGATCCCATCTATCCTGACCTTGTTAGGGTTTTCTTCTGTAATCTTCAAAAAGATGGTTCTAGGCTAGTGTCTAAGGTTAAAGGAAAGCTTATTAGTTTAAACACTATAATTATTGGAGAAATCCTACACATCCCATCTAAAGGTCAGAAAATGTGTCCAGGACACTTGTGTGAATGGGTAAACACTACCAAATACGATGCGTATCTCTCACTGTGTCGATTTGATAAGGAGACTATGGAACAAAAAAGAACACAAGCTGGTCCGATATTTGCTCGACAAAGATATGGGGTTGGTAATCTCACAGTTGACAACAGATTACTTCATTATTTCTTAAGTTATATTTTGGTACCAAAAGTCCGGAATTACTCACAAATATCTGAGTTTGAACTTCAAATCATGATTTTTATGATTGAAGGAGTTGATCTCAATTGGGCTTATTTTGTCTGTTCATTTCTATTTGCTTCCAAAGATTCTATAGCTTTGCCCTACGCAAGAGAAGTTACAAGAATTCTGGAACATTTTAAGGTTGATTTTTCAGGCGAAGTGTTGTACCAAACAACCAAAGACAACTTGTTGGATTTAAGTGTTTTACTTAGCATGAAAATAGTATGGAGTGAATCACTTCAAACTTATGTTCATAAGGGTGATATTGGACAAAATCCATCAACTGCCCAAGATAACACTGCAGAAGAAGCAGAACCAACAGCGGGCCCAGCAGCAGCACCAGAAGCAGCACCAGAAGCAGCACCAGAAGTAGCACCAGAAGCAGACAACATAGCAAATGTTGAAGACATCATTTCAAATAGAATGATCATGGACAAACTTAACTCCATTCAATCCTTTGTCACATATCAATTTCAACACTTGAATGATTCTTTCACTAATCAAATTCAAAACATGACTGCATCCTTCAACAACCAATTCCAACACATCGAAACAACCATCACTCAACATCATGCCTCTTTTCATCAAGAACTGAGTAACTTATCCGACAAGATTGACAATCTTCATCTCCCACTAGAATTTGATGATTAGATTGGCTATTTGCAAGTTTTTTTGTTGTGTTTCTGTTATGTTTAAATTTTCCGTTAAAACTCTTAGTTTCCTTTTAAAATGTATTACTAGACATGGTTTTGTAAAACTTATTTTTTTTTATTACAAATTCTTCTAGATATCATGTGATGCTTCTATTTCTATTGTGTATGCTTTGTTTATAATATCCTCTTCCTTTTTGATAATGTCAAAAGGGGGAGAAAAAGTGTATATATATTGTTGGTTGCTAGTTATTTTTTACAGATCCTCCAACACATAAGTTCAAAAACAAGAGGGAGAAAAACACATATCAAGGGGGAGAAATCAAGATGTTGAAAAATTCAAGCAACAAGGATTTTTGTCATCATCAAAAAGGGGGAGAATGAAAAAGAATAAAGATCTACATTTTTTATGAAGACAAAAAGTTCATTTATCAAAAAGCAAAAGCATATTAATTCAACTCATCCTTCAATTTCATATTAGGTAATTTAGGACTTAAGGTATTTGATATTAAATCAAAATACAATTCAAATACAATATTATGAGAACCCTCTTGTTAGCACACTATAACATTTTTCATTTTAGGCCACACTTCACTTAGCCACGGGTAAAAAAGTGTGGCTGGAAACGGAAATAGGCAACAGTTTTTCGGGTGTTGCCTATAATATACTTATAGAGTACAATTTCTTAACTTTGAACGAAAAACCGTTGCATATTTTGTTATTGTCATCGATTAAGCCACAATTTTAAAAGTGTTGTTGTTTTACCACGAAGAAAAATCGTTTCCTAATTAAATTTAATAACTACACATTTTAAGTGTGGTCTAAAACTATAAAAAAATGTGGCCTCAAATTAGCTTAAATAATAATTAAATAATTATTGTATTTTAACTTAAAACTTTAGGCTAACTCTTAACAATAAACAGAATGTTAATTAATTAAGAAACAAAACTGTACCCTAACTCTATTTCTCTTCATTCACTCCTCACGATCCCCATTTGCACAATCGAAACCTTCACTCTTTCTGGTATCAACAGTGCGCTACACTCGGAACCTTCAATCGGAACTTTCAATCTTCTCTATTTCCCGTTTGCGCTGCACATTGCTCCGGTATCAACGTGTCTTCGTCTTCTCCGTCTTCGCTCATCGACGTATTCATCTTCTCCCTCTTTGGTTATTACTTATGCTTGCTCCTTGCATTTTGGAACGATTTGGTATATATTTTCTTATTCGACTATTCAATTAGCTTGTTCCTTTGATAATAATTGTTTGTTCCAGATTTATGTTCTGATTTATGCTTTTCTTGGTTATTGGTGTGATTTTTGTTGTTTTAATTTCTTGTTCTTGGCAATAATGATGAGATTAGGCTAATGAAGGAGGATTTATTGTGTATATGGATGTCAAGGGGAGTTAAGGGCATGTTATGCTTTTGCCTATCTTACTGTTATTTTAGCCAAAAATGTTAATTTTATGGTGTCCAAAAAACCAAAAAGATGTTCTTTATATACACAGGATCAATTGATGTGCTCTACTTGATTAGTTATCTAGAGGTAAATCACATAATATAATGATACTTATATATGTATCTATACTAGAATCTATATATATATATGCTTGAATTAAATTTAAAGAAACAAATAAATAAGTTGACAGAGGCATAACAACCAGTCACACACACCACAATTCAGCCTCAAAACAAATTAAATATATATATCAAGATAAATCATGCATAATGGGGTCCTCAAAAAAATTTCAGACCAATAAGAACAAGGGAGGAAATAGAAAAACTCAAGAAAGAAAATGAAGCATTGAAGAATGAACTCTAGAAGGAATGTGCCATTTGTGATGAAGTAATGAAGTTGAGGGAGGAAGTAGAACAACTCAAGAAAGAGAATGATGAAGTGAAGAAGAATGAACTTAAGAAGAAAGATACAATTTGCAATGAAGTAATGATTTTGAGGGAAGAGAAAGAAAGAGTGAGAGAAGAGAATAGGACACATAAGAATGATCTGAAGCTGAAAGATAGAGAGAAAATAGAGGTTATAAGACAGTTGAGTTAAACAATAGATGTTTTGAAGCAAGAAAATTTGTTGATGAGAAGCTTCATATCTAATGAGTTACCAATAAATGGAAGAAACCATTTGAGTTCAACAAACTCACTGGAGATTTGTCAAAGAAAATGTTTAATGGGATTCCAAAGAATAAGCCTATAGTATTGTAGCTTAAAGAATTAAATATCTGTTGTTTGTTTTTTCCTTTTAGATTGAAATAATTAAACTTGGTTTTGATTCAGAAGAAGAGGTTTGGTCCTGTTCCTTCTTGGAGAACTGAATTTGTTGAACCTGAATCTATTTGGTTGGTTGGAACTACCCACGTTTCTAAAGAATCAGCTATGGAGGTTGAGCGTGTTGTTAAGGCTGTGAAGCCAGATAATGTTATTGTTGAGCTCTGCAGAAGCAGACAAGTACTCATATTTTCTTTTCATAACCTTCAATTTTAATGCATGTTAATTTTTATTTCAGTTATATTGAATATGTATGTATGCATTCATATACATGATACAATAGTGTATCTATTCGGTCACCCACCAACTTATTCACACACCAAATCTAAGAGTGTCAAGCGAAAGAAAATTTATTAGAAAAAACTCATTGAAAAAGACATACAGTCTGAAAAGAGTTAGACTCAATATTAATGACCTAAAAAATGTATTAGAGTCTATTCAATATCAATTAAACTATCTCCTATTAAGTCACTTAAGTCACACCCCTGATGTTCAAGGAGTGAGAGTGTTGTGAGTACTGAATGTGATAGGATTTGGAAATGCGTTTATAAATGGGAGACATTTCTCATCTTATATATATTGTTAGACACACTATAAAAACTTAATACACGTTACATAAACAACTTTATGTGATTATGACGATTCAACTGTCAATGTTAATGTTGTGATTTTCTTATTTGTGGCTGCTATATCTCCACAAATTTAAAAATCATATAGCTTGTATTATTTATAGTAAATAATAAGATTGTGTAAAATTTTATTACCAACTGATATCATAAGAAGTTATACAAATGAATTTTTTATATATATACTGTCAATTTGCATCATAACTTCAATTTTTGTAGATTTCATTTCGAGAGCTGGGATCATGTATGCTGATGATGGTGACCTTGACAAACAATTACGTTCTACTATGTTTTCCATAAGCGGGACTGGTTTTTTTTGAGCTATTGGTCGTAGCATAAACCTGGGTAAGCACAAAATTTGTTCCCAATGTCTATGTTTTTCCTCAGTGTGATACTAGTATATTTGAGTCACATTAAACTTCACTTGATTTAAATCAAATAGAGAGAGAAAAAATCTTTTAGAATAATCTATTTTTTCATTCACATGGTTGAAAAAACTAAGCTACTCATGGAATCTACAAGAAAACTTATTTATTGCTCATGAACTAAATGTCAGGTGGTCAAATTGCTTTAGCATTACGATTGCTTCTGGCCGCTTTTTCATCAAAGATCTTTTCAGATATTAATCGTCCTTTTGGCAACGAGGTACACTAAATTGACTGATATTTTCAATTTAAAGGACCAAATTGTTATTTTACAAATTTGAGGGACTAAATTGACCGATATTTACCATTTCAAGGACTAATTTGTTAATGTAGTAAATTACAATCATTAATTTTTTTTCTTTCTTTTTGGTCTATGTTAATCTGTTTTGCAGCTTCAGAGAGCATGGAAAGCTTTGAAATGGACTGAGAAGTTGAGTTTATTGATCATAGTTATCCGTGGGATTACATCTTCATAAGAGATTTCTACAAATAAGCTTGAGGTTAGTTCTCTTGCCTAGATCAACTTCAATTTATACTCTTTTTTATGTTAAATGCCTTTTAACCAAATGGTTAATGAGTTCCTTTAATAAAGGTTTAATCGATTGGAAGTACTCAAGTTCGATCTTTAACAAAAATAATCTTTAGTTAAATTTTATTTAATTACTTCTCTGATGTCAAATGTTAAGTTTATTTATTCATATGGTTGGAATTGGAAATTAGAATAGATTTTATCAACATCAAGGTTGTTTATTTGTCATGTGTTTCTGGTTATTCAACCAGCATAGTTGATTAGATGCCTGTTGTTTTTAGATTGTAATTTGTTTCTGGTTATTCAACATCAAGGTTGTTTACTGTATATTAGGACCATTATTTCTGGGGCATGAAATATTGAGATTCAATCTTTTTACCATTAAACTGAGGGGAAATGGGCTTTTAGATTATGATAGATGGCTAAATTCATTCAACATTCTCTGCTTCCATTGGTAGAGTAGAGCTTTTCAAAGAGACATACTTTTGCATATTTTAATTCTTCATATCAACATTTTTAACATGTTGGGCTAATAAGTTTGTGACTTTATTCTAAATAACATGAATAACACTTCAAGAAAAAACACTGGAGAATTCATTAACTTGTGACTGCACTATATTTTGGGGAATGATGATGGGCCATTTGGAATTGATTAGGTGGAATGCAATTATTAGGTGTTATGGGATGCACGGTTTTGCTCAGGAGGCTCTCGGTATGTTCTGGCGTTTGGTTGAGTCTGGTTTTCATCCGGATGGCATTGTGTTTGTGTGTCTGTTGTCAGCTTGCAATCATGCAGGTATGCATGCAAAGGGCTGGCAACTTTTTCAGACCATGGAAACTTATGGTGTTGTGAAAGTGAGGCACGGTGGAGATGCTGAATTGGCTGCAGAGAAGTTGTTTGTTTTGGACCCTAACAACGCTAGGCGTTATGTAATTCTAGCGCAGATGTACGAAGATGCAGACTCTGGCAGGATGCAGCTAGAGTGAGGAAAGTAATCAGGGAGAAAGAAATCAAGAAGCCAATTGGTTATAGCTCTGTAGAACTGGAATCAGGTCATGAAAAATTTGGGGTAAATGATGAGACTCACCCATTTACAACACAGATTTTTGAGACATTGGTAAGCTTAGATAAGATAATGGGTATAGAATATCACACACAATGTGATGCTATTTTGTAGGAACTAGGAATTAGGAAATGGTGGACAAATGGATACACCATCTATATGTTTTGAATAACTGCTACTGGTTTTCTAGAATTGATAGTCACGTCTTCGTCCTTCCAGATGACCATGAATCTACTCAAGATGCACTGTGCAATGAATTAATTTTGAATTTGACTTGTTAGATTGGTTCAAATTTAACCGATCTAATAAATCAATTTTGAATTTGACTTGTTAGATTGGTTCATTTTAGCCAATTTAATAGTTAACTATTTATTACAACGCTTGATGTTAGATCGGGCAAGTAACCAATCTAACATGTACATAGAAACCGATGTAACAAGGTTAAATTGTAATAGTGCTGTTACTAGAAAGTAGGAAATTACATAGAGTAGTTTAAATATAATTTTTAAAAAATTGGTAATAAATTAAAAAATTCGATAACTTCATAAAAATTGTTAATAAATTAAAAAATAAGGCTGATATAAAATTATTAAAAACTTTCCTCTAAATAGTTGTTACTAATACTTACTATTTTCAGGTTGGACTTGAAGATCATTACCAAGATACATGAAGCTAGTGGAATGTATCGAAGATTTGGTTGTTTGATAAGACGATTGGTTTTTTTGGGATACTTATAGTAATAGAGCTCATAAAATATTTTGATAAGTAAATTGTTTGTTTATCATGTATTGGTTTTTCTTGGATGTTTATTAATATTTATGTTACAATATTTTGATAAGACCGTTGGTAAAACCAACTCATAAAATATTTATGAAATATTTATAGCTGAACATCTAAAATATTTCTGAAATGTTGGGAAAACCAACTCTTAAAACCGTGGCCTAAACAAATAGCCAAAATCTAAAACAATTGTGGGAGAAATGTGTTACCAACGTTTCGATAACTGTAATCTAAAGTTATATGCAACACAAAAAATCTATTGCCTTAAACCAAAAAACTGTTGCCTATGCTTTTGACAACTTTATAAATGTGTTGCACCACATTTTTTTATTGTTGCCACAACTTATAAAACCGTGGCTTAAACAATTAGGCAACATCTAAAACAATTGTGGCCAAAATGTGTTACCAACGTTTCGATAACCGTCGTCTAAAGTTATATGCAACACATACAAATCAATTGCCTTAAACGAAAAAATGTTGCTTATGCTTTTCTCAATGTTATAAATGTGTTGCCTAAAACAAATATAATTTACACAAAACCGTGGCCTAACTGTATATGCAACATTTATGAAATTATTGGCAAAACTAACTCATAAAACCGTGGCCTGAAACATTTAAAAAAACTGTTGTCTATTTAAGTGTCTTCAGCAACGGTTTTTTAGAATTCGTGGGCAATAGTAAAAAACCGTTGCGTTTGCTAATAGGCCACGGCCACCTACACCACACTTTGTAAGTCAGTAGCTAAAACTGAAGATCTGTATTCGAATACGAAGTGTCGTAGCCGAATACAAATTGCAAGTCAGTAGCTAAAATTGAACTTTTGTATTCGACTACAGCTTCGCGTATTCGAATACAATTCAAGTTAGTGGCAAAAATCTCATACTTGTATTCGAATACGAGGTATCGTATTCGAATACGAAGTTCAAATTTTAAATAAAAACTGAACGTTATAGAAGTGTATTCAAATACACTGAGGCTGTATTCGAATACAACTTCGAAACAATGCAGTTTTTCAGTTTTGGAACATTGCATAAGTTCATCAAAACTTATGGGAACAATTGACACTGATCTGAAGTGTTACCAATGGGGTATAAATACTTCATAGCTTCAGTTCTTATTAATAACCTTTGACTTACTAATCTTAGAATTAATTTCTGAAATATCAAACATTTTCAAAGCTTAAGTTTCATATTTTCAAGTACATTTTTTCATTTTGATATCATTAAGAAAGGTTCTTAGTTGTACTGGGAAGTGTGGTTGATTAAGTATCATAATACTTAGTGTTATAATCTTGTTCTTAGTTAAGAACATCATTACAAAATCAATTAAAGTTATTGTATCACTTGAAGAACTTAGTGTAGATTCTTCAAGTATTGTTAACTGAGATAGTGGTGTACTATCGTTGGCTAAAGTGTTAAGAATTTGTAACTGAAGTCTTAGTGTTAAACTTGTTACTTATTCAAACAATTAGTGGAAAATCTCTTGTGGTGTGCAAGAGGACTGGATGTACCCTTGGTTATAAGGGGAACCAAGATAAGTTTATGTGTGATTTATTTTCAGTATTGTACAAAGCTTTTATAAACTTAAAACAGTCAGTTAAACAATCTCACTAAACTCTAAAAATAGAAAAATCGCCTAACACCTCATTCACCCCCCTTCTTAGGTGCACCTCTGATCTGACAACATCTTGTTTAGTGCTTGTGTCTGTGCCCGTTTTCAAGCTGACCCTAGGGAATCCCATTTAACTGCGGTCAAATGAATTCTGAGATACCTTAAAAGAACCACCAACCTTACCCAGTTATACAAGAAAACCTCCACCAACAAACTCATAGGTTTTTGTGATTCCGACTATGCTGGAGACAAGCTGGAAAGGAAAAGTACAAGCGGCATCTGCACTTTCTTTGGTGATAATTTGATCTCTTGGTCAAGCAAAAGATAAAGCACCATTGCTATGTCAACAGCCGAAGCTGAGTATATATCAGCAACAAGATGTAGCTCACAGTTAATCTGGATGAAACACCAACTTGAAGATTACAACATCTTTGAAACCAATATCCCTTTGTTCTGTGATAACACTTCAGCCATAAACCTTACCAAGAACCCGATCTTACACTCTAGAGCCAAACACATTGAAATAAAACACCATTTCATTAGGGACCATGTTCAAAAAGGGACTTTAAGCATCTAGTTTATGGACATTGATCATCAATGGGCAGACATCTTCACCAAAGCATTACCTGAAGACAGGTTCAAGTTCATCAAGAAACATCTCAACATTGTCTCCATATCTGACTAGCTCAAGTAGTCTTCTTAGGAGTTTTTAATTTTCTTGTAATTTTATTTTATGTCTTTTATATTTTTTTGTTTTAAATTTCTTTACTTTGTAAAGAAAAAAATACAAAAATACAAAAAAAGTAGGACCTCTTTTTGGCTGATGACAAAAAGGGCGAGAGAGAGAGAAAAAGGAGAAATAAGTAGAAAATGAGAAATAAAAAGAAAGGAGGAGTGAAAAAGAAAAAGATGAAAAGAGAAGGAGTTGAAAAGGAGAAGAAATAGGGAGAGAGAAAAAAAAATCAGAAAGAGATTAATAGAGAAGGAGTTGAAAAGGAGAAGAAAAAGTCAGTATTAGACTTAGGGGGAGAGATTGGTCTAAGGGGGAGTATTTCAAGTACTTTGAGTCACAAGCTAGCAAATAAGTTATGGTTTTGTCATCATCAAAAAGGGGGAGATTGTTGGAACAAAGTTTGTTGTAAGTACTTAGGATTTTGATGTCGACAAAAGTACTACATGTAATCTTATTTTGTACCTTGAATTATTACATTAAATGCCACCGGAAGATGAAGTTTCCAGAGGCAGAAGATGAAGACACCAGAATGTATCCAGAAGATACCAGAGGATGCATCCTGAAATTACCAGAGGATATCTTTGCTGGCCCAGATCAGAAAGAAGCAAAGTCAGAAGGAGACCTGGACCAAACCAGAAGGAAGCCTTCCAGAGGGAGACTTGATCCAAACCAAAAGGAATCATTAGTCGGACTTAGACCAGAAGTTATTATGACCATAAGATGGCCTGGCAGTGAAATGATAAACAACCCAGACTTGATCCAGACATAATCAGAGGATAAATTAATGGGTCCAGGATAAGAGATTCAATCTAGATTTGACCAAGACCAAAAGATAGCATGGTTTAGGGTATGAAACTAAGTCCAGACCAGAAGAAATGATGTCCAGATTTGATCCAGACCTAATCCAAATCAGAAGGTAAAATGTCCAGTTCAGAATTGGTCCAGATCAGATGGAAAAGGTTCAGATCAATGGTCATGATTTAAGTATATGGCCCAGTGTTGGCCGAGATCAGAAGATTAGACCATGGCCCAGTGTTGGCCGAAATCAGAAGGTCAGAATGTGTGGTTCAGCATTGGCCGAGATCAGAGGATCACAGCAGATCAGTTTGCAAGTCTTGGTTGGCCGAGATCAGAAGATCAGAAAGTGTGGTCCAGGGTTGGCCAAAATCAGAGGATCAAAGTAGATCACTTAGCATGGTCCAGATGTGGATGAGAGAAGACTATCAAACGGTCCAGATTTAATCATGATGATTAACGGTGGAGATTTAATTTAATTTGATCAAAGTATTAAAAGGATTTGATTCAAAAATAAAGTTAAGTCATATGGGAGTTCAGAAGCTATTGGTGGGAAGGAAGATTTGGTTCAAAATAAATTAAAGTCAGGATTGGTCAAAGTTATTTTTGAAAGCAAATCTGGAGCTAAAAAAGATATGTTTTTTATTTATATGAAACCCGATTGGCCAAGTTATTTTTGCAATAGAACCCAGCAAGATACAGCTCGAATTTCAGCTTGGAAGAGGCCCTAATCTGCATCTATAAAAGTAGGCTCAAGGCAAAATACTTAGCATCGAAAATCACAAAAGAGTCATACACTTCCAAAAGCAAACACTTGAGTATTCAGTGAGGTTAATTGTGAGTTCCAGCTTTCCAGAAGCAAGCACTTGTGTTATTTTCTCTTCCTTGTGTTAGATCTAAGTTGTTGAAGTAGAGTCTACAATCTGAGGGAGTCAGAAGGGGTAGCAGATTACTTGGCAATTAGATTCAAGGCGTTGTAATTCCTTCTACAATCTGGGGTTGTCAGATTGGTAGGAGAAGACTTGACTTAAGAAGTCAAGGTGCTGTATTCCTCAAAACTCTAGGTTTGTTAGATTGTTTGAGAAGACTGACTTGGAGGGTCAATGGTATTGTTGTAATTCAAGGTTTTGAATTAGTGAAATCGTTCAAAGTGAAGGTACTGGACGTAGCCTCGTTAACGGTGAACCATTATAAAATTCTGTGTTTTTATTTTTACTTTATATCCACTGCTAACTCTATTTTATTCATACATCAAGTTTTGTTTTAAAACTGCAAAAACAGAAAAAGTATTCAAGTTAGTCAAACACAATTCAACCCCCCTTCTCGTGTTTGCACCTTCAGTTGGAGCATAAACCTTCTTCTGCTTGTGCATTGCCAACATCCATTGTCCAGGCACCATTGTTGGTGTCTCCTTCTGGTTGCTTAGAATATCTACAACATAGACAATTTGATCTTTTGGTACCCAGAACTGATTGGGTCCAGGTTTGTTAGTTTTAACAACTCTTTGATCTTGTTCAGATTTTTCCATTGGACAAGATCGTTCAGAGTGACCTTTCTTAGCACAAACAATACATAAAACATCATAATGAACAGTTTTAGTTTCAGCAATAGTTTCTGTAAAACCAAGCCCTCTGTTTCCAGTGTTACTGTTTCATAAATCATAGATGCATATTTACTTCTTTCCATTCCATTAGAAATAAAGTTTTGAAATAATTGCTCATGCATATCAGATTCACAAACAGTTTTGGAAGTGGAACAAATATTACTTTTGAGAGTTTGGTTTTCATATTTGAGTCTTGCAACTTCAGTTTTAAAATCCTTGTTTTCAGTTGCATTCTCTGAATTTTGATTCTTTAAAACTTGGACTTCTTTGGTCAGATTTTTCTTATCTTCCCTAAGAGCATTCAGTTTTAAAGACATCTTGTTGTTTGCATTTAAAAAGGCTTTTACAATATCGATTAATTCAGATTTAGTGAGATCAGAAAATACCTCATTGTCTTCATCTTCTGAATTTGTTCCAGAGCCTGAGCTATATCCAGAACATGAGTTGGTATGAGCCATCAGAGCCAGAATCGCTTCCTCTGATGTGCTTCCAGATTTGCCTGAATGACTGCTTTCATCATTCTTCCTTCTGCCTGCTTTCCTTCCTAAAACTATACCTTTGTGAAGTCCAAAGGCAGACCTGATGTGTGCCATCATTGTTGTTTCTACCTCTTCTTCATCAAACGATTCTTCTTCTGATTCTGATGCATCCTAGGCTGCCATCAGACCCTTCTTTCTGAATCTAGAACTCTTCTTGTGCTATTTTCCTTTTTCCAGATTTGGAAATTCTGACTTGATATGTCTAGGTTCATTTCATCCATAACAGATGATGCTCTTCTTGTCAGATTCTTCCTTTCCTTTGCTGTTATGTTTCTTTATTTGTGCATCTGTCAAATTCCTTGAATATGATGGCACTGATCATGATGGTTCTGGCTTTGTGATGCAGTTTGTATGCTTTGCTCTGGTCTGGTTTCATATCTTCCATGTCCTGTTCTTTAGTTGGATCTCCTGGAACAGTAGGTGCAGTGTATCCTTTGACTACTAGCTTCCATAATTCAGGATCTTGAGATATGAAGAAACTTCTCATTCTGTCCTTCCAATACTCATACCTTTCTCCATCAAACAGTGGTGGTCTGTTGATGTTGCCTCCCAAATCATCTTTGGATTCTGCCATGTTGAACCCCTTAGACCTTTCCTCAAACACTGTTAAGTGCTCAGCCTTGAGACCGGGCTCTGATGCCAATTGAAGGTGCAAGCACGAGAAGCGGGGTTGAATTGTGGTTGACTAACTTGAATACTTTTTCTGTTTTTGCAGTTTTATAACAAAACCTAATGTATGAATCAGACAGAGTTAGCAGCGGGTATAAAGTAAAAATAAAACACAGCAACTCATACTGTTTGACCAGTATGTTAGCCTTTGCTTCTTGAACCTGCTGGCTTCCTTCATAGGTTAAAACCAGACTGTCGAATATGCTCTTTGCTGTTTCTTTATCTGTGCATCTGTCAAATTCCTTGAATATGATGGCACTGATCATGATGGTTCTGGCTTTGTGATGCAGTTTTTATGCTTTGCTCTGGTCTGGTTTCATATCTTCCATGTCCTGTTCTTTAGTTGGATCTCCTGGAACAGTAGGTGCAGTGTATCCTTTGACTACTAGCTTCCATAATTCAGGATCTTGAGATATGAAGAAACTTCTCATTCTGTCCTTCCAATACTCATACCTTTCTCCATCAAACAGTGGTGGTCTATTGATGTTGCTTCCCAAATCATCTTTGGATTCTGCCATGTTGAACCCATTGCTTCCCCTCAAACACTGTTAAGTGCTTAGCCTTCAGACCGAGCTCGGATGCCAATTGAAGGTGCAAACACGAGAAAGAAGGGTTGAATTGTGTTTGACTAACTTGAAAACTTTTTCTGTTTTTGCAGTTTTATAACAAAACCTAATGTATGAATCAAACAGAGTTAGCAGCGGATATAAAGTAAAAATAAAACACAGAATTTTATACTGGTTCACCGTTAACGAGGCTACGTCCAACCCCTTCACTTTAAAGGATTTCACTAATTCAAAACCTTGAATTACAACAATACCACTGACCCTCCAAGTCAGTCTTCTCAAACAGTCTAACAATCCTAGAGTTTTGAGGAATACAACACCTTGACTTCTCAAGTCAAGTCTTCTCCTACCAATCTGACAACCCCAAATTGTAGAAGGAATTGCAACGCCTTGAATCTAATTGCTAAGTAATCTGCTACCCCTTCTCACTCCCTCAGATTGTAGACTCTACTTCAACAACTTAGATCTAACACAAGGGAAAGAAAAACACGAGTGCTTGCTTCTAGAAAGCTGAAACTCACAATTAACCTCATTGAAAACTTGAGTGTTTGCTTCGGGAAGTGTATGACTCTTTTGTGATTTTTCGATGCTAAGTCTTCTGCCTTGAGCCTCCTTTTATAGATTTATAATTAGGGTCTCTTCCAAGCATAAATTCGAGTTGTATCTTGTTGGATTCTCTTGCAAAAATACCTTGACCAATCGGGTTTCACTTAAATAAAAAACATATCTTTTTAGCTCCGGATATGAATTCGAAAATAACTCTAGCCAATCCTGATCTAAATTAATTCTAGATCTAATCTTTCTTCCCACCAATATCTTTTGAATTCCACAAGACTTCAATTTATTTTTGTATCAAATCCTTTTAATACTTTGATTAAATCTTGATCGTTTGATCTTCTACTCCCGTTCACATCTGGACCATACAATCTGATCTGCTGTGATCCTCTGATCTCGGCCAACCCTGGACCACACTTTCTGATCTTCTGATCTCGACCACTCTGGACTGCAATCTCATCTGCTGTGATCCTCTGATCTCGGCCAATATTGGACCACATGTTCTGATCTTCTGATCTCGGCCAATGTTTGTCCAAGATGCTTAAATCTGGACCATTGATTTGAACATCTTCCCTCTGATCTGGACCAATTCTGAATTGGGTCTGGATTGAACTGAAATTAAGTCTGGACATATGACATTTTAATCTCGACAGTTACCTTCTGATTTGGATCAAGTCTGGATTAAATCTGGACATCATTTCTTCTGACCTGGACTGAGTTTCATACTCTAGACCATGCTATCTTCTGGTCTGGGCCAAATGTGGATTAAATCTCTTGTTCTGGACCAATTAATTTATGCTCTGATTAAGTCTGGATCAAGTCTGGACTGATTATCATTTCACTGCCAAACTATCTTCTGGTTAGAATAATTCAAGACCAAGTTTGACTTTTGATTCCTTCTGGTCTCGAACAAGTCTCCATCTGGCAGGCTTTCTTCTGGTCTGGTCCAGGTCTTCTTCTGGTCTGGTCCAGGTCTTCTTCTGGATTCTGCTTCCTTCTGATATGGGCCAGGAAGGATATCCTCTGATGGTGTTTTGACATCCTGGTGTATCCTCTGGTGCTTTTAGGAAGCATCCTTTAGTACCTTTTGGATGCATTATCTGGTGACTTCTGGGAGGTGTATCCTCTGGTATGATTTTACCTTCGGATTACTCATCCCCTGCCTCTGCTAACTTCAGCTTCTGCCTCTGATAACTTCATCTTCTGGTGGCATTTAATATAGTAATTCAAGGTACAAAATAAGATTACATGGAGTGCTTTTGTAAACATCAAAATCCTAAGTACTTAGAACCAACTTGGTTCCAACAATAAATTACAATAAAAGGATACCATAATTCTAAATCAATTCTAAATCAATTTATATTAGAACGATTTTATGTGTATATACGCGTACCGAATTAATGTTATGTTTTTCTGTGCATTTGACTGATGTTAAGTATGCACGTAGTTATATTTCAATTATTTAGAACTATTTTCTATTTTTAGTTATTTATTTTATAAATAATTATCTTGGAATAGTAGTGATAATGTGTTTTATTTTCTTTATTTTTATATACTCGTTATGACATTGTGATTTTATATACATTTATTATGATTTAGTAATTAATATAAAGTGTTGATGTTATATTTATTTGTTTTATAATTTCGATTATTCTCTAATGATGATAATATTTTAATTTTAGTATTTGGAAAAATAAGCATTATTATAGTGATTTTTTGTAATATGAGAATTTTGGTTATTAATGTCTTTTAAAGATTAATTATTTTATTTTATAAAATATTAGTTTTAAAATATTAGTAATATTTTAGTAATTATATTTTAAAAAAATATTAATAAAAAATTAGTTTTGATAATTGTTGGATTTATTTAAAAAATAATAATAATAAATGAAAGGAGTAATTAAGATGTGTTTTAGGAGTTAGGCCCATATGCAAGGCATGCTGAACAGGCGGCAGTCTCATTCCTGTGAGGAATTGGATGAAAAATAGAACAAAATCGGCACCGGCTATTGATAACTGTTCTAGAAAATTTTCTCCATTTTAGTCCAAATTTTAATATGTTGTTTAACTGAATTAGTTAGTCAATTAAACACACTTCCCATATTTTTAACCATCTCAATTTCTCTATAACATACCCGGCTTCTTTGTTTGTTGAATTCGTTATTTTGCAACGTTCTTCTTCACCGTAAGTCCGATTTGAGTGAAACCAATGCCAAAACGATCGTGTGAAAAATAACTATATTTCGAAATTTAGTTTTTAGAGTGTCTTCTCGTAATTTATTTTTGACGTCTACCCATAAACTGTCGAATTAGATCGATTGAAGGACAAAGAGTCAGAGGACAAAGGCTGTTTGCTCGTGGAATTGTATTCGTGCGTGAAAGCGTCGAAATAAGGTAAAGGGTGAGAGAGTGCTTGAATTCACGAGTATAATATATTGTGAGATGAACTGGAAAACCGTATTTCCAAACTATTCATCCGAGGCTCGCTACGTAAGGCAGTAGCCCTTTGAGGGATAAATTAATTAATGTGTAAATATGAAAATTGTGAGAATAAAATGTGGAATAGAAATATTTATAAGTTGTTGATTGATTTAATTTGGTTAAAAATGTTTGGTATTTGATATTGTTGTTATATTGGGTGTCGAATGAATTTTATGTATATTATTGAATAGACAGGTTTATGTGATGCGATAATAAAAGATGGATGCATTTTGATAAGTTTATGTGATTATGATGATGTATAATTAATAATAACGATGTTATAAATTTGTGATAAGTGCATGTGATGATGTATGATTAATGATAGTGATGCTATAAAATTGTGATGAGTTTATGTTATGAGATATAATTAATGATAGTGACGTTATGAATTTGCGATGAAATTATTGAAGTACCCCATAATTGATTAAATAGTGATGATTCCAACTTATGCTAAAGATGATACTCTTAATGGAGTAGTCTATGCTAACGAGGGGAGAAAATAGATGTTTGGAATATTTGAAGTTGATTTGAATTTTGAAGTGGAGATTATTTTGTCACCATATAAGCAGGGCCTGACAAGCCTAGTGATTCCGGGGAAGTACAACTGAAAGAGCCTGATCGTGGCGGTGTACTGTTGAGCCTTAGGGAAAGATTGTTAGACCTTAGAGGTATTCGGGTGGGGAATTCCTAGGTGACTTGGAGGTAGCACTCCAAATGTCGGGAGCTACCATGCAACACACGTTTACCTCGTTGTTGCATAATGTGTCTTGGGTTGAGTTGAGGGGATCTATGAGGATAGGGCCAATTTGAATTCTCCGTCCACCGGGATGGTGGAATAGTATCAAGCCTCCTAACCAAGTACTTCAGAGTTAGAATGGTACCACATTGTGAAGTAGAGTCTAAGCTCATGCATAGCATTGCCTCTTCTTGTGATTGTTTTGTTGTGATCAATATGTATCGTGTGCGATAATAATTTCTCTCAGATGATTTGATGTTATAGTGAAATGTATTGATTTCACTTGAGTGATTAAGACTTTAAAATGTGATGTTTTTTTCCATGAAGAGTGTTTGTATAATGATACGATTTATTATGATTGATTGCGTGTTCTTCTTACTTATATTATACTACCAACATGATTTCGAAACTCACCTCCTTCGTTGTTTGTGTTTGACAGACTTGGCCCTGCATTTGCGAAATCTCAGTTATTACAAGTTAATGAGTCTTGAAATTCAAATTTGGGAGAAACCCTGCTCTGATAGGTGATATCGGGAATTAAGAGTTGTAATTTGTAAATTACTTTCACTTATTTAATTAGAAAAGACTTTTTGTATGAAAACCTTATAAGTATTGGTAAGTTTTTTGAATTAAATCAAGAAACTATAGTTAAGTCAAGTTCATTGAGATTTCATTGTTTTAATTAAGTAATAATGTTGAATTTTTACATGTGTATTTAGAGGAACGTAATATCCTAAATTAGTTATAAAAATTCTTATTTTCTTAGAAATTTTTTCCGCTGCAAATTTTGTTCAAAACATCTAGTATTAATTACTATATATGTTGTTTTGAGGTTTAGGGTGTCACATTTAGAGTGAGAGATTAGGAACATAACAAGTGATACTTTTAGGGAGAGGAAGAATGTGGACACTGCAGTGTGTGAGAGAGAGAGGAGGACCACATGTAGAAATATCAACTGTTTTTTAATTTATTATTTATTTTTTATTTTATTTGATAAACTGTCTTTTTCTTTATTATTTGTCTATTTTTAATTGGTTGTGTCTAAAGACTAATGTGTTAGTGGAATGACCTTCTATGAAATTTTCACAACGAAGTAAAAACTGAATATTTGATATTTTTGTTAAAAAGTTTATATATTAGTGTAGAAATCTCAAAATATTATTGTTTTCTATCATTTTTAGTGACATTGTAAAATATTTGAACTTAGACATCTAATCAAATTTTACCATTTATATATCTGTGTAGCCGATTACAAAATAATATTATGACATATATAAATTGTGAAATCTGATTTTTTTTTCCATTAAACTACAAATTTATGGAAAATTAAATTGTACCAAAAATTAATTTTTAAGCTTTTAATACATAATTGCCAATCATGTCACATTCCAAAATTGACAATCATGAATGATTTTCTCATTTAGAGTGTGTAAATGTACTCAAGATGACGATTTTCAAAAGATATAAATAGAGAACAACATAGTTTGTCAAATCAAAGTTACATATACAAAGAGAAATACAATATTTATAAGATAAACATGAACAATGACAAAGAGTGAGATGAAAAATGTTGTTATAATTATGGTCATAATTATGGCAATGAATACGTTTGTTTTTTGTCAAGCTGATGAATCTCCTTCACCAACAGCACCTCCACCTGAAGAAACAGATAGTAAAACCGGTGTATTGCTTTGTCTTGGCAAGTGTGGTTTGATATGTGCAATTGACTTAGAAAATCCTATATTGTTTGTACCTTGTCTTACTAGTTGTGGATTGAAATGCCATAACAATTCATCACAAGTTGCATATGATTGTACTACTAATTGTGCGTATTCGATGTCTAACAGTGTTGGTATGTCTACACTTTCTCTCTTTTATTTTATATATTGGTATGATGTATCAAGCTATGTTATAAATTAATAGATTTGACTTATATAATTATGTTTCTTACATTTTGATATTTTATTTTTTCAGATGCACATAGCATTAATGGAATCGTGAATTCATGCTTGGAAACTTGCACGTAAAAATATTGTTATCACTACATGGATGTAACAGTCAATTAATCAGAAATTGATTTAGCTCATTAATTGTAATAATTATTTTTGTTGTAAGAAATAATCTATTCTCTCTTTCCCTTTATATATATAGATATATCTTGTTCGTTTAATTAACTTCGATCACAAGGCTTACGTTAATTCACTTAAAAGTCATGTGATTCTCTCTCCTTCTCGTACTCTTTCTCAAGTCTCAGCATTAGGTCGACATATGTGGCAGCTATCTTTGAACACTATCATTCTCAATCTTGATCTAATTTTTACCGCCATAATGTCAAATAAGAGATGAACAACAGAATATTGAAACCTTTCTTCTTCTCTTTGTGCTTTGATAGTAGCCTAATATCATTCCCAATCTCTGCACTATAATGATTATGTTCCGATCTCATTTACATGCCAGGTATTTGGTGATTTGTACTGACACTGGATTGAAGTTTAATTTTATTGAAAGAACTTCTTGTTCAAAATTTTTTTGAAATGACAACCAAACCAAATGCAACACACTTGATTGAATGTTAGCTTTATTATCAGTGCATCTGAAACCATATCTACTTTTTTATGTCTCTATATTACTTTTACATTTTAGAGGTGTAAGTGTATGCTTTTATATAGTTTCCAACTCTTATACAAATGATGAAAATTGTTTATCCTTCTCAGTAATCTCATAAAGTAAGTCATCTCATCAAGTATACTTTCCAACACTTATAGTTTGACACCTAATTTTTTTGGAAGTCTTAAGGTTTCGATTAATTACTCGCATGAAATAAACGTTTTGTTAAGGTTGTCTTCCCACTTTAAAAACTTTATCTTGGCCAAATCAAGTTTTCTCTGGGAGTTAATTAACAAGTGGAGGAAAAAGGATGACACACAAAAAATAGCTTAAGCTTCTTGCAAAAAATGATGGGTGCTACATGTTGTTATATCCTTAAAAATGAAATAGTAAAAAATAGTAGAAAAGCAAATACGAAACCTAGTGAAACAACAACCAAGTAAAAAAAGCTAGGATAAATTTTTCGTTGAAATAGAGACATAGACACAAACATCAATTTGGATTTTAAAGAGTAGACCAAGTCACGCGTGTCACACCCAGAGCCCCAAAATAATCTACAGCGGATAAATAAAAATTTTTTTAGGGATAGAAAACTTTTGTAACTAATTTAGGATATCACATTTCTCAAAGTACATATGGGACACTTTAAACTTAATTTCCCAAAAAAAGGTGCAATCTCAATAAAATGGATTTAACTATAACTTCTTGATTTTATTCTAAAAATTACTACTACTAATAAGATTTTTCTATTTAAATGAGTAAAATACAGTTTATAAATCTTATTCCCGGGTATCACATATTAGAGCGGACTTCTGTGACACCCGAAACCCCAAAATAACATATATATAATAATTTATACGATATTTCTATATAAAATTTTAACAGAAAAATTTTAACGGAAAAATTTTAACGGATAATTTGAGATGATTTAGGGAGATATGTGATCTGGCAGTCCTTAATTTTCCTCAATCCAAATGCCCTATTCCAGTTCTTTTTCTTTCTTTCTTTGTGGTACCTTTCTTGGATGATTCTGGAAGATTGGGGGGGGGGGGGGTGGAGTTGTGCATGCACTGGGTTGAGATAAGTTTGAGGTGCTTTAGTAATGTATTATTTTTTGGATATTTTGGAAAAACAGGAATAATTGATGGTTGGAGAATAAGGTGAACAGTGACTGGTGTACATGTTCTTCAGAGTGGGCTCAATTACAAGACTAGAAGAATGAGAATTAAGGTGAATGTTTCTTGGAATAAAGAGAATATATGTGAGAAAATGTGTGAGTTTTGTTTTTGCCCCTTGGACATTTCTCATTTTTACCACTTTCCCATTCTGATGTAAATTTAAATTTAATAAATGTTAAAAATAAAATGTTATAGTTAATAAATTTTTATTTCATTAATTTTTTAAATAATTGGGCTATTACACATTATAGATGAAAGGAGATAAACCAAACAAAAACTTTTAACTGTTTCCATCATTGTTTTTCTCTTCCAAAAGATAGTGTATTTTTGTCTGTGTTGCTATCACCCCACCTTCGACAAGTAATTTGAGAAGAGTTTTCTCCTTTATTTGTGGCTCATTGTAGTTTTATTCTACCATGTTTTGCTCAAATAAAATTAATTATTGTTTTGTTCCACATTTTACGATGCCATATTAAACATTCTTCAATGTTCCAAATACAATATCAAAGAAGGGCTACAAATGGAATGCTTATATTCTTACGCACACGAACATGTTTATGTTGGAACCAAGTTGGTTCTAAGTATGTAGGATTTTGATGTTTGCAAAAGCACTCCATGTAATCTTATTTTGTACTTAGAATTATTATATTAAATGCCACTAGAAGATGAAGTTACCAGAGGCAAAAGATGAAGTCACCAGAGGCAGAAGATGAATTACCAGAAGACACCAAATAATACATCGAGAAGGTACCAGAGGATGCATCCTGAAGGCACCAGAGGATACATCAGGATGTCAAAACACCATCAGAGGATATCTTTCCTGGCCCAGATCAGAAGGAAGCAAAGTCCAGAAGGAGACCTGGACCAGACCAGAAGGAGACCTGGACCAAACCAGAAGGAAGCCTATCAGAGGAAGACATGTTCCAGACCAGAAGGAATCATAAGTTAGACTTGGTCCAGAATTTATTCTTACCAGAAGATAGCTTGGCAGTGACATGATAATCAGTCCAGACTTAATCAGAGCTTTAGATAATTGGTCTAGAACAAGTGACTTGGTCCAGATTTGGCTCAGACCAGAAGATAGCATGGTTCAGAGTATGAAACTAAGTCCAGACCAGAAGAAATAATGTCCAGATTTAATCCAGACTTGATCCAAATCAAGAGGTAAATGTCCAGAATTAAATATCCTTTGTCCAGAGTTAATTTTAGTTCAATCCAGGCCCAGTTCAGAATTGGTCTAGATGAGATGGAAGATGTTCAGATCAATGGTCTAGATTTAAGCATCATGGACCAGTGTTGGCCGAGATCAGAAGATGAGACCATTTGGCCCAGTGTTGGCCGAGATCAGAAGATCAGAACGTGTGGTCCAGTATTGGCTGAGATCATAGGATCACAGTAGATCAAATTGCAAGTCCAGAGTGGTCAAGATCAGAAGCTCAGAAAGTGTGGTCCAGGGCTAGCTGAGATCAGAGGATCACCGCAGATCAGATTGTATGGTCTAGATGTGGACGAGATTAGAAGATCAAAGGGTCCAGATTTAATCATGAAGATAATTAGTGGAGACTTGATTAAATTTGATCAAAGTATTAAAAGGATTTGATACAAAAATAAATTAAAGTCGTGTGGGAATTCAGAAGCTATTGGCGGGAAGAAAGATTTGGTTCAGAATTAATCAAAGAACAGGATTGGAAAAAGTTATTTTAGAAAGCAAATTTGGAGCTAAAAATATATGTTTTTTATTTAAGTGAAACCCGATTGGTCAAGGTATTTTTGCAAGAGAATCCAACAAGATACAGCTCGAATTTAAGCTTGGAAGAGACCCTAATTGACATCTATAAAAGGAGGCTCCAGACTGAAGACTTAGCATCGAAAAATCACAAAAGAGTCATACACTTCCAGAAGTAAACACTCGAGTTTTCAGTGAGGTTAATTGTAAGTTTCAGCTTTCTAGAAGCAAGCACTCGTGTTTTTCTTTCCCTTGTGTTAGATCTAAGTTGTTGAAGTAGAGTCTACAATATGAGGGAGTCAGAAGGGGTAGCAGATTACTTAGCAATTAGATTCAAGGCGTTGTAATTCCTTCTACAATCTAAGGTTGTTAGATTGGTAGGAGAAGACTTGACTTGAGAAGTCAAGGTGCTGTATTCCTCAAAAGTCTAGGATTGTTAGACTGTTTTAGAAGACTGACTTGGAGGGTCAGTGGTATTGTTGTAATTCAAGGTTTTGAATTAGTGAAATCCTTCAAAGTGAAGGGACTGGACGTAGCCTCGTTAACTGGTGAACCAGTATAAAATTCTGTGTTTTTATTTTTACTTTATATCCGTTGCTACCTCTGTTTGATTCATACATAAGGTTTTGTTATAAAACTGCAAAAACATAAAAAGTATTCAAGTTAGTCAAACACAATTCAACCCCCCTTCTCGTATTTGCACCTTCAGTTTAGAGTGAGAGAGGAGGAAACTAACAACTGATACTTTTAGGGAGATGAAGAATGTGGACACTGTAGTTTGTGAGAGAGAGCAGGAACACATGTAGAAGCATCAATTGTTTTTTACTTTATAATTTATTTTTTATTTTATTTGATAAACTGTCTTTTTTTTTTATTTTCTCGTATTTGTAAAACTGCAAAAACATAAAAAGTATTCAAGTTAGTCAAACACAATTCAACCCCCTTCTCGTATTTGCACCTTCAGTTTAGAGTGAGAGAGGAGGAAACTAACAACTGATACTTTTAGGGAGATGAGGAATGTGGACACTGTAGTGTGTGAGAGAGAGCAGGAACACATGTAGAAGCATCAATTGTTTTTTAATTTATAATTTATTTTTTATTTTATTTGATAAACTGTCTTTTTTTTTATTAATTGTTAGTTTTTAATTGGTTTGGTCCAAAGACTAATATGTGAGTGGAGTGACCTTCTATGAAATTTTCACAACGAAGTAAAAACTGAATATTTGATAGCTTTCAATATTTTATTTTCACAACCAAGTAGAAATCTCAAAAATATTATTCCTTTCTATGATTTTCAGTGACATTGTAAAATATTTTAACTTAGACATCTAATCAAATTTTACCATTTATATATTTGTGTAGCCGATTACAAAATAATATTATGACATATAAATTGTGAAATCTGATTTTTTTTCCCATTAAGCTACAGATTTATTGAAAATTAAATTGTACCAAAAATTAATTTTTAAGCTTTTAATACATAATTGTCAATCATGTCTCATTTCAAAATTGACAATCATGAATGATTTTCTCATTTATGGTGTGAAAATGTACTCAAGATGACGATTTTCAAAAGATATCACTATGCCAAAACTTGCCTTTTACAACGCTCATTTTAAAGCGCTTCATAACTAAAAGCGCTGTTGTATAATATTTTAAAATTAATGGATGATACAACAGTGCTTTAATGACAAGCGCTACTGAAAAAGCGTTGTTGTAGGGTCATAAAGGGTTTAGGATTTACAGCGCTTTTGAGAAAAGTGCTGTTGTAGGGTCACATAGCGCTTTCACATAATGTTTACAATGCTTTTAGGGCGCTTCGCATATAAGCGCTGTAAAATATAACGCTCCCACGCTATGTTTACAGCGCTTTTTAAAGCGCTTTGTATACAAGCGCTGTAAAATATAGCGCTCCCACGCTATATTTATAGCGCTTTATATATAAGCGCTGTAGAATATACAACTTTCGCATAATTACATTGTCTTTTAGAGCGCTTTTTTTAGAAGCGCTATAAAATGGTACATATACAACTGTAACATTGCATTCATATAACTGTAACATTATAGAACCTGTTTACATAATTTTATTTTTAATGTGTATACCACAAATTCTACCTATTATATACTATTGATAAATAAATAAAAACATATTTAATATGTTCTCTCCCTACGAACCCGCCTCTTCACTACTGTGATCTCTCTTCTTGCTGAACCCTCATCTATTGTGTGCCCATTTCTACTGAGTGATTGTTGTCTCAGGTACTGTATTTATTAATTTGTTGTTATCTCTAAAACTAATAAATTGTTCCATGATAGTAGTTGGCATAACCTTGATAAATCATATAAATTTTTACCTGATAAATCAGATAAATTGTTACATGATAAGTCATATAAAGTGTTACATGATAAAATCTGTTCGATCTGTTCTATACTGTTTTGAAATTAGACTTGTATGCATATATACTATAGATTGGTATAATGTTATAGATTGATAAATTTTTGTAACATTGCATTCATATAGGTCATATAAATGGACCGGAAATGGATGTCTGCCAATCGATTGTCAAAAGAGTATGAAAATGGAGTGAATGAGTTTATTGATTTTGCAGTGAAGAATGCAAAATATCCAAATCGAATCATTTGTCCTTGTTTAAAATGTTGTTTTGGAAAACGCGTTATAGCAGATAAATTGGAAGGACATTTAGTATGGCATGGTATTGATCAAAATTATTCATGTTGGATAAGACATGCTGAGAAAAAAAAGGGAACACTAATTTTGAGAATGATGCGACCTATGCTTCAAATGATTTCGACACAGCTGACACATATGAGCGGGACCGAGTTGAGGAGATTGCAAAAGCAGTTGAAGAAGATCTTCGGGATTGTCCTAAAATGTTTGAGAGTTTGTTGAGTGATGCAGAGAAACCATTATATAATGGTTGTACTAAATTCACAAGACTTTCGGTGATATTAAAGTTGTACAACTTAAAATCAATTAATGGATGGTTTGATAAAAGCTTCACAAAATTATTAACACTCCTAAAAGATATGTTGCCAGATGATAATGAACTTCCCAGTCAAACTTACGAGGCTAAACGAATTTTGTGCTCTATTGGCATGAGTTACGAATGGATTCATGCGTATCCTAATGATTGCATTTTATTTCAAAACGAATATGAATTACTAAAGGCGTGTCCGAAATGCAATGTCTCTCGATATAAGAAGAAAGAATCTACTCCAGCAAAAGTCGTGTGGTATTTTTCTATGATAAGAAGATTTAGCCGCATCTATCGCAGTGAAGAAGATTCAAAACACTTGACATGGCATCCAGATGAAAGAATTAGAGATGGAAAGTAACGACACCCTACAGATTCTCCACAATGGGCAAAAATTGATCACGAGTATCCTGATTACGGTAGAGAGTCAAGAAATCTACGACTTGCGCTTTCTACTGATGGAATGAATCCATATGGTCTTCAAAGCATATCACAAAGCATGTGGCCCTTGATTTTGTTGATTTATAACCTACCTCCATGGTTATGTATGAAGCGTAAGTTTATGATGTTGTCTCTGTTAATTTTTGGACCCAAACAATCGGGGAATGATATCGACGTATACTTGGCTCCTTTAATTGAATATTTAAGAAATATGTGGGAGACATGTGTGGAAGTTTATGATGGGTATAAGAAAGAATGTTTCAATTTGAGGGCTATGTTGTTCGGCACAATTAATGATTTTCCAACATATGGTAATTTATTAGGATATAGCATTAAAAGTCAGTGTGCATGTCCTATATGTGAAGAGAATATAAATTGGATGCGGTTGAAACATTGTAAGAAGAACGTCTTTCTTGGACATCGTAGATTTTTACCTTTTAGTCATCATTATCGTGGGTGAAGAAATGCATTCAATGGAAAATCAGAGGAAGGTACTGCTCCTTTAGCACCAACTGGATATCAAATATTGAAAAAAGTACAAGGTTTTACCAACAAATTTGGCAAACCATTTGCGGGAGAGCTTGTCAAAACTGGGTGGAAGAAAAAGTCAATTTTCTTTGAATTGCCATATAGGAAGTCATTGTATATAATACATTTTCTCGATGTGATGCATACTGACAAAAATGTATTTGATAGTGTTATTGGTATGTTACTTAGTGTTCTTGCTTGTCAATTTTAATAGGGTGGGATACAAAAATGAGCCTTTTACTTTGGCGTCGCAAGCTTAACAAGTGTTTTATGTCACTGATCCTGCTGACGATAAATGGTTTGTTGTCCTATCGACTAATAAAATAAGTGATGATAACAATAATGTTGAAGATGTTGGTAATGATATTCTCTTTGTGACATCACAACCATGTGAAATTGATTCAACTGATGATGGTTTAGATTTTTTTTTTCTTTTTTGAACGAAAGCACTTACACTCTATGAGTTTATTAGGTGGGATGGAATGAAAGTGGCCAGTGGATTGCGCCCAACAGTTTAATGATGGTAAGTTACATTGGTGCTGTTGTTCGTCAAAATATCCCAATAATAGTTGATGACTGGAGAGACAAATCTTTGAAGGATGCTAAAGATATATTGTGTAGTGATATACAAGTAAATTTTTTACTCCACTTTTTTGCTACTTATAATTTTTTCCATTGAAATACTTTTATTCAAACAATTTATTTATTTGGTTTGCAGTCAGCTTTTAACATTGAAGATATGCAGAAAAATTACGTGCTTAGAGTTGCTGGTAAAATTCACAGAGGATTTAGATCTCATCTGTCGAATTGTTACTTAAGAGACAAGTGTGGAAATTTGAATGTTGAAGCTCCAAAAATTTACCAACACTACATAAGAACTGAAGAGTGGAGCTCTTTTGTAGCTAAATATTCAGACCCTGCATTTGTGGTAATATTTAATTTATTAGCATGTGTGTTTTATTCATATTAATATCTTTTTTTTTTACACAATCGTTATTTTTTTTATTTATATATAGAACATAAGTACAGCAAATCGGGAGCGATCAAAGAACACAATGCATCCATACAAAAGATTATGTATGGGGGTATGCACGTTTAGAGAAAAAAATTGTAGTAAACATCACTTTTATACATTGTAGTAGATTATAAATTATAGTTTATAACTAATATTTTGTTTATGTCTTAACGAACAGCTTCAAGAGACGAAATCCGATCAACCATTGTGTCGTCATATTTTGTGGAAGGAGGCTCGGGTTAATAAAGGAATAGTGGATAGTGAAAATGTTCAACAAGTTATCCAACAATGTGTAAGTATACTATCACTTTAATATTTTTTAATATTGTCTTTCAAAAATGATATTGAACTTATCTTTTTAATACTACATGTATTTTAGGAAAATTTGGAACAATGTCCTAAAAATTAAGATGAAAATAATGAAGTTAGTTGTAGGGACATTCTTGGCAAGGTATTCAATGTTCCTAAATATTCTTGCCGTGTGAGGGTAAGGGATTTGGTGTGACCCTATCAAGTATTTTTCACATGAGAAGCGCACAAATCCATCGAATGATCAAGTATTAGAAGCGTTGAAAACCCTATCAGAGCAAGTTGCATACTTGGTTAAAAAGGATAAGGAAAATAAACTTCGAGAGGGTCAACGTGAAATGCAAATAGGCAGTGAAAATGAAATTTGCAACATTAGTCATAAAAGTCTCCCGAAGGTAATAAATTACTTAACGAAATAAGAAATTCATTCAACCTAATTGTTTCACATACTTATGTATTAACCATTGATTTAGGGTGTTTTATGTTGCTTGCTATACTTGTCTTCCCCTACCCGTCGCATGGTTGGGAAAAGAACATTGTACAATACATTGGGAGAAGTATTGCACGACAATCCCGTCCCTGCCGGCCATGTTAAAGTGCCACATGTGATAGCTTTAAAACCACTTGCACCGTTGCCTATCCCTGACAACGACGGAGATATGAAATTTTTGGGAGAAGCAATAGGTAGCTACATGGCATGGCCGAAAAATCTTGTTGGCACTGAGGAGGTATGTTTTAATTGTTATGTATGTTTAGTTGTAAAATCTTCTAAAATATTATTCTTTAAAATAGACACACCAAAATACTATTATTTTAGAAAAATATATAAAATAATAAATTATAATATTTGTTATTTATATTATTCCTTTAGTCCAATATATATAAAACTAGCAGATCATAGGAATCACCCATATAACGAAAATTAATCACAAAATATATCAACATATATTTTAAAATAATTTTAAAACCAAATTAATTATTTAAAATATTATTTCATAAATAAATTTGTTTATTATAAAATTTGGAGTGTTACAAATCTCCCCGCGTTAAAGAAATTTCGTCCTCGAAATTTGTGGTGAAAATAAGCGAATTGATAGATAACTAATCACCTCCAAGATTCAAACTTAGTCTATAAACATATTTTAGAAATTCACTACTTATTTAAGCATAACATGTCAAGAATCCTATAATGATAACGTAACATGACACAATAAATCAATTAAACACATCACATTCAACAACACAAATATGAAGGAAATATCATGATTCACTATTTCAAAAACAAAATAAATGAGTATTTCTAGCAATAATAACAACTGGTTATTGTAGCCTCTTTTATCGACGATGACTCATCAGGGTAGCAAGTCCCTACTACTCATGTAGTCAACTACTTAAGGTAACCATGGGTAATTAAAAGTATTTTTAAGGTGTTTCGGGAGTGCGAAGGTGCCACCACAACTCCTACTCCTTTCTCCAATTATAAATCTGAATCAAATCTTATTTTACATTTTCTTCAAAAACACGAATCTTCTATCAGATTATGTGAAGTCAAATATATTGTTCTCATAAAATATTTTTGTTATAATCAAAACTCTAACTATAAAACCAACTTGGTTCCAACAATGTCCCCCCATGTACTTGCACCATGCATGTTATGACTTGATGAAAGCAAAGCATTTGTAATGTTATGTATGCAATGCGTTCACCCACGCAACTGTTTAATAAACTCAGTAATACATTACAATCAAAGAATACCTTAATTCTAAATCAATTCTAAAAAGTTTAGCAAGTTGTTTGTTTCAATTGGGAATATGTACTTTAAATTACACATTGTTGAAACTAAGAAGTTTGGACCAGATGCAGGCTTAGCCAGAGGCAACCTGATCAGAGGAAGCATGACCAATAGTAGGTTGTTGTTCAGAGGTGGCATGATCACAAGATGTTTGGATCAGAGGCCGCATGATCGGAGGATGGTTGGATTAGAGGCTGCATGAATATAGGGTGATTCTGATTAAAAGCAAATTTTGAGTAGAGGCTGCATGACCAAAAACAAATTATGACCAGAGGCCCCATGATCAAAAGCAAAATTTCCTAGCAATAAAAAGAGAATTAGAGGCAAAACTACCCAGAAACAAAAAATAGAAATCATAGGCAAAACCAAAGAAGAAGTAGAGGCTGAACGACATACGATGGAATATTGGAAACCCATTATCCCCATATTTCACCCATCAATTTATTCCTTAAAATTTTAACACATCATGAATATCATATATGAAAAATGCATGATAAATTTTGTGATTAATTTTCTTTATATGTGTGTTTTCTATGAAGTGCTAGTCTTGTACATATTAGTCTAAATGAGTGATATAAATAACAAATATTATATTTTATTATTTTATATATTTTTTTTAAATAATAGTATTTTAGTGTAATATTTTACAGAATAAGATTCAATGCAATTTTACGTGTATATGCGTGTAAGTAATTAATGTGATGATTTCATGTGTGTTTGACTAATGTTAAGTGTGCAAATATCTATATTTTAATTATTTGTTTGATAAGTAATTATATTGGAATAACGCTAATATCGATATTAATTTTATTTATTTTTATATAGTTGCTATGGTATGATGATTTTATACATATTTATTGTGATTTAGTAATTAATATAAATTGACTACTTTATAAAGATGATGTTATATTCATTTATTTTTTTAATTTTGACTACTTTATAAAGATGATGTATTTTTATGTGATTATTTTGAAAAATATTATAGCAATAATTATAGTTATTATTTTGAATGAGGATTTTGGTTAAAATTATATTTATCTATATGTTAAGGAAAAATAATCATATGTTAAAATGAGTATTTTGGAGAAAAAGTTTATTACTTAGATGACTAAAATAAATTATTTGTTTACTTTTAGAAATACTAGAAAATGGACTTTGGATC
The DNA here is from genome assembly GCA_037974295.1 of Cicer cuneatum. Taxonomy (NCBI): domain Eukaryota; kingdom Viridiplantae; phylum Streptophyta; class Magnoliopsida; order Fabales; family Fabaceae; genus Cicer; species Cicer cuneatum. The sequence continues at coordinate 31,055,149 of JBBPBO010001984.1, read as the reverse complement.
AGACAATTATTTACACCCCTATTTCCCACTTATGCATATTAATTTGGGCTATTATTATTGCTGAATTGGACTTTTCTTTCCTACACCTGCGAGTTGCTCTTTACACCCCTATTTCTGCCTCAGGCTGGACACCCCTATGTTGGGCTTTACTGTCTATTTTACTCCTGCACATGTACATCTGTTTTCTACGCCCCTCAATCTGTATTTAAAAAAGAAGAAGAAAAGAACGAAGGAGAGCAGCACAACCATCAAAAAGGCATCAACACCCTCTTCCTATCAAATTCATCTCATCTATTCCTTGCCATTTCAATCGATCCTAACTTCTATCCCACACAAAATCATCCGCTGAATCCATTTTTAGCATCATTTTATTGATTCTGGCTCCGTTTCATTAGAAATAGCTGCGTTACTTTCCTTGAGCGAGCTATTTTTTGCCGATTCCATTCACCACATTTCTCGTACCAAAAAACTGACATCGTTTTTGGATTCCTCTCGTCGAAACCTTCAAGAAGGACTATATTCATTTGCATTTTTTGGTAAATTTGACATCGGACCCTTTCGGCGCTCCAATGAGTCCGTGAGACTTTTTCTGCAGTTTTTTTCTCGTCGTTTTGACTCTATTTTTGCTCAAAAAATTATTATTAATTATTTAACATTGATTTTTATGCTCCAAAAAATTTATCAGTCACATCTCAGTGAATTTTTGAACTCATCGTTTATTTGGATTCGCTCGTTGTACGTTGTCGATCTACGGTTGCTGTTGAAAATTCCATTGAGTTCTGTGTTAGAGAAAGCATCTAAGTAAGGTAAGGGGTGAGAGAGCGTTTGAAATCATGAGTATAATATATTCTGAGATGAATGGGAAAACCGTATTTCCCATTGATTCATCCGGGGCTCGCTACGTACGGCAGTAGCCCTTTGAGAGATAAATTAATTATTGTGAAAATATGAGGATTGTGAGGTTAAAATGTTAAATAGAAATGTTTATAAGGTTGTGATTGATTTAATTTTCGATAATTGTGTGGTATTTGATATTTGATATTATTGTGATGTTAGATGTCGAATGAAATTATGTGCATATGTTTGATTACACGAATTTATGTGATGTGATAATAAAAGATGGATGCATTGTGCGATATATGTTTATGTGATGATAATGATGATGTTTGATTGATGATAGTGATGTTATAAATTTGTGATGAGTTTATATGATGATCATGATTATGTACGATTAATGATGTTATAAAATTGTGATGAGAATAGTGAAGTACCCCATATTGAGAATTTTTTAAGCGGAGATTGCTTTGTCATCATATAAGTAGGGCCTGACAAGCCTAGTGATTTTGGAGAAGTACAACTGAATTGAGTCTGATCGTGGCGGTCTACTATTGAGCCGTAATGCAAGATTGGTAGACCTTGGAGGTATTCGGGTGGGGATTTCTTAGGTGACTTGGAGGTAGCACTCCAAATGTCGGGAGCTACCGTGCAACATACGTTTACCTCAACTGTCGTGTATGTGTGTCTCGGTTTGAGTTGAGGAGATATATGAGGACATAGCCGATTTGAATTGTATACGATTTATTATGATTAATTGTGTGTTCTTCTCAATTATATTATATTATCAACATGATTTCGAAACTTACCTCCTTCATTGTTTTTGTTTGACTAGCTTGGCCCTGCGTTTTCTAAATCGTAGTTATTATAGGTTAATGAGTCTTGAAGTTCAAATTTTGGAGAAACTCAGCTCTAATAGGTGATATCGGGAATTAAGAGTTGTAATTTGTATTTTACTTTCACTTATTTAATTAGAAAAGACTTTATGTATGAAAACTAAGTATTAGTAAGTTTTTGGAATTAAATCAAGAAATTATAGTTAAGTCAAGTTCATTGAGATTGCATTGTTTTAATTAAGGAATAAAGTTGAATTTTTACATGTGTATTTAGAGGAACATGATATCCTAAATTAATTATTAAAACTCTTATTTCTTGAAAACATATTTTCTTTATCCGCTGCGAATTTTGTTCAAAAAAGATGTAGTATAAATTACTATATATGTTAGTTTGGGGGTTTAGGGTGTCACATTAGTGGTATCATAGTAGGTCTGTCTAATCAGGCCAAGTGGGTTATTTCTTAGTTGCTGTTAGTGAATTTTTAACCTTAAGCCAATTGTGTTTACCCGTGTTCTCGGTTAAGTGTTGAAACGCTTACCTATTGTTCTTGTGCTGAGTGCTATGTAATTTTCCATTGCAATACATGATTTCTTAAAGATGATTGTTAATTGTTAACTACTTGCTTATTCCTGTTGTGTGGTGAATTCTCTTATTTTTGAAGATAATTGTTAATGTTAATTGGTTGCTCATTCTTGTTGTGTTGTGTATTTGTTGAGATTTGAGTAAATTTGAATTGTTGACATCATTACGTTAATTACTTATTTAGTGGACTTGTGGCTTGTACGCATAACTATAATTTTCTTCTATCTTATTTAATATGAATAGTTAAAAATAAATTTTGACTAGAAAGTTCTTATTTTTTATTTTAAGTTGGCTTGTGTGAAAAAAAAATCGATTTTAAAGCGTGGATTTTAATTTGAAATCACTTTAAAGTGTTGATGGTTTTATATCGTTTTTAAAATCAATTTAGGGCGTTTGTCTTGATTTTGAAATAGTATCAAGATTCAGTTAGTGTACATTAAATATGGTACATGTCTTAGTTATTCCACTCTAAAGTAGCATAGTTAAATATTCAGAGCCTAATAGGAACCACTTTGATCCAATGGCAGTTGTGTTGTAGCTTTACAAGGTATCATATATTAAACGGCTGTATATGTAGAAAGAATAAAGATTAGGGATTGGGAAGAGGTGCTATTATCGTTTTATTGAGGATAATAGAAAAAATCTTATTGTGGCATTTTTTCTGGACATTCACTCTAGTATGAAAAAGATCTGAATGCCACCATATCAATGATTCCACATGATGTATTCTATATGGAATTTGCAATTTCTAGGTAGCTTGCTAAACTGGGAATATGACAAGGACTAGAATTTATCTGGCAATGGCATACATATTGAAACTGTTTGAATTTTTATTCATTGAAATTTGAGATAAATTTATTTAAATCTGAATTGATTTCAAGAGTTTTTAGTCTTATCGATAGTAGTATTTAACTTGCTTAACTCCAGGTAGTGTTTGGTTAATAATGTTTAATGCTTCAAATAGGGATAAAATTACTATATGGCCTTGGCTATAAACAACAACTGAGCTATAATAACAAAAGTAAATTTAAGGATGTGGTGAGATTATAGATAGACATTTTCTTGTAGTTTTTCTAACATAAAATTCTTGTTAGCTGATTTTAAAAAGACTGAACTCTAAATTTGATTGTTATTGATCATGAATTCATATATTCTGAGAGCTCCTATGACTCCATCCTTGGCACACGATAATAATGCTATTGTCTCTGCTTAAACCAGACTCCTAACTAGTAAATTGTGAGTAAGGACTCCTAACCTGATGCACAAGAATGCTCTGTTGACTCCTAGTTACAACCATCCTTATATATTCCTGATAGTAGAAATTCAATGCACTATATTTCTTGAAACTACAGGTCTTCTATGCCTGCATCTGCTAGCAAATCCTCCTAGTATAGAAAAAAAAAACTTGAATTTTCTGCATGCAATGTGATCCCATTCTTCCTAACACCATTCATAATTTTATAATATTGTAACAAACTTTTGATTTTTCATTGATATTACGAATTTTTTTCGGATATAATTTCATAAACTGAAGGGTTGGTGTCTTGGTGGTGGGAAGTGTAATATGCATAACACTAGTTTTTGGTTTCTAGATTTTAGGGCCAGGTTATGATTCTCATCGCTATTGTAATTACTTGTTAGTTATAAATAAATTATTGTGAATCTGTAATTAAGTGAACTTTTAACTTGAAGTAAAGAGTAGGAATTGTGGTGTAACACCCCGATTATTAACAGCACAAATGCATTTTTTTTTTCTTTTTTTTTAAAAAGCACTTAATAAAATAATATGTCTTGACACAAAACGACAAGAGTAATAAATAATTACATCATATATACAACCAAGCTAAAATAGTTTTTGGGACAATAATCAAAATATACAAATAGAAAATACATCGGGGCTATGAGACCTATCAAACATCGCTCATTCCCTTGGGGTATTCTCGGCAGACACCTGCGCATAAGTATTGCTCCAAGAATGCTATCCCCCATGGTCATGTCAAAAAAATGGAACATAGACCCATCAACAAAAGACAATTGTCAAAGAAAGTCATAGGTACAGTCATCCCAAAACAAAATAAGTACAACCTCGAAAAGAATACTAAGTGTGACACCCTAAATCCCAAATTTATTTAATTTTCTTTTCTTTCAAATTTTAATTTAAAAATAATAGAATATAAATAAATAAATAAATAAAACTTTTGAACGATTTCTTTAAGGCAAAAGTATCACTTAGTAATGGACAAGTCATATTAATCCAAAGTTTCCATCAGCTAAACAATTCGATGGTCATAACAGTGATCAAATTAAATTCTTTTTGAAGCACACGTACATAAATTATTGATAATTATAAATGTAGTCCCAACCCGATGTCACTATCAGAGCAAAATTTTCCAAAATTAGAGATGTTCAAATATGAAATTAACAGAAGGAAGATGATAAATGTCTTCAAGATGAGACGACTTCCTACACTTTAGAGTATTAATCATCACCTGCAGCTCATCTGCGTCCATCGCAAACGCCAAAAATAAACAACGAGGGGTGAGTATCGAAATTGTGTAATAGTATAATATGTAAACGAGAAGAACACGTAAGTAATCAAATTAACACAAACCTGAGAAACATTCCAGAACATAATATCCAAGTTAATCTAATTCAATCACAATAAAACAGTCATAGGGAGAACCCACTAATCCAGTTAGGAACCCACTAATATCAAGGTTACTCTTGTTTTGCATGGTAGCTCCCAGCCTTAGGGAATAACCCACTAATCCACTTAAGAATTCCCAACTAGATGTACCCCTAAGGTCTATCAGTCTTACCTTACGGTTCGACTGTAGCCCTCCACGATCAGGCTCATTCAGTTGTACTTCCCCGATCACCAGGTTTGTCAAACCCTCCCTATATGATAACAAAATAATCCTCACTCCGAAACTACAACATCTATTTCATACGTACTGGATTATCATAACTCAATAATTTTCAGTTGTACTTCACAATATTCATCATTATATATATATATATATATATTAGTCAATCATAATAAAGCCCCAATATTTGGTCTACACTACTCACAATACACAATTCAATCACATAATAAGAAATCAAACAGGTGGGACATTCAAGTAATATCATAATTTCAATCAAGTTACAAGAAGACTCAAGTACATATCATTCATACAATAACAATCAGCATAAGGTTCATAAAACTAGACAGTATGAAATCTTGATATACATAAATTCACTGCAATTCTATAGGTTGCTAAACACGAGAAGGAGGGGTTGAATTGTGTTTGACTTAACTTGAATACTTTTCCTGTTTTTATACTTTTAAAACAAAACTTGATGTATGATTAAAAAGAGAGTTAGCAGCGTTCAGTCCAGTCCCTTCACCTTGAAGGATTTCACTAATTGTATGATTAAACTCACAATTTTTATACTGGTTCACCGTTAACGAGGCTACGTCCAATCCCTTCACCTTGAAGGATTTCACTAATTGAAACCTTGAATTACAACCTTGCTACTAACCCTCCAAGTCAATCTTCTCAAACAGTCTAACAATCCTAGACTCTTGAGGAATAGAACACCTGTCTTCAGCCAATCTGACAATCCCAGATTGTAGAAGAAATTACAACACTATGAATCTTATTGCCAAGTAACCTGCTACCCCTACTGACTCCCTCAGATTGTAGACTCTACTTCAACAACTTAGATTTGACACAATGGAAAGAAAATAACACGAGTGCTTGCTTCTTGAGAGCTGGAACTCACAATTGACCTCACTGAAAACTTGAGTGTTTGCTTTGGAAGTGTATGACTCTTTTGTAATTTTCGATACCAAGTATTCTGCCTTGAGCCTCCTTTTATAGATGCAGATTTGGGCCTCTTCCAAGCTTAATTTCGAGCTGAATCTTGCTGGATTCTCTTGCAAAAATAACTTGACCAATTGGGCTTTATTTAAATAAAAAACATATCTTTTTTTAAGCTTCAGATTTCTTTCAAAAAATAACTAGCCAATCAAAACTTTAGTTGCTTCCCGCCACAGCTCTTGAATTCCACAATACCTCACTTTTATTTTTGTAATAAATCTTTTTAATACTTTGATTAAAATAAATTAAAATCTCCACCGTTAATCCTCCTAATTAAATCTGGACCATTGGATTCTTCTGCGCTAGTCCACATTTGGACCAAACTAATTGATATGCTGTGATCCTCTGATTTTGGCCATCCCTGGACCACACTTCCTAACCCTCTGATCTTCTGATTTTGGCCATCCTGGACTTGCACCTGATATGCTACAATCCTCTCATCTCGGCCATTGCTGGACCACACATCCTGATCCTCTGATTTCGGCCAACACTGGGCCATGGTCTGATCTTCTGATCTCGGCCAACACTGGGCCAAATAATTAATTCTGAACCATTGATCTGGAAATCTTCCCTCTGATCTGGACCAATTCTGGACTTGGTATGGATTAAACTGAAATTAAATCTGGATAAGTAATATTTCAGTCTGGACATTTTACCTTTGATTTTGGATCAGGTCTGGATCAATTCTAGAAATCATTTCTTCTGGTCTGGGTCAAATCTGGATTGATTCTCTTGTTTTGGACTCATTAACTTATCTTCTGGTTGAGTCTGGAACAAGTCTGGGCTGTTTTAATTTCTCACTATCAGGCCATCTTCTGGTCAGAATAACTTCTGGAATAAATCTGATATTTGATTCCTCTTGGTCTAGACAAACTCTCCCTCTGGCAGGATTTCCTCTGGTATGGTCCAGGTCTTCTTCTGACATTGCTTCCTTTTGATCTGGGAAAGCAAAGATATCTTCTGGTGATCCTGGAGTATCTTCTGGTAATTCCAGGATGCATTCTGGATGCATCTTCTGCCTCTTCAAACTTCATTTTCTGGTTGTATTTAATGTAATAATTCAAGGTACAAAATAAGATAACATTGAGTCCTTTTGTAAACATCAAAATCCTAAGACTTAGAACCAACTTGGTTCCAACAATCTCCCCCTTTTTGATGATGACAAAACCTTAACTTATTTTGCTAGCTTGTAACTCGAAGACTTGAATTACTCCCCCTCAGACCAATCTCTCCCCCTAAGTCTCATACTCTCCTTTTCAGCTTCTTCTCTTTTCACTCTTTCTTTTCTTCTCTTCTCCTCTCCTTTTCAACTCCTTCTTTATTCTCTCTTTCTCTTCACGCTTCCTCTCCTTTTCAACTCCTTCTCTTTTCACTCTTTCTTTTTCTCTCTTTGTTTTTCTCTCTCCCTGTTTCCTCTCTTTTTCACTCTTTCTTTTTCTCTCTCCCTGATTCCTCTCCTTTTCTACTTATTTCTCCTTTCTCTCTCTCTCTCCCCCTTTTTGTCATCAGCCAAAAAGTGGTCCTACTATTTTTGTATTTTTTGTTTTTCTCTTTTTCAAATTACAGAAAGTAAAACAGAAAATAAAAGACAGAAAATAAAATTACATGAAATTTAAAAACTCCTAAGATGACTACTTGAGCTAGTCAGATATGGAGGTAATGCTGAGATGCTTCTTGATGAACTCGAACATATCTTCTGGTAATGCTTTGGTGAAGATGTCAGCCCATTGATGATTAGTGTCCACAAACTGGATGCTTAAAGTCCCTTTTTGAACATGGTCCCTAATGAAATGGTGTTTTATTTCAATGTGTTTGGCTCTGGAGTGTAAGATAGGGTTCTTGGCTAGGTTTATGGCTGAAGCGTTATCACAGAACAAAGGGATATTGGTTTCAAAGATGTTGTAATCTTCAAGTTGATGTTTCATCCAGAGTAACTGTGAACTGCATCCTGCTGCTGATATATACTCAGCTTCAGCTGTTGACATGGCAATTGTGCTTTGTCTTTTGCTTGACCAAGAGATCAAATTATCTCCTAAGAAAGTGCAGTTGCCACTTGTACTTTTCCTTTCCAGCTTGTCTTCAGCATAGTCGGAATCACAAAAACCTTTTAGTTTGTAGGTGGGGGTTTTCTTGTATAACAGGGTAAGGTTGGTGGTTCCTTTAAGATATCTCAGAATTCGTTTGACAGCAGTTAAATGGGATTCCCTAGGGTCAGTTTGAAAACGGGCATAGACACAAATATTAAACAAGATGTCAGGTCTAGAAGCAGTTAAAGAAAGAAGGGATCCAATCATACCTCTGTATGTTTTCTGGTTTACCTTTTGGCTGGTTTCATCTTTCTCAAGTGAGCAGGTTGGGTGCATGGGGGTGGCCATAGGCTTACATTCACTCATTTTGAACTTTTTAAGAAGTTCTTTAGTATATTTAGATTGGTGAATGAGTATACCTGATTTACCTTGGTGAATCTGAATTCCGAGGAAGAACTTGAGTTCTCCCATCATGCTCATTTGGAACTCTTTCTGCATTAGGTCAGAAAACTCTTTGCACAAAGTGCCATTAGTCGATCCAAATATGATATCATCAACATAAACTTGAATAATCAAAATATCATTTTTAATGGATTTCCTAAATATAGTATTATCAATCTGGCCTCTATTAAATTCATTCTTAAGCAGAAAGTTACTAAGTCTGTCATACCATGCCCTTGGTGCTTGTTTTAAACGATATAAGGATTTTTTAAGTTTAAAAACATTGTCTCGAAAATCAGAATCTTCAAATCCAGGGGGCTGTTTGACATAGACTTCCTCACTTACATAGCCATTTAAGAATGCACTTTTAACATCCATTTGATACAACATTATATCATGATTAGCAGCAAATGATAAGAGAATTCTAATTGCTTCTAACCTGGCCACTAGAGCAAAAGTCTCAGTGTAGTCTATACCTTCCTGTTGACTGTAACCTTGAGCTACAAGTCTAGCTTTGTTCCATACCACTTCACCTTTTTCATTAAGTTTATTCCTGAAAACCCACATGGTTCCAATAATGTTTTTGTTTGGTCTGGGTACCAGATCCCAAACATCATTCCTTTGGAATTCATTCAGCTCTTCTTGCATTGCAAGTATCCAACCTTCCTCTGCCAAAGCCTCATCAACATTGCTTGGTTCAATTGTTGATAGTAAACCAAACAGACTGGTTTCTCTACTTGATGATCTGGTCTTTAAAGGTTCTGCTGCACTACCAATAATGAGAGATTCTGGATGTGAAGACTTGTACTTCCATCCATTCTTTCCCTCTGACTTGTTTTCAGAGTCAGCATGTTCTTCTTCCTCTTGATCTTTCTCAGATTCTGCTTCTTGTTCAGCTTCTGGTTCCTGTGCCTCTGGTTCTCCTGTAATTTCCTCATCTTGCTTTGACTTTTCAGAGTCAAGCTGTTTATCATCAAACTTAATGTCGATTGATTCTTCCACAGTGTTAGTTTCTTTGTTAAACACTCTATAAGCTTTTGATCTCTCAGAGTAGCCAATAAAGATACACTTTTGAGATCTAGAATCAAACTTAGCTAGGTTATCTTTAGTGTTCAACATAAAACAGATGCAGCCAAATTGCTTAAAGTAGGAAATATTGGGTTTCTTACCTTTCCATAGTTTATAGGGAGTTTTATTTAAGATGGACCTGATGTAGACTCTATTATGAATGTAGCAGGCTGTGTTTACAGCTTCTGCCCAAAGGTAGGTGGTAACCTTCTTATCATTCAGCATGGTTCTGGCCATCTCCTGCAGTGATCTATTTTTCCTTTCTACCACTCCATTCTGTTGAGGTGTTCTGGGTGATGAGAAGTTGTGAGAGATCCCATTCTCATCACAGAATTCTTCAAAGTACTTGTTCTCAAATTCACCTCCATGATCACTTCTGATGATTATGATCTTAATACCCTGTTCATTCATAACTTGCTTACAGAAAGAAATAAACACTTTGTGAGATTCATCTTTGTTCTTTAAAAATTTTACCCAAGTCCACCTTGAGTAATCATCAACAATCACAAAACCATATTTCTTACCACTGATGGAAGCTGTTTGAACAGGACCAAACAGATCTAAGTGAAGCAGTTCAAGTGGTTGAGAGGTAGAAACACATTTTTTAGTTTTAAAAGAGCTTCTAGTTTGTTTACCTCTTTGACATGCTTCACACATAATATCAGCTTTGGAACTTACCTTGGGAAGCCCTCTTACCAACTGGAGTTTGCTCAGTTCAGATATAAGCCTAGGGTTTGCATGCCCTAACTTTTTGTGCCAAATCAGATTCTGTTCACTCATAGATAATAAGCATTTAACCTGTTGCTTAGCAAGACTGAACAGATCAATTTTATAAACATTATCCTTCCTAGTGCCGGTAAATAAAACAGTTTCATCAATTTGACTAACAGCTTTGCAAGTTTTTTGATTAAAGATAACATCATAGTTGCAGTCACTTAATTGACTTATGCTCAGAAGATTATGTTTTAGCCCTTTAACCAATAGAACATTTTTAATAGAAAGGGGAGAAGAAGTGTTACCAACAGTTCCTGTACCAATAATCTGACCTTTCTGGTTTCCTCCAAAGGAAACTTTTCCTCCATTCTTCATAGTCAGATCCAGAAACATAGATTTGTCTCCTGTCACGTGTTTGGAGCAGCCACTGTCAAGATACCAAGTTTTGTGTTGCTGATCAGATCTTGCCTTTTCTCTGTCAGAATCAGAGTCAGTGTCAAACTCAGATTCAGACTTAGCTTCTGTTCGAGCCATTAGAGCCAGTTCTTCTTCTGGCCTGTTTGAGCAGTTTCCTTGACTCTGCTTTGGTTGATACCCCATGTTCCTCTGATGATTCTGGAACATGTTTTAATTCTGGTAAGTTTGGTGAATCGGGTGGTTCTGATGAATTTGGTAATTCTTGTGATTCTGGTACTTCCTGATCTGATTATGGTTCTGGTTCCAGTGTTGATTCTGATTCTGGTTTCAGTACTGATTCTGGTTCCAGAGTTGATTCTAGTTCTAGTTCCTGTGCTTCTGATACTGATTCCAATTCTGGTTCTGGTTCCAGTTTCTGTGCTTCTGATGCTGGTTCCAGTTCTGGTTCTGGTTCCAGTTCCTGTTTTGATTCTGGTTCCAGTTTTGATTCTAGTTCCAGTTTTGATTCTGGTTCCAGTTTTGGTTCTGATTCCGATTCTGGTTCTGGTTGAGTTGATCAGACCTTCTTCCATCAGACTCATATTGCCTTTGTCTTGTTGTAGCAGGAACATAAACCTTCTTCTGCTTGTGCATAGCCAACATCCATTGTCCAGGCACCAGTGATGGTGTCTCCTTCTGGTTGCTCAGAATATCTGCAACATAGACAATTTGATCTTTTGGTACCCAGAACTGATTGGGTCCAGGTTTGTTAGTCTTAACAACTCTCTGATCTTGTATAGATATTACCATTGGACAAGATAGTTTAGAGTGACCTTTCTTAGCACAAACAATACATAAAACATCAGAATGAACAACTTTACTTTCAGTAGTTGTTTATGTAAAACCAAGGCCTCTCTTTCTAGAGTTACTGTTTCCATAAATCATATATGCATATTTACTTCTTTCCATTCCATTCGAAATGAAGTTTTGAAAAAATTGCTCATGCACATCAGATTTACAAACAGTTTCAGAAGTGGAACAAATATTACTTTTGAGAGTTTGGTTTTCAAACTTGAGTCTTGCAACTTCAGTTTTAAAATCTTTGTTTTCAGTTGCATACTCAGAATTTCGATTTAGTAAAACTTGGACTTCTTTGGTTAGAATTTTCTTATCTTCCCTAAGAGTTTTTAGTTTTAAAGACATCTTATTATTTGCATTTAACAAGTCTTTTAAAGTTTCAATTAGTTCATATTTAGAGAGATCAGAAAATACCTCACTGTCTTCATCTTCTGATTCTGTTCCAGAACCTGAGCTGTATCCAGAGCTTGAGTTGGTATGAGCCATCAGAGACAGAATTGCTTTATCTGATGTGCTTCCAGATTTTCCTGAATGATTGCTTCGATCATTCTTCCTTCTGCCTATTTTCCTTCTCGAATTCGTGCCTTTATAAAGTCCAGAAGCAGACCTCATGTGTGCCTTCATTGCTGTTTCTGCATCTTCTTCATCAGACGATTCTTCTTCTGATTCTGGTACATCCAAGGCTGCCATCAGACCCTTCTTTCTGAATCTGGAACTCTTCTTGTGTTGTTTTCCTTTTTCCAGATTAGGACATTCTGACTTGATATGTCCAGGTTTATTGCATCCATAACAAACAATATTCTTCTTGTCAGATTCTTCCTTTCCTCTATTGTTATGTTTCTTCTTGAAGCTTCTTCTCTTCCTGTTTTCCCAGATCTTAACCATCTTTTTGGTTAAGTAAGCCATATCATCACAGTCACTGTCACTATCCTCTAATTTTGATGCTGCCTTTGCAGCTTTCTTTTGTTTCGACTTCAGAGCCAGATTCTTCTTCTTCTTTGGTTCATCTTCTTCCAGTTCTATTTCATGAGACCTGAGTGAGCTAATTAGGTCTTCAAGTCTTAAGTTATTCAGATCTTTGGCTTGCTGAAGTGCAGTAACCATTGGTCTCCACTGTTTTGGTAAACTTCTTAGAATCTTCTTGACATGATCTGCTGTTGTGTAGCTTTTCTTCAAGACCTTCAGTCCAGATATCAGATTCTGGAATCTGCAGAACATTCCATCAATGTTTTCATCATCTTCCATCTTAAACATCTCATACTATTTGACCAGTATGTTAGCCCTAGCTTCTTGAACCTGCTGGGTTCCTTCATAGGTCAGAACCAGACTGTCGAATATGCTTTTTGCTGTTTCTTTATCTGTGCATCTGTCAAATTCCTTGAATGTGATGGCATTGATCATGATGTTTCTGGACTTGTGATGAAGTTTGTGTAATCTGCTCTGATCTGGTTTCATATCATCCATGTCTAGTTTTTTTGTTGGATCTTCTAGATCAGTAGGTGCAGTGTATCCTTTAACTATCATCTTCCATAGTTCAGGATCTTGAGATATGACAAAACTTCTCATTCTGTCCTTCCAATACTCAAACTTTTCTCCATCAAACACTGGTGCTCTGTTGATGTTGCCTCCCAATTCTTCTCTGGATTCTACCATGTTGAACCCCTTGAACCTTTCCTCAAACACTGTTAAGTGCTTAGCCTTGAGACCGAGCTCTGATGCCAATTGAAGGTGCAAACACGAGAAGGGGGGGTTGAATTGTGTTTGACTTAACTTGAATACTTTTCCTGTTTTTATACTTTTAAAACAAAACTTGATGTATGATTAAAAACAGAGTTAGCAGCGGATATAAATTACAAATAAAACTCAATTTTTATATTGGTTCACCGTTAACGAGGCTACGTCCAGTCCCTTCACGTAGATGAAATTTCAACACTATGAATCTAATTGCCAAGTAACCTGCTACCCCTTATGACTCCCTCAGATTGTAGACTCTACTTCAACATCTTAGATTTGACACAATGGAAGGAAAATAACATGAGTACTTGCTTCTTGAAAGCTGGAACTCACAATTGACCTCTCTGAAAATTTGAGTGTTTGCTTTGGAAGCGTATGACTCTTTTGTGATTTTTGATACTAAGTATTCTGCCTTCAGCCTCCTTTTATAGATGCAGATTTGGGCCTCTTCCAAGCTTAATTTCGAGCTGAATCTTGCTGGATTCTCTTGCAAAAATAACTTGACCAATTGGGCTTTATTTAAATAAAAAACATATCTTTTTTTAAGCTTCAGATTTCTTTCAAAAAATAACTGGCCAATCAAAACGTTAGTTGCTTCCCGCCACACCTCCTGAATTCCACAATACCTCACTTTTATTTTAGCAATAAATCTTTTTAATACTTTGATTAAAATAAATTAACATCTCCACCGTTAATCCTCCTAATTAAATCTGGACCATTGGATTCTTCTACGCTAGTCCACATCGGGACCAAACTAATTGATATGCTGTGATCATCTGATTTTGGCCATCCCTGGACCACACTTCCTAACCCTCTGATCTTCTGATTTCGGCCATCCTGGACTTGCACCTGATATGCTACAATCCTCTCATCTCGGCCATTGCTAGACCACACATCCTGACCCTCTGATTTCGGCCAACACTGGGCCATGGTCTGATCTTCTGATCTCGGCCAACACTGGACCAAATAATTAATTCTGAACCATTGATCTGGAAATCTTTGCTCTGATCTGGACCAATTCTGGACTTGGTCGGATTAAACTGAAATTAAGTCTGGATAAGTAATATTTTAGTCAGGACATTTTACCTTTGATTTTGGATCAGGTCTGGATCAATTTTGGAAATCATTTCTTCTGGTCTGGACTTAGTTTCATACCCTGAACCATGCTATCTTCTGATCTAGGTCAAATCTGGATTGATTCTCTTGTTCTGGACTCATTAACTTATCTTCTGGTTGAGTCTAGAACTAGTCTGGTCTGTTTTAATTTCTCACTGCCAGGCCATCTTCTGGTCAGAATAACTTCTGGAATAAATCTGATATTTGATTCCTCTTGGTATGGACAAACTCTCCCTCTGGCAGGATTTCCTCTGGTATGGTCCAGGTCTTCTTCTGACATTGCTTCCTTCTGATCTGGGCAAGCAAAGATATCTTCTGGTGATCGTGGAGTATCTTCTGGTAATTCCAGGATGCATTCTGGATGCATCTTCTGCCTCTGCAAACTTCATTTTCTGGTTGTATTTAATGTAATAATTCAAGGTACAAAATAAGATTACATTGAGTCCTTTTGTAAACATCAAAATCCTAAGACTTAGAACCAACTTGGTTCCAACATTACCATCCATATATTATTAATTAATTATTATCACTCAATAGGGTTCGACCATACTTAGTAAGCCCCGGATGAATATCTGGGAATTTCAGTATTCCCGTTCATCTCATGTCATTTTATAGTCATAATATCGAACCTTATCTCACCCCTGACCTTGGCTGAAGATTTTTCTCAACGAAGCTGATCCGTTGATGTAATGTTCGCGTCTTCGCCAATCACCGTCTCTAACAGCGTAGTCTTTGAAATCAATGTATGATTTTGATATTAAGAGCTACTGTAAGACCCTTAATTTTTAATTAAAATTATGGAATTAATTTTAAGTGTATTTTGGGGATATTTGTAAAATATTTAATATATGTATGTTTTGAGTGAATATATATATATATATAAATTTATTTTGGAAGATGAATTAAAATTATTGGATGAAGAATAAATTAATTTAATTACGGGTAATTAAATTAACGGACAGTTAATTAAAGGATTAGCGGCTAATTGCGACGAGACTGGTTAGGTGCTGAGGATCAGACAAGTGTCGGGTGAGGTGGCACCCACACAAGCCTATAAATAGGAGTGAGAAGGATGGGTGAAATCAGAACACCACTCTCCTTCCTCACTGCCCAACAGAGGAGGGAACTTAAATTCTAGAGGGCCTAGTCGGATGCACTATCAGAACAATAGAGGAAAGCGAGTGGCTAAGCCGTATAACCGGCCACAAAACAACAAGAGAGGCCAGAATCGGCCGGGAAATCAGAATTTTGGACGGCAATTGGGACAAGGAGTCCGGTGTTATCGATGTGGGAAGGAAGGACATATTGCGACTGCTTGTACTGCAAGGGATCTGATGTGTTTCAACTGCCAGAAACCAGGACACGTGGCGAGGGATTGCCGGGTTCCAAAGGTGGAGCCAACAGTGAACGCAATTAGGGCTACTCGTCCTATTGCTAGAGGCCGCGTATACCACATGGGTGCTGAAGCTGGGAGTCAAGCCCCAAATTTAATCCAGCAAGATTGTGAGATTGCAGGTAACACCCTAACTGCACTTTTTGATTCGGGGGCAACCCATTCTTTCATTGCTATGGACTGTGTGAATCGTTTGAAGTTGTCTATGTCTGCTTTGCCTTTTGATTTGGTCGTTTCCACACCTGCTAAGACTTTGACTGTAAACTCTGCATGTTTACACTGTATTGTAACGATTCAGAATAAAGATTTCTTAGTTAATTTAATTTGCCTACCCCTACAATCACTCGAGATAATTCTCGGCATGGATTGGATGACGTATAATTATGTAGTCTTGGATTGCGCTCGAAAACTAGTTCTTCTCCCCGAACCTGGAGTCGTTCGGTATTTGGCTGCTAACAAACTCGAAGTATCTCTGAGAGAGGGAACTCAGGAATTTTTATCATTGGATAACGTGGAGACCAAGATGGATGTGAACATAGAAGATGTGGTGTTAGTCAAAGAATATCCAGACGTATTTCCAACAGAAATTCCAGGATTACCCCCAGTAAGAGAGGTGGAGTTCTTCATTGATTTGCACCCAAGAACTGGACCTATTTTAATTGCGCCGTACCGGATGTCGCCATTGGAATTAAGCGAACTTAAGGGTCAAATTGAAGGTTTATTGGAGAAAGGATTTATCAGACCAAGTGTGTCGCCATGGGGAGCTCCGGTGTTGTTGGTTAAGAAGAAGGATGGAAGTTCACGCTTATGTGTGGATTATCGGCAACTCAACAAGGTAACTATCAAGAATCGTTATCCTTTACCCCGCATCGATGATTTGATGGACCAATTGAGGGGACCAGTGGTGTTTTCAAAGATTGATTTGAAATCGGGATACCATCAGATTCGAGTAAGAGAAGGAGATATTCAAAAGACTGCTTTCAGAACCCGATATGGACATTATGAATATCTCGTTATGCCATTTGGAGTTACGAATGCACCAGCGATTTTCATGGACTATATGAATAGAATCTTCAGCCCATTCCTGGATAAATTCGTGGTGGTGTTCATCGATGATATTTTGATTTATTCAAAGGATGAAGAAGAACATGAAGAGCACCTACACCAAATCAGAAAATCAGACCATGGCCCAGTGGTGGCCGAAATCAGAGGGTTAGGAAGTGTGGTCCAAGAATGGCCGAAATCAGAGGATCACAGAATATCAAATAGGCTGGTCCAGATGTGGACTATCGCATTAAGATCCAATGGTGCAGATTTGATCATGAGAATTAAAGAATCTGAGAAAAATGCTCAAAACAGAAGCGGAGCAAAATGCTCAAAACAGATCAGTGAGCAAAAGGCTCAAAATAGAATCTGAGCAAAATACTCCAGAATATTTTCAAAACAGATTAATCTAAATATACTGCAGAAGTAAAGCATCAGTGAAGTTCTAAAGTTCAACTATAAATAGAGGCTTAACGATGAAGAATAAAGTATCGAAAATCATAAAAGAGTCATACAATTCCAAAGCAACAAACACCCAAATTCTCATAGAAGTCAATTGTGAGTTTTAGCTTTCAAGAAGCAAGTACTCGTGTTATTTTCTTTCCACTATGGCAAATCTAAGTTGTTGAAGTAGAGTCTACAATCTGAGGGAGTCAGTAGAGGTAGCAGGTTACTTGGCAATTAGATAGGGTTGTATCTAAGTTGTTGAAGTAGAGTCTACAAACTGAGGGATTCAGAAAGGGTAGCAAGGTACTTAGCAATTAGATTCATAGTGTTGTGATTTCTTCTACAATCTGGGGTTGTCAGATTGGCTGAAGACAAGGTTGTTTTCCTCAAGAAGTCTAGGATTGTTAGACTATTAAGAAGACCGACTTGGAGGGTCAGTAGCAAGGTTGTAATTCAAGATTGAATTAGTGAAATCCTTCAAGGCGAAGGGACTGGACGTAGCCTCGTTAACGGTGAACCAGTATAAAATCTGTGAGTTTTTATTTTATTTTTATCTGCTGCTAACTCTATTTTAATTATACATCAATTTTTGTTTTGAATGTATTAAAACAGGAAAAAAAATTTAAGTTAAGTCAAACACAATTCAACCCCCCCTTCTCGTGTTTGCACCTTCAATTGGCATCACAGCTCGGTCTCAAGGCTGAACACTTAACAGTGTTTGAGGAAAGGTCCAAGGGGTTCAATATGTCAGAAGAATTGGGAGGCAACATTAACAGACCACCAATATTTGATGGAGAAAGGTTTGAGTATTGGAAGGACAGACTGAGAAGTTTTGTCATATCTCAAGATCCTGAACTATGGAAGATGATAGTTAAAGGATACACTGCACCAACTGATCCAGAAGATCCAACTAAAGAATTAGACTTGGATGATATGACACGAGATCAGAGCAGATTACACAAACTTCATCACAAGTCCAGAACCATCATGGTCAGTGCAACCACATTCAAGGAATTTGATAGATGCACAAATAAAGAAACAGCAAAGAGTATATTTGATAGTCTGGTTCTGACCTATGAAGGAACCAAGCAGGTTCAACAAACAAAGGCTAACATATTGGTCAGAAAGTATGAGCTATTCAAGATGGAAGAGGATGAAGACATTGACACAATGTTCTGCAGATTCTAGACTTTGGTATCAGGACTGAAAGTATTAAAAAAAAGCTATACCACTGAAGATCATGTCTGGAAAATTCAGAGAAGTCTACCAAAAAGGTGGAGACCAAAGGTTACTGCAATTCAGGAAGCTAAGGATCTGAGTACCTTGCGACTGGAAGATCTGATCAACTCACTCAGGTCTCATCAAATAGAACTGGAAGAAGATGAACCTAAGAAGAAGAAGAATCTAGCTCTGAAGTCGAAACAAAAGAAAGCTACAAAGGCAGTATCAGAATAAGAGGATAGTGACAGTGACTGTGATGATATGGCTTACTTAACCAAAAAGATAGTTAAGATCTGGGAAAACAGAAATAGGAGAGGTTCCCAGAAGAAACATAACAGCAAGGAAGAATCTGACAAGAAGAACATCATCTGTTATGGATGCAATGAACCTGGACATATCAAGTCAGAATGTCCAAATCTAGAAAAAGGAAAACAACACAAGAAGAGTTCCAGATATAGAAAGAAAGGTCTGATGGCTTCCTGGGATGTATCAGAATCAGAAGAAGAATCATCTGATGAAGAAGAGGCAGAAACAGCAATGATGGCACACATCAAGTCTGCTTATGGACCTCATAAAGGCACGAATTCCAAAAGAAAAACAGGCAGAAGGAAGAGTGATAGAAGCAATCACTCAGGAAAGTCTGGAAGCACATCAGAGGAAAAAATTATGTCTCTGATGGCTCATACAAATTCAGGTTCTGAAGACTGCTCTCAAACTGAATCAGAAGATGAAGACAGTGAGGTATTTTTTTATCTTTCTAAACCTGAATTAATTGATACTTTAAAGGACTTGTTAAATGCAAATAATAAGATATCTTTAAAACTGAAAACTCTTATGGAAGATAAGAAAAATCTAACCAAAGAGGTCCAAGTTTCAAAGAATCGAATTTCTGAGTATGCAACCGAAATCAAAGATTTGAAAACTGAAGTTGCAAGACTCAAGTCTGAAAACCAAACTCTGAAAAGTAATAATTGTTCCAATTCTGAGACTGTTTGTAAATCTGATATGCATGAGCAATTTTTTCAAAGCTTTATTTCAAATGGAATGGAAAGAAGTAAGTATGCATCTATGATTTATGGAAACAGAAACTCTGGAAAAAGAGGTCTTGGTTTTACAAAAACAAGTACTGAAAATAAAGCTGTTTATTCTGATGTTTTATGTATTGTCTGTGCTAAGAAAGGTCACTCTGAATTATCTTGTCCAATGGTAAAATTTGAACAAGATCAAAGAGCTGTTAAGACTACCAAACCTGGACCCAATCAGTTTTGGGTACCAAAAGATCAAATTGTCTATGTTGCAGATGTTCTGAGTAAGCAGAAGGAGACACAAACAATGGTGCCTGGACAATGGATGTTGGCAACGCACAAGCAGAAGGTTTATGTTCCAACATCTACCAAACCGAAGCCAAGTGACTCTGGTAGAAGAAGAACTGGTCAACACAATCAGAACCAGAACTAGAATCATAGGAGGAACAGGAAATATCATAGACATCACTCGAATCAGAACAAGAACTGGAACCAGAATCAGAACTGGAACCAGTATCAGAGGAACAGGAACTAGAACCAGAACCAGAACTGAAACCAGTACTAGAAGCACAGAAACTGGAACCAAAACTGGAACCAGTACCAGAAGCACAGAAACTGGAACTAGAACCAACACTGGAACCAGAACCAGAATTGGAGGCACAGAAACTCGAACCAGAATCAACACTGGAACCAGAATCAGAATCAGTACCAGAACCAGAACCTGAACAGGTATCAGTATCAAAGGTTGAGGTATGATCATCAGAACTACTTTAATTATCAGAATTAGTATAATTACCAGAATCACCACATGTTCCAGAATCACCAGAGGAACATGGTGTATGAGCCAAAACAGAAATTAAAGAATCAGAATGAAGAGAGTTCTTCAAACTCTCCAGTGAGATTCATCAAGACTACAAACCTGGAAAGGAATTCAAATTCCCTCATCTAAACCATGTAATCTCAGAACATATAGATTAGGAATCCGAAAATCAAAAGTAAGAGGATTTTCAGAGTAAAACTGAGGCTACATCTTGCTGTAAATACTATTATTACTTAATACTTATGTTTACTGTGATAACCAGAAGCTTGATCTTATCAAATCAAAGCTAGATAAGTATTCTGCAGGTTTTCAAACTGTCAGAGGAACCAGTGGATTCACACGAATTGAACACCTCAGCAGAAACAGCATTCCAGTGGTTTCAAAAACAAGCAGAAATCACCAGAAGTAGAATTAATGGTTTGGTTGTACTAAGTTCATTTTTAAATTAATTGATTTATATTATGGTATATGACAAACTGCTTAACAAATCAAAGCAAGATAAAAATAGTGCAGGGAGCATAAGCACAAGAAACAGAAGTACCTGGAAAGGTAAAGGATACAAGCAAGTCAGCAACACATGACAAATCTTCAAAAGATAAATCTGATCAAGTCAGAAACAGCCAAGATAAGTCATAAGAGAAATCTGGATATTTACCAGAATCTAAAGCTGTTACAGATTCACCAGAACCAGAAGCTGATTCATCAGAATCAGAAGCTGTTACAGAACCAGAAGCTGATGCGAACAAAGCATTGTTGATGAAGTTTTGACAGAGGAAGGTTGGATAATTGGAATGCAAGAAGAGCTGAATGAAATTCAAAGGAATGATGTTTGGAATCTGGTATCCAGACCAAACAAAAACATTATTGGAACCAAGTAGGTGTTCAGAAAAAACTTCAACAGAAAGGTATAGGTTACACTGAGACTTTTGTTCCAGTGGCCAGAAGGAGTTTCAAATGAGCAAGATGGAAGAACTTAAGTTCTTCATGGGAATTCAGATTCATCAAGGTAAATTAGGTATAATCGTTCACCAATCTAAATACACCCCCATGCACCCAACCTGCTCACTTGAGAAAGATGAAACCTGTAAAAAGGTAGACCAGAAAACATACAGAGGTATTATTGGATCCCTTCTATATTTAACTGCTTCTAGACCTGACATTATGTTTAGTGTTTGCGTCTGTGCCCGATTTCAAGCTGACCCTAGGGAATCCCATTTGACTGCTGTCAAACGAATTCTGAGATACCTTAAAGGAACCACCAACCTTACCTTGTTATACAAGAAAACACCCACCTACAAACTAAAAGGTTTTTTGTGATTCTGACTATGCTGGAGACAAGTTGGAAAGGAAAAGTACCAGTGGCAACTGCACATTTTTAGGTGATAACTTGATCTCTTGGTCAAGCAAAAGACAAAGCACCATTGCCATGTCAACAGCAGAAGCTGAGTATATATCAGCAGCAGGATGCAGTTCACAGTTACTCTGGATGAAACACCAACTTGAAGATTACAACATCTTTGAAAACAATATCCCTTTGTTCTGCGATAACACTTCAGCCATAAACCTAACCAAGAACCCTATCTTACACTCTAGAGCCAAACACATTGAAATAAAACACCATTTCATTATGGACCATGTTCAAAAAGGGACTTTGAGCATCCAGTTTGTGGATACTGATCATCAATTGGCTGATATCTTCACCAAGGCATTACAAGAAGATAGGTTCGAGTTCATTAAGAAGCATCTCAGCATGACCTCCATATCTGACTAGCTCAAGTAGTCATCTTAGGAGTTTTTAAAATCTCTTGCAATTTTATTTTATTCAGTTTTTACTTTCTGTAATTTGTAAAGAGAAAAACAAAAAATACAAAAATAGTAGGACCACTTTTTGGCTGATGACAAAAAGGGGGAGAAAGATAGAGAGAGAAAGAAAGGAGAAATAAGTAGAAAAGGAGAGATAAAAAGAAAGAAGGAGAGATAAAAAGAAAGAAGGAGAGAAAAAGAAAGAGAGAAAACATAAGGAGTTGAAAAGGAGAGGAAACAGGGAGAGAGAAAAACAAAGAAAGAAAAAGAAAGAGTGAAAACAGAAGGAGTTGAAAAAGAGAGGAATCAATGAGAGAGAAAAAGAAAGAGTGAAAAGAGAAGGAGTTGAAAAGGAGAGGAGAAGAGAAGAAAAGAAAGAGAGAAAAAAGAAGGAGTTGAAAAGGAGAGTTCAAACTTAGGGGGAGAGATTGGTCTGAGGGGGAGTAATTCAAAGTTTTCGAGTCATAAGTTAGCAAAATAAGTTAAGGTTTTGTCATCATCAAAAAGGGGGAGATTTTTGGAACCAAGTTGGTTCTAAGTACTTAGGATTTTGATGCTTACAAATGTACTCAATGTAAACTTATTTTGTACTTTGAATTATTAAGTTAAATGCCCCAGAAACTGAAGGAAACAGAAGCAGAGATCAAAGGAAAATGAATTCTAGAATTTCCAGAAGATGTGCCAGGATGTCAAAACATCACCAGAGGATATGTTTGGTGGCCCAGAACAGAAGGAAGAAAAATCATAATGAAACATGCATCATACCATTGGAAAGCCTACCAGAAGGAGAGTTGTTCCAGATAAATAGGAATCAAATATCAATTTTATTCCAGAAGTTATTCTGACCAGAAGATGGCCTGGCAGTGAAAAATTACACAGTCCAGACTTGTTCCAGACTTGACTAGAAGGTATGTTTATGAGTCCAGAACAAGAGGATCAATTCAGATTTAGCCCAGATCATAAGATAGCATGATTCAGGGCATGAAACTAAGTCCATACCAAAAGAAATGAGTTCCATAATCAATCCAGACCTGGTCCAAAATTAAAGGTAAAATGTCCATACTGGAATATTTTTTGTTCAAGTTAATTTCAATTTGTTCCAGACCAAAGTCCAGAATCTGTCCAGATCAGAGTAAAAATTTCCAGATCAATGGTTCAGAAATAATTATTTGGTCCAGTGATGGTCCAGATCAGAAAATCAGACCATGGCCCAGTGGTGGCCGAAATCAGAGGGTTAGGAAGTGTGGTCCAGGAATGGCCAAAATCAGAGGATCACAAAATATCAAATAGGCTGGTCCAGATGTGGACTATCGCATTAAGATCCAATGGTGCAGATTTGATCATGAGAATTAAAGAATCTGAGAAAATGCTCAAAACAGAAGCGGAGCAAAATGCTCAAAACAGATCAGTGAGCAAAAAGCTCAAAACAGAATCTGAGCAAAATACTCCAGAATATTTTCAAAATAGATTAATCTAAATATACTGCAGAAGTAAAGCATCAGTTAAGTTCTAAAGTTCAACTATAAATAGAGACCTAATGCTGAAGAATAAAGTATCGAAAATCACAAAAGAGTCATACACTTCCAAAGCAACAAACACCCAAATTTTCATAGAAGTCAATTGTGAGTTTTAGCTTTCAAGAAGCAAGTACTCGTGTT
The DNA here is from genome assembly GCA_037974295.1 of Cicer cuneatum. Lineage (NCBI taxonomy): Eukaryota > Viridiplantae > Streptophyta > Magnoliopsida > Fabales > Fabaceae > Cicer > Cicer cuneatum. Next base: position 31,031,265 of record JBBPBO010001984.1, on the reverse strand, counting down.
ATTTTCTTTCCACTGTGGGAAATCTAAGTTGTTGAAGTAGAGTCTACAATCTGAGGGAGTCAGTAGAGGTAGCAGGTTACTTGGCAATTAGATAGGGTTGTATCTAATTTGTTGAAGTAGAGTCTACAAACTGAGGGATTCAGAAAGGGTAGCAAGGTACTTAGCAGTTAGACTCATAGTGTTGTGAATTCTTCTACAATCTGGGGTTGTCAGATTGGCTGAAGAACATGAGTTGTTTTTCCTCAAAGAAGTCTTGGATTGTTAGACTATTTGAGAAGACTGACTTGGAGGGTCTGTAGCAAGGTTGTAATTCAAGGTTGAATTAGTGAAATCCTTCAAGGCGAAGGGACTGTTCGTACCCTCGTTAACGGTGAACCAGTATAAAATCTGTAAGTTTTTATTTTTATTTTTATCCGCTGCTAACTCTGTTTTAATTATACATCAAGTTTTGTTTTGAAAGTATTAAAATAGGAAAAGTATTCAAGTTAAGTCAAACACAATTCAACCCCCCCTTCTCGTGTTTGCACCTTCACATGCGTCAGAGGAGATGGATGGAGACTCTCAAGGATTTTGACTTTTCATTACAGTACCACCCTGGAAAGGCCAATGTGGTGGCTGATGCATTGAGTCGGAAAAGTGTGTCAGTATCTTCAATGATAATGGCCAGACAACAAGAGCTGTGGGAAGCATTTAGAGATCTACATTTGGACGTAAAGTTTGCACCAGGAATTTTAAAGTGTGGAATGATAACAATTTCGAGTGGTCTACTTGAGGAAAAGATAATATTCTGAGATGTAATGGAAGAGTTTGTGTACCAGAAGTTGCAGAGATGAGAAGGGCAATTTTGGAAGAGGCTCATAAGAGTAAGTTGAGTATTCATCCTGGAGCGGCCAAGATGTACCAGGATTTAAGACAGAATTACTGGTGGCCAGGAATGAAAAGGGACGAAGCGGAGTACGTATCGACATGTTTAACTTGTCAGAAAGCGAAAGTGGAACATCAACGACCTGCTGGAATGTTGCAACCTCTGGATATACCGGAATGGAAGTGGGACAATATTTCCATGGATTTTATAACAACACTGCCCAAGACAAGGAAAAAGAATTATTCAATTTGGGTAATAGTGGATCGATTGACAAAGTCCGCACATTTCTTACCAGTAAGGACCACTTATAAAGTAGATAAGCTGACGGAAATCTACATTGCTGAGATTGTGAGGTTACACGGCGTTCCATCAAGTATAGTATCGGACCGTGACCCAAAGTTCACCTCTCATTTTTGGGGAGCGTTGCATGAAGCTTTAGGAACGAAACTGAAATTGAGTTCCGCTTACCATCCACAAACAGATGGGCAAACCGAAAGGACAAATCAGCCCTTGGAAGATCTATTGAGAGCATGTGTGTTGGATGACAGAGGAAACTGGGACGAGGTGTTGCCATTAATTGAGTTCACTTACAACAACAATTTTCACGCAAGTGTTAGACGCATTTATGTTGGTATAAGGACGGAGAAAGTATGATTGTTGGACCGGAGATGGTGGAACAGACCACAGATAAAATAAAGAGGATACAAGAGAAAATGAAAATTTCACAAGATCGTCAGAAGAGTTATGCAGACAAGCATCGCAGACCCTTGGAATTCGAGCAGGGTGATCATGTATTTCTGAGGGTCACGCCTACTACTGGTGTTGGCAGAGCTATTAAGTCAAGAAAGTTGATTCCGAAATTTATTGGACCATACCAGATCACTGCGCGTATTGGACCATTGGCTTATCGGATCGCTTTACCTCCCATACTGTCCAATATTCACGACGTATTTCATGTGTCGCAATTAAGGAAATACATTGCAGACCCGTCACATGTGATCGAACCAGATACAATTCAGCTGAAGGATAACCTGTCATTTGAAGTATTCCCTGTAAGGATTGAAGACAGGAAGATTAAACAGTTGAGGAACAAAGAAGTCCCACTAATCAAAGTGATTTGGAATCCAACTACTGGAGACGCGACTTGGGAACTGGAGAGAAAGATGAGGGAACAATATCCTCAATTGTTTATCGACATGTAGTTTCGAGGACGAAACTAAGTTAAGGGGGGTGGTAATGTAAGACCCTTAATTTTTAATTAAAATTATGGAATTAATTTTAAGTGTATTTTGGGGATATTTGTAAAATATTTAATATATGTATGTTTTGAGTGAATATATATATATATATATATAAATATTTATTTTGGAAGATGAATTAAAATTATTGGATGAAGAATAAATTAATTTAATTACGGGTAATTAAATTAACGAATAGTTAATTAAAGGATTAGCGGCTAATTGCGAGGAGACTGGTTAAGTGCTGAGGATTAGACAAGTGTCGGGTGAGGTGGCACCCACACAAGCCTATAAATAGGAGTGAGAAGGATGGGTGAAATCAGAACACCACTCTCCTTCCTCACTGCCCATACTGCATGTAACAGTACCCCTTTTCCCTCCCATTCTGTTCCGCTTCCAGTTCACGATTTCAAAAGAAAAGAGATGGAGTTCCTCAAAAGTGCCATTAATTGGAAACCTAGGCACCAAACCAGAAAACCCCCAATACAAAAGTTGTTCCCCACATCATTACGGAGCTAGAGAACCCAGTTTCGTAGCAGCAAACGCAAGCGGCAATTTCACCGGTTTTTAACGCGTAAACGGGAACGAAAACAGCAACGAGAGAAGTAGCAGAAACGCAACGAGGGTAAGGGCACCTTCCACTTTCTAGTTGCATTCTAGGACTGTAAATGTATGTTTGAGGTGTTGTTATATTTGAGTTTCTGTTTTGAAAAAGAAACGGTTTTGCATGACATTTTTACGATGAAAGAAAATGCTTTCTGTTGAGGTTTTAAATAATCTGTGAAGTTGCTATTTTGCTTATACAACATGTCTGTTTTGGTTGTGTGGAAAAGCTAAAAAATGTCTTGCATGTTATTTTGATGTTGATCAAAATGCATGTTGAGAAAATTGTGTCCATGTTGTTTTAAAACCAGGAAATTTCATTCTGTGATGTTTGATGATCTGTGACATACAACATTGTTGTTCTGCTTGTGTGAGAAAGCTGGAGTATGCTTTGCATGTTGTGTTGGTTGTGTTAGCATACTGGAGAATACCATGCATGTTGTTTTGGAGGTGCATGTTCTAGTTCTGGATGATTCTGATGTTGATCATTCTGTTTCTGTTTCTAATGATTCTGGTGTTGATCATTCTATTTCTGCTTCTGATGATTCTGGTGGTGACTATTCTGTTTCTGTTTCTGGATGTTCTGGTGTTGATGATTCTGCTTCTGTTTCTGTTTTGAGTGATTCTGGTGATGTTGATGTTTTCAAAAGAAAAGGGATTTTAAATGATGAAAGTGTTTTATGGAAAAGTGTTGAATCTGTTTTGATGTTTGGTTGTTTTTTAAAAGAAACAGTTTGAAATGTGTTGAAGTCTCAGGAAAAATTTCACTAGTTTTCGAAGGTGTATTCGAATACAACCTGTCAAGCTTCTGTTTTACTTAAGTTTTCAAACTTGTATTCGAATATGAGCCATGTATTCGAATACAGAGGGAGGATTTTTCCTTCTGACTTAGCATCTGTATTCGACTACGACCATGTCGTATTCGAATACAGAAGTGAAATTTTAACACTGTATTCGCATCTGTATTCGACTACAGGCATGCTGTATTCGAATACAGAATGCTGGTTTTCACTAGTTTTTGCTTCTGTATTCGAATACAAGGGAGCTGTATTCGAATACAGGATTCGGGTTTTTCTAGAAACTCAAGTTTTTAGCTTCTGTATTCGAATACAAGGAAGCTGTATTCAAATACAGATTCGTGTTTTCCAGAAAATCAAGTTTTAAACATTGTCATGTGAATTTTAAAGTGTTGGGAAATATTGAGAAGGGTTAAAATGATTTAAAATGGAGTTCTTGGAATAGTTTTGAAGAGGAGAGGATGATGTTTTGAAAACCTTTAATGACCTAGGAAGAAATGCTGAACTTTCAATATTTTGTCTTCTGTATTCGACTACAAGCATGCTGTATTCGAATACAGAATGTTAAAATTGCAGTTTCATGCTTCTGTATTCGAATACAAGGAATCTGTATTCGAATACAGATTCGGGTTTTCAGAAATTCCAAGTTTTTCAACATCGTTTATGAACCCTAAGTGTTGGGGAGTATTGGGAAGGTTTATGATGAATTAAATTGGAACTCTTGTGATAGTTTGAAGTGGGGATGATGAAGTTTTTGAGACTTTACTGATGTAGTGGAAAAATACTGATTTTTACACTAGGACAACCTCTGTATTCGAATACAAGAGGGCTGTATTCAAATACAGAGTGTAATTCTGCACTGTTTTTGGCTTCTGTATTCGAATACAGATTTGTATTTTCCAAAAATCTCAGTTTTAAACACTATTTTATGAATTTTAAGAGTTGGGGGAAAGACTTGTGATAAGTAAGAATGGAATTTTGAGATAATGCAAAGCGTTAATGATTACTTGACTGTTTAATCATGATTGTGATGATCATAATACAATTGTGTTGAGATGTTTTGAAAGATGATGGAAAGGTTGAATTTTCCTGATAATGCATACTGTTTCAGTGAAGAGAAAACATTGCATATTCATACATTGCATAGTCAAGTGGTACCCGCGATGGGCCATAGAGTAATGCGCAACCACGTGCTGATCTGTTGAGCGATTGCACGAGTGCTGGTCTGTTGAGCGACTTCACTAGGTACTGATCTGTTGAGCGATTGTACCTTGGTATATAGGTGCTGGTCTGTTGAGCGACTGCACTGGTACTGGACTGTTGAGCGTCTGTACACTGAAATGCGCAACCACGTTTACCTCTTATTTTCTTTTTATATAAATATATGTATATATATTTTTTTAAAAAAATTGAATATTATTAATATTAATAATTTAAATAAATCATTAGGGCGAACACATAGGACAAACACGAAGGAAATTATCATACATGTCAACATACGGATAATAATAGTTGTGCATTATATTTTATGATTAAAATATAATAATAAGAAATTGGGGTGTTACATTTCTCCCCTGTAAAAAAAATTTCGTCCTCGAAATTTACCTGAGGAAAACAACTCTGGATACGAATTACGCATTGGACTTTCGATTTCCCACATAGCAGTTTCACCAACAGCACCTCCCCAGACAACCTTAACCAATAAAATTGTCTTACCCCTTAATTCTTTAATTTTGTGGTCCTCAATCCGTAGCGGTAAGGTCTCAAAAGTTATATTTTCTTTTATTCGGACTTTGTCTAACTCGATTATATGTGAAGGATAGAAAATGTACTTGCAAAGTTGAGACACGTGAAAGACACTATGAAGATTAGAAAGTGACGGAGGCAATGCGATTTGATATGCTACGTTACCGACACGTTTAAGAATTTGGTAGGGTCCTATAAACCGAGGAGTAAGCTTTCACATTTCTAACGCCCGGCCAACCCCAGTTTTTGGAGTAACTCTCAAAAATACATGATCACCTTCTTGAAACTCGAGGTCGTTCCTTCTTTTATCATGGTAACTCTTTTGCCTACTCTGAGACGCTCTCATCTTTTCTTGAATCATTTTTACTTTTTCAGTAGTTTGTTGGACAATCTCGGGTCCTAACACAAGGTTATCGCCCGTCTTAAACCAGCACAGAGGGGTTCTACACCTCCTTCCATACAACACCTCAAAAGGGGCCATTCCAATGCTAGAGTGGAAACTATTGTTATCCCAACTTCCAACTTCCACTTTGTTCCAACACACAAGCTCTCAATAAGTCTGCCAGGGATTGATTGGTTCTTTCAGTTTGACCATCTGTTTGTGGGTGATAGGCTGAACTCATCTTAAGTTTCGTACCCAAAACGCTTTGTAAACCTTGCAAAAATTTAGAGGTAAATCTAGGGTCTCTATCTGACACTATATTTGATGGGATTCCATGCAACTTTTCCATAGAATAAGTTATGTTTATCGGAATGAAATGAGCAGATTTGGTTAATCTATCCACAATAACCCAAAGACTGTCATACTTTTTTGGAGTTCGAGGTAAGCCTACAACAAAGTCCATATAGATGCTATCCCACTTCCATTCAGGAATACTCAAAGGTTGCATCAAGCCTGAAGGTTTCTGGTGTTCTACCTTAGACTTTTGACAGGTCAAACAAGTATATACAAACTCATCAACATCTTTTTTTATCCTAGGCCACCAAAATATCTTCTTGAGGTCCTTATACATCTTTGTGGCTCCAGGTTGAATACTTAAACAACTCCCGTGTCCCTCTTCTAAGATTATCTTTCTTAACTCCTCTACATCGGGTATACAAATTTTATCCTTAAATCTCAAAATTCCATCCACACCTATTTTAAAATCAGGTTCTCTCCCCTGGTCGATCAGCTGTAACTTATCCAAAAGGTATAAGTCCAACTTCTGACTCTTTTCAATCTCTTCTAATAGTCCACTAGTCACCTTTAACATTCCCAATTTAATACTTCCTAGTGTCAATTCACAAACTAAGCTAAGGTCTCTAAACTGTTCCAGCAACTCGCTATGCTTAACCATTAAAGCGGACACACTCAAATTCTTCCTACTCAAGGCATCAGCCACTACATTGGCCTTTCCAGTGTGATAGTTAAGTTCAAAATCAAAATCCTTAAGAAATTCCATCCACCTACGTTGCCTCATATTCAATTCCTTCTGGTCAAAAAGGTACCTGAGGCTCTTATGATCACTAAAAACCTCAAATCTAGATCCGTACAAATAGTGTCTCCATATCTTAAGTACAAAGACAACTGCTGCTAGTTCTAAGTCGTGGGTAGGGTAGTTCCTCTCATGAATCTTCAGTTGCCTAGAAGCATACGCTACAACTTTTCCATCCTGCATAAGCACTCCACCTAATCCTGAGCCACACACATCACAATATACTATAAAGGGTTCACTCGGGTTAGGTAACACTAAGATCGGTGCAGAGGTCAATCGTTTCTTAAGCTCTCGGAAACTATTCTCACAATGGGTATCCCACACAAACAATTCCCCTTTCCGGGTCAACTTAGTTAAAGGTAAGGCCAACTTGGAGAATCCTTATATGAATCTACGATAATAACCTGCCAGTCCTAGAAAACTCCTAATCTCAGTCACTGATTTTGGTGTTTTCCATTCTAAGACACTCTCTACCTTACCAGGATCAACAGCTATTCCTCCTTTTGAAATTACATGTCCTAGGAAACTTACTTCCTCTAACCAAAATTCACACTTAGACAACTTGGCGAATAATTGTTTTTCCTTAAGGGTTTGCAAGACTATCCTTAAATGTTCACCATGCTCTTCCTTAGTCTTAGAGTACACTAAGATATCATCTATAAACACAACCACAAATGAGTCTAGGTAAGGATGAAAGATTCGGTTCACGTAATCCATAAACAGCGCTGGTGCATTAATAACACCAAAAGGCATGACCAAGTACTCATAGTGGCCATAACGGGTCCTAAATGTCGTTTTCGAGACATCAGAAGACTTCACCCGAATTTGATGGTAACCTGATCTCAAATTGATCTTACTAAATACGCAGGATCCTCTCAATTGGTCCATAAGATCATCTATCTTAGGTAGTGGGTACTTATTCTTTATTGTCACTTTATTAAGTTGGCGGTAATCCACACACAACCTCATAGATCCATCCTTCTTTTTAACCAACTACACAGGTGCACCCCATGGTGACACACTAGGTCTTATAAATTGTTTATCCAAAAGCTCCTCCAATTGTTTCTTAAGCTCAGAGAATTCTAAGGGAGACATCCTATATGGTTCCATGGATATGGGTCCAGTACCTGGTACAAGGTCAATGTTAAACTCGACCTCACGCTCTGGTGGTAAACTATTGACATCTTCAGGGAATACTTCAGGGAATTCACGCACAATAGGAACATCTTGTACTACCACTTTTTCTTCAAGTTCCAACGAGGATAGGATCATGTATAACTGGGCATCTTCTTTCAAGAGTGCCTTCACTTGGTTGGCACATATATTGCTAGGCTTCTCTCTCTCTTCTGGTTCCATGAATTCAATAGTTTTACCAAAAACATCTACGCAGACTCGGTTAGCAGATAACCAATTCATATAGAGGATCACATCAACTAGACGTAAAGGTAAACATACTAAGTCAACTCGGAAGTCCTTTCCACACACATGGATAGAAATGTTATGACAAACACTAGAGGTGTCAACAGAGTCACTAGTTGGGGTATTCACAATCAAATCATACTGTAAACGAGACACAAGTAGTCCTAAACATCTAACAAAATCAAGAGACACAAAGGAATGAGTAGCACCACAATCAAATAGCACAAAAAAAGGAGAATCACTTATAAGACACGTACGTTGGATCAAGTTGTCTTTCTCAGACACTCCTGCACGACTGAGGGCAAAGACTCTTCCATTAGATATAGGTCGGCTGGCTTGGGAACTCTGGTTTCTAGATTGGGGAGTCTTCTTTGGATAGGGGCATGTGGTGCTAATGTGGCCATGTTGTTGACAATTAAAACAAGTAACTACAGCTGGATCACTGTTGTTACTATTGTTGTTGCTCGAGACTTGACTCATGTTGTTGCTATTCACATAACTAACTCCTCTTCCATTCAGGTTTCCTCTACCACCCCCATAACTATAATTGTTTTCATTTCCTTTTCCATTACCAATACCATTTCCTCTTCCAGATCGAGAACCGTGTTGGTGATTATTGGAACAACTTTCTGATTTTCTAGGAGGGGAAGAGTAAGGTTTTCCCCTATTGTGATACATAGGCCTCTAGTCCTTCATGGTTCCAGTGTTTTGATAATGTGCCTTTTCAGCACGACTATCCTCATCATAGATCCTATTCTTATTCACTAGGGTAGGGAACTCACAAATCTCTTGCATTCCAACCTTCTTCTGGATCTCTGGTCTAAGTCCCATTTCAAACTTGATGCACTTAGACTTTTCTCCTGCTTCTCCTACATAGAGTGGATAGTACCTGGACAACTCCTCAAACTTTGCGCCATACTCTGCCACTGACATATTACCTTGTTCTAACTTGATAAATTCCATTTCATTCCTATTGCGGATGTCTTCAGGAAAATACTTGACTAGGAACATATTTCTGAATACTGCCCAAGTAATTGCAGTCCCTGCATTATCTAAACGCTGACGCACACTATCCCACCAATGTTCAGCTTCTTCTGTCAACATAAAAGTTCCCAAATGCACTTTTTGGCCTTCGGGACATGGTACTTCTCTAAAAAATTTCTCAATCTCTTGCAACCACTTCTGGGCTCCATCTGGATTATAGTGACCATCAAATGATGGAGGATTAGCCTTATGGAATCGATCCATCACCATGAACTCATTTATTTGCACATTTCCTTGATCACTAGTGTAACTATTAGCTTGAGCAACAGCTTGAGCTGCAACCTGTGCAGCTTGAGCAGCAACTTGTGCAAAGTCTTGCGCAGTAGCTTGGGATTCAGCCAAAGCCTGTAGAGCCTGCACTGTAACTCCTGCCATGGACTCTAGAGCCTCAGCAATTGCAGCGTCATTCCTCCGACTAGCCATCACTACCTACATCAATCAGATAGGCCAATTGAATACAGTGGGGCACTTAGGGAGAAAGGAAACTAACTTAGTTTTGCACTACTAACACAATAACAATCATAGTAACAGCACACACATAACAGAGCACACAAGGAAACATAGTGAACACATAACACACCTATGGTCTGATTGGACAGACCTTCTCTGATACCACTAATGTGACACCCTAAATCCCAAATTTATTTCAATTTTTTTTCTTTCAAATTTCAATTTAAAAATAATAGAATATAAATAAATAAAACTTTTGAACGATTTCTTTAAGGCAAAAGTATCACTTAATCATGGACAAGTCATATCAATCCAATGTTTCCATCAGCTTAACAATTCGATGGTCATAACAGTGATCAAATAAAATTCTTTTTGAAGCACATATACATAAGTTACTGATAATTATAAATGTAGTCCCAACCCGATGTCACTATCAGAGCAAAATTTCCCAAAATTACAGACGTTCAAATATGAAACTAACAGAAGGAAGATGATAAAAGTCTTCAAGATGAGACGACTTCCTACACTCTGGGACTATTAATCTTCACCTACAGCTCGTCTGCGTCCATCGCAAACGCCAAACACAAACAACGAGGGGTGAGTATCGAAATTATGTAATAGTATAATGTAAACGAGAAGAACACGTAAGTAATCAAATTAACACAAAGCTGAAAACATTCCAGAACATAACATCAAGGTTAATCTAATTCAATCACAATAAAACAGTCACAGGGAGAAAATGTTAAGCATGTCCTATACTTTATAGTTCTTCATCGCTTGGTACCATTCTACTCTGGAGTACTTGGTTAGGAGGCCTGATACTATGCCACTACAAGAGTGGACGGACAAGTCATGCATGGCCAAGTCCTCATAGATCCCCTAAACTCCACCCAAGACACATATATGCGACGGTCGGGGTACCCTTGTTTTGCACGGTTGCTCCCAGCCTTAGAGAATAACCCACGAATCCACTTAGGAATTCCCAATTAGATGTACCCCCAAGGTCTATCAGTCTTAACTTACGGTTCGACTGTAGCCCTCCACGATGAGGCTCATTCATTTGTACTTCCCCGAATCACTAGGTTTGTCAAACTCTCCCTATATGATGACAAAATAATCCTCACTCCAAAACTACAGTATCTATCTCATCGTACTAGATTATCAGAACTCAATAATTTTCAGTTGTACTTCACAATATTCATCATTATATATAAATATACACATATATATTAGTCAATCACAATAAAGCCACAATATTTGGTCTACACTACTGACAATACACAGTCCAATCACATAATAAGAAATCAAACAGGTGGGACATTCAAGTAATATCATAATTTCAATCAAGTTACAAGAACACTCAAGTACATATCATTGGTACAATAACAATCAGCATAAGGTTCATAAAACTAGACAATATGAAATCTTGATATACATAAATTCACAGCAATTCTATAGGTTGCTAAAATGTATTTTAGTCCTCCTTATTACCATCCATATATTATTAATTAATTATTATCACTCAATAGGGCTCGACCATACGTAGTAAGCCCCGGATGAATATCTGGGAATTTCAGTATTCCCGTTCATGTCATGTTATTTTATACTCATAATATCGAACCTCATCTCACCCTTTACCTTGGCTGAAGATTTTTCTCAACGAAACTGATCCGTTGATGTAATGTGTCGTGTCTTCGCCAATCACCGCCTCTAACAGTCTAGTCTTTGAAATCAATGTATGACTTTGATATTAAGAGCTGCGGCTGGATGCAACATGGCAGTAGTCAATTCAATTAGAACGAGGAAACAGAGACATGGGATGCACAATAGCCTCCTTCATTCACTTATATACCTATCTATACGTACTAGTAGTATTAGGTATATTATTAGGCTTATTATCAGACCTATACACTTAGCCCATGACCCTTATTATTATTATTATTATTAATATTATTATTATTATTAATATTATTATTATTACTATTATTACTATTACTACAATCATAAACCCACTCTACTAATGCTTAAGTTAATAGACTAATGTAGCAACACACACGTTTACTTCTTATTTTCTTTTTATATAAATACATGTATATATATATATATTTTAAAACAAATTGAATATTATTAATATTAATAATTTAAATAAATAATTAGGGCGAACACATAGGACAAACACGAAGGAAATTATCGCACATGTCAACATACGGATAATAATAGTTGTGCATTATATTTTATAATTAAAATTTAATAATAAGAAATTGGGGTGTTACGCTAAGGCCCTAAACAACAAAAAAACTAATCTGATCATCCACTAACAACTACAGTAACAAGGGTGAAAACCACACTCTGGACAAGTCCCATCGGACGCAGTATCTCTCCTCCAAGTAACTTCCTCCTCCTCATCAGCCATAGAATGATCAATCTCCTCAGAAGTCAAATCCACCCATGATATAGGTGGCTTCAGCGACGCCGGAATCTCAAAACAGTCCTCTACTTCAGTGGCAATCGTAGGGGATCGTTCACCGGGAGTGCAAGCTCAGACTCGATTCGCGGTGACACCAACCAAGGTACCGGTGGTTCATCAGCAAAACCCTTGTACCCGACCAGCCTAGACGGACCTGGAATATCTTTCCCGCCTGGCATCAGCCCCTTACCCTTCTCACCCGTTCCTGGTCCAAGCACTACATCCCCTGCTACTACAGTAGGAGTCACCACACCTACGGTGGTCTCCGTCTCACCTCTAACTAAAAGACTCTCTGCATATGTATATACCTCATTCGCCTCGAGTACTAATCCTAAAGGTACAACAAAATCGATCCTCTCATGAGTGAATTCCACATGCCACACTGCCCCAGCTCTCCTACTTGTTCTCACCACCCTCCTCGTATATGTAGCCCTGCTTGAGATGGGGTCGTATACCCAAGAAATCGGTGAATGTCGATCAGTGAAGTCTAACGATGTCTCCGTCGTCAGGGTAATCATCGGTGGAACGAACTCGGGTATCATCTAAGGGCAAAGCCCAATTTTCCACAATAATGTAAAGGGTCACCAACCGAAATTAACAGTTAACAATTAACAATTATGTTAAAAGACAAATAATAAACACTTAACAGTTCCAGCACGATAACAAATAGTGACAGAACAAGTATACACACATATTGAATATGTATAAGATCTATGTTTTTGATGAAGACAAGAGACTAAGAATACATATCAAGTTGCAAGCTCAAAGTAAAATCAACAATCAAGATAACAATTAGGAAACTTAGAATTTAAGGTACTTGCACATATCATTTTCACATATCAGATTATAACAAACATGACTCGCATGCCAAGCACCCTAATGCAATGCTTATATGCCAGTGGACATTATTCTGGAATTCCCAAAACAAAACCCTCCTCGAGGGGCATAAATCATAATTGTACCGCCTATCACAGGCCTTAGTACTAATTATCGTGGTGCAGTCGCTCACAGACTAGCACGATTTACTTAGAGTATAGCCTATCACAAGCCTTACACATCAGTTAAATCCTCGTAAGGATAAGATGGACCAAACCACCCTGTAGCCCATCACGGTCACCACTTAACTTCGTGGCCTATCACTTTCACCACTTAACTTTGTGGCCTATCACGATCACCACCGACACTATGGCCCATCGCGGTCACCACTGACACTATGGCCCATTGCGGTCACCACTGACATTGTGGCTCATCGCGGTCACCACAAGCTATGAAATGCATGAGCGTACTCTGACTCTTTTCACTACAATCATTAAGTAAATGCAGCTATGAAGCCCGGATACTTCAGAATTAGGAATGTTTGGTGTCCGACGTGTATAGATGCCCTGATACGTGTCTGATATTACCACCAATACTTCTTAAATATTCTTTGATACTTCTTAATAACTAAAGAAACAATTGTCATCCAAAACTGGATATATTTTTTTGTGACACATTCTTAGCAGAAAGAATATAATCTGATATAAGTGGGGGTAAGGAACTATGCCTACTTGTTATGATCACAAGTACATTTTATAAATTGTGTGATCGACATATGTTTGACTATTGATAGGTTTATCTACTAAGCAATTAGCATACTGAATTTCTCTTACAAACATTGAAATCAGCATATCTTGGCCTTGTCGTATCTTTATTTCTAAAAATTCCACATATATTAATGTCATATCGTACTATGTGTTAAAGTTTCTTGATGTTTTTGAACCATGGTCAATTTTAGATGTCCTACACCGTCATTGAACGATGTGGCACCACTTAATGAAAAATAAAGTTGAAAGCTTTCCCTTTAATCTTAGTAAACAATAATGTAGTGGACTCTTTAGTCTATTGATAGAATAAAAGGTTTTGCATTGACTTAACATCAAATTTAGAATCTTACCATAATAGTCATTATTCTCTAGGTCTTTAAAGTAGTTGTGTTAACTGTTAAAGCATATTTTTATTTCATATGCTAAAGTCAATGGAACACATGGTTAATCCTTTAAATATTTAAATAATTAGAAACCCAATTTATTTGTTGGCTAAGGTTCAAATCACAGCAGAGAAAATTTTAGATTTTTCATCTCAATTTCACTGTAGTCAATAACGTATGGATAACCAAAACAATCAACGTAATTAACTAATTATAATCAGAATGGTACACTTAGTTTTTAAACTCTAAATAAATCCAAAATTCAGAAAAAGGTTTGTACGCCGATTATTTAGATATTGTGCAAATACAAATACAAACTCTAAACATATTAATTTCACACTTTAACTCTTTGCTCAATTTCACAACTTTAAGAACTCTAATTTTTCTTGTAAAGATTCAACTTCAGCTCAAACTCATTTATTTGAGAATAACTCATTACATAACTCAAACACAACAAAAATCAATTTCTTAATTCTAACCATTACTAACAACATCGATAACGACAACAACCACAACAACAACAACAACAACACAATAACAATGGGTTGGTTAAGAACTCCAAAATTTCACTCAAAATGTATATATATTGACGTCGAAATTTATTATCACGCAATCATACATTAATCATCCATCAATCACACATATAGAGTTCCTATATGCAAACTAAAAATTTGGAAGGAGCACTTACCTTCGTTATCGCTTTCTCAACCGTTTTCCGCTACCGCGATCAGATACGGCGAAACTCTCGCTCGCGTCGACGCCCCAAAAGTTATATCCCAAGCACTATAGTGTGGAGACGAGTAACTTTCCCTCTTGACACTTCTCGAATGGGAGGTTAGATCTAGGAGAAAATGGAGGTTTTGTGTTTTTTTTTTCTCTACCAGCACTTAATGTTTTTCGGAAACAGGGGAAGGAGGAAGAAGTTTGCGAGGCAGGGAAAAATCTTTTCCTTTCTGGTTTTTTTTCCCCCTCTTTGCCTTCGCCTCTCACATATATATATATATATATATATATATATATATATATATGTATAGTACTTACCACTAACTATATATATGTATATATATTATAATTAAAACCAAACCACAAATATCTAAATACCCTTACACACATCACTTCACTCACATCTCAAACTATTTTCATAAAATATCTACTCTCATCGCAACCCCATTGACAGATAAATTTTTTGATAAACTGCTCGGTATTAAATTCTACGTAATATAATTAAATTATTCTTCGACAAATAATTTTAGTGAGGTCTCAAAATATATATATAAATATATACATATTACAAACATCTCAAAATATATTTTTGGTACTTAACTCATAAAATAATTTACAATTGGCTAAAAGTCCGAGTAGTTTTAAGACTAAATACCCTAAAATTTGATAAATTAGAATTTAAAATTAAGGGTCTTACATTACTACCCCCCTAAAATTAGTTTCGTCCTCGAAACTACGCGTCGATAAACAAATCAGGATGTTGTTCCCTCATCTTACTCTTTAGTTCCCAAGTTGCGTCTCCAGTAGTTGGATTCCAAATCACTTTGACCAGCGAAACTTCCTTGTTCCTTAACTGTTTAATCTTTCTGTCCTCAATTCTTACAGGTAGTACTTCAAATGACAGGTTATCCTTTAGTAGAATTATGTCTGGTTCGATCACATGTGACATATCCGAAATGTATTTACTTAATTGCGACACGTGAAATACGTCGTGAATATTGGACAGTATTGGAGGCAAAGCAATTCGATAAGCCTCTGGTCCAATTCGTGTAGTAATTTGGTATGGTCAATAAATTTTGGAGTTAATTTTCTTGATTTAATGGCTCTACTCCAGTTGTAGGTGTGACTCTTAGAAACACATGATCACCCTGCTCGAATTCCAAAGGTCTGCGACGCTTGTCCGCATAACTCCTCTGACGATCCTGCGAGATCTTCATTTTCTCTTTCATCCTCTTGACCTTCGCTGTACTCTGTTGCAACATCTCAGGTCCTACAATCATACTCTCTCCGTCCTTATACCAGCATAAAGGCGACTGGCACTTGCGTCGATACAAAGCCTCATATGGTGCCATTCCAATACTTGTGTGGAAACTATTGTTGTAGGTAATCTCAATCAACGGCAATACATCATCCCAACTCCCTCTATCATCTAATAAACAGGCTCTCAATAAATCATCCAAGGACTGATTCGTTCTCTCAGTCTATCCGTCTGTTTGCGGATGGTATGCTGAACTCAATCTCAGTTTCATTCCCAACGCTTCATGCAACGCTCCCCAAATGTGAGACGTGAACTTCGGGTCACGGTCCGATATGATACTCGATGGTACTCCGTGTAATCTCATAATTTCAGCAATGTAGATCTCTATCAGCTTATCTACCTTATAAATGGTCTTTACTGGTAAAAAGTGTGCGGATTTAGTTAATCGATCCACTATCACCGAAATAGAATCATTCTTTCTCCTTGCTTTTGGCAATCTAGTTATAAAGTCCATTGAAATGCTGTCCCACTTTCGTTCAGGTATATCTAAAGGTTGTAACATTCCAACAGGTCGCTGATGTTCCACTTTCGCTTTCTGACAAGTTTAAAAAGTTGATACATACTCCGCTACATGCCTTTTCATTCTTGGCCACCAAAAATTTTACCTCTAGTCCTGATACATCTTTGTCGCTCCGGGATGGATACTCAATTTGCTCTTATGAGCCTCTTCTAAAATTGTTCTCCTCATATCTGCAACTGCCGATACACAAATCCTCCCATTACATCTCAAACTATTATCTGGTCCAATCTTGAACTCAGTCATCTTTCCTTGCATTATTAGGTTCCTCTTCTCTTGGATTAATGCGTCATCTTGAAAATTCGCAATGTCCTCAATGAGACCACTCAAAAATTTTACCATCCCACATTTTAAAATTCCTGGTGCAAACTCTACGTCTAAGTGTAGATCTCTAAATGCTTCCCACAACTCTTGTTGTCTAGCCATTATTGTTGAAAATACTGACACACTCTTTCTACTCAACGCATCAACCACCACATTGGCTTTCCCAGGGTGGTACTGCAACGTGAAATCAAAATCCTTGAGAGTCTCCATCCATCTCCTCTGGCACATGTTCAATTCTTTCTGATCAAACAAATATTTCAAACTCTTATAGTCACTAAACACTGTGAACGTGCATCCACATAAGTAGTGCCTCCAGATCTATAATGCAAAAACTACAGCAGAAAACTCTAAATCATGAGTAGGATAGTTTCTTACATGAGTTTTCAATTGTCCAGAGGCGTAGGCTACAACCTTCTTGTGTTGCATTAGAACATATCCCAAACCTTGGTGAGACGCATCACAGTAAACTTCTTATGGTTCTTCTGGTTGTGCTAAGACCAATACTAGTGAGGTTGTCAGCTTTCCCTTAAGTATCAAAAAAAATTTCTCACACTTCTTTGTCCATGCGAACGGCTGATTCTTCCTAGTGAGTTGTGTCAATGGAGCTACAATCTTAACAAATTCTTCAATAAACCTCTTGTAGTATCTTGCAGTCCGATAAAATTTCGTATGTTTGTGATAGTCTAAGGCTGTTTCCAAGCGAGGACTGTCTCAATCTTTTTGGATCCACATCGATTCCTTCTTTGGTTATCACATGTCCTAAGAAGTTCACTTTTTCTAGCCAAAACTTGCACTTCGACAGATTGGCATACAATTGCTTCTCGCGTAAAACTTCAAGAACTTGACGTAAATAGTCTCCATGTTCTTCCTCATTCCTTGAATAAATCAATATATCATCGATAAACACCACAACAAATTTATCCAGAAATGGGCTAAAGATTCTATTCATGTAATCCATAAAAATTGCTAGTGCATTTGTAACTCCAAATGGAATAACAAGATATTCATTATGTCCGTAACGGGTTCTGAAAGCAGTCTTCTGAATATCTCCTTCTCTTACCCGAATCTGATGGTAACCTGACTTCAATTCAATCTTCGAAAACATCGCGGCTCCTTTCAACTAATCCATCAAATCATCGATACGTGGTAAAGGATAACAATTCTTAATAGTTGCCTTATTAAGTTGCCTATAATCCACACATAAGCGCGAGCTTCCGTCCTTCTTCTTAACCAACAATACCGGAGCTCCCATGGAGACACACTTGGTCTGATAAATCCTTTCTCTAACAAATCTTCAATTTGGCCTTTGAACTCGTTCAATTCCAATGGCGACATCCGATATGGCGCAATCGAAATAGGTTTGGTTCCTGCAATCTCGTAGTCTCGTTGGATCAAATTGTGAGATTGATTTCCAATTTCAGCACCCATGCAATAAATGCGTCCCTTGAAAAAGAATAAGATCTACATTTTTGATGAAGACAAAAGACTATGTGTAATGATCAAAATGCAAACTCAAAGGAAAATCAAATTTCAAGTCATATTAGGTAACTTAGGCTTTAAGGTACTTGATAATAATTCAAATTACATTTCAAATACCATACATATTATGAGAACCTTCTATATTTATCATATGCATCAAAAGTATTTTCTAAATATTTAAATGCATAAACAAATATTTAAAAATAAAGTTTTTGACAAAAATCAAAGTTGTATTCGACTACAGCTTCTCGTAGCCGAATACAAACGCTAAGTCCGTAGCAAAAACTGAAGATCTATATTCGAATACGAAGTGTCGTAGCAGAATACAGATAGCAAGTCAGTAGCTAAAACTAAAGATCTGTATTCTAATACAAAGTGTCGTAGCCGAATTATAGATAGCAATTCAGTAGCTAAAATTGAAGATCTGTATTTGAATACGGAGTATCGTAGCCGAATACAGATGTCAAGTCAGTAACTAAAACTAAACTTTTGTATTTGACTACAGCTTCACGTATTCGAATACAACTCAAGTCAGTGGCAAAATTCACATACTTGTATTCGACTACGATGTATCGTATTCGAATACAAAGGTCAAATTTTAAATAAAAACTGAACGTTACAGAAGTGTATTCGAATACATTGAGGCTGTATTCGAATACAACTTCGAAACAATGCAATTTTTCAGTTCTGGATCATTGTATAAGTTCATCAAAACTTATGGGAACAATTGCCACTGATATGAAGTGTTATCTATGGTGTATAAATACCTCATAGCTTTAGTTCTTACTAACTACATCTACCTACGAATCTTAGAACTATTTTCTGAAATATCAAAAACTTTTAAAGCTTCATTTTCATATTTTCAACTACATGATTTTCAATTTCATAACATTAAGAAAGGTTCTCAGTTGTACTTGAAAGTGTGCTTGATTAATATCATTATACTTAGTGTTATTTTCTTGTTCTTAGTTAACAACACAATCACAAAATCATTTGTAGTTATTGTATTATTTGAAGAACTTTGTGTAGGTTCTTCAAGTATTGTAAACTAAGATAGTGGTGTGCTATCTTAGGCAAAGTGTTAGGAATTTGTAACTGAAGTCTAGTGTTCGACTTGTAACTTATTCTAACAAATAGTGGAAAATCTCTTGTGGTGTGTAAGACAACTGGATGTACCCTTGGTTGTAAGGGGAACCAGGATAAATTTATGTGTGCTTTACTTTCAGTCATTTACAAAGCTTTCATACACTTAACACAACCAGTAAAATAACTCACAAAACTCTAAAAACCAGAAAAGTTTTTAAACACTTAATTCACCCCCTCTTAGGTGCGCCTCTATTCTTACAATTTGCATCAGAGCAGGTTCTAGAAATTTGCTCCTCGATTCATGTCTTCCGCACAACCTGTTTTTAGAGATGGTTGTAGCAGCAACAAACCACCTTGCTTTGTCGGTGAGCATTATGATTTTTGGAAAATACGTATGCAGGCATACCTTGGGGCACAAGGAGATCACATATGAGAGGCTGTAGAAAATGGTCCATATATTCCAACAACGGTCATCAACAATAAAGAAGAAATAAAAATAAAAGCCTCATGGACAGACGATGAAAAGAGAAAAGTAGTGTTTGACAAGAAAGCCACAAATATGTTACAATCAGCATTAGGAATGGATGAATTCTTTTGTATATCTCACTGCAAAACAGCAAAAGAAATATGGGATACTCTATAAGTAACCCAAGAAGGAACAATTGAGGTAAAATGTTCAAAATTAAACACTTTGTCTCAAGAATACGAAATGTTTCGAATGCAACCAGGAGAACCAATTCTAGACATGCAGAAAAGATTCTCTTACTTAACAAATCACCTTATGGCACTTGGCAAAAGTCTCACTAATGATGAATTGAACCTAAAGATTCTAAGATCATTAACTAGAGCATGGCATCCTAAAGTGACAGCAATCTCTGAAAAGAAAAGTTTATCTAAAATGTCACTTTCTGCACTTTTCGGAAAATTACAAGAGCATGAAATAGAACTTGAAAGATTGGAAAAGAATGGGAGTTTAGAAAAGAAGACAAAGAGTATTGCATTAAAAATATAATCAAAAGAATTGATGAATGATGAAAATTCAAATGAAGATGAAAACATCACCCTCCTCGTTAAAAAGTCGGTAAATTTCTTCAAAATGATAAAAACATTCAAGAGAAAGAAAACCTTCAGGAGGAAAGATGTTTCTACTACAAATCAGAATTTTACTTGCTTTGAATGTGGGAAACAAAAACACATGAAAGTAGAATGTCCTAACATTATCAAAAAGAATGCTACCAAAAGGAAAGAGTTCAAAAAGACATACATAGCATGGGAAGATAATGAAGTAAGTTCATCTTCAAATTCAGAAAATGACGAATGCGCAAACGTTTCTTTGATGGCATCCCACCATTCTAATGATAAAGAAGAGGTTAGTAGTAAAAATACTTGTTATAATAATGATGATTCATGTGTTAAATATAATGATGCACATCAGGCTATAAAAGAACTACTTATGGAATGTAGAAATCTGTACAAAACAGTGTCGAATCAAAATAAACAAATTTTATCTCTTAATGAAAAGATTGACACTATGCAACAAGATTTTGAAAAACAAAAACATAATTTTACTTGCAATAAGTGTGATTCACTTTCCTTTAGAATTGTCCAAATGAGTAGAGTTATCAAAAGATACGAAAAAGGACAAATTGGATTGGAAAATATACTTAACATGCAAAGATATTCAAACGATAAAAGTGGATTGGAAAAATTTGGGCATTGGAAAGGTTGGTATTGCTCCGTCTCCTTCAATTGAAGATGTCCTCTATGTTAAAGGTTCAAAGCACAATATCATAAGCATAAGCCAGCTTTGTGACAAGGGTTACAAAATCACTTTCAACAAAGATGAATGTATTGTACAAAATGAGGTAACAAGTGAAATTCAATTTATTGGTAAGCGTTCTAAAAATATTTTTACAATAAATCTTGATGAATTATCCTTAAGAATGAAATGTCTTATGGTAAGTGACAACAATGATGCATGGCTATGGCATAAAAGATTTGCACATATCCATATGGATCATTTAAACAAGTTAGTCAAGCATGAACTTGTTGTAGGCTTACCAAGGATGAAATTCATTAAGGATATATTATGTGACGCTTGTCAAAAGGGTAAGCAAACTAAAGTTTCCTTCAAACCCAAGAATATTGTATCAACTTCAAAACCACTTCGATTAATACATATGGACTTCTTTGGTCCATCAAGAACTAAAAGTCTTGGTGGAAATTCATATGGACTAGTAATCGTTGACGATTTTTCAAGGTTCACATGGACCTTATTTTTGGAAAATAAAAATGAAGTTTTTAAAGCATTTAAGAAATATGCCAAACTAGTCCAAAATGAACAAGCAACCAAAATTGTATCAATTAGAAGTGATCATGGAGAAGAATTTCAAAATGCCTCATTTGTAGAATACTGTGAAGAAAATGGAATCTTCCATAATTTTTCTGCACCAAGAATCCCTCAACAAAATGGAGTTAATGAGAGAAAGAATAGATCATTGGTAGAACTGCAAGAACTATGCTAAGCGATTCAAGTCAACCGAAATACTTTTGGGCAGATGTTGTAAGCACAACATGTTACGTATCCAAAAGAGTAATAATCCGACCAATGCTGAAGAAGACTCCATACGAACTATATAAAGGAAGAAAGCCAAACATCTCTCATTTTCACATATTTGGATGCAAATGCTTTGTGCTGAATAATGGTAAGGATAATCTCGGCAAATTCGATGAAAAGGCCGATGAAGGTATTTTTATTGGTTATTCCTTAACTAGTAAAGCAATTAGAATTTTTAATAAAAGAACTTTGATAATTGAAGAATCTATACATGTATCTTTTGATGAATCTAACCCCTCGAAAGAGGATAAAATTATTTGTGATGATGATGACTTTATAAGTAATGAGATAAGCAAAGACAACATTATAGGTGATATCAACAAAGGAGTCACTACAAGGCTAAATCTCAAAGATGCTTGCTTAAATATGGCATTTGTCTCTTAAATAGAACCTTCCAAAATAGATGAAGCCCTTAAATATGATCAATGGATACTTGCCATGCACAAAGAACTAAATCAGTTTGAAAGAAACAAAGTTTGGGAACTTGTTCCAAATCTGGGAAATAAACACATCATTGGTACCAAATGGGTGTTTAAGAATAAATTAGATGAAAATGGAATAGTTGTTCGAAACAAGGCAAGGTTGGTCGCTCAAGGATACAACCAAGAAGAAGGGATTGATTTTGATGAAACATTTGCTCCGGTAGCAAGGTTACAAGCAATCCGATTATTACTTGCTTATGCTTGCTCTATGAAATATGTGAAGAATTCTCATTAATAATGCAAGGAGAATTTGAAATGTCCATGATGGAAAATTAAACTATTTCCTAGGACTTCAAATCAAGCAACTTAAGAATGGTATTTTTATTCATCAAGCAAAGTATTGTAAAGAATTATTAAAAATATCTGAGATGGACAGCAGCAAAGAAAGTGCTACTCCTATGGGATCTAGAATGTATGTTGATAAAGAAGAAACTGGTAAATCAATTGATATATCATGGTATAGAGGTATGATTGGGTCTCTTTTATATCTAACGGCCAGTCAGCCAGATTTTATGTTTAGTGTTTGTTTGTGTGCAAGGTTTCAAGCCAATCCGAAGGAATCACATCTTGTAGCTGTGAAGAGAATAATGAAATATCTAAAAGGAACGACCAATGCTGGCCTATGGTATCCAAAAGGTAGCATATGCAATCTTATTGGTTATTCTGACTCTGACTATGCAAGATGTAAGACATATCGAAAAAGCACAAGCGGCACTTGTCACATTTTAGGAAATGCACTAGTATCATGGTCTTGTAAGAAGCAAGCATGCGTGGCTTTAAGTACTGCTGAGGCAGAATACATAGCAGTAAGCAGTTGTTGTGTTCAGATCCTATAGCTTAAGCAACAACTATGTAATTATGGACTTGATCTCGGGTACATCCCTCTGAAATGTGACAACACTAGTGCTATCAACATCACTAAGAATCCAGTCATGCATTCTCGGACCAAACATATTGACATACGTCATCATTTTCTGAGAGATCATGTGCTCAAAGGCAATGTTGAAGTTACTTTTTTCGACACTCATAATCAAGTAGCAGATATTTTTACAACGCCACTGCGTAGAGATTCATTCTATAAAATCCGAAGAGAGCTAGGTATCCTAAATGCAAGTGATCTCTAAAGGTTTGAATGCTATATAAGTCATGTCACTTATAATTTCAAATTTTTTGCATCTTCTCTTACTAAATTAATGATATATGATTCATTGGTATCTATGTGTTTTAGTAATTATCAAATACATGATTAAAATTATCTCTTTAGTTAAAAATTTAAATTTAAAAACGAAATTTATACTGTCGTATTCGAATATACACTGTCTGTATTCGAATACACGTTCCCAGAAAAACCTGTATTCGAATACATCAAGCCTGTAGTCGAATACAGATTCAAATTTTTTACATCAAACCTGTATTCGAATACATCAAGCCTGTAGTCGAAAACGTTTTCTTGACATAATTTAGGTTTTATCTCAAATACAAAAAAATCAGTAGCCGAATACACTCAAATCCTCTGTTTTATTTCTTCAAAACTCTCATCCAATCTTACATGCAATCATCACCAAACCTTTACCTCATCATCCATTACATCTAAAGTTGTTTCAAAATCAAACCCAAACCCCAAATTTCCCAAAACCCGTGAAACTCCATCTTCTCCATTTCTTCAAACATGGATGCACGTAAAAGAATTCCAAGGACGAAGGTTGCTGCTGTGGGTCCTTCAAAGAAAAGAAGAAATGATAATATGGCAGACCTATCCTGGTTACTTCACTCACCAGAAGAAATCGACAGATTCCGAACCCACTTCTCCGACAAAAAGTTGATTACTCCAATGGTCCTATCTATCCTGACTTAGTTAGGGTACTTTTCTGCAACCTTGAAAAAGATGGTTCTAAGCTAGTGTCTAAGGTTAAGGGAAAAATTATTAATTTAGACACTAAAACCATTGGATAAATTCTGCACATACCATATGAGGGTCAAAAAATATGTCTAGGAAATTTATGTGAATGGGTAAATACTACCAAGTATGATGCTTATATCTCACTGTGTCGGTTTGATAAAGATACTATGGAAAGAAAAACAACACAAGCTGGTTCAAAGTTTGCTAGGCAGAGATATGGTGTTGGTAACCTAACCGTTGACAACTGATTATTGCATTACTTCTTAAGCTATATTCTAGTACCGAAAGCAGGAAATTATTCACAAATAATTTTTATGATAGAAGGAGCTGATCTCAACTGGGCTTACTTTGTTCGCTCTATTTTGTTTGCCTGCAAAGATGTTATAGGATTGCCTTATGCAAGAGAAGTTACAAGAATTTTGGACCACTTTAAGGTAGATTTCTCAGGAGAAGTTTTGTACAAAACTACCAAAGACAATCTGTTAGACTTAAGTGTCCTACCCAGCATGAAAATAGTATGGAGTGAACCACTTCAAACTTATGTCCACAAGGGTGATCTTTGACAAACTTCATCAATAAGTTCTCAAGATGAAGCTACAGAAGAAGCAGAAGCTGCAACAAAACCAGAAGCAGAAGACATAGCGGTTGATGTAGATATCATTTCAAATCGCATGATCATGGACATACTCAACTCAATTCAAACCTTTGTCACAGACCAATTTCAAAATATGAATACTTCCTTCACCAACCAATTTCAAACCATGACCACATCTTTCAACAACAGATTTCAACACTCAAAATCATGCATCTCTGCATCAAGAACTAAGTAATTTGTCCGACAAAATTGACCACTTTCATCTCCCACCGGATTTTGATGTGTAGATTGGCAATTTCAATTTTTGTTATTTGTTTCAGCTTTGTTAAAACATTTCCTATAAATTTCTTATTTCCTTTTACTAAATGTATTCCTACACATGGTTATTTCAATTTAATTTACTTCTTGATTGCAATCTTCCTAAATATTATGTGATGCTTGCATTTATTTTACATATATTGTGTATGCTTGGTTTTTTGTATGGTATCCTCTTCCTTTTTGATCATGTCAAAAGGGGGAGAAAAAGTGTATGATGTTGGTTGTTGGTATTGAAGTTTAAAAGATCTTCCAACACATAATTTCAAAAACAAAGCGGGAGTAACCATATATCAAGGGGCATAAATCAAGTCTTTGAAATTTCAAACAACAAGGTTTTGTCATCATCAAAAAGGGGGAGAATGAAAAAGAATAATATATACATTTTTTATGAAGACAAAAGACTATGTGTAATGATCAAAATGCAAACCCAAAGGAAAATCATCTTTCAGGTCATATTAGGTAACTTAGGCTTTAAGGTACTTGATAATAATTCAAATTACATTTCAAATACAATATTATGAGAACCTTCTATATTTAGCATATGCATCAAAAGTATTTTCTAAATATTTAAATGCATAAACAAATATTTAAAAATAAAGTTTTTGACAAAAATCAATGTTGTATTCGACTAGAGCTTCTCGTAGCCGAATACAAATGCTAAGTCAGTAGCAAAAACTGAAGATCTGTATTCGAATACGAAGTGTCGTAGCCGAATATAGATAGCAAGTCAATAGCTAAAACCGAAGATATGTATTCGAATATGAAGTGTCGTAGTCGAATACAGATAGCAAGTCAGTAGCTAAAACTGAAGATCGGTATTCGAATACGGAGTGTCGTAGCCGAATACAGATGTCAAGTCAGTAGCTAAAACTGAACTTTTGTATTCGACTACAGCTTCGCGTATTCGAATACAACTCAAGTCAGTGGCAAAAAATCACATACTTGTATTTGACTATGATGTATCGTATTCGAATATGAAGTACAAATTTTAAATAAAAACTAAACGTTACAGAAGTGTATTCGAATACACTAAGGCTGTATTCGAATAAAACTTCGAAACAATGCAATTTTTCAATTCTGGATCAAAACTTATGGGAACAATTGCCGCTGATCTGAAGTGTTGTCTATGGAGTATAAATACCTCATAGCTTCAATTCTTATTGACTACATCTACCTACCAATCTTAGAACTATTTTCTGAAATATCAAAAACTTTTTAAGCTTCATTTTCATATTTTGAAGTACATGCTTTTCAATTTCATAACATTAACAAAGGTTCTCAATTGTACTTGAAAGTGTGCTTGATTAATATCATTATACTTAGTGTTATTTTCTTGTTCTTAGTTAAGAACATAGTCAAAAAATCATTTGAAGTTATTGTATTATTTGAAGAACTTAGTGTAGGTTCTTCAAGTATTGCAAACTAAGACTGTGTGCTATCTTAGGCAAAGTGTTAGGAATTTGTAACTGAAGTCTAGTGTTAGACTTGTAACTTATTCTAACAAATAATGGAAAATCTCTTGTGGTGTGCAAGACGAATGGATGTACCCTTGGTTGTAAGGGGAACCAGGATAAATTTATGTGTGCTTTACTTTCAGTCATTTACAAAGCTTTCGTACACTTAACACAACCAGTAAAATAACTCACAAAACTCTAAAAACCAGAAAAGTTTTTAAACACCTAATTCACCACCCCCCTCTTAGGTGTGCCTCTGTTCTTACATCCCTTAGCAGTAGAACGAGTAGCCCTAGTTGCATTCCCTGTTGGTTCCACCTTCGCAGCTTTGCAATCCCTTGCAAAGTGACCTGGCTTTTGGCAATTGTAGCATGGAAGACTCTTAGTGGTACAAGCATTAGCATAATATCCTTTTCACCACAATGGAAACATCGAATCACTTGTCCCAGTTGTCTACCAAAGTTCTGGTTCCTCGTACGATTCTGACCCCTGTTGTTGTTATGTGGTCGGTTATATGGCTTAACAACTTGTTTTCCTTTGTTGTTCTCATGGTTCACCCGACTAGGCCCCCCTTGTTGGAACCAAGTTGGTTCTTGCAATTAAAGTTTTAATGTTAACAAATGTATTTTATGAAAATAACATATTTGACTTAGAAGAAGAATGAAAAATGTCACCAGAAGAATAGATCAGAGGATGACGTTACCAGAAGCAGAAATCAGAGGATGACGTCACCAGAGCATGTTATCAGAAGATGACGTCACCAAAAGCATAAATCAGAGGATGACGTCACCAAAGGATATCATTAGAGGAATCTGTCATAGAAAAATGCTCAAAACAGAATTGGAGCAAAAGACTCGAGAAACAAGATCTAGCTAAAAATATGCTCAAAACAGAATCTGAGAAAAATGCTCAAAACAGAAGCGGAGAAAAATGCTCAAAACAGATTAATTGAAATACACTCCAAAAGTAAAGCATCAGTGAGCAAAAGACTCAAAACAGAATCTAAGCAAACTACTCCAGAATATTCTGAAAACAGATTAATCGAAATACACTCCAGAAGTAAAGCATCAGTGAAGTCCTAATTTCAACTATAAATAGAGGCTTAATGCTAAAGAATAAAGCATCGAAAAATAGAAGAACTCAAGCAAAAATTCATAAGTATTCAGAGAGTTCAAAGGAGAGAAACACTTGCTTAAAAGATAAATATTTTCTAAGTGTTCTTTTCTTAGAGTGTGAAGCCGATCGTCATCATAAATTATTCATAAGCAAACACTCTAGTTCACTTTAAGCATATTGTGAGTATCAACTTTCCAGAAGTAATAACTCAATTTGAATTTCGATCCCTTATATTAAATCCCTTATATTATCAGACTGTTTGAGAAGACTTGGCTGGTTTAGTCAAGGTGTTGTTGTTCCTCAAAGTTATGGGGTTGTCAGGCTATTTGAGAAGACTTATCTGGTTTAGTTGAGGTGTTTTTGTTCCTCAAAAGTCTGGGGTTGTCAGGCTGTTTGAGAAGACTTGGCTGGTATAGTCAAGGTGTTGTTGTTCCTCAAAAGTCTGGGGTTGTCAGGCTGTTTGGGAAGAATGGCCTGTAGGGTCAGTGGTGTTGTAATTCAAAGGAGTTTGAATTAGTGAAAAGGCCTACTGGAGGAACGGACTAGACGTAGCCTAGTTAACGGTGAACCAACATAAATTGTTGTGTTATTGTGTTATTATTATCCGCTGCTGAATCTGATTAGTTATATATCGAATAATTCACATTAACATTCAACAAAACAGCAAAAGTAATCAAGTTTGACAAACACAATTCAAACCCCCTTCTCGTGTTTGCACCTTCAATTGGTATCAGAGCTCGGTCTCAAGGCTGAGCACTTTACAGTGTTTGGGGAAAGATCCAAGGGATCAACATGTCTGGATTCAATGAAGAAGCTACTGGAGGAAACATTAACAAACCACCTCTGTTTGATGGAGAACGATTTGAATATTTGAAGGACAGGCTAAGAAGTTTTTTTATTTCACAAGATCCTGAACTTTCGGACTTGGTGGAAGATGGTTATATTGCTTTAGAAGATGATGATGGTGTTAAATTTTCAAGGAGAGATATGGATACTGACCAGAAGATGTTCAAGTTGCATCACAAATCCAGAATGTTCATGATCAATGCAATCACATTCAAGGAGTTCGACAAGTGCACTAACAGAGAAACAGCGAAGAGCATCTATGATAGTCTGATTCTGACTTATGAAGGAAGCAAGCAAGTTCAAGAAGCAAAGGCCAACATTCTAGTCAAGAAGTATGAGTTATTCAAGATGGAAGAAGATGAAGACATTGAAACTATGTTTTCCAGATTCCAAACTCTAGTATCAGGATTAAGGGTACTAGAAAAGGGCTACACCACTGCTGATCATGTAAGGAAAATACTTAGAAGTCTGACAATCAAGTGGAGACCAAAGATTACTGCTATTCAGGAAGCTAAAGATCTGAATACCCTAAAGCTGGAAGAATTAATTAGCTCTCTCAGATCACATGAAATTAAGTTGGAAGAAGATGAACCCAAGAAGAAGAACAAAACTCTAGCACTGAAATCCAAGCAGAAGAAGACTCTGAAAGCAACATCAGAAGATAGTGATTTAGACGATCAAAGTCTGAACTCAAAGGAAGAAGAGATTGATTTCTTATCCAGGAAGTTCAGAAAGATGTGGCATAACAGAAGGAATAAATTTCCCCAGAGATATTCCAATCAGTCCAACAAAGGAAGTGATGATACACATGATAAGAAAGGTATCATCTGCTACGGATGCAAAGAATCTGGACATATCAAGTCAGAATGTCCAAATATGGAGAAAGTGAAGTACCAAAGGAAGGATTTTAGAACTAAGAAGAAAAGCATGATGGCTACATGGGATGATTCTGATGAATCTTCTGAAGATGAACAAGCAGATTTGGCTATGATGGCTTACACCAACTCTGGATCCAACACAGAATCTGATTCTGGAAGAGAATCAGAACATGATGACATTAAGGTATATTCTGAATTCACTCGATCTGATTTGATTATTGCTCTGAACGATTTTTTAAACAGTAATTACAAATTATCTTTAAAACTAAAAACTCTTAAGAGAGAAAATACAAATCTAACAGAAGAAGTTAATGTTTTAAAGAATCAGATTGCAGAATTTAAAACAGAAAGTGTCATTCTTGAAACTGATATTGCAGAAATGAAAACAGAGAATATATGTTTGAAAAACAGTTTTGCTGAACTTAAAGATGAAAGTTTAAATCTGAAAAGTAATCATAATTCAACATCAATTGAAAATACCACAAGTAATTCTGATATACATGAACAAGTTCTTCAAGAATTTCTTGCTAATGGTATGGAAAGAAGCAAATATGCTTCTATGATTTATGGAGTCAGTAGGAATGGAAATAGAGGTATAGGATTTGAAGAAACTATAACTGAACCTAAACCTGTGCTTAAACATGTTCCCTCTGATATTGTGTGTGATGTTTGTTACAAGAAAGGTTATTCCAAAGTGTCTTGTCCTATGCTAAATACAAGGAAAAACAAGAAACTTTTCAAGACTAACAAACCTGGACCCAACCAGATTTGGGTACCAAAAGATAAAATTGTTTATGTTGCAGATGTTCTGAGCAACCAAAGTGAAACACCAGTCATGGTGCCTGGTCAATGGATGCTGGCAATATATGAAGGGAAAAAGGTCTATGTTCCAACATCTACCAAACAGAAGCCAATCGACTCTGGTAGAAGAAGAACTGGTTAACACAATACCTATCAAAACCAGAACCAAAATCATAGATGGAACAGGAAATATCAAAGAAATGACCCATATCACACAAATCAGAACAAACAGAGAAATCACTCATATCAACAAACCTGGAACTACCAGAAGAATTAGAATTACCATCAGTTCCAGAACCAGAAAAATCAGAATTATCATCAGTTCCAGAATTATCAGAGGAACCTGATATATCAGCAGAAAGAGAAGAATCAGAATCAGGAAAGTTCTTCAAACACTCTAGTAAAATTCATCAAGACTACAAACCAGGAAGGGAATTCAAATCCTTTCATCCAAAACATCTAATCACAGAATATATAGATTCAGAATCTGAAAATAAGAAACAAGAGGATTTTCAGAGTAAAACTGAAACTGTTGACATAGAGTCAAAGCAAGATGAAGCTGATGCAGGTTAATTAGAACTAGAGGAAACTGATATTGGTTTACCAGAACCAGAGGAAACCAAAGCTAGTTTATCAGAACCAGAGGAAACCGAAGCTAGTTTACCAGAACCAGAGGAAACCAAAGCTGGTTTACCAGAACCAGAGGAAACCGATGCAGGTTTACTAGAACCAGAAGCTGATACAGATTTACTAGAACCAAAAGCTGATGTAGACAAACCAAGAGAGCTTGAAAAGATGGAAGATGAAAGCAAAACAGAAGAACCTGACAAATCTTCAAATGATGAATCTGAAGATAAGTCAGAAGAAAGATGGATGGAAGTACAAATCTTCACATCCCGAAATGCCAATCATTGGGAGTGCAAGTGATTTCTTAAGGATCAGATCATCACTTGAAGAAATCAGTTTGTTTGGCTTATTCTCATTTATTAAGCCTACTTTTGTTGATGAAGCACTAAGGGATGATGGATGGATTATTGCAATGCAGGAAGAGTTAAATGAATTTAAGAGGAATGATGTTTGGGATCTAATTCCAAGACCAGAGAAGAACGTTGTGGGAACCAAGTGGGTCTTCAGAAATAAGCTAAATGAAAAGGGTGAAGTAGTCAGAAACAAGGCAAGGCTTGTGGCACAAGGTTACAGTCAACAAGAGGGCATTGATTACTCTGAGACATTTGCTCTAGTGGCCAGAATTTTCTGAATTAATGCAGGATGAATTTCAAATGAGTATGATGGGAGAACTTAAGTTCTTTCTAGGAATACAAATTCAGCAAAGTCCAGAAGGTATTTACATTCACCAAACTAAATATACAAAGGAACTTCTCAAGAAGTTTAAAATGAGTGATTGCAAACCTATGGCTACACCAATGCATCCTACTTGTTCACTTGATAAAGATGAATTAGGCCAAAATGTTGACCATAAAATCTACAGAGGAATGATCGGATCATTACTCTACCTTACTGCTTCTAAACCTAATATCATATTTAGTGTGTGTGTATGTGCTAGATTTCAATCTGATCCTAGATAATCTCATCTAACTGCTGTTAAGAGAATTCTTAGATATCTGAAAAGCACTACCAATCTCACCTTGTTTTACAAGAAAACTCCTACATACAAACTGAGTGGATACTGTGATTCTGATTATGCTAGAGATAAACTTAAAAGGAAAAGCACGAGTGGCTATTGCACCTTTTTAGGTGACAACTTGATCTCTTGGTCCAGTAAGAGACAACACACCATTGCTATGTCAACATAAGAGGTTGAGTACATTTCAGCAGCTGGCTGTAGCTCTCAACTACTATGGATGAAGCATCAACTTGAAGACTACAAAATATTAGAATCCAACATACCCATCTATTGTGATAACACCTCTGCAATTTGTCTAACAAAAAATCCTATCCTACACTCAAAAGCCAAACACATAGAGATCAAACATCATTTTATCAGAGATTATGTTCAGAAAGGAGTACTCAACATTCAGTTTATAGACACTGAACATCAATGGGTTGACATATTCCCTAAACCACTACCTGAAGATAGGTTTGAATTCATCAAGAAAAAACTTAATCTTATCTTAATTCCTAACCTAATAGCATAGTTTAATTTTTTGTATGTTATTTTATTTTTCGTGTACTTTTATAATTAAAAAAAATAAAAAATATAGAGGATCTCTTTTTCTTCATTCAATCCTTTTTGTCTGATGACAAAGGGGGAGAAGATGTAATATTTGATCAAATATTCGAGGGAAAAGATGATGTATTTGAAAGGAGGAGAAGATGATGTATGATGTATTTGATATGATATCTGGGCATTAGACTTAGGGGGAGAAAATTTAAAATGAAGCTTAGTCTTAGGGGGAGTCAAAGTCAAAAGAAAGAAAAAGTATTATCAAAAATACATTGTTTGTCATCATCAAAAAGGGGGAGATTGTTGGAACCAAGTTGGTTCTTGTAATTAAAGTTTTGATGTTAACAAATGTATTTTATGAAAACATATTTGACTTAGAAGAAGAATGAAAAATGTCACTAGAAGAATAGATCAGAGGACGACGTTACGAGAAGCAGAAATCAGAGGATGACATCACCAGAGGATGTCACCAGAAGATGACGTCACCAGAAGAAGAAATCAGAGGATGATGTCACCAGAGAATGTTATCAGAAGATGACGTCACCAGAAGTAGAAATCAGAGGATGACGTCACCAGAGGATGATCACCAGAGGATATCATCAGAGGAATCTGTCAGAGAAAAATGCTCAAAACAGAATTGGAGCAAAAGACTCGAGACACATAATCTAGTTAAAAATATGCTCAAAACAAAATCTGAGAAAAATGCGCAAAACAGAAATGGAGCAAAAGACTCGAGAAACAAAATAATTGAAATACACTCCATAAGTAAAGCATCAGTGAAGTCCTAATTTCAACTATAAATAGAGGCTTAATGCTAGAGGATAAAGCATCGAAAAATAGAAGAACTCAAGCAAAAATTCATAAGTATTCAGAGAGTTCAAAGGAGAAAAACACTTGCTTAAAATATAAATATTTTCTAAGTGTTCTTTTCTTAGAGTGTGAAGTTGATCGTCATCATAAATTATTCAGAAGCAAACACTCTAGTTCACTTTAAGCATATTGTGAGTATCAACTTTCCATAAGTAATTACTCGGTTCTAATTTCGATACCTTGTATTAAATCCTATAGTGTTGAAGTTTCTTCTAAAATCTGGGGTTGTCAGGTTGTTAGAAAAAAGACTTAGCTTGTAGGTTTAAGGTTATGAAGTTCCTCAAAAGTCTGGGATTGTCAAAGTATTTGAGAAGACTTGGCTGGTTTAGTCAAGGTGTTGTTGTTCCTCAAAAGTCTGGGGTTGCCAGGCTATTTGAGAAGACTTAGCTGGTTTAGTTAAGGTGTTGTTGTTCCTCAATAGTCTGGGGTTGTCAGGTTGTTTGAGAAGACTTGGCTGGTATAGTGAAGGTGTTGTTGTTCCACAAAAGTCTGGGGTTGTCAGGTTGTTTGGGAAGACTGGCTTGTAGGGTCAGTGGTGTTGTAATTCAAAGGAGTTTGAATTAGTGAAAAGGCCTTCTGGAGGAAGGGACTGGACGTAGCCTAGTTAACGGTGAACCAGTATAAATTGCTGTGCTATTATGTTATTATTATCCGTTGCTGAATCTGATTAGTTATATATCGAATAATTCACATTAACATTCAACAAACCAACAAAAGTAATCAAGTTTGACATACACAATTCAACCCCCCGTTCTCGTGTTTGCACCTTGACCCCTGAACTAAAGTTCCCTCCTCGGTTGGCCCTCTTGTTCTTCATGTCCTCAACCTCTCTACATTTCTCCACTAAGGCTTGGAACCGTTGAATTCCCAATGGCGAGATAGAGTATTGAATCTCGTACTTTATGAAGGTGCAAACACGAGAAGGGGGGTTGAATTGTGTTTGACTAACTTGAATACTTTTCCTGTTTTTACACTTTTAAAATAAAACTTGATGCATGAATAAAAACAGAGTTAGCAGCGGATATAAAGTAAAAATAAAACACATAATTTTTATACTGGTTCACCGTTAACGAGGCTACGTCCAGTCCCTTCACCTTGAAGGATTTCACTAATTCAAACCTTGAATTACAGCAGTTCTACTAACCCTCCAAGTCAGTCTTCTCAAACAGTTTAACAATCCTAGATTCTTGAGGAATACAGCACCTTTCTTCTCCTGCCAATCTGACAACCCCAGATTGTAGAAGGAATTACAACACTTTGAATCTAATTGCCAAGTAATCTGCTACCCCTTCTGACTCCCTCAGATTGTAGACTCTACTTCAACAACTTAGATCACACGAGAAAGAAAATAACAAGAGTGCTTGCTTCTTGAAAGCTGGAACTCCCAATTGACCTCACTGAAAACTTGAGTGTTTGCTTTGGAAGTGTATGACTCTTTTGTGATTTTCGATACTAAGTATTCTGCCTTGAGCCTCCTTTTATAGATGCAGATTTGGGCCTCTTCCAAGCTTAATTTCGAGCTGAATCTTGCTGGATTCTCTTGCAAAAATAACTTGACCAATTGGGCTTTATTTAAATAAAAAACATATCTTTTATTAAACTTCAGATTTTCTTTCAAAATAACTGGTCAATCAAGTGTTTAGTTCCTTCCCGCCAACAGCTCTTGAGTTCCACAATACTTCACTGTATTTTTGTAACAAATCTTTTTAATACTTTGATCAAAATAAATTAAAATCTCCACCGTTAATCCTCATGATTAAATCTGGACCATTTGATTTTCTGCGCTAGTCCACATCTGGACCATACTAATTGATATGTTGTGATCTTCTGATTTCGGCCATCCCTGGACCACACTTCCTAACCTTCTGATCTTCTGATCTCGGCCATCCTGGTCTAGCAAACTGATCTGTTGTGATCCTCTGATCTCAGCCACTACTATCACACATTCTGACCTTCTGATTTCGGCCAACACTGGGCCATGGTCTGATCTTCTGATCTCGGCCAACACTGGGCCAAATAATTAAATCTAAACCATTGATCTGAAAATCTTCCCTCTGATCTGGACCAATTCTGGACTTGGTCTGGATTAAACTGAAATTAAATCTGGACAAATAATATTTCAGTCTGGACATTTTACCTTTGATTTTGGATCAGGTCTGGATCAATTTTGGAAATCATTTCTTCTGGTCTGGACTTAGTTTCATACCTTGAACCATGCTATCTTCTGGTCTAGGTCAAATTTGGGTTAATTCTCTTGTTCTGGACCCATTAATTCATCCTCTGATTAAGTCTGGAACAAGTCTGGACTGTTTATCATTTCACTGCCAGGCCATCTTCTGGTCAGAATAACTTCTGGAATAAATCTGACATTTGACATCTTCTTGTCTGGAACAACTCTCCCTCTAGCAGGCTTTCTTCTAGTCTTGTCCAGGTTCACTTCTGACTTTGCTTCCTTCTGATCTGGGCCAGCAAAGATATCTTCTAGTGATGTTTTGACATCCTGGTGTATCCTCTGGTAATTCCAGGATGCATTCTGGATGCATTTTCTGCCTCTGCAAACTTCAATTTCTGGTGGTATTTAATGTAATAATTCAAGGTACAAAATAAGATTACATGGAGTGCTTTTGTAAACATCGAAATCCTAAGTACTTAGAACCAACTTGGTTCCAACACTTTAGTCCATTTTGGAAAAGGTGACACATAAATTGTTCATCAACCTCTTCACGGAAAAACCTAAAATGCCTTGACAATGACTCAAACTTAGCAGCATATTCACCCACCGTCATATTTCCCTAGTACAATTTAAGAAAATCATCCCCCAGCTTAGTCTTGGTACTCATCAGAATGTATTTGTCTAAAAACTTCCTTTTGAACGACTCCCAGTTCACCTCCTCAAGAGTTGATCCCATAAGAAGCCTTGTACTTCTCCACCAATACTCAGCATCCCCTAATAGCAGATACGTAGCATAGTTGACCTTTACCATTGCCTAGCAATTAATCATTTCGAAAATCATTTCCACTTCCCAAATCCACTGGTCGACTTTTTCTAGACTCTCATCACCCTTGAACTTTGGAGGATTGTGACGACATAAATCCTCTAATCCTTTTGATTCAGCAGCACGAATCTCTCTTTCCCTCTTCTCCAGATCCCGTAGAGTCTTTGCAGCCGTTTGTGCAGCAACAGAAGCAGCCATGTTATTCATTGCTTCAGCCATTCGATCATCCCGATTGACGTTGACTCTTGCAGTGTCGTCCCTTCTTGGAGGCATTGTTCCCTACAAAACCATCATCAAGTAGAAATCTCACATCACTTAGAATAATTCCAAAATATAACTTTAACAACATGATCACTTCGACACACCACAACTACACAAGACTTGACAATCTAACAACTTACCCCGACGCATGATCAGATAACGACTCCTAACCTACAAGTCGACCTACAATGTAACCAAAGCTCTTATACCACAATGTAACACCCCCGATTTTTAACAGCGCGAGTGCATTTATTTTTCTTTTTTTTTTAAAAACTACTTAATAAAATAATACGTCTTGAAACAAAACGACAAGAGTAATAAATAATTACATCATATATACAAACAAGCTAAAATAGTTTTTGGGACAATAATCCAAAATATACAAATAGAAAATACATCGGGGATGTGAGACCTATCAAACATCGCTCATACCCTAGGGTATTCTCGGCAGACACCTGCGTAGAAGTACTGCTCCAAGAATGCTATCCCCCATGGTCACGTCAAAAAAATGGAACGTGGACCCATCAACAAAAGACAATTGTCAAAAAACGTCATAGGTTCAGTCATCCCAAAACAAAATAAGTACAACCTCAAAAAGAACACTAAGGCCCTACACAACAAAAAAACTAATTTGATCATCCACTAACAACTACATTAACAAGGGTGACCTCCACACTCTGCACAAGTCCCATCTGTAGCAATATCTCTCCTCAAAGTAACTTCCTCCTCCTCATCAGCCATAAAAGGATTAGTCTCCTCAAAAGTCAGATCCACCCACGATATAGGTGGCTTCGGCGACGCCGAAATCTCAAAACAGTTCTCTACTTCAGTGGCAGTCGGTAAAGGATCATTCACCGGGAGTGGAAGCTCATACTCGATCCGCAGTGACACCAACCAAGGTACCAGTGGTTCGTCAGCAAAACCCTGGTCCCCGACCAGCCTAGACGGACCTGGAATATTTTCCCCCGCTGGCATAAGCCCCGTACCCTTCTTACTCGTTCCTGGTCCATGCACTACATCCCCTACTACTACAGTAGGAGTCACCACATCTACGGTGGCCTCCGTCTCACCTCTAACTAAAGGACTCTCTGCATCTGTATATACCTCATTCGCCTAGAGTACTAATCCTGAAGGTACAGGAAAGTCGATCCTCTCGTGAGTGAATTCCACATGCGACACTGCCCCAGCTCTCCTACTTGTTCTCACCACCCTCCCCGTATATGTAGCCCTGCTTGAGATGGGGTCATATACCCAAGCAATTGGCGTATGTCGATCAAGGAAGTCTAACGACGTCTCTGTCGTCAAGGTAACCGTTGGTGGAACGAACTCGGTTATCATCTAAGGGAAAAGCCCAATTTTCCACAATAATGTAAAAGGTCACCAACTGAAATTTACAGTTAACAATTAACAATTATGTCAAAAGACAAACAATAAACACTTAGCAGATCCAGCAAGATAACAAATAATGACAGAACAAGTATACACACATATTGAAAATGTGTAAGATCTATGTTTTTGATGAAGACAAGAGACTAAGAATACATATCAAGTTGCAAGCTCAAAGTAAAATCAACAATCAAGACAACTATTAGGAAACTTAGAATTTAAGGTACTTGCACATATCATTTTCACATATCAGATTATAACAAACATGACTCGCATGCCAAGCACCCTAATGCAATGCTTATATGCCAGTGGACATTATTCTGGAATTCCCAAAACAAAACCCTCCTCGAGGGGCATAAATCATAATTTTAGATGTCTTACACCGTCACTGAACCATGTGGAACCACTTAATGAAAAAGAAAGTTGAAAGCTTTCCTTGTAATCTTTGTAAACAATAATACAGTGGAATCTTTAGTCTATTGATAGAATAAAAGGTTTTGCATTGACTTAACATGAAATTTAGAATCATACCATAATAGTCATCATTCTCTAGGTCTTCAAAGTAGTTGTGTTAATTGTTAAAGCATATTTTTATTTCATATGCTAAAGTCTATGGAACACATGGTTAATCCATTAAATATTTAAATAATTAGAAACCCAATTTATTCGTCGGCTAAGGTTCAAATCACAGCAGAGTAAATTTTAGATTTTTCATCTCAATTTCACTGTAGTCAATAACGTATGGATAACTAAAACAATCAACGTAATTAACTAATTATAATCAGAATGCTACACTTAGTTTTTAAACTCTAAACAAATGCAAAATTCAGAAAAAGGTATGTACGGCGATTATTTAGATATTGTGCAAATACAAATACAAACTCTAAACATATTAATTTCACACTTTAACTTTTTGCTCAATTTCTTTAATTTAGTTAAAATTTCAACTTTTTCACAACTTTAAGAACTCTAATTTTTCTTGTAAAGTTTCAACTTCAGCTCAAACTCATTTATTTGAGAATAACTCATTACATAACTCAAACACAACAAAAATCAATTTCTTAATTCTAACCATTACTAAATACATCGATAACGACAACAATACAACAATAACAACCACAACAACAACAACAACACAACAACAATGGGTTGGTTAAGAACTCCAAAATTTCACTCAAAATGTATATATATTCAAGTCGAAATTTATTATCACGCAATCACACATTAATCATCCATCAATCACACATATAGAGTTCCTATATGCAAACTAAAAATTTGGAAGGCGCCCTTACCTTCGTTATCGCTTTCTCAACCATTTTCCACTACCGCAATCAAATACGGCAAAACTCTCGCTCGCGTCGATGCCTCAAAAGTTATATCCCAAGCACCGTCGTAGTGTGGAGAGGAGTAACTTTCCCTCCTAACACTTCTTGAATGGGAGTTTAGATCTAGGAGAAAATGGAGGTTTTGTGTTTTTTTTTCTCTACCAACACTTAATGTTTTTCGGAAACACGGGAAGGAAGAAGAATAAGTTCGCGAGGCGGGGAAAAATATCTTCCTTGCTATTTTATTTTCCCACTCTTTGCCTTCGCCTCTCACACACACACACATATATATATAGTACTTACCACTAAATATATATATATATATATATATTATAATTAAAATCAAACCATAAATATCTAAATATGCTTACACACATCACTTCACTCACATCTCAAACTATTTTGATAAAATATCTACTCTCGTCGCAACCCCATTGACAGATAAATTTTTTGATAAACTGCTCGGTATTAAACTGCTCGGTATTGACAGATAAACTACGCGTCGATAAACAAATCAAGATGTTTTTTCCTCACCTTACTCTCTAGTTCCCAAGTTGTGTCTCTAGTAGTTGGATTCCAAATCACTTTGACCAGCGAAACTTCCTTGTTCCTTAACTGTTTAATCTTCCTGTCCTCAATTCTTACAGGTAGTACTTCAAATGACAGGTTATCCATTAGTTGAATTGTGTCTGGTTCGATCACATGTGATGAATCCAAAATGTATTTACTTAATTGCGACACGTGAAATACATCGTGAATATTGGACAGTATTGGAGGCAAAGCAATTCGATAAGCCACTGGTCCAATTCGTGCAGTAATTTGGTATGGTCTAATAAATTTTGGAGTTCATTTTCTGATTTAATGGCTTTACCAGCTCCAGTTGTAGGTGTGACTCTTAGAAACACATGATCACATCGTGAATATTGGACAGTATTGGAGGCAAAGCAATTCGATAAGCCACTGGTCCAATTCGTGCAGTAATTTGGTATGGTCTAATAAATTTTGGAGTTCATTTTCTGATTTAATGGCTTTACCAGCTCCAGTTGTAGGTGTGACTCTTAGAAACACATGATCACCCTGCTCGAATTCCAAAGGTCTGAGACGCTTGTCCGCATAAAATTTTAGTCGGAAATGCGTGTGACTTGGGTGAGCGGGGTCCACTCTTTGGGCCATCATTCCTCTTAATTTGCATTGTTCTATCATTGCCACCCACTTCAAAATGAGCCTTGTCCTCAAGGCTAATATTAAGACATTGATTTTGTGGCAGACTTCCAGGTTCCCAATTGATGGTTTCCTTATTCCCTTCCCATGTTATGATTTTTCTTGGCCTTCGTATATTCGTCGTAACAACATTCAGTTCTTTTTCCTAATTGATTCTCCAATTCTCCGGAATTTGACACTGCAACTTCACAGCTTTCCCTTTCTAGTCCAAGCAAATTGCCATTTCTTCCCAATCAAATAAAACCTTGCCTAGCTTATGCAGACAAGCTACTCCCAAAATCATGTCCTCGCCTTGTAATTCCACTATGTAAGCGTCAACAGTGGTCTCAAACCTTCCAATTTGAATGTCAAACTTCCCACACTTCTCTGTTATAGCCACACACGGGAACCGTTTCCAAAATTCACGTTTGTAACCGGAATCTGTTCTACTGGAAGCTGCAGAACTGCAGCCATTTGAGGAGTCACAATATTATGACTAGCACCAGTGTCCACCATCATCGTAACCGGTATGCCTTTCACGGTACCTTCCAAATGTAGGAGAAAAGGGAACGAATTTTGAGCTTTGCCTTCCTCTTCTATTCCGAAGAGCATCGTGGAGTTGCATCTTAGTGCAACGTCTTCCTTCCCTTCCTTCAGTTCGATAGCTAGGACTTCACCGGCATTGTCTGTCACTTCATCATCTCCCAGAATCACCAAATGCAACTGTTTTTCAGCACACTGATGAAGGGGATGAAACATCTCCCCACATCGAAAACAGAGGTCTCGTGTCTTACGATCCATTAATTAGGAATAGGGAAGATGCTTGGTTCCCCTATTGCGATTTTTGTGGTTCCCCTGTCGCTCTTCATCGCCATTTGTTCGTGTTTGGTTCTGATTAAGGTTGGATCCTTGCATGCTCAATTCCGGGTTAGGATTTGACCCAGTTTGAGTATTTCTGGATTGGGTTCCCCCACTTGGTCCAGAACTCGCATTTCCCTTGTTTGTGTCTGGAAAAAAGACCTACTACGGACTCGTTTCTATTAGTAAGCCCATTACTTCCTTCTCTTCCCCTTTTTCAGTTTCGCGAACGACCTCCACCTCTGCTTCCTCTGTAATTCAATACACCTCGTAACTCTGTTTCAACATCACGAGCCAATTTAATCGCCTCCACACGTGTCTTAGGGTTGAAGGTCCTTACTCGCAAACGTACCTCTGACCGGAGGCCACCCAAAAAATACCCAAGGTATTGTTCTTCGGGGAGAGGCATAACCTGGGAAGAGAAATATTCGAAATCTGAAATGTACTCTTCCACATCTCCAATTTGTTGAAGATCTTTCAATTCTTCGAATGGATTATCGTTCTTTCTTCCTCCATATCTCTCAATCAGCGCTTCCTTCAACTTTAACCATGTGAGGTCATCCTCCGTTTCCCGTAGAAGATTAAACTAATGAATGGTTGCTCCCTCCATGCTAATTTTTGCCAAACGAACCTTCACTTCTTCAGATATTCCCTGTACCTCAAAATATGTCTCTGCTCGTGTGATCCACCCTACTAGATTGTCACCATCAAATGACGGCAGCTCCACCTTCTTCACTGCCATCTTGTATTCCGTAATTGGCTCACTGGTTGTCTGTGACACCCCAGGTGTAGGCCGATTCAATAGTTTTACAAACTCTCCCAAAATAGCATGACGAAATTCATCCAAGGTTTGGCGCACCGAACCTTCCATCTCAGCCATTTGTATCTCCAAAGACTCAATTTTGTCAGACATTTTCGATGGCATTCGGTTTCGCTAGCTTCTATCTCTATCCAACAGGTCGGACCAGTGATAGAACTCAGAATTTTAATGGAAGAAAAAAAGTATATTATTTCTTAAAATTCAGAGTAGTATCTCTTAGAATGACGAGATTGAGAAATGATGCCGAAAGAAAAACTAAACCAGAATTCTAAGAACTCCTAAACCAGAGCAGAATTGCTCCTAACCAGAGAAAGAATTTCCCTATTTAGTTCTTAAAATATTTTCTGCGTATTTTTCCTCTTCCCATTCCCTCCTTCTTATAACATAAAATAAGAGACATTATTAATTTGCTTTTATTCCCTCCATTCATCCTTCTTGAAACTGAATATCTTTCCACTTCCCCTTCCCTCATTCCTTTAATGGAATATTATTAGAATAAGAGACGTTATTAACTAAATTTTATTCTCTACGTTCATCCTACTAGAAACTAAATACGTGTGACTTGGGTGAGCAGGGTCCACTCTTTGGACCCTCATTCCTCTTAATTTGCATTGTTCTATCAAAGTCTGATCTAAACCATAGACCTCTATAGATCGACCTAACATAATCTTGTCCCTATTTGAAACGACGAAAGTATCATTCTTCATTGACAAATTATTAACACTATTACTTAAATCATTTTTTGAATTCTAATACATAATGAAAACTTAGATTCTAATATAGTTACGTATAATTCATACAAACATTCAAAATAGGTACTACAAGATTGACAATATAATACTCATCTCAAGAAGAGCGACCCAGAGCCTTGGTCAATAGCAAAATTAAATCAAAACGCACTAAATTTTTTTCACCAATAAACTGTAACTCCTTGAATCACTCTTCGTACATCTCTACTCAAGTATATAGATAAATTGTAAGAAATAAATAACTCTACATCGCATAAAATAAGATACCCAACTCAACATGTAAAACAATCTACAACTCAAATATACAAAGCTCACACTGTATCTAATAATGTTTCGAGTCTCGACATATAAATATATATACTTATCCAGCAATGAGTTTAGTGTAAACACGATGCCGCCGCTCTCTTGCATAAACGACCCAAAGAATCAATGACAACATGACACCAGCAGATACAATAAGTAATCCAACATAGATCCACCGACAATTGTGGCTCAGGCCGGGACAATATTTGTTGCTTATGTCTGTGAATGTTTGCCGGACAAAAGTGCAATCTTGTAGTTCAACCAAGAATGGAACATAATGATATAAGGCGTAGCTAACATTCACAGCAGCTTCCATTTGGGAATTAATGGACGGGGTCATCCGACCAGGCGTCTTACAAAGGCCTGCTGGAGAAACTTCGCATATATAATTCTTCCAAACCTGCTTGAAACAAAATCATTAATGTTACACAAGTTATATCAGGAGCATATAGCAGTTTGAATCAACATGATATGAAAATGAGATTAATTTTCAGTCACCTTGTCATAACAAACTCCAATTATTGGCCTTTATGCCCTTTCTTAGTATTATTAGTGTTTGTAAAAGAATTGTTCTAAAAATTCTATTTTTTCATGTTCTCTACACTAAAATTTTGAATTGACCAATTATATTTGCAGTCCACAAACTGCACGTAATATTAAACACCCACCAATTTTCAAAGAAAACTGATGGTTCACATCTCAATAGACATTAATTATTAATTATACATGAAAAATTGTTTCAATAATGATTTAAATTAAATTAAAATCGTTTAATTAGAATTAAGTCAATGTATCTTGTTCAAATTTTAGATCATATACGTTCACTTTTATTGACGCAAGTTTCTCTTATATATAGGACCAGAGATAGTACTTTGTTACAATAAAAAATGGTCCAATTTTGCTTATTAAGTTATGGAGGGAGTATAGTTCTGTTTTGAATAGGATCTTACAATAAATGTTACAATTTGGGTTTTTAAAACAGACCAACAGAAGAGTTTTGGACTGCTACATCAAAGATTTTTTTAAGTCTATGGGACCTTAACACGATTGCAATTGAAGTCACATCAGTCCCATTTAAATTTTCCAA
This sequence comes from Cicer cuneatum, assembly GCA_037974295.1. Taxonomy (NCBI): domain Eukaryota; kingdom Viridiplantae; phylum Streptophyta; class Magnoliopsida; order Fabales; family Fabaceae; genus Cicer; species Cicer cuneatum. The sequence goes on along the minus strand of JBBPBO010001984.1, from coordinate 30,986,701 downwards.
AATTGTGATGTTGCAGAACTAGCGACCGCATCCATGACCACAATCTAAAATCATGATTACAATCTAAAATCATGATTACAATCACATTGTTTACATCTCTCATTACCCCAAATCAAACCTAGGATTATATTATCCTTGGTTTGACAGATGTGAGTATCTAAACCCATATACACACATGCCACGTTAAGAGAGAAAAAAATAATTTTAAATAATCATTTTGTATTAATGAAGTGAAAAAAATAAATAAACTGCTTAACTAATAACTAGGCTTTACTTTCACGGATAGAGATTTACTAAAAAGGGACTTACCTCAGTAGCATTGTCCAGTGGAACTTCCCCGGTCACACAAGCCCGAACCGTGAGGTCAGGGTTAAACGGATTGCACAGAACAGGCATAAGGGGGCCTGATTGATTGTAATACACAGGTCCAGCTTGAGGTGGAAAATTTCTATTTGTGACATCAGAAATAATTTTGTCGACCAATATAACTAGTTGGCGTGTCACATCCCTGCTTTCTAACAAAGTCTGCTGAGCAGTTGCATTATCCACACATGGAAGAATTTCGTCCAAGGCTGTATGTGCAGTAGGGTTCTGAACCCACTCATCCATGGCAACACATGTATCTCCAACAACACTGGTACAAATATGCAACAGCGATAGAGTAAATGTTGCAAACTTTAAATGGAAAATAAGTGATAATTACATAAACTGAATGAATGTCGTCAAATGATATACAAACACAGTTAACATGAGTGTCTTAATGAGTATTTCATAAACTACAAGATTTTCAAAATTATTAAAAACTTAACAAAGCTTCATGAAGTATCTAAATTAGTTTGATCTCAAGAAGAAAGATATTGTTATTTTCTTATTTTTATGATAACCGAAAGTTACGGATTGAATTGACAAGACATAAAGGTTGCAAACATATTGAAAATTTTAAGAGGATGTTGTAACCATTTCAGCTATCACAACCATAGCATGCATTCTTCAAAGATGATTAATTCCATCCTATTTAAGATCTATGTTAATTTAAAAAACTTGGATAATTTACTTTATCAGATGGAGTTTCAACATATTCTTTGTCACACTTCAGACATGTTTCCTTCAAGAATAAAATTTGTTCTTCAAACCACAAAGCAATCCATTTAAATAATCTTTTGGAGAACAAATTAATTCAAAACTCAATAATAATCTTAATCAAAAGTTCATGTGATTATTCCAATAGAATTTAGTGATGATTTTTGTTTTCTTAGAAGGCATGTTAGTATATCTCACATTCATCACAACAAATCCATTTTCTAATGAACAAAGAAAACAAAGTAGAAGGAAAGGCATGTCTATGTACATTAGGCTTAAAAGTAAGCTAAACTTCACAAATGTACTATCAAGGCTTCGCTATCAACACTCAGGAATATAAATATTAAATCCTCAAATTGCCAAACCTAAGACACCATAGATATGCCCCAAATTAAAAACAAGGTAACTCATAGTTGGTAAGAGAGATCAAAAGAGCATTATGGTAAAAGTTAAAATAAATTCTTGTACAGGAACTCACTTGTGAAGAAAAAGAAATACACCACAGAGTATAAATGTGCAGGCAACAAGAATCCATCCAACAATTACCAAACTGCAGCAATTGGAAACACGTTATTTACAAGCTGGAGATTTGAATGTGATAAACCAATAAAAAATGAAACAGTTCAGAAGGAATTAAAAAAACAGAATATGGAAAAATCAGATTTGTCATTTAACTTACAAGTATACAAGACCTTGCAGTCCTAATATCGAAAATACTGCAGGAAATTTTGATAAAAAAAAACAAGAAAATGAGAAACAAAAATTACTGGAAAAATCTATAATGGAGCAAGAAAATCGAAACATATGTTACAAGAAAAAAAACTTACAGAATCCAAGAAATGCAATAAAGAGCATAACAGCAGCAAGAATAACAAGAGCCAATCTCCTACAGCACACAAAAGGTGATGGTTTGTGTAAACATAATAAAAATCAAAATCAAATATTTTAACCAGAACTCACATTCCATCAATGCCATCTTTTATTTTCTCCGAATTATCTTGAGTCTTGGTGGAAAGCTCCACAGCAGAAGAATTAATCTTAGTTTTCACATTTTCAATGTTGTTCTGAACATCGCCAGGCAAAAACACAGCATCGACTCCAATATTCTTGGCTGCATTGAGATAATCTGACACGTTCCTGAGGTTTTCGGCAGTGAAGTCAGCCTGACTGACAACATATTCCAGTGTGTTTGAGGTGCTTCCATGAAACTTCCCTTGAGCAGTGTAAAGTACAACACATCCAACTCTAACAAAATCAAAACTAAACACAATTAGGAAAACCCCATCAACGAAAGATTTGCTTCGAGTAAAGAACAACAAAAGGGCAAATAAGATAGAATACAATACATTGCTGCAAGGGTGAAGAGAATGAGTAAGATCAAGGACAAAGCATAGGCCAAACGAGAATATCCATAAGGCTCTCTAGGACAACAGCAGTAACAAAAACATATGAAGGATAAACAAAGCCCGAAAAGCACCAACCAAACTGCAGCAACAATAAAGAATGGAACTGCAGTAAAAACAACAGACTAGCACCAACAAAAAAACCATCAAGTTAGTCAAACAATTAATTAATATTTCCAAAGGATCTAAAAAACAACACAACACAACACAAACTAGAACTATGATTCTAAATTGTGGCTGCGGTCACAATTGTAGTTACGCCGCAAACTTTGATATCGAGATGCAGGCAATTGCGGTCTATGAAGCTCAAACACCGGACACAAGTTGAAAAAGTAATTTAATTGAATGAAATCAAGGCATATGTGTCGAACACAGAAAAAAGCCTTTGATTAGAGGTGTTCAGTGGTACAAAGATATCAGTTGCGATATCATTGATATCATGGCAGAGACATCTAAAATCTTTATATTGCAGCCGCAATTGAGAACCACAATTTAGAACTACCACATGAATAAAGGGGTAAAAAAAGTACCCAAGAACAAAAACAGAAGAAAAATACTAATAACAAGTTCTATGAGAGAGGGGTTATGAAAAAGAAAAATCTTTGGAAGAAAAATATATGAAAGAGTAAAGAGATTTTAGATGAAAACTAACGGCAATGTAATGAGTATTGCTGATATTCCAACCACCGATGTAACGGTTGAAATTATCAAGAGGGTCCTTTCTTGATGTCCGTTTTTGAGCCAATATTAAAGACGAGTTTGGTAAAACAGCATCTTCCTCCATGGATCTCCTCGTTTCCCATGATAATTCGTTATACTTTCTCTCACCATCAACCTCAACACCATCTGAAAAAAAAAAACCCAAAAAAAACAACAACAAAAACACGTACCCATTTTAAAAATCAAATAAAAAAATTGATAATGAGACAAGGATAATAGAGAGAGAGATAAAAAAAAAAACAAATGAAAATGGCCTACCTGGAATAAGTAAGGAATGGAAACGAGTGGTTTTTGCAGTGGTGGAGAGAAAGAAAAGGGAAAGAGAGAAAAGAAGGAAGAGGAAAGAAGGGTGGGATGTGAAGCCTAGCATAATGATGGGTTTATGTTTTTTTTTTGTCGTGATTAAGAATGTGATGATGATAATTAAGGTTTTTGTTGTGGTTTAGGTTTTCTGCTTGTGTTTTTTCTTGCGGTTACCCCAGAGTTTTTGGGTTTGCAGGGATAAACAGAGGAACAGAGTGGGTGGAAGAGGTAGAGAAATTATTGCTTTATTATTTGTTTGATGAAATACGTTCGACATTTCACATATTTACACACTTCAGCAACAAACAACATACTTACTTGGATCGGTATTCGTTCGTAGGCCCTCTATATAGCCTTTGTCGCTTTTGAAATGATTTCTTACCTAAAATGCCCTTCACGCTTTCTTTTCTTTCTTCTGCTCGTCAAATACTTCTCACTTTAGAAATAAGTGCCATTCTAATAAAACAACATTTATTTCAAATTGAATATTATTTTCAATTTTGAAAAGTAATTTTAATTATTTTTTAAAATTATTATCATGATAATATTCCAAAATAATAATTTTACTTTATATTTATTATAGTAAAAAATCAACTTATAATTAATAAATATAACCTAGTAAAGTATTTCAATTAAGGTTGAAAAAATTTAGTTGACTTGATCAAACTTGATGAAAAGACCAATTTGATTCATGGACGAGTTACATTGGGTCATGGATTCGCACGTGTGAATATACATGGGTTTATGTGGTCAAGTGTAAATGAAAAAATAGACTCATTGTTACTTGAACCCAACCGCTCACTTAAAATTCAATATATAAAAACTCAAAATTTTAGAATGAGCATCTCAGTCTCACTTAGCCACCACACCACTAGTATGATAAACGTGTTGTTTAATAAAAACCTACTTAAGTATTAACAAAAATATTAAAACTTTAATTTTTTTTCCCTAAAAAATTGAATTTAAAAATAAAATCAACATAAAGTTAAAAAAAAAATGAACATATCAATAAGAAATAAAAGTTTCATCACCCAAACCAACCCACTCGTGTGACACACAAATTTGCACTAACGAAAACCTACTTAAACCGTAAAGACAAATACATGTGTGTCTAACTTGGGCAACAATTGAATAATTTTGTTTTTGTCAAGCACTAAAAATTAAGTATTGTCCCCATTAAAAAATATTAAATAATTTTATTTTTAAAGAACCAAATCCACACTAATATGAGAGATAAATTTTTGGATGATTGTATTTGGTTACTTAAAAAAAATTATTTGATAGTGTTAAAAATGAAAGTCATATTACAATTTTAAAATAAACTTAATTGTATTATTGACTATCAATTTTTTTTAATCTCTCGATTATTATATTTGTAACAACTTTGATTTGAATCCATAATTTTTTTCCCCTTAAAAAGTAGTTTTTTCTCTTCAAAATGGTAATTCATATAACTAGTTCGTTATTTTATTGCTTACCTATTAATATATTTTCTATATCAATATTTATAGTATTTGATTTTTTTATGATTTTTATAGTATATAATATTTTCTCCATTAATCGGATTCATTGATTTCGTCGCTGTTAAATTGATGTAAAAATTAATTAGAATTGAGCTTGTAAATTGCAAACTCGAGTTTAGATGATTTGATAAAATTGGACCTAAGCCTATTTAAACTCAACTGATGTTCAGCTTTACTTTCAATCATTGTATGAGATTTCTATCGAGCACCCCCACAGTTGTACCTGCCATCTCCTCAAGACACATGAAAAAATAATTTTACCCTTTTAACCATTTATAATAAGTTTCAAAATCAATAGTTTCAGAAATTTCAAATTTTTGAAATTTTCTGAAGTTTCAAATTTTCGAAATAAGGATTACATTTCGAAAATTTGAAAAGTTTCAAAAGTTTCCAAATCAGGAAAATTTTGAAGTTTCCAAATTTAGAAAGTTTCAAATAGAAAATTTTCAGAATTTCGAAACTTTCAAACAATTTGAAATTTTCGAAATAGAAATTATATAAATTTAAAAAGTTTCTAAATCTGAAAAATTATATAAATTTAAAAAGTTTCGAACGTTTCGAATTTTTTTAATTTATATTTTGAAAATTTCGAAATCTTCGAAAGTTTGAAAAATCCAGAAAACTTTCATTTCAAAAATTTCAAAACTTTCGAAAATCTGAAATCTTTCTATTTCGAAAGTTTCAAATTGTTGAAAACTTTCGAAAATCTGAAAAATTTGTATTTCGAAATTTTCAAAATGTTCGAAAGTTTAGAAAATTGGAAAATTTTCATTTTGAAAATTTCAAAACTTCGAATGATACTTACTTTTGAATTTAGACGATTTGGATACTTTCAAATGTAAGGCATAATTCTGTAAAGTTTCGAAAAATGGGTGAAAAAGTAAGTAGTAAATTTTTTTGAGAGTTTTATAGATATTAAAAAGGACAAAAATGTATTAAGGTGCTCAAAAAAATTTAAAATTGTTTGAAGATTCGAAATTATGGAATTTTTCTATTTCAAAACTTTCCAAATTTAGAAACATTCGAAATTCTCCAAATTTGGAAACTTTCGAAACTTTCCAAATTTTCGAAATGTAATCTTTATTTCAAAAATTTGAAATTTCCGAAACTATCCATTTTGAGACTTATTATAAATGGTTAAAAGGGTAAAATTGTCTTTTCATGTGTCTTGAGATGGTGGCAGTTACAACTGTGGAGGTGCTCGGTAGAACTCTCTCATTGTATTTTTTAGGCAAAAATATAATTTTAGTCTTTTAAGTTTAGTTCAATTTTCACTTAAGTCCTTTTAAATTTATTTTTTTCGATTCGCTCCATTAAGTTACATTAGTTTGCACCATTGGCGTTTAAGATATATTAAATTATGTATGCAATACAGTCTTTTAAGTTTGAAAAATTTCTCGAATTACTAATATGCAATGTTAAGATCTAATCGAAATATCGCAACAAGTTGACTGTATAAACTATTTTGCATGTGAAGGAAGTTAAAACTATTGATTATGTGAGTAACTCTATATTACCTTATTTATAAGACTATACGTGAATTTAAATTGTTGTAAAAAAATTAAGAAATATATATATATATATATAATTTATAAGATTTGATGAATGTTAAGGGACATCTTTTTGCAATATTTGGTATAATTTTAAATAATCGAAAAATTTCAATTAAATTAATTGTTGTCAAAATTGATATAAAAGACTAACAATATAAACGTCATGTAAATTAAAAAATCAAATTGAGATAAAATAAACTTAAAAACTCTAAACAAAAATTGAGTTAAATTTAATCAATTATATATGTATTTTTGCTTATTTCTTAATATATATATATATATATATATATAAATTAAGTAACACTCATTCTAAATACAGGAAGTATATATGTCGATTCTTCAACGAGTTTGTTTTTTCTTACACTTGTCTTCTTCTTGCTATCACTACTAATATTTTTCATGGTTATAAAATTATAATATTGAAAATGATAGTTCGATTCAATGCAATGCACGTGGAGTTGCATTTTCCTGTCGTGTGTTCCACTTATAAAATAAAATAAAATTGTTCGTTTCCATGTGTTATTTACTTATTTTTTATTATATAAATAAAAAAATAAACTAATATTTGAAAATAAAAGTTGTAATCCATTCTTCTTGTCCTACAATAAATAACTTTATTAGTGCACGTATTTTAAAAAATGTAAATAAATTAGAGAGATTGTATTTTTATTATATTATTTTTATTAATGTATTTACTATTATAGTTAATGTAAAATGAAGAAATGTGAATTGAGAATGATGTATATAATACAAATTAAATGATATAATTGAAAGAAAGTAATTAATATTATATTGAAAACAAAAATGATCATTTGTTTTGGGACAATTTCTTTTTGAAAATGGACTACTCATTATAAGACGGTGAAATTAAATGATAAGGGGTGTTTGTTTTATGGATGTGACATTAACTTGAAGGAATAACTTTTTTAAAAATTATGAATGAAAGTCTCATTTTTTAGTACTTTTTAGAAATCATGTTTGATTAATATTTGTGTCACAATTGGACTCTAACAAAAAAGTAATTGGACTAGAGCGCTAAATGGACCTTAATTTACGATCTCTTAGATCCACTAGCGATGATGCATGACAACTCTATGGACTTGCATCCCAACCAAATACAACTCCATGAGAAATTTTTGTCATTTGTTCAACATCACACAACAATCTGATAATTTCCCGAGGGTCTCACAACTGCTTAATGGAAATCCATATGTTTTAGAGGATGTTAAGCATTTCAAAATAAGAATGAATTACAAGTATACATAAAAATAATTATACATTTAATAACATTACTAAGATGTTTTACTTAGAACAAAACAGAAAGACTAGAGGAAGAAGAGAAATGACAAATGCAATGAGTTAACCAAATGATACATGAAAATGGTGCATGAATGATATTTTATTAACTTTTTTCTCTTATTTTTTCTTTATTTTTCTCCACTTTTGTCATCAACAAAAAGGATAAAAAAAAATGGATTAGAGAAAGACTAATTAAATGAAAATGAAGAAGCTAAAGTTACTTACCTATTAAAGTATTGCACCTTACTATGCTAGGTATAACTCTACTACAGTTATTTACTAAGTTACTTTATTGATTTATACTAAGAACTATTCTAACTACTATAAAATTATTCTACTACTCTTATGGCCCATTTGATGGACATGATAAGAGACATAATAGATATAAGTTATCATATCATGTTTGAATTTAGTGTTTGATGAACCAACAAGATATGATAAATTAATCTAGAAATCTATCACATCCTGTCTCTCTAGTTAAAATTTTTATCCTAAATATGAGCTGAGTTAGAAACCAGCAGAATAAGATAAGAACTTACTCAATTACCCTTACAAAATATAATTTAAAATATAAATTGAAATAAAATAAAATATACATATAAAAACAGTTTATAAAATATAATATAAAAATGTAAATCTAATCAAATAAAAAAATAATTAATACAATTTGGTATTAAACTTAAAAATTAAATATTAATAATTAATTTAAAAAATGTTTATGGTTTTACACAAGGGTAGGTTTATCTTTTTAATTAATTTAAAAGATGCAGTTGATGCCACCTCGAACTTTAAGAGAGACAAGGAAGAGTTGGCTAAAATGCCAATGGCAATTATGCAAGAAAATGGGTTGCTCGATCCTTGGGGGCGGCCAATGATGGTCGAAGAAGGAACCTTTCTCAGTCCATGGGAGAACTTGTTGTCTGTGATGGTGGTGTCCGACGGGTTCAACAAGATAGAAGATGGGGGTGTTAGCTTCGTCAAAAAGAAACTGAATGAGATCATTTAGATGGACATGACACTCCCTCAAGTAAATAGGGTGATTGAACTTGGCCCCATCGTTTTTTGACAAGAAGATGGTTGGATGTATCCCCAACCATCACTTTCCACTGTTAGTCCGAGCTAAAATTGCCAACATTATAGTTTGAAGGGTCCTAGTCGACCAGGGTCGTTCTAGCGATATCATGTATGTCGATCTTTTCCAAACTCTTCAATTGATAGAAAAAATTTGTCCCTCTACGCTAGACCTGACCTCCAAGGATTCAATGGGTCCACCAACTGACCTTAGGGGTATGTTGAGTTGTACGTGACTTTCGTGGACGAAAAGTCTTAGAGGACAATAAAATCATAGTTCTTGGTGGTGAATTGTAAATAGATGTACAGTTGCATCATAGGTTGCCCAATGTTTGTGGAAATATGCATTATCTTTTTCGCGATCCACCTCAAAATGAAAAACCACATTTAAATTACCAAGCTTACCATGACACTAACTTAATTGGAAGCTGCTCGGAGGTGTTTTTTGATTTCTATCAAGGAACACGAGGCTAAGTTCCATAATGAGATTCCTAATAGGATCGCCCGTGTCAAATAGCATGAATCTTCCAGCATGTCTCAAGTTAAAGATGTGAACATGACAGATCTTGATGCAAGGATGGACCAGACCAAAGCTGAAGAGGAAGGCGACTACAATAAAGCCACAAAGCTGCATATTTGTTGCCCAATACCCGATAGGGACTTCATCTCGATTCCACAGGAAGATAATGAAGTAGCAAAATTGATTTACAAGGAAGGGGGGTTTGAATTGTAAATCTCCCTTTTTAAAATTTCCAGAAAAACTTCAGTTTTAAACACAAGAGAGTTCTTGGTTAAGGAAGCAGAAAAATGGAGAACGTTCTTGGTTTAAATAGAAAACGGAGAACGTTCAGATTAGTGTTTAAAACAGAAAACAGTTTTGTATTTTAATCTTTGAAACACGATTAAACTGAATAAAGAGATAAGGGATAAGAAATACCACACGCAGATATATCTTGGTTCACCCAAACATGGGCTACGTCTAGTCCTCACGAAGTGAGATTTTCCACTAAGTGTTTAAAACAAGAACCTTCTTGGTTTTACAGCACCTAGTCTAGATCAACCTTGATCTTTTGTTTTCAGAACTTAAACTAATTCCTACCCGGAAAAAGTTTAACCAAATCACCTATCAATCTTGATAGGATTTCTTACAATCTACCCAAACTATCTTTTACTCTTATAGTTTGAGTTTACAATGATGATGAGATTGATTTTGTTTAGAATCTGTGAATTCTCAACTCTTGTTTGAGATTCGATTCTTTACAGATAAATCAGAATATATATCAGAGTAAAGCAATTTAACTAAAAACTGATTCTGTAAGTGATTTTCAGAACTTCAAGTATGAATGTGAATGATTATGATAGCTGTGTTAGCACTTGAACTTTTGATTTTTCCTTGAGCTGTGGCCTTCCTTTTATAGGCTTGAAAGCAGTGAATAAAGGCCAATATAGCCGTTGTAAAGGCCTTGTGTCAGACTGGACCAGTGGCTTTATTTCTAATTAAAAATAATCCTTTTATTTTCCTGATCAGTCTTGAGCTGTAGTGTTTTGGATCAATCTTTCTTGAGTTGTTAATGATCTTCTGAAGCTTCTGATAAGTGGCAATATTGCTGTCTTGATCTGAAGCTTTGGATCAATAAAAACAGATTGAAAACAATCACGAAAGCTTGAAGTAAGAAGCTTGTACTGAAGCTTCTAAAACTGTCTGGAGCTTGATGTAAGGAGCTTGTACTGAAGCTTTTAAAACTGCCTAGAGCTTGATGATCGTTCTGGACGTTTGTTCTTTAGGTATCCTCTGTTAGATTCCATAATGTATCCTTTGGTAATTTCCAGAATGTATCTTCTGGTAATTTACTTCATGAGGTATCTTCTGGAGTCTGATAATTACTGTTTCCAGAACAGTCTGGACAGACATCTTTGAGAGTCTTTATCTTTCTCAATTCGAAAGTTCTCTTGATCTGAATTGATCCTATGTGTTCTCTACCATGTAGTGATCATATCCATGTAACTTCCAGAGCCAACAACTTTAATTAAGTGATGGAGAAAGTTGGGTCTTTATGCTGTCACAGTCTGGCGAACATTCTCCGTTTTCCAGAATGTGAAGAATGTTCTTCTGATGCTGTTTTCTTTGATTCTTTTGAAACCTGTCTATGATTTAAAACACTCAAAAGCACAGGTTAAATTAACAATACATTTAGAATCATAATTAAACAATCTTTAATTAACCTTTGTTTGTTTTCATCAAAACATTAAATTTGAGAGTTTGTCTTAACAATCTCCCCCTTTTTGATGATGACAAACATGTTAATTTAGATTTTAATTTTGATTCTAATTTTTGAAAGAGCTTGAAAGCTCCCCCTCAATTTGTGCAGTGATTTAAATTTAACAGAAGATAAGTCATGTTCATTCAAAAAATAAAACAGTTCAGCAAATAGATTCATGAAGATTTTTCATTAGATATTAATGAATAATTACAACGATAGATCAAGTTAGAAGATATACAGAAGTTCCAAATACATAAGGACTTCTATCTAGTAAACACAAACTTAATCTAAAATCTCCTAATTAATTCTTCCCCTTTGTCACAGCAAAAAGGTAGGAGAAAAAGATCCTAAGTAGCCAATGAAGGTGAAGATCCTTCTAAAGAAGAAGCTTTTGCAGGATCAGCAACTGGCTGAGGAGATGGAGAAGGATGAATAGGAGGCGGAACAAGTCCAAGTTTTGGAGCTAGTTGTTATTGAAGGTGCAAACACGAGAAAGGGGGGTTGAATTGTGTTTGACTTAACTTAAAACTTTTCCTGTTTTAATACTTTCAAAAGAAAACTTGATGTATAATTAAAACAGAGTTAGCAGCGGATAAAAATAAAAATAAAAACTCACAGATTTTATACTGGTTCACCGTTAACGAGGCTACGTCCAGTCCCTTCGCCTTGAAGGATTTCACTATTTCAAACTTGAATTACAACCTTGCTACTGACCCTCCAAGTCAGTCTTCTCAATAGTCTAACAATCCTAGACTTCTTGAGGAAAAACACCTCCTGTTCTTTAGCCAATCTGACACCCCAGATTGTAGAAGAAATCACAACACTATGAATCTAATTGCCAAGTAACCTGCTACCTCTACTGACTCCCACAGCTTGTAGACTCTACTTCAACAACTTAGATTTGACACAGTGGAACGAAAACAACAAGAGTACTTGCTTTAAAAACTAAGACTCAACAATTGACTTATATGAAAATTTGAGAGTGTTTGCTTTTGAAGTGTATGACCCTTTTGTGATTTTCGATGCTAAGTAATCTGCCTTGTGCCTCCTTTTATAGATGCTGATTTGGGCCTCTTCCAATCCTTAAATTCGAGCTAAATATTGCTGGATTCTCTGGCAAAAATATCTTGACCAATTAGGCTTTATTTAAATAAAAATCATATCTTTTTAAGCCTTAGATTTGTTTCATATCTTAACTGGCCAATCAAATATGTGCATTGCTTCCCGCCACAGCTCTTGACTTCCATGCTACTCCAATTTAATTTATAACAAATCTTTTATAATATTTTGATAAAAAAATCACGAGATCTTCACCATTAATTCCCATGATCAAATCTGCACCATGTGATATTCCACAGCTGGACCAGCCTGATTGCTAAGCTATCATCCTCCGAATTTGGCCATTCCTGGACCACACTTCATAGCCCTCTGATCTTCTGATTTCGGCCTTCCTGGATGCGCGCCTGATCAGCTATGAACTTCTGGATTCGGCCATTTCTGGACTGCACAGCCTGTCCCTATGATTTCGGCCACTTCTGGACCATGGTCTGATTTTCTGATCTTGACCATCACTGGACTCAAAAAATTATTTCTGAACCATTGATCTGGATATTTTTACTCTGATCTGGACAGATTCTGGAATTTGGTCTGGAACAACTTGAAATAAACTTGATCACAAAATATTTCAGTATGGACATTTTACCTTTAATTTTGGGCCAGGTCTGGGTTGATTCTGGAACTCATTTCTTTTGTTCTGGACTTAGTTCCATGCCCTAAATCATGCTATCTTATGGTCTGCGCCAAATCTGGATTGATCTTCATGTTCTGGACTCATAAACATACCTTCTAGTCAAGTCTGGAACAAGTCTGGGCTGTGTAATTTTTACTGCCAGGCCATCTTCTGGTCAGAATAACTTCTGGAATAAAATTGATATTTGATTCCTGTTTGTCTTGATCAACTCTCCTTCTGGCAGGCTTTCCAATGATATGATCCATGTTTCATTCTGAATTTTATTCCTTCTGATATAGGCCTGCAAAGTTATCTTCTGGTTCAGTTTAGTCATCCTGAAACATCTTCTGGAAATTCCAGAATTCATTTTCCTTTGATCTTCTGCTTCTGATTTCTTCAGTTTCTGATGACATTTAATTTAATAATTCAAGGTATAAAATAAGTTTACATTGAGTGCTATGTGTTCTCTACCATGTAGTGATCATATCCATGTAACTTCCAGAGCCAACAACTTTAATTATGTGATGGAGAAAGTTGGGTCTTTATGCTGTCACAGTCTGGCGAACATTCTCCGTTTTCTAGAATGTGAAGAATGTTCTTCTGATGCTGTTTTCTTTGATTCTTTTGAAACCTGTCTATGATTTAAAACACTCAAAAGCACAGGTTAAATTAACAATACATTTAGAATCATAATTAAACAATCTTTAATTAACCTTTCCTTGTTTTCATCAAAACATTAAATTTGAGAGTTTGTCTTAACATATAACCCTAACTATTGTATCAAGATAGGTGTCGACCTGCCTGACCTTGTGAAACGTTAGCCAACAACGTGTTAAAAGGAGAACAGCGGATCTGTTCGCACAAAGTCCGACTGATATGCATAGAATCGATCTAACGATAGCATGTCACCATTTGGCTGTGGACATTGACGTTGAATAGCTCAAAGCCAAAGAGTGCAATCTCTAGAGAATGCAAATGTAATAGAAAATACTGTTACAAATTTACTTAGTGTTAATTTCATTTCCGAGGCCAAATACATAACCTTGTTTTCAAATGTTGTATGAGTGAAAATATCGAATAATAAGTGGCACATGTGTGTCGATTACACCGATCATAACAAGGCATGTCCTAAGGACGTTTATCCGCTCCCTAAGATTAACAAAGTTGTTGATAATTCATCCGACTTCAAACTACTTTCCATTATGGACACATAATTAGGCTATAATTAGGTTCTGATGCACCCTACAGAACGAAAAAAAATAGCATTTACGACAACTAACCAAATTATTGTTATACTGAAATTTTGTTTGGGCTAAAAAACGTGAAGGCCATATATTAGAGGATGATGAATAAGGTGTTCTAAAACCAAATCGGCGACATTCTTGAAGTTTACATGGGTGACATGATGTCAAATCAGCCAAATAAGGCGAACATGAAATCCATTTCCAATCCATATTTGATCAAGTCTGTCGCTACAACATGACACTAAATCTTGACAAGTGCACTTTAAGAATCCAAGCGGGGAAATTCCTAGGTTTTGACTTCACTAAATGTGGTATCAAGGAAATCCGAATAAGTGCAGGATAATGCCCGAGATGGAAACTCCGACATCCAAAAAGATGATTCAAAGGCTGAATGGGATGTTGATCTCACTATCTTGGTTTATATCGAAGTCGGCAGTTGCGAAAATACTTCCTAGCCCATCAAATTGTTGTCTAAATGAATATGCCGGTTAGACAAGTCGTTTTCTAGTCGGACTTGGTAGGAAGGATGACAAAGTGGGCGGTCAAAATGTCCGAATTTGAAGTTTTTGTCGAATCCCGATAAGCCCTCAAATTCTTAAGCACTAACAAATTTTATAGCCGACATGACCCCTGGGCCCATAGTTTTAGGGAGGTCTTGGACGGTCTTTGTCGATGGCTTATCCAACAATAAGGGCAGTGGGGCCAAACTAACGCTAAAGAATGCAGAAGAAGTGGACATTGAGATTTCCTTGAGTTTCTCTTTCCCTACCTCAAATTATCAAGTGAATATGAAACATACATAGCCGAAGTAACACTTTCCAAAGAGTTAGGAGCAACATATGTTATGCTCTGCACTGATTCCCATCTTGTGGTGTCCTAAATAAAAGGAGAGTACCAGACTAAAAACCCCATCTTGAAAAAGTATATGGTGATCGTCAAGACCATGATTGAGCAATTTGAGTCGGTAGACGTAGCACATATTCTAAGAGAGCATAACTAGAGGGCTAACATCTTATCCAAGCTTGCAAGTATCCAAACATCTAGGAGTAACATGTCCATAGTCTAGGAAGTTCTTAGGGCACGAAGCATAGAGCCCTTGAAAGCTATCACCTGAACAAATGAAGTAAAGTCAAAAATAGAATCATGGATACAATAGTTATCCAATACATCTTGGAAGACAGTTGCCTCAATACCCCAACAAATCTTCAAAAATACACCGTTGGGCATACAAATACTTGGGGATTGAAGGAATGTAGTATAAAAGGGGGTTGTTTACACCCCCACTTAAATATCTTGAACCTAGGGATCCCTTATGTTGTGGTCACTAACAACGACACCCAATTTACAGATAAGGCTTTATGTACATTCCTTCAAGAGTTGCATGTCAAACATCGCTTTGCCTCTATCAAGTACCCTCAAACTAATGGGCAAGCAGAAGCAGCCAATAAAGTCATACTCTAGGGACTCTGAAGACAACTAGATGACGCCAAAGGAAATAGGGTAGAAGTGATGTGGCATATCCTATGGGTTTATCGAACCATGCCCCACTCCACAATATGAGAGTCTTCGTTCTGCCAAAAATACAATTTAGAAGTAGTGATTTTGGTCAACAACACATATGAGGAATGCTCAAATTCTTAACGAGGAGTTGGACTTTCTAGATGGAGCAAGAGGATTAGCCTCCTTGAACGAGGCATCCATGAAAAGATGCATAACTATCAAGCACAACCGAAAGGTAATTTGCAAAAGCTTCAAAGTGGGAGATCTCGTGTTACGTCTGACCCATATCGAATTGAAGAATGTCGATCAAGGGAAGTTCACCCCCAGTTGGGAGGGTCCTTATCGTTTGATTGCCAAGACAGAAAACAAAGCATACATCATGGAAACATTATTGCGCAAAGCAATCCCTTGGACATGGAACACAAGAAGGGGGGTCGAATTGTGTTTGAAAATTTTTAATTCTTTTTGCTAATTAGTTGAATAATGACCAATCAGAGTAAATAAACATTGGATAATAAAAGTTAACACCTCGAATTTATACTGGTTCACTTTTAACTAGGCTACATCCAATCCCTTTCTTCAGAAAGCCTTTTCACTAGTTCAAACTCATTTGGATTACAACACCACTGACCCTTCAAGCCAGTCTTCCCAAACAGCCTGACAACACCAGACTTTTGAGGAACAACAACACCTTGACTATACCAGCCAAGTCTTCTCAAACAATATGACAACCCCAGACTTTTGAGGAACTTCACAACCTTAAACCTATAAGCTAAGTCTTTTTCTAACAACCTGACAACCCCAGATTTTAGAAAGAACTTCAACACTATAGGATTTTATACAAGGGATCGAAATTAAAACTGAGTAACTACTTCTGGAAAGTTGATACTCACAATAAGCTTAACTTGAACTTGAGTGTTTGCTTCTGAAAAATTTATGATGACAATCAGCCTCACACTATAAGAAAAGAACACTTAGAAAATATTTATCTTTTAAGCAAGTCTTTCTCTCATTTGAACTTTTTGAATACTTAGGAATTTTTGCTTGAGTTTTTCTATTTTTCGATTCATTATTCTTTATCATTAAGCCTCTATTTATAGTTGAAATTAGAGCTTCACTTTGATCTGTTGCTTTACTTATGGAGTGTATTTCGATTGATTCTGTTTTGAGAATATTATGGAGTATTTTGCTCAGATTTTGTTTCTGGAGTCTTTTGCTCCGATTTTGTTTTGAGCATTTTGCTTAGATTATGTTTTGAGCATACTTTCAGCGAGATTCTGTTTATGGAGTCTTTTGCTCCGATTTTATTTGAGCATTTTGCTCAGATTCTATTTTGAGCATACTTTCAGCTTCTAATGATGTAGCTTCTGATTTTTGCCTCTAATGAGATCCTCTAGAATTATCCTCCGACGGGATCCTCTGATTGTATCCTTTGATGGGAACGTCTAATTATATCCTCCTATGGGATCTTCTTATGATATCCTCTGACAAGTTCCTCTGATGATATCCTTCAGTGATATCCTCTGGTAATATCATCTGATGATATCCTCTGGTGATATCCTCTGATGATATCCTCTGGTGATATCCTCTAATGATATCCTCTAATGATATCCTCTGATGATATCCTCTGGTGACCATCGTCTGGTGATCATCCTCTGGTGACTTCATCCTGCTTCTGACTTATATGTTTTGGTGATGTTATCTTCATCTTCTTGTGACGTCATCTTCTGGTGGCATTTTTCATTCTTCTTCTAAGTCAAATATGTTATTTTCATAAAATACTTTTGTTAACATCAAAACTTTAAGTGAAAAAACCAACTTGGTTCCAACACCCGTGATAACGAACTTGCACAATGTTACTTGAATTAACACAATGCTGCTCGAACTACTTCACGCTTGGTTGTTTGAGAATTAACGATTCCATTATATCAAGAGTATGACAAGTCTAAATTACGATTGATATTTCTGACTTTGGATTATCATTTCAAGCTATAGATAATATAAGCACAAAAAAAAGTTCAACACAAAAGGATAACAATAACAAACTCTTGTTGACAATGTCATGATCGTTTCGACCAGAGTTTATACAAGATAGAGGAAAAAAACAAACTACTCTAGTTTTCCATCCTCGAGGACTTTGCCGCAATAAGGCTTGTCCAAAGCAAGGTTAAGACCAAAGTTGAAGTGGGCGACTTAGTTAATTTCATTTTGGAATGAGTTTGTGACCAAGCTATCCATATTCTCCAAGAAGTCCATACTTTCCTTCGCTACGGCCTCTTTTTGCTCCGCCAATTTAGCACTTAAATCCTCGACTTCCTTCTCCAAAGCTGAGATCCGAGTAGTCGAGCTCTTCTTTAACTCCTCCATCTACTTCCTTGGCTCATTCACATTGTCTTTAGACTCCCCAAGTTGAGCCTTGAGTATAACATTCTCCCCAGCAACATATGTCTTCTCCTCATTAGCTTTCTTCGCCCATACACTTGAAGCTTGAGCCGCCATTTTTGACTTGTCAAGATTATATTGTAGATCATCCGTTACCTTGAGCTCTTCCTTGTAGCCTTCCACGGTAATCTCAAGTTGATGGATGCGAGCCTTTACCTTCATCTTTTTGGCACGAAGCACCAAGCTCTTAGAAGCCTCAACTTAGTCCACAACAAAGGCAATGAAGGCCACAACAATGGCTTCGAAAGTTGGCCCCCTTTATAGTGGGACCACTCTTCTCAGCGACATAAGTCTTCAGCCTTTTCACTAATGATTTATCCTTGGTTGATGTGTTTGGGGAAAACCACTTATTAACTACCACCCCTTGGTTGGTCACCGACTCGACCACAATCACCAGGGAAGAAGAAATGCCACAACGACTTCCAGTCTACTGTTGCTCATGATTCTTAGTCTTTATTTAGCCACTTGATCTTGTGCATGTTTGCTGAAAATGTTAAAACAAAGAGTTATCTCAAATTCAAGTAAAAAGAAAACAAAAATATCACACCAAGGCAGTCAATGATGGCATTTGGGGTCTTGCATTTGAGGAGGACTTTGATGTCGATTCATCGATGTTAGATATATATTTTATTGTCATTTTCCACCTAGTAGGATCAATTGTTGAAATTATTGACATATTTGCGCATAAGTTTCAATGTGGCGATGTCGACAGGAGATCAATACTTTGGGAACTGGCCAACACAATCAATGTCCTCAGAAGCACTCTTAGTCCTTAGCTTCTCCTGACTTCGTTACACAATGGTAGTAGTTTGCAGAAGTTTTTGTGTGCGTCCAAAGTTCGAGGACAAATAGTATGGAACCTGTCTTTGAAGTTTTTGAAGGAGTTAGTGTATGCCTCAAAGATCTTCTTAGTTGCTTGTTTGAAAGTAAGCAACCCTTGTAGGTAGCAGAACTGTCGACTCAAAAATCCAAATGCTTACACAAGTACTTGTAAGCCTAAAGGTCCGTCCAACTGTTTGGGTGAAGTTGATAAGGGGGAAGCTAGATCTGAACTAGATCCTTGGGGCAACTATTCTATACGGGACTCAGGAAAAATGCACAACATCCATTGGGCCTTAGCCCATTCGTGTGAAGGTCAAAGTCAAGGCGTGTTATATCATTGAACTCGTTTGAGGCATTGAATTCTCGCCCAGTCCTTTAGGACCGTTGATCATGAATCAACTGGCAACACACATTTCAAACTAGATTTCCCTCACCAGAATAATCGTCATCATGTCACCTGCCCCCTACAGAATCACTACAAAAAGGACCCGATACCCAAAAAACGAGGTAGTCATTATTCACTGCCTCATCCTCCCTCCAATTCCTACTAACTTTGGTGTTTGAGTGCTTGCAGATACATGATAAACTAAAGTTTAGTGCATTTTTAGGATTATTATCAGCATTTTTTAGAGCAATTATATGCTATCATATAAATTTCTAAATTAATTTGATCTTTGTTATGCAATAAAGATAAAAAGAATTCAAGTTTAATTTGTTAATCACTTAATTCTAAAATTGTAATTAAATCTAATAAAATATATATATATATATATATAATTTACATTTGTTATAAAACTATTTATTATAATATATTATAATTGATGCGGGATTGGCAGAAGATGAAAGGGGATTTTTTTTGTTACTTATATATATAATTTTTTTTTGTTAAAATTATTTATTATAATATATTATAGATTGACGCGGGATTGGTAGAAGAATAAACGGGATATTTTTTGTTACTTTGTTTGTTGCTTAAAAGTAAGAACTACTCTATCATATAAGGAAGAAACAAATAATGAAAAGTGGGAGCCGTACAGCATCATAGAAAAAATTTAGAAACAGATTTGACGTGGGAATTTAAGAGAAAAAAATATATACATTTGGAAACTTTGGAATGCTCGGAGGTAGAGTAGGAACGGGAGAAAAATATCTTAAATTTAGGAGCAAAACTTCATCGTCTTTTAAGGATTTATATTTTATCTCTTAGTTTGATAAACACTTTTATTATTTGTTTTATTTTTTATATGTTAACGAGTAACTAAATTCTTTTCTAGGGTCTTTGGTGGATCTTATGATTGAGATACCTTTTAATTGTATTGTCTTAGTTTTAATTTGGATTCTTATTATTTATTTCAATTAAGTTATCATACTGTTTTAATTACATGTTTTGGATGACCAACCCTTGCATGCTTTAATCAATCAATTGACTAGTGATTAACTACAATTAGTCGGTAGATCTATAGGATAATTGAGATTATGATTCTTGTATGATGTAACATATATACTAATTTTCAATCATTCAACTTCTTGGTTCTTTACGCTTTCTCTTAATTATATTTTTTTGTATGATCAATCAAAGGAAAAGACTATTACATTGGATGATCAAAATTTGTTAACAGTTTTAGAAGGAGGACTGATAATTTGAGATAACAACAAGTATTCATATAAAATTATGATTTGGGGTATTGAAATTACAAGTGAAACCAAGACCCTAGGTCTCCTCTCTATTGAAATCTAATTTGTGTTCTTTTATTCTCGTTATAATTCGTATGCTTTTATGACTGTGAATCAACCATACTCTTCACTCACCTAAATAATATAAAATCTTAATTAGTTTGGTAATTGGTAAATTCATCTATGTGGATATGATACTCAACTAGACTAGATAAATAATGTAACACCCCTAACTGCTTTAAGGATTTCTAATTTTGCTCACAAACTGATATGAGTCTTGTTGAATGAGAGGAAATAGGAGAGACATATGTTGAAACTGTATGTCTGAACTACACAATAGATGCAATAAATACAAAAATATAGGATATACTATCACTATTTATATGATATGACATGGTATGCAATAAATACAAAGATTATACCATATTTTTTCTACAAGTCTTTTAAGCATGCTTTGTCATCCCAAAAGGTCGCTTACCTAAAGAGTGATCCAAGTCAAGCACGCTTAATTGTGAGGTTTTAATGTTATGGACTCGCGAAAAAAGATGCGTCTTGTTGGTATAGGTAGTACCAATCAAGCCATATAAGCCTTTTTTCAACTATATAGTCTGTAACCTATACAATCTTATGTTCCTTCTCATTCTGATGTGATTTGGTTCATTCATGTGTCCCTTTTCCTAGTAGCGTCCCAAGAGCCGCTCATTATATGCGCCTTATGCGCAGCTATCACTCCATGTCCTTATTAGCCTTAGACCTCAGATGCCCACCAATAGTCCTCCATGCTCGCCCACGACCTCTCCCCCGGTGAACCTTGCTAAAAAGACAATGAAAGTGGCAGCTGGTTTTGCCGACTTATCTTCTATGCTAATTTACCAAAACAGTGGGCTCGTGACGATCACGATGGGCATTCTATATGCGATGGAATTGGTAGATCTTGTGTAATGCCAACGCGCTCTTGAAATATGGTGTCTATCATGCTAGAATTCCTACAGACGTAGATAACAAGTCCCATGTATACTGCCAAGCTGCCCTCGCCATCAATGTACCAGAAACCCTCGCCATTGTCGTCATGGTACTTGATCTCCAAATTACTCTATAGCGCATTCCCTCCAATCCTTGGAAAATGGGGCAGGAAGAAGGCTGCCATATATGACTCAATAAAAACACCATTTATAAAAAGAAAATGGGGGCTAAGATTTACATACATGGATAAAAGAGGGGATGTGTAGAAAAAAAATACACATATATCATAAACATAATTACACACATAGGACACCATCCTCAAATATTTCTCTTAGATTAAGCCTATCTATTTGGTATCCAATGCTTAGCTATATGCTAACTCAGGCCACTAAACATTGTCAAAGATATCGCCAAATATCGGTAGAGTAACACTTGACCACATACAACCAACGTCCCTAAATACCAGTTAGATGACACTTGACTTCTCAAGGAGTCTAAGTGTTATAAGTCAATTTCCCTTAAATAAATAGACCATGAACTAAGTCTTGCCAATCATGCAATAACAATAATCCTCGTCAGGATTCAAGCAGCATATCAACCTCGTGCGCCCTATAAACACAACACCAGACTTAACTTTCCTTATGCAAGCCTATATGGTCTATCAAGTAATGGTCACATCAACCATAAGCACTACCATATTCATATTTATATCATTCATTATCTCTCAAACAATATTAAGATCAATCCTACGATAAACTACGTAAAACCGACGTAACCTCATTAAATACCACATGAGTCACTAATGAGTGTTAGCTCTCAATAGTTGTTGATCATGTGTAGAGCTTGGGTCACTCTACACACACACACACATATTACGTGTGTGTTTGTCAATAAAAGGTCTTGAAAAGAGTTGATAATAGATTGATTTAACTACTTCCCCCAAACGCTCGCTTTGAACGGCACATTTGGCGGTAATCTGGCTTACACCATAATTATTTATAATTCGTGAGGAGTTTGAATATGTAAATAACTAAAGGTTTAATTGTAGTTTTGGTTCTTCTATTTACACTAATTCACATAATTGATCCCCCTATTTTATAAGTCGACAGTTTTGGTCGATCCCTCATATTTTTGAACAAAAAAATGACGATTTGACATATTTTAAATGATGTTTGATACAATTTCATGATATAGAACCACTTAGATGCATTAATTATTCATATGTCATTAATTAAATTACAAAAATGAAAATTTTTAGAAGTTGAAAGTTAGGTTTTTAGAGGAATTTAATGTGAATTCATGGGTGTTAATCATTCCATCTCTTGGTATCATTTACCATGTTATTTAAAGCACGCCACATCGGTTTTTTTTAGTTAAAAACCTAAATGAAGGACCAAAACTGCTAAATTTTAAAATAGGGAGCTTTTTTCGTGAATTGGTAAAAATAGGGGACTAAAACTCCAATTAAGCCTTAAGTAAATTTTAGGGTAACCCTAGGGTACTTTAAGGTTTTAGGACAGTGACATTTGCAAGAAAATAGGGTTCACAAATGCCTTATGAAACTAGCCCAAATAGGGTTATATGAACAAAAAAAAAAAATCCTAATTCGAAACGAAACCCTAATTCGGTATAATAACAATTATAAAAAATTTGAAATCAATTTGCGATAATTTGGGCATACCCTTGGCATCATTAAGAAAGTAAAGAAATAATTAGACATTACCTCCTTAAGCTTTTAAGGATAAACCCTAATTCCCTCAAAAGATCAAACAAAACGTCGTTACACTAATATCTTGCTCGAATCGGAACCTCAAAATCGCTGAACTCATACAATTTTTAGAGAGTTAGAGATTGGAACTCAAGAGATTTAGAGAGAGAGAGAGAGGAATTAAGTAAATGTATGGGAAAAGAGGGTGGCGGTGAACTCTATTTATAGGCAAGTTTGCCTTGAACTTCTAGAAACCTAACTCTCTAAAGAGGGTGGCGGTGAACTCTATTCCATGCAAACCAAAGTGTGACACATGTTACGTGATGCCCAAGCGTGTTGACATGTCTCGAGCTTACTAATTTTGCTCATCAAATTTTATAGTCGCTTACCGAATTTGTCAAGTTTAACTAGGGTTCCACTTGAGTCAGCGTAATTTACTTAGTGAATTTGGACTCGCTTAGAAAATCCATGTCGGCCATGACACAATTTTCTTTCTTCTTGACCAAGTATTCTTTCTTAACCAACAAGTAAGCTTTGTAAGTTAACCCTAATACATTCTAAACTAATCACGACACCAAATGAAAATTCGGCTATTTCAATATTCCAAGATGCATATGACCTCAACTTATCAACCTACTTCGATAAGGAGAATCCAAACCTAATGCAGACAAGATGTTATACTAAGTATCATAGAATACATGGAGATTCTACTGACATTTGCCAAGGGTTAGAGGTTCAGATCAAAAAATTGATAGAAGAAAGCCATTTATATAAACACGTGGATAAGAAGGATTAACATGAACGTTCAACTAGATTTCAACCTCGGAAGAGGGGCTTTAGGTCACCCAATCCTCACTGAAGATCTAGGAGCCTTGAGAAGAGGCATAATCGAGATGAAAGGAGAAGCAAAAGGGGGATTTAGGAGGGGGACTTGTCAGTGATGTTAGAAAAAGACACTTACGAACCTCAAAGTCCATTTATACTTTCACCAAAGTTGGAGGAGTCCTACCAACAATCATATTAGTGGGATTGTCTAATTATAATTTGAAAAGGAGTCTAATCGACCATTGAAGTTCGACTGACGTCATATTCAATGAAGCTTATAAACAATTAGGCTTACCAGCCTTGATCCTTAAGCCCTACAACGACACCTTTGATGGAATGATCTTTAAATAGTGCAAAGGTCTTAGGATTCATCAAGATCCTTATCATTTTTACAGCAAAATCAAGCACAAAATCAGTTCCGACAAAGTTTTGAGTAGTTGAAGGAATGTTCTTCAACCTCATCATTGGACGACCGATCCTTAACATACTTTAAGAAATTATATCCATGCTCATTTTAGCAATGAATTTCCCTCTTGAAAACATGAATATTGTAACCATGCACACATATCAACAAATAGCTAGACAATGTTATGGTAATAGGCTCAAGAAGAATCGGATGAACTTGGATCACAACGATAAATTTATCCATACCAAGAATTATCGAGAGGAATGCAAGTTCATAGAATTGGGCTCAAGGGGGGACAACGAACTAATGCCTTATCCCTTAGAGAAATTAAAAAGAGGTAGAGATAAAGGGCCCAAGAAAGATAACGAAGATTGGCACACATTTAACAACCGAAGAAAAGATAACGTTAATTCAAACGCTAAGGAGCAACTCATATTTTTTGGCATGGAGTCCAGTTGACATGCCCAGAATAGACCCTGGAGTAGTATCTCATTGCTTGGCTATTAATGGAATGTTGATATGTAAAACCCTCAGCTTCCTAGATGCTTATTCAAGCTACAATCAAATCTTAATGAACGTTGAAAATGCTCCAAAAACGTCCTTCATGACAGATTGGCCAAACTTTGATTACTAGATCACGCCTTTTGGGTTGAAGAACGTGGGAGCCATTTACCAAAGGCTAGTGAACAAAGTCTTCCTAAAACAATTTGGGGAACACATTGTAATCTATATGGATGACATGGTCATCAAGACCCATGGTGATGAGTCTCATTCCAAAGATCTAAAGATAATCTTTGACCAAGGCAAAAGATGCAACATGAGGTTGAACCAAGATAGTGCACCTTAGAGAGGGATACAAATAAATCATGATAATTGTATTGCAATCCTAAAGACATGAATTGCAACATCTTTAAAGGAAGGGCAACAATTGGTTGGTCGAATAATATCCTTGTTAGGTTTCTTGTCCAAGTAAGAGGGCAAGTCATTACCATTCTACCTAGTTCTTAAGAAACCATAGCATTTTTAATGCACCGCACAATGTGACCATGCGTTCAACAAATTGAATAAATTCTTATCGTCATCTCCGGTTGTAAGGCCTACTTCGTGTGATTGGCTAACACTTTACTTAGCAGCCATTGAAGATGCTATCAGTTCAACATTGGTGGAGAAAAGGGAAGGAAACTAGAACCTTGTGTACTTCATCAACAAGGTATTAAAAGGAGTGCATGTTTAGAAAATGGAGAAGCTAATATTCTCTTTAGTAATATCAATTTGGAGCTTAAACACTATTTTCTTTTGCATCTCATAGTTGTCAAAATAGACTACCCTATCAAAATGGTTAAATTAACTCTTAGTAACTAACTCATTACTAATAATCAAATCTAATTGCTCTGAATTAATGAAGGTCCAAACACGAGAAGGGGGGTTGAATTGTGTTTGCCAAAGTTGATAACTTTTTGATAATTAATAAAAAAACATGTTCGATTTTGGTGACTTACTTGGAGTAGAAGCAATCTGATTCAAAACAATGAAAGCATAAATAATTGGACACATAGGTTTATTATTCTGGTTCACCACTAACTTGACTACATCTAGTCCCCTCATTCAGAAGGCTTTCATCCACTAATTCGAATACCTAGAATTACAAAACACCTGACCCTCCAAACCAATCTTTTCAAACAGCCTACCCCGGGCTTTTGAGGAACTAACCACCTTAACCCTACAAGCCAAGTCTTCTCCTAACAACCTGACAACCCCAGATTGAAGAAGGAACTCAACCACTATTGGGTTGAATACAAAAGATTGAAACTTTAAATGTTTGCTTCTAACAAAGCCAATAATAATAATAACTTTCACACTCTAAGAAAAGAACACTCAGAAAATATTTGTAACTTGAACAAGTGTTTATCTCTTTGAACTCCTATATAATTTTGAGCTTATGAGTTCTTCTACTATTTTATGATTTTCGATGCTCTTCTTCTTAAGCCTTGAGTATATATTTATAGTTAAAATTTGGACTTCAATTTAGTCCTTGTTTAATTCTGAATTGTATCTTCTTCGTATTGAGTTTGTAAATTCTTCAAATTGATTTTGTTCATATTTTGTTGTAGATAAATGTTGATCAAATTATCAACAAATCTTCTTCAAATCTTGATCAAATCTTCTTCAAATTTTGATCAAATCTTCATTAAATCTGATTCAAATCTTGATCAAATTTGCTTCAAATCTTTTTCAAATCTTGATCAAATATTTTTCAAATTTTGATCAAATCTTCTTTAATTATTAATTAAATCTTCTTCAAATCTTCAATATATTTGAATCAAATCTTATTTTAGATTTTCTTCAAAAACACGAATCTTTTATCATACTCTTTGAAGTCAAATATATAGTTCTCGTAAAATACTTTTGTTAAAATCAAAACTCTTAATGTAAAACCAACTTGGTTCCAACAATCTCCCCTTTTTGATGATGACAAAGCTTGTATTTTGATAACTATCGTTTATATTTCTTTGACTCCTTCTAACTTAGGGCTCCCCCTAAGTCTAAGTATCATTTTCTTCCTACTTTATGAAATATATTTTCTCCCTCTTTTTCATCAAACAAAAAGACTTGACAGTGAAACTTGCTCATTTGTTTCTCATAAATATATTACAAGAAAATATAAAAACTAATTTAAACTAAACTACTTTGAAGTTGTCACAACATTAGTCAAGTATGACGGTAAGGATTATGTTTTTCTTGATGAATTCAAACCTATCTTCAGACAGTGGTTTGGTGAATATATCAGCCCATCGTTGTTTAGTGTCGACAAACTAAATATTTAGTACCCATTTTTGATTAAAGTCCTTAATGAAGTGGTGTTTGATTTTTATGTGTTTATCTCTAGAATGTAGGATAAGGTTTTTGGTTACACAAATGTGAATGTTGGTTTCTAGGATTTTGTAGTCTTATAGTTGATGTTTCATCCAAAGTAGTTGAGAACTACATCTAGCTGCTGAAATGTACTCAGCCTCTGTTGTTGACATTGCAATGGTATTTTGTCTCTTACTTGACCAAGATATTAAGTTGTCACATAGAAAGGTGCAGTTGCCACCAGTGCACTTTCTCTCAAGTTTATCATCAACATAATCAGAATCATAGTATCCACTTTGTTTGTACTTAGGAGATTTCTTGTAGAACAAGGTAAGGTTGGTAGTGCCTTTTAGGCATATGAGGATTCTCTTAACAGCAGTTAAATGAGATTCCCTAGGGTCACTTGAAATCTTGCACATACATATACACTAAACATGATGTCAGGTCTTGAAGCGGTAAGGTAAAGTAGGGATCATTCCTTTGTAGGTTTTTTGGTCAACTTTTTGGCCTGAATCATCTTTTTCAAGTGAACAAGTAGGGTGCATTGGTGTAGCCATAAGTTTGTAATCACTCATCTTAAACTTCTTGAGAAGCTTTTTTGTATATTTAGTTTGATGAATGTATATACCTTTTTGACTTTGCTGAATTTGTATCCCTAAGAAGAACTTAAGGTCTCCCATGATACTCATTTGAAATTCACGCTGCATCAATTTAGATTTTTTTTGGATAATAAGACTATCATCTCCTATTGATTTTCTAAAAAGTGTATTATCTACTTGTCCTCTTTCAAAGTTATTTTTAAGCAAGAAGTTACTAATTCTATCATACCACGCCCTAGGTGCTTGTTTTAGACCCGTAAAGAGATTTCCTAAGTTTAAAAACATGATTTGGAAATTCAGAATTTTCAAAACCTGGGGGTTGTTTAACATAGACTTCTTCACTTATATAACCATTTAGAAAAGCACTTTTAAGATCCATCTGAAATAATGTAATGTAATTATTTGCAGTAAAAGAAAGTAGGATACGAGTAGCTTCTAACCTTGCCACTGGAGCAAATATCTCAGTGTAATCAACGCCCTCTTGTTGATTGTAGCCTTTTTCGACAAGTCTTGCCTTGTTTCTAACCACTTCACCTTTACCATTTAGCTTGTTTATGAAAATCCACTTGGTTCCAATAATGTTCTTCTCTAGTCTAGGTACTAAATCCCAAACATAATTCCTCTCAAATTCATTTAACTCTTCTTGCATTGCAAGAATCCATCCATCATATGCCAATGCTTCATCAATAGAGGTAGGCCTAATTGATGAGAGTAGGCCAAACAAACTGGTATCTTTTAGTGATGATCTGGTCCTCAAAGGATCGCTTGCACTTTTGATGATTAGAGTTTCAAGATGAGCTGACTTGTACTTCCATCCAGATCTTTCTTCTGACTTATCTTGACTATTTCTGACTTGATTAGATTCATCCTTTAAATATTTGTCATATTCTTCTGATTTTCTTGTATCCTTTGATTTTTCAAGTTCTTTTAGTTTGTCTTTACAGGTTTTGGTAAACCTCACTATCGTCATCTTTCTTTGATTTTTCAAGGTCAAGTTGTTTGTCATCAAATTTAACATGTTTGGATTCTTCCACAATATGAGTTTCCCTATTAAACACTATATAAGCCTTAGATCTTTCAGAGTATCCAATGAAGGTACACTTTTGAGATCTAGAGTCAAATTTAACAAGGTTATCTTTAGTGTTCAACATATAACAAGTACAACCAAATGGTTTGAAATAAGAGATGTTAGGATTTTTACCTTTCCACAATTCATATAGTGTTTTATTCAATATAGTTCTAAGTAATACTCTATTTTGAATATAATATGCAATATTAATTGCTTCAGCCCAAAAGTGTTTTGCAACATTCATATCATTTAACATGGTTCTAGCCATTTCTTGGAGTGATCTATTCTTTCTTTCTACAACTCCATTTTGTTGGGGTTTTCTAGGAGAGAAGAAGTTGTGAGAGATTCCATTCTCATCACATAAACTTTCAAAGAAGTTGTTTTCAGATTCTCCTCCGAGATCACTTGTAATTATTAAAATCTTAAGACCCTTTTCATTCATTATTTGTTTGCAAAATGTGATAAACAATTTGTGGGATTCATCCTTACTTCTTTAATATTTTTACCCATGGCCACCTAGTGTAATCATCCACTATAACAAAGCCATATTTCTTTCCACTTAGAGAGGTTGTTTTCACTAGCCAAAAGAGATCTATATGTAAGAGCTCAAGGGGCTTTGAGGTAGAGAATGAGTTTCTTAGGGGTAAAGGAGTTCTTTGTTTTTTCTCCCTTTTGACAAGCTTTACACATAATTTTAGTTTTGTAACTAAGCTTAGGTAGACCTCTGACTAGTTGAAGTTTAGTCAGTTTTGAAATTAATCTAATGTTTGCATGACCTAATCTTTTGTGCCAAATTAGCTTATCTTCATTTACTGACATAAGACACTTTACCACTTGTTTCTCCAGACTAAACAAATTTATCTTATAAATGTTGTTGTACCTCTGACCTGTAAAGAGTACAAATCCATCATTCTGACAAATTGCCTTGCATATTTTTTTTTTATTCAATATAATATCATAATTCTTATCACTTAACTAACTAATACTTAATAAATTATGCTTAAGACCTTTAACAAACAAGACATCTTTAATAGAAGGAGAAGTACCATTACAAACTGTACCTTGGCCAATGATTTGGCCTTTTTGCTTTTCTCAAAAGTCATTGTGCCTCCTTTGCTCAATGTTTGTTCTTGGAACATAGAATTTTCTCCCGTAAAATGTCGCTAGCATCCACTTTCCATGTACCATGATTGATGTTTTAACTTGATTGCTGAGGACATCTGCAACATAGAAATTTTGTTCTTAGGTACCCAAATTTGGTTGGGTCCTAGTTTGTTAGTCTTGAAAGGTTTCTTGTCTTTCCTTGTTTTTAACATGGGACAAGATAATTTGGAGTGACCTTTCTTAGAGCAAAGAGTGCACAAGATATCAGAGGGAATATGTTTAGGTTCAGTTACAGTTTCTTCAAATCCTGTACCTCTTTTACCATTTCTACTAACTCCATAAATCATACAAGTATATTTGCTTCTTTCTATACCAATAGCAAGAATATCTTGAAATACTTGTTCATGCTTATCAGAGTTAGATTTTTAGCCTTAAATTCAGCAATATCAGTTTTCAAATTTGCATTCTCTATTTTAAGTTCAGTAATATCAGTTTTCAGAGTTGCATTTTCTGTTTTAAATTCAACACTTTGATTCTTTAAACCGTTAACTTTTTCAGTTAGATTTGTATTTTCTTTCCTAAATGTTTTCAGCTTTAAAGACAATTTGTGATTATTATTAAAAAAAATTTATAGTAGTAATTAAATCAGATCGAGTAAATTCAGAAAATACCTCAATTTCTTCATCTGTTGATTCACTTCTAGAGTTAGAATATGTGTTGGATCCAAAGGTAGAGTTGGTATGAGCCATCATAGCCAAATCTTCTTGTTCATCATTAGAAGATTCATCAGAATCATTCCATGTAGCCATCAGACTCTTCTTCTTGGGTCTGGAATCTTTCCTCTGGCGTTTCCCATTCTCCATATTTGAACATTCTGACTTGATATGTCCAGGTTCGTTGCATCCATAGTAGATGATGCTTTTCTTGTCATATTTATCACCATTTCCTCTACTGGATTGCTTGGAATATCTTTGGGGAAATTTCTTCTTTCTGTTGTGCCCTATCTTCTGAATTTTTCTGGATATGAAAGCAATCTCCTCTTCCTCTGAATTCAGATTCTGATCATCTAAATCACTATCCTCTGATTCTGATGTTGCCTTAGAACCTTCTTCTACTTGGATTTCAAAGCCTAATTTCATGTGATATGATAAAGCTGATTAATTCTTCCAGCTTTGGAGTATTCAGCTTCCTGAATGACAATGATCTTAGGTCTCCACTTGCTTGTCAGACTCCTAAGGATTTTCTTCACATGATTAGCAGTATTATAACTCTTCTTAAGTACCTTTAGTCCTGAGATTAGGGTATGGAATCTGGAAAACATTGTTTCAATGTCTTCATCTTCTTCCATCTTGAACAACTCATACTTTTTGACTAGAAGGTTGGCCTTTGTTTCTTGAACTTGCTTGCTTCCTTCATAGGTCAGAATTAGACTATCATAAATACTATTTGATGTCTCCTTGTTGGTGCACTTGTCAAACTCCTTGAAGGTGATTACATTTATCATGAATATTTTGGACTTATGATGCATCTTTTACATCTTCTTATGATCATCATTCATCTCCTTAGGTGATTGCATTTATCAATATTCTCCAGAGCAATATAAACATCCAAAGGTGATTCCATTTATCAGTATTCTCTAGAGCAATATAACCATCTTCCACCAACTCCCAAAGTTCAGGATCTTGTGAAATATAGAAACTTCTTAGTCTGTCCTTCTAGTCCTCAAAATGTTCTCCATCAAACAGAGGTGGGCTGTTGATGTTTCCTCCAACAACTTCTTCACTGAATCTAGACATAATGAACCCTTAGATCTTTTCTCAAACACTGTAAAGTGCTCACCCTTTAGACCGAGCTCTGATGCCAATTGAAGGTGCAAACATGAGATAAGGGTTTGAATTGTGTTTGCAAAAGTTGAAAACTTTTTTATAAGTAATAAAAAAAATTGGTACAGTTTAGGTGACTTACTTGGAGTAAAAGCAATTGGATTCAGATGCAACAAGCAATGACAACATAAATAATTGGACACATAGATTTATCATGGTTCACCACTAATTTGGCTACATCCAGTCCCATCATTCTAAAGGCTTTAATCAACTAATTCAAATACCTTGAATTACAAATCACGTGACCCTCCAAGCTAGTCTTCCCAAACAGCATGACAACACCAGACTTTTGAGGAACTAACCACCTTGACCCTACAAGCCAAGTCTTCTGCTATCAACTTGACAACCCTAGATTGAAGAAGGAACTAAACCACTATTGGGTTGAATACAAAAGATGGAACTGTAAGTGTTTGCTTCTAACAAAGCTGATAATAATAATAACCTTCACACTCTAAGAAAAGAACACTCAGAAAATATTTGTAACTTGAACACGTGGTTCTCTCTTTGAACTCCAAGATGATTTTGAGCTTATGAGATCTTCTACTCTTTTATGATTTTCGATGCTCTTCTTCTTCACCATTGAGTATCTAATTATAGTTAAAATTTGGGCTTCAATATAGTCCTTGTTTAATTCTGAATTGTATCTTCTTTATATTGAGTTTGTAAATTCTTCAAATTGATTATGTTTGTATTTTATTCAGATTGAGTTTGTAAATTCTTCAGATTGATTTTGTTCATATTTTGTTGTAGATAAATACTGATCAAATCTGCAACAAATTTTCTTCAAATTTTGATCAAATCTTCTTTAAATCATAACTAAATGTTCTTCCAATTTTAATTAATTCTTCTTTAAATCTTGATCAAATTTTCTTCAAATCTTGATCAAATATTTTTCAAATTTTAATTAAATGTTCTTAAAATCTTAATTAAATCTTCTTCAAATCTTCTATAAATTTGAATCAAATCTTATTTTAGATTTTTTTCAAAAATATGAATCTTCTATCATACTCTTTGAATTCAAATATATTATTCTCATAAAATACTTTTATTAACATCAAAACTGTAAATATAAAACTAACTTGCATCCTTATACATCAATTTAGGATAGTTAAAGGGCATGTCTTTGTTAATTTTGGAATAGCTAATCGATTAGGCCTAATAAATAATCAATTATCATGAGCATAATCCAGCTAATCAATTAGGCCAATAATTTAATTGATTAATTAATGCCAAAATGTTGATCAAATGGTTTTCTTAATCATTTGAGCCTATTATTGGAATGGAAAACCTAATGCTGCTAAGCCTAATACTGGTCAGAATTCATACTCTTACCCAATTTACCAATTTCTTGAAAATCAACCTTTTGAAACATCATAACACTCTTGTTTCTCAACCGTGTATTGATATGTAACTTTTAATACGTAAAAATCAACCTTTGATATTCACTGATTAAAATCTCGCATTGTTTAATAAATTCATATAATCGTTACATTTTACTATTTTCATTAAAAGTCACTTTTTTTATGATGACTTTTTGTGTCTCACGATTCTAAATATTTCCGAACTCATGTATGTGCTTGTTATGGTAAAACGTTATTATGATTCTTGAGTATAATGAGTAGGTAGAGTAATTATTTCAAATAGTGATGTCCCATATGTTAGAACCTGGATGGTTTGTAGAACAATCTCCTATCTTGTTTTGATGATAACAAAAAGAATTTTGTGGGAACAATTCAATACACTAATTGAGTGTGCAAAAAATAAATTAGAAGAAAACAAAAGGATCAGAGGAAGCACCTTAGATATGAGGAAGCACACGCATCAGAGGAAGCGAACGCATCAAAGGAAGCAAGCATATTAAGAAGAAACATAATAAAATGATGAATTAATGGAAAAGAGCAACACACACCCTTCGTTGCATCCAAAGGAGATCTCTATAAGGATCTGCCGCTACGTCTAAGTAACTGAGTCTAAAGATCTGACTCTGATAATCTAATAAGTTGCCTCCAACAAAGTAGCTCAAAGCAAGCATCTGACTCTTATATGCAACACTTCCTCTACTAAGTTGCCTTTACTAGTAACTCAACACCAGAAGATGATTCGGTTTGATTCTAACCTTCACAGTACATCATCTGCCTCAAACACAAACAAGCGTCTGACTCTGAGGAAATTCCAAGCAGTTACTTTTACCCACATTTGAATGGATTAAAGTGCCCAGTCGATTATATTCTTAATTACACCGAATTGAATATCTCAACAAATAGAAATGGTCCAATTCAAATATTCATGACAACGAATCTATGCAATCAAAGAAAGAACATTATGAAATCCTAGCAACAGAATTATGAATTAAAGCTTAGATCAGAATAAAATTCAGCAATGATCAAGAATTGAATTTCAATAACTGTCAAACAACGATCAGATAACTCAAAGCTCAAGAACAAAGAAAAAGTTCAAAGAAATGGTCGACTAAGTATCTTGACACAAATCAAAGCAATGGTCAACTAAGAAGAAAAAGAAAAAGAAGGTTCTCACCATTAAAGAACAAAGATAACAGTGTTGAACACAACAACTATAACAATTCTCAATCGTCAAATAATTCATTGTAAAATTAGTTTATTTGTTTTATTTCTGTGAGATTATTACTATATCCTCTGATTGAGTAAAATCCACACACAAAACCATACATTTCTATAACTTGGCCTACTAGTGGATGTATATCCTCAACGACTTGTGGATTTCAAGTTGGATGTTAAGAAGACTTAACTGTTGAAGTTAAGGGGTTGTAATCTGTTTTGAATTACTGGATTAAATGCTACTAGGTGAAGGAATTAGACATAGCTACTGAATTGGTAGTGAACAAGGATAAATCATTTTGTCATTTTCCTTCCCTCAGTTTACTGCCTCTGATTTTATATGTTTTTATTTTCACCGTTTGTTAGCCAAAAGAATGTTTTAAAACATAATACACAATTTAAACCCCCCATTTTCTTATATATTTTCCACCTACAACTGAGCACTTTATAGTGTTTGAGAAAATATCCACCTTTCATATATGTCTAACTGTGCTGATGAGGCATTGGAAGGAAATGCCAACATACCTCCTTTGCTTGATGAGGAACGTTGAAGGTACAAACACGATAAATGGGTTGAATAGTGTTTGACAAAGTTGATAACTTTTTGCTAATTTGATGAAAGCTAGTTGGATTTTTTGAATTACTTATATAAGAAGCAATGAGGTCTAGAGGTAGCAAACAATGAAAGAAAAAATAGTTGGACACATAGGTTTATCCTGGTTCACCACTAACTCGGCTATATCCAGTCCTCTTATTCAAAAGGCGTTAATTCACTAATTTAAATACCTTGAATTACAAAGCACCTGACTCTCCAAGTCAATCTTCCTAAATAGCTTGACATCCCCCGACTTTTGAGGAACTAACCACCTTTACCCTATAAGCAAAGTCTTCTCATAATAACCTGACAACCCCATATTAAAGAAGGAACTAAACCACTATTGGGTTGGATACAAAAGATTGGAACTTTAAATGTTTGCTTCTAACAAAGCTAATAATAATAATAACTCTCACACTCTAAGAAAATGTACTTAGAAAATATTTTCTAACTAGAAAATATATACCAAGATGAATTTAAAATTTTGAGCTTGTGAATTCTTCAACTATTTTTGATTTTTGATGATCCTATTCCTTAGCCTTGAATATATATTTATAAATAAAATTAGGGCTATAATTTAGTCCTTGTTTAATTCTGAATTGTATCTTCATTCGTAGCTTGGTCAACAATGGTCTTATTCAAAAATAATTCTAAACAAGGTGTTTTTTGATAATATATTTTTTAGCCAATTCATTATTTCTGAATCCAATTTGAGCAGTTCTTCTAGATTGATTTTGTTTAGATTGAGTTCGAAAATTCTTCAAATTGATTATATTCGTATTTTGTTCAGATTGAGTTTGTAAATTCTTCAGATTGTTTCTATTTGAATTTTGTTGTGATAAATCTTGATTAAATCTTCTTCAAATCTTAACCATATCTTCTTTTGAACTTTGTCAAAGGTTTTCTTCAATTATAAATCTGAATCAAATCTTATTTTAAATTTTCTTCATCATTTCTCAAGATCTTCAATTTTTGGATTTGATTCAAGATGGGTACATTCCTCTAGAAAATGTTGATGGAATAGATTTATCTAGCAAAGAAATGAATGTTGAGCAAAAGAAACAATACAATATGCATCATAAAGTTAGAACCTTTATGATAAATTCAATCATATTCAAAGACTTTGATAAATGCACCAATAAGGAACCATGTAAGAGTATTTATGATTGTTTGATTCTAGGAAGCAAAAGCCAACCTCTTAGTTAGGAAGTATGAGATTTTTTAGATGGAGGAAGATGAAGACATCGAGAAGATGTTCTCTAGATTCCGGACTCTGGTCTCAGGTTTAAAGGTACTTCAAAAGGGCTACACAACAGCAGGCCAAGTCAAGAAGATACTTAGAAGTCTACCCAGCAAGTGAAGACCTAAGGTCACTGCTATTCAAGAAGCTAAAGACCTAAACAATCTGCCTATGGAAGGATTGATTAGCTCCCTCCAATCTTAGAAATTGAACTAACAGAGGATGAGCCTAAGAAGAAGCAAAAATCTTTGGCTCTCTAAACCAAAGACATGAAAGCCCTGCAAGCAACTGAAGAATCAGAGGATGATTCAAAAAAATCATAATGAGGATTCAAAAGCAGAAGAATTGTCCTTCATCTCAAGGAGAATTCAACACATGTGGCACAAAAAGATATCCTTTCCCTAAAAGGATTTCAAGAAGTATCAGAGTAAACACAAAGGTACTGACAAGAAGAAACCAAGTTGTTTTGAATGCAAGGAACCTGGACATTTCAAAGCAGATTGTCCAAAGCTTGAGAAAAAGAATAAGAGGAAAGAATCGAAGACAAGGAAAAAGGTCTGATCAGGTGGGATGAGTTTGATGATGAATCCTCTAATGATGAAGAGCTAGCAAACATAGCTCTGATGGCTGACATAGACTTTGACTCTGAATACGATGAGGAAATTGATGTATTTGATGATTTAACCTATAGTGAATTAAAAAACTGCCTTGAACGATTTTTTACAAACAAATCAGTCTATTTGTACAAAATTGAAACGCCTAAAGAAAGCTCATAAAGATTTAACTGATAAGTGTAACAGTCTTCAAACTGATTTCCAAAAATTTAAGAATTTAACTCTAAAAGAAACTGTTTTAAAACCTTTAGAAGATAAGGACTGCAATTCAGTAAAATACGAATTAGCTTTCCAAGAATTCCTAGAAAATTGAATGGATAGAAGCAAGGAAGCTTCAATGATATATGGTGTTAGTAGAAATAGAAATAGAGAACACAAAATCTTATATGTGTTTCACCTGATTCTATTTGTGCATATTGTCTTAAAAAAAGCCATAATAGAGTAACTTGTCCCATACAAAAAACATGGAAAGACAAGAAACATGTTAAGTTTAACAAATTAAGACCCAACCAAATTTCGGTACCTAAACACAAAATAATTCCTCTTGCAGATGTCCTTTGCAGTAGGATTAAAACACGAATCACGGTACTAAGATAGTGGCTGAAGGTGCAAACACGAGAAGGGGGGTTGAATTGTGTGTGTAATACTTGAATTCTTTTTCTATTTTTGATGATTATTTAAAATCTGATATATAAGCAAGCAGAATTAGCAGCGGATAAAGTAAAATAATCAACACAAAGATTTTTCCTGGTTCACCATTAACTAGGCTACATCCAGTCCCTTCACCTTGAAGGATTTCTCCACTAATTCAAAACCTCTGAATTACAACAGCACTACTGACCCTCCAAGTCAATCTTCCCAAACAGTTTGACAATCCTAGACTTTTGAGGAACACATCACCTTGACTTCACAAGTCAAGTTTTCTCCTACCAATCTAACAACCCCATATTGCATAAGGGATTTCAACACCTTGAATCTAATTTCTAAGTCACCTGCTACTTCTTCTGACTCTTCAGATTGTAGACTCTACTTCAACAATATAGATCTAACACAAGGGAACGAAAAACAAGAGTACTTGCTTCTGGAAAGTTGATACTCACAATTAACCTCACTGAAAACTCGAGTGTTTGCCTCTGGAAGTTTATGACTCTTTTACTAATTTTCGATGCAAAGTCTTCTGCCTTGAGCCTACTTTTATAGATGAAAATTAGGGTTTCTTCCATGATCAAATTCGAGCTGTATCTGTCCAGATTCTCTTGCAAAAATAACTTGGCCAATCCTGTTTTACTTAAATAAAAATCGTATCTTTTTAGCTTCAGATTGCATTTGAAAATTCTGTTGACCAATCTTGTTTCTTTTAATTTCAAACCATATCTTTTTAAGCTTCAGATTCCATTCAAATTTCTTCAAGTCTTCAGTAATTTTTGAATCAAATCCCCTTAATTTTGATCAAATTTCTATCAAAATTTAATCAAGTCTTCTTCGAATTTTAATCAAGTTATCACTGATTTTCATCATGATTAAAATCTGGACTGTATGATCTTTTGATCTCGACCAACTCTGGACTTTATGATCTGATCTGCCCCAATTCTGTGATCCTCATATCTCGGCCAACACTGGACCATATGATCTGATCTTCTGATCTCGGCCAACACTGGGCCATATGATCTGATCTTCTGATCTCGTCCAACACTGGGCCATATGATCTGATCTTCTGATCTCGGCCAACAATGGACCATATGATCTGATCTTCTGATCTCAGCCAACATTGGGCCATATGATCTGATCTTCTAATCTCAGCCAACACTGGGCCATGATACTTAAATCTGGACCATTGATCTGAACATTTTCCCTCTGATCTTGACCAAGTCTGGATTGAATCTGAATTAAATCTGGACTTATGATATTTTAATCTGGACCATTGATTTTTAATCTGGACATTTATCTTCTGATCTAGATCAAGTCTGAATTAAATTTGGACAATCATTTCTTCTGATCTAGACTGAGTTTTATGTTCTGGACCATGCTATCTTCTGGTCTGGACCATGTCTGGACCAAGTCATTTGTTCTGGACCAATTATCTTCTGCTGGATTAAATCTGAACTGATTCTTATATTCATGACCAAGTTATCTTCTGGTCAAGATTGAGTCTGGACCAAGTCTGACTTATGTTTCCTTCTGGTCTGGAACAAGTCTCCCTCTAACAGGCTTCCTTCTGGTTTGGACCAAGTCTCCTTCTGGACTCTGCTTCCTTCTGATCTGGGCCAAGAAAGATATCCTCTGATGATGTTATTTATCCTTTGATGTTTTGCCTTTGATGACATCCTCTAATATCCTCTGGAAATGTATCCTCTGGTGCCTTCAGGATGCATCCTCTGGTACCCTCTAGATATTTCCTCTGACCGAACCTTTCTGGTGACATTTCTATCCTCTGGATGTATCCTCTGGTGGTGTCATCCTCTAATTTTGCACAGCTTCTGATTTGTTCTTCTAAGTCAAAATACTATTTACATAAAATACTTTTGTTAACATCAAAATTGTAAGTATAGAACCAACTTTGTTCCAACAGTGGCTACTCACAGCACATGACAGGAGAAAGGTCTATTTTCCAAGACCCGACTCTGAAGATAGGAGGAACAATAGGCTACAAAGGCAACTAGAAAGAAAAGATAGTAGGTACTAGTACAATTGGTAATGGCTCTTGACCCTCTATTAAATTTTTTTTATTTGTTAAAAGACTGAAGCATAACCTACTAAACATAAGTCAATTAAGCGATATTGGTTATGATGTTGTCTTCAATCAAAAGTCTTCTAGGGCAGTCAGTCAAACTGATGGGGCTATACTTTTCATTGGTCATTGGTCAAATCTTTTTAATCTAGAAAAATAAGAGGGCAAATGGCTTATGTCTGTTAATGAGGAACAAATGACTTGGCACAAGAGATTATGCCATGGTAATTTGTGATTAATCTCTAAATTGAGCAAACTAGAACTGGTTAGAGGGCTGCTAAATCTTAAATACAAATCATAAGTTTTTTGTGAAGTATGCCAAAAAGGAAAAAAACTAAGAGTTCTTTTTCTTCGAAAGACTTTGTTTCTACATCTAGACCCCTTGAGCTTTTACACTCAAATTTATTTGGTCCAGTTAAAGCAACATCTGTCAATGGTAAAAAATATAGACTTGTTATAATTGATGATTAAGCTAGATGGATATGGGTAAAATTCCTAAGACACAAGGATGAGTCACATAAGGTATTCACTACCTTCTGTAAGCAAGTGCAGAATGAAAAATACCTTTCAATCACAACAATTCGAAGTGATCATTGTGGTGAGTTTGAAAGCTTTCTATTTGAAAACTTATGTGAAGAGAATGACATCCTTCATACTTTTTCCTCTCCTAGAATACCTTAGCAGAACGGTGTTGTAGAAAGGAAAAATAATAGGTCTCTTCAAGAAATTTCACGCACAACGATTAATGAAAAGAATGTTGCTAAGCACTTTTGGGTTGAAGCAGTGAACACTGCATGCTTTAGGGAAAGGTAAAAAGCCCAAATTTATTATTTTTGACAATTTGGTTGTGTTTGTTATACATTAAACACTAAAGAAAAGCTTGGAATGTTTGATTCCAAATCACAAAAGTGCATCCTCTCGAGATACTCTGAAAGGTCTAAAGCCTATAGAGTAGACAATTTGGAAACATTGATTGTGGAAGAGTCAATCCATGTTAATTTTGATGAGAAACAACTTGACTTCAAAAAGTTAGAGCAAGATGATGATTTTGTAAGAAAACTATATGAAGAAGACAAATAAGTGGATAACAGCAAACCAGATGATACTGGCATACCAAAGGAGCAAGGCAAATAAGAGGAATCAAGAAGATTAAAGGATAACATCAGAATTAGTCAAGACCCTCTAGAATCTAGAATTGGATGGAAGTATAAGTCATCACATCCAGACTCACTTATTATTGGAAAAACAAATGGTTTTCTTAAGATCAAATCTGCCTTAAAGGACAAATCATTGTTTGGTCTAATATCTCAGAATAACCAGCCTATGTAGATGAAGCTCTACCAGACAATGATTGGATTTTGGCTATGCAAGAATAACTGAATGCATTCAAGAGAAATGATGTATGGAATCTTGTTCCCAGACCAAAGGATAAAAAGCCCATTGGAACTAAGTGGCAAGGTTATAGGCTATTAGAACTTTATTATCATTTGTTGCACAAACTAATATCATTTTATACCAAATGGATGTCAAAAGTGCTTTTTTAAATGGTTACATAAATGAGGAAGTTTATGTCAAACAACCCCCTAGTTTTGAAAATTCCGAGTTTCCAAATTATGTCTTTAAACTTAGAAAATCATTGTTCAGTCTGAAACAAACACCTAAAGCTTGGTAAGATAGACTAAGTAATTTCTTGCTAGAAAATGGTTTTGAAATAGGGCAAGTTGACACATCCTTCTTTAGAAAATAAGTTAAAAATGATCTTCTTATAATTCAAAGTTATGTTGATGATATAATCATTGGATCAACTAATGTCAAGCTTTGTGAAGACTTTGCTGAGTTAATGAAATAGGAATTCCAAATGAGCATGATGGGAGAACTGAAGTTCTTCTTAGGAATTTAGATTCAACAAAAGCAAAATGATGTTTTGATTCATCAGACTAAGTATACAAAAGATCTTCATAAGAAGTTCAAGATGGATGAATGCAAACCAATGAGCACGCCAATGCATCCAACCTGCTCACTAGACAAAGATGAGTCAGAGAAAAAGGTTGATCAGAAAACCTTCAAAGGCATGATAGGCTCTTTACTTTATTTAACTGCATATAAGCCTGATATTATGTTAAGTGTGTGTGCGCGCCAAGTTTCAGGAAGATCCAAAAGAATCCTATTCAATAGTAGTTAAGAGGGTCTTTAGATACCAGAAAGGCACTACATGCCTTGGTTTATCCAAAAGAATCCAACTTAATTGTGATGCTAACTATGCAGGAGACAGACTTGAAAGAAAAAACATAAGTGGAAACTACACTTTCCTTGGTGGCAACCTGATCTCATGGTCCAGCAAGAGACAAAACACCATTGCCCTATCAACAGCAAAAGCATAATACATCTCTGTAGCAGGATGTAGTACTTAACTCTTATGGATGAAGCACCAGCTAGAAGACTACAAGCTTCATGATAGTAAAATTCTTATATTTTGTGATAACACTTATGCCATATGCTTAACTAAAAATCCAATCTTCCTCTCAAGGGATAAACACACAGAAATAAAACATCACTTCATAAGATACTTTGTCCAAAAGGGAACTTTAGATATTAACTTTGTTGACACTGAGCATCGGTGGGCAAACATTCTAACAAAACCCCTTGCTGCAGACAAATTTGAGTTTATCAAAGAAAATCTGAATATTATTTTTATCACTGATTGATGGTTCTGATCT
The DNA here is from genome assembly GCA_037974295.1 of Cicer cuneatum. NCBI lineage: Eukaryota > Viridiplantae > Streptophyta > Magnoliopsida > Fabales > Fabaceae > Cicer > Cicer cuneatum. Next base: position 30,944,197 of record JBBPBO010001984.1, on the reverse strand, counting down.
ATAAAAATTCGCATGTTAAATACATATTATGATCAAACTATCCAGAGATAAATGTTATGTTGAAATACTATGAAATTATTAGGAAAAATCTGTTAGATTCACTCACCTTTTGTCTGATGACAAAAGGGGGGAGAATAGTTTTTTAGAACAATTTTAGGAATAACTTTAAACAACCCTATTTTACTCTCGTTCGAATCCTTAAAATAGAGGGAGAATATTCTCCTAAACAGTCTGAATGTCACTCTATCCTTTATAATTAAAATGCGTAGAGTTAGGAGGAGCTTTGTTATGTATGCCTTTTAGTTATTATTAGAGCCTTGTGAATTATGCTTTATTGTTATTATTATTAAATTGTTCACAAAAATAGTTATTTTGTCATCATAAAAATGAAGAGATTGTTAGAACATAGATGGTTTGTAGAAAAATCCCATATCTTGTTTTGATGATAACAAAAGGTATTTTTTGGGAACAATTTAATGCACTTATAACACAATGAAATCTGCAGGTTTCGGCAGCAATGTCATATTCTTGAAAAATTCTTGAAAAAGTTTAATGATCTTACTATAGACAACAAAGAGAAAACGCCTATGCAAGAGGACCATTCAGTTACGATGGTTAAACCTCATGGTATTAACATTGGGAAAGTGACACATGCAAAATGGGTGATGGATGCTTGTGTTGGGTAGAGTCAATAGGGAGTCGCCTAAAACACAACAAAAAGACAAAGAAGAGAATGGACAAAACACTCTAAAAAAATTCAACCCCAGACTCATATTATCTCTGAAGTCAACGCATTGAGAGACCTTGTTCGAAAAGGCAGCTAAGACCAATGATGTTCATGTCTTGGAATTTTCAGCGGCTTGTTAACCCCCAAAAAGTTAGAGCTCTTAAAAATCCCATCTCTACTAATTTCCCTGATTTGGTTTTTCTTATGGAAACAAAAATACTTGACACAGATTTCCCTATTTTCAAAGGCTTTTGTAGTTTAAATAATATGATTGTGGTCAACTACGACACCTCCAAGAGGGGTAAATCAGGAGGCCTTGCTATGCTTTGTAATGACTCGTTTTTTGTTGATAATTCCTTCACTAATTTAAATTTCATTGACGTATAGATAAGTGTTCAGGGTGATCACCCTTGCTTTCAAACTACTGTTGTTTATGGGTTCCCTCAGAAGAATAAGAAAATTCAAACTTGTAACATGTTGAACTGCCCTACAGTTCGATTCAGAATCCACACTGGTTGGTTTTTGATGATTTTAACTTCGTACTTTCTCAAGATGAGAAACTGGGAGAAAACTCAATTAATAACCAAATCACTAAAAGTTTTAGGAACTTTATCTATTACTACAGCTTGCTGGATTTGGGCTTTAATGGCAACAAATATACTTGGTCTAATAACCAAAGTGGTTCTGCTCATATAAAAGCAAGATTGGATAGAATCATTGCTTGTACTAGTTGGATTTATACCTACAACTTTCATACTAACAAACATTTACTTCGTCATTCCTTGGATCATTGTCCTATGCTTTTGGCCAAAAATATTTGAGCAGGTTTGGCTTAGGGATGAGAAGTGTCACGTGATTGTGAAAAAACTTAGTCAAATCGAAAGATCCAGAAAAACTAGAAAATCAATTATACCCTAGATATGCTCACCAAATGGGGAAATTGCAGATTTGGGAAAATTCCTAATAAGATGAAGGAGATGCAACATAGTTCAAATTTTTTACATCAAAAGAAGTATGATTCCAACAATATTACACAAATTAAGATTATTGAAAAAGATCTTGAGGATATGTTAGAATGTGTGGAAATGTGGTGGAGCCAAAGAGCTCAAGCGATGTGGTGGAGCCAAAGAGCTCAAGCAATGTGGCTTCGGCACGAGGACAAGAATAACGAAATTCTCTCACCTGAAAGCCTCACGATATAGATATAGGAATTTGATCTCTTGCGTTGAGAATGGCAGGGTTGTTTCAACTGATAATATCGAGGAGATGCAACAAATTTTCATACAACACATTCATGATTTATTTTCCTCCTCTAACCTCATAATCTCATACTATAAAATGGAAATGGTTATTAACAGAATTTCCCTTGATATGAAGGCCCACTTGGAGTGCTTGTACACGACTGAGGAGGTTTTTGAATCTATCAAAATGATGAAAGGTCTTGTTGGAAATTCAAGTGTGAGTACCGGGCTCGATTCCCACGGAAGGCAAAAACTCACTATTTCCACGAGGTGGTTAGGGGGAGTGAGAAGACCGAGTAGCATCGCCGATAACGCTGAAGGGTCGGTGTGTTACATCAGATCAATTGGTAGTGGGAATGTGATGAGGCGGTTACTTATCCCCCAGGTACCGGGCTCGATTCCCGCGGAAGGCAAAAACTCACTATTTTCCATGAGGTGGTTAGGGGGAGTGAGAAGACCGAGTAGCATCGCCGATAACGCTGAAGGGTCGGGGTGTTACATGAGAGGTATGCCTATATATACGTATGTATGTGAGAGGCAAAGGAAGGAAAAAAAATTAGAAACACATAATCAGTTTCCCTCACCTACCCGAGCTGCCTTCTTCTTCTTCCTCTGTTCAGTTCTGTTTGTGTTGGTAGTGATAAGGGATACTCAAAACTCAAATTAAATGGAAATCCAAGCCTCGAATAAGAAAGTTTCAAGAAGGAAAGTTATTCATCTCATCTTTACGGTACTAGAGAACCAACTTTGGTAGCGACGACGTGAGCGGGAGTTTCGCCGAATTTAGTCGCGATAACGTAAACAAACAAGAAAACATAACGAAGGTAAAAGGCACTTTCCAAATTTTTAGATTGCATGTAGGGACTTTAAATGCATGTTTGATGGATGATTGTTATGTGTTATATGTGTTAAGAACGTGTTGTTGTGTTGATACTGAAAACTGCCTTTGCATGTGGTTTGTGGATGATCAAAATGCATGTATTGAGATATGGCTATGTATTGTTTTGTGGCTGTTGTTGAGGGTAATGTTCTTGCTGTTGTTGTGACTTGTTGTTGAGGGGATGATGCTTTTGTTGTTTTGTTGCGGTGAAAGAAATCATTTCTGTTGTGTTGTTGACATTCTAGGTTTTATGGTTCAAGAAATGGTGTTTGTGTTATGGTGGATGTGTTGATTTTCAAAGAAAAGAGTTTTGAAACTGAAGTGAATTTTCTGGAAAATCCCACTATTTTCGAAGATGTATTCGGATACGGCACTGGCATATTCGAATACACTTATGTAAAAATTCAGTTACGACACTCCGTATTCGAATACAAATACATGATTCTTGCTTCTGACTTAGCATCTGTATTCGGCTACGACAACCTCGTATTCGAATACAGAAGTGCTGATTTTGCCACTATTTTAGCATATGTATTCGACTACAAGGAAGCTGTATTCGAACACAGATTGTTTTTTCAAAAATTCTATTTTTAAACATTGGCTTATGCACTTAATGATTTGGGAAACAATTGTAAGGCATATGACAAACTATATGAAGTTCTTGAGGTGGTGATGGAGTGTCTGGGTTTCAGATTGCATTTGCATACTGTTTTTGGTGAAGAGAAAACATAGCATGTTCATGCATTGCATAGTCAGGTGGTGACCGCGATGGGCCACAAAGTTGATGCGGTGACCGTGATGGGTTATAGAGTAGTTCCGCGTGTATTAGACGGTCTATTCTATCCGGGTTTCAGAGTAGTTCCGCGTGTATTAGACGGTCTTTTCTATCCGGGTTTCAGAGTGGTTCCGCGTGTATTAGACGGTCCATTCTATGTGGGCTACATAGTGGTTCCACGTGTATTAGATGATCCATTCTATCCGTGCGAGGATATAACTTATGTGTGTTGGGCCTGTGAGAGGCTAACATATGTAAATCGGGCTGGTCCGTGAGAGACTGCACGTGTGCTGGTCCGTGAGAAACTGCACCTTGGTAATTCCAAGAGTTGTGTACATTGGCATATACATATTGCATTGGGATGGTTGACATGTGAGTCATGATTTGATATGAGCTGATGAGTGGAAATCGATGTGTGCAAGTATCTCATGAATTCTAAGTGCCAAATGAGTGTTGTGATTGTTGATTGTATCTGTACTTGCAACATGATTTATATGTTAAAAAATTGGGGTGTTACAATAAGTGTCATAGCTCATAGGGTTTTGCTAGTGTAAAACTTGATATGCCCAAAGCTTATGACCATATTGTGTGGGCCTTTTTGGAAAACCATATGATAGTTATGGGGTTTCCTAGTAATATGGTTGATACTATTATGAAATGTGTTTCTTTTGTCTCATTTTCTATTCTCATTAATGGTCCCTCACTACTAGTTTCTTTCCGCAAAGGAGTCTTAGACAGAGAGACCCCTTATCCCTATATCTGTTTATCATTTGTGCTGAAGCGTTCTCAGGGATTCTTCTTCGTGTGCAAATAAATAATCTTATTCATGGCATAAAAATTGCTAAATAAGCCCCAAAAATTACTCATCTTTTTTATGTTGACGACAATCTTATCTTTTGCAGAGCAAATCAACAGGAAGCTAAGGAGCTGCTGCATATTTTTGAGTTATACCAATCGTTTTCGGGTCAACTCATAAATCAAGACAAATCAAAATTCATTTTCAGCAAAAAAGTCTTAGATTCTAACAGGAGCAGATTCTCCATCTCTATGAAGGTGGTCGAGAGTCATACTAAATATCTTGGTTTATCCACGGCTATGGGAAGATCTAAGAAGGCTACATTCAACTTTATAGAAGACATAATATGGAAAACAAACTCAAAGGTTGGAAGGAAAGAAACTTATCATTTGCGGGACAGAGTACTCTTATCAAAGCGGTGGAGCAAGCAATTTCGATATATATGATGAGTTGTTTTCTTATACCTAAAGGTGTTTGTGAAGAGTTGGAGTGTCATATCTGCAATTTCTGGTGGGGAAGCAAATAAACTGAGCACAACATGTGGTTCTCACAATACATAATTGTTTATATTTACTCCATATTTTTTATTTGTTAATATGATGGAGGTATAATTCATATTCTAACAATAGATAACAATTAATTTTATGTGTGGATCTCAAGGGCACACACTAGTTACTAGAGCCAAACCTACACTTTGAATTGTGTCAACAATGGCCTACACTTAGGTTTTGAAAAGAAAAAAAAACATTTTTTGGATTTAATATTCTAAAAAAACTAATATGACAAAGAGAAAGGTCTATGTTATAGATTGTGTCTCCAGTATATTTTGATTGTTTTTTAAATGTGCGAGTATTGTTATAATAGTCTTGAAATATTTTAAAATTACAAAAATAAATTTATATGTATTTTTTATTAGTCATTTTAGTCTTTAAATACATCATTTGTTAATTAATTTAATCTTCAATATATTTTTCGTTAGTTTTTTTTTTCTGTAAATTTTTTAAATGTTACCGTCTCTAAATTTTTATAAATTCAGATACTGTAAAATTTATGTTCGAACTCGAGACATGACGTACTCTTAACAATTTCGATATGTTGAGTGAGGGAATACGGATGAGCTCGTCTGAGGTTCTTACACCAACGCAAACGCAAGAGCAAAATATATATAAAAAACCAATTCCAAAATACAGCATCTTAATTAGTGTAGTCTAATGAAAGCCAAAATACAGCATCGTTAGTTTTTCTGGTCGAAACAAGAAAAAATGTCCATTATTAAACTACTCACATTCCACGGTTTGAATTTTCCGCGGATCCTAGTTTTGAGATTCTGCTACGTGTTTACTTCTTGGTTTCTCGTGTCATCTTCTTAGTTTTTGCTTGTCACGAAAGTAAGCTCAAGATAATGATGCTTTTGTCCTATTGGTGTCCGATCTCATAAAATACTTAAACATAAATATTTTGATTGTATTCGTGAGTTGTAAAATATTGGGTATCTTTGCCTCTCTGTTTATTATAATTTTGAATACTTAATAAGATGATGTGCTAGCTGTTGCTTCTTGGCTATGATCATATATGCCATGTGCATTGTTGGGTGGTTTATACGGTCATACATATACACAGTCCACGCAACATATTTGTACTCTTATAATAAATAGTTTATTTCTAAGTTATTTTAAAGTTTTTTTTTAGTCATTTAATTTATTTGTTTCATTTTGACTTCAAGTTATAAATTTTAGAACTTTTAGTCTGTTTAACTTATTTTCGTTTTGTTTTAGTCCTTTAAGTTATAAACATTAAATATTTTTGTCTTTTAATTTACAAAAAATAGACATTTTAGTAATTTAAGTTACAATATTAGACATTATTAAAAAAAAATAAAGATGTATAATATTTGTAATTTAATGTACCAAAGTGTTTGATATTTATAACTGATAGTACTAAAGTAAAAGGAAAATAACTTGAGATGTCAAAATTCTAACGTTTGTAACTTACCAAAATGTCAAATATTTGTAACTTCAGTGACTCAAATGAAACGAACAAAATTTAAGAGACCAAAATAAAAACTAAAAATAACTTAAAGGAACAAAAGTACAATTTAACTAAACTTTAAAGTGAAAGGTATTTAAGTAAAAGTGATGTTAAATTTGAGTTGACATGTTTCCCAATTTGTCAAATAAAATATAAAGAAAATAGAGTTTAACCCTTTAATCTTTAATTAATAGTTGATCTTTATTAATTTATTTATCCTCAAATTAACTATTAAAGAATTAAATTAAATATTTAATGTTTATGTTTTTAAGTTAGTGATATTTTTTAAGAATGTTAATGATATTTTAAGGTTTTAACGATATCACGCCATAAAGAGAAGTAATTTGACATATAGACTTTTCGTTAAAAACAGAAAATAAAATTGACAATAGAAAATACTTAAGAGACAAAAATATGTGCAAATTGGTTAGATGTTTCCCCAAACTCAATCAAGAAATATTCATTTTGAAAATGATTGATATAAAATGGTTTCTAATTTCAATGTGTTTGGTCAAAAAGTGATAAAGAGGATTTTTCATGAGGTTTATAACACTAGTGTCACATATATGATTGGAACAACTTTAAGATTAATGCCATAATGATTTAACGGTTGTTTCATCTAAATAATTTGAGTACAACAAGTATTGACGACAACATATTCTGCTTTGACTGCGGACAAAGTCACACTAGCTAGTTTCCTACTATGCCAAGATTCTAAAACATTGCTAAGCAAGTAAAACGTTCCATTCGTACTCTTTGGTCCATTTTGCAGCCTGCAAAATCAGAATCTGAGTACTAGACCAAAGTGAAATCTCCAACTTTAGTGTACCAACAACACATATTTTGTGTACCAATGAGGTATCTCATTATGTGTTTGACAGCCGGAAAATGTGATTCTTTGGGATTTGTTTGATAGCAAGCATAGATACACTCACTGAATACTTACTTACCTCAACCGCCTTACCTCCCTCATCCTTATCAAGATAACATAAGGTGCTCATTGGAGTTGAAATTTCTTTCGCATTCCAAATTTATTAAGCAATTTTTTGCAATATATAGTTTGATTTATGAATATTCCTTCCTTTGTTTGTTTTATTTGAAGTCTATGGAAAAAACAGAGTTTGCTCATCATGGAATTTCAAATTCACTTTACATGATGTTAAAAAAATCAAACATAGTGATTCATTAGTTGCTCCAAAAATAATATTGGTCACATAAATTTGCACAAGAAAATATTATACTTTGAATTTTTATTTTATTTTTAAAAGTTGTATCAAATTATCCACTTTTAAAACCATTTTTAAGTAAAAAATTTGCTGAAACAATCATACCAAGTTCGAGGAGCTTGCTATAGACTATATAAAGCCTTCTTCCATTTGTAAACATGGTTAGTATATTTCAAATTTTGTAAAATTAGGTGGTTGATAAACAAATACCTCTGCTTGGATATAATCGTTAAGAAAGATACTTTTTATATCCATTTGAAAACTTTTAAAATCCATGATGAATAAAAATGCAAGAAGCATGCAAAGGACTTCTAAACAAGCTGCAAGAGCAGAATTTTCATTGAAATCTATGACCTCCTGTTGATTGTAACATTTGGTAACGAACCTTCCTTTATTTTCTATGATGAACAACTACAAAGGAACGTCAAGGAATAATAGGGAATGGAAAGCATTCTCGCGCACGAGGAAAATGAAGAAAATGGGATTCATATTTAGGGTTCTTGCATGGGAGAAGAATGGGAATATGTCAAATTTTATTTTATTTTTTCTCATTTGTAAGTCGGATATCCATTATAACCGAATTAAAAATTGACAAATATTTATAAAATTTTCATCGCCTCATTTGTTTAACTTGTTTATCTAGAAAACCGACTTAAATAAATTTATATTAATATTAGAAATTCCACCGCCTCATTTGTTAAGTTGGTGGTAGACAACCGACTTAATATCATGTGTTAAAAACTCTATTTTGTTTTAGTGAAATTTGTTTCAAAAGATCCATTTGGTTAGGGTTTGTGATCAAGTTCCTAAATGCTATTTCTTTCAAATTGATTTAACTCTTCTTGCAAATCAAGAGTCAAATGTTCATTGATGATAGCATCATCTATGTTATTTGGTTCACTTTGAAAGAGAAAAGCCATATAATGACCCGAAGTTCTACATTATTTTGGTAGATCTTAATGAGGTGATTCATCATATTTTTCGCACCTTTAAGATCATGATCACTTTCCTCTACAATATTTTGGGGTTTGATTCATTGAAGGTAACATGCACAAATTATTCTATGGTAATAGTTCATTTATTATCAATTCAAAAATATTTACTTTAAGTCGAATAGACAAGAAGAATACCTTCATGAACTTTAGAATCAAAATTTTCAAGATTATCTTTATCATTATTCAAGACAAAACATTTACACTATAATACGTGAAAGTGGGAGATGTCGGGCTTCCTTTCCGTGTAAATTTCATAGGTAATTTTTTAATAGGTCTTATGAGGACTCTATTAATCACATAGCATGTGGTGCTTACCGCGTCTGCCCAAAAATACTTAGGAAGCTTGGTCTCATTGAGCATTGTCCTCTTCTAGAGACTTGTTTTTCATGTTCACCAATCAATTTTGTTGTGAGAGTTGTTGTTGAGGTAAATATATAATCAATTTCATTTTCATGAAACAAGGCCTCAAATGCATCATTTTGGAATTCATCATCGTGATCACTTCGGATAGATACAATTTTTCTTTTTGAATAACTTTAGCAAGTTTCTGAAAGTCCTTAAAAAATGTCATTTTTATGTCCATGTATAGGGAGAATAATGATCCACAATCGCAAGTGCATAGTAATTGCCTCCAAAGATCATTATTCTAGATGGTAAAAATAAGTTCATGTGTAAAAGTTGTAAAGGCCAATTTGTAGAAACAACATTTTTTGATTTAAAAGAGACCTTTGAAGGTGCAAACACAAGAAGGGGGGTTGAATTGTGTTTGACTAACTTGAATACTTTTTAGTTTTAAAACAAAACCTGTTAAAACAGAGTTAGTAGCGGATATAAAGTAAGTAAAAACTCAGAATTTTATATTGGTTCACGGTTAACTAGGCTACGTCCAGTCCCTTCACTTTGAAGGATTTCACTAATTCAAAAACCTTGAATTACAAAGTACTACTGATCCTCCAAGTCAGTCTTCTCAAAAAGTCTAACAACCCTAGACTTTTGAGGAAAAGAACCTTGAATCTAATTGTTAAGTAATGTGCTACTCCTTCTGACTCCCTCAGATTGTAGACTCTACTTCAACAACTTAGACCTAACACAAGGGAAAGAAAAACTTAGAGTACTTGCTTCTGGAAAGCGGATACTCACAATTGACCTCACTGAAAACTCAAGTATTTTGATTTTGTAAGTGTATGACTCTCAAGTATTTTCAATGCTAAGTCTTCTGCCTTGAGCCTCCATTTATAGATGAAGATTAGGGTATCTTCCATGATTAAATTCGAGTTGTATCTTGTCTCTTGCAAAAATATGAGTTCTATCAAAATTTAATCAAGTCATCTTCGAATTTTAATCAAGTTATCACTGATTTTCACCATGATTAAATCTGGACCGTTTGATCTCGTCCACATCTTAACCATACAATCTGATTTGCTGTGATCCTCTGATCTCGGCCAACACTGGACCACATCCTCTGATCTTCTGATCTCGACCAATCACTGGACCATATGATCTGATCTAGACTTTAATATGATCTTTTGATCTCGGCCAACATTGGGCCATGATACTTAAGTCTGGATCATTTTACATTTATCCTCTGAAATTTATCATTTAATCTAGACATGAATTTTACCTTTTGATCTGGACACTTATCCTCTGATCTGGATCAAGTCTGGATTAAATTTGGACAATCATTTCTTCTGATCTGGACTTAGTTTTATACTTTGGACCATGCTATCTTCTGGTCTGGACCAAATCTGAACCAAGTCATTTGTTCTGGACCAGTTATCTGAAGCTCTGATTAAGTCTGGACTGATTCTTATAATTACTACAAGGCTATCTTCTGGTTAGAATTAATTCTGGACCAAATCTGACTTATGATTCCTTCTGGTTTGGAACAAGTCTCCCTCTGGCAGGATTCCTTCGGGTCTGGACCAGGTCTCCTTCTAGACTCTGCTTCCTTCTAATCTGGGCCAGGAAAGATATCCTCTGATGATGTTTTCACATTCTCTGGAGGTGTATCCTCTGGTTTGATTTTATCCTCTGGTAACTCATCTTCTGCCTCTAGTGATGTCATCTTCTGGTGACATTTTATATAATAAGATTACATGGAGTGCTTTTGTAAACATCAAAATCCTAAGTACTTAGAACCAACTTGGTTCCAACAATCTCCCCCTTTTTGATGATGACAAAACCTTAACTTATTTTGTTAGCTTATAACTTATTTAAAAAGACTTTGAAAAGCTTAAAAAAATTCGAAGTACTTGAAATACCCCCCCTCAGACCAATCTCTCCCCCTAAGTCTAATAATAACTTTTTCCTCTCCTTTTCAACTCCTTCTTAAATCACTCTTTTTTTTCTTCTCTTCTTCTCTCCTTTTCAACTCCTTCTTTATTCTCTCTTTCTTTTCTCTCTTCACATTGCCTCTCCTTTTCAACTCCTTCTCGTTTCATCTCTTTCTTTTTCAATCCTCCTTTCTTTTTATCTCTCATTTTCTACTTATTTCTCATTTTTCTCTCTCTCCCCCTTTTTGTCATCAGCCAAAAAGAGGTCCTACTATTTTTGTATTTTTGTTTTTCTCTTTACAAAGTACAGAAAGTAAAAACAAGAAAATAAAAGACATAAAGTAAAATTACAAGAAAATTGAAATCTCCTAAGATGACTACTTGAGCTAGTCAGATATGGAGATAATGTTGAGATGTTTCTTGATGAACTCAGACCTATCTTCAAGAAATGCTTTGGTGAAGATATCAGCCCATTGATGATCAGTGTCCACAAACTGGATGCTTAAAGTCTCTTTTTTAACATGGTCCCTAATGTAATGGTGTTTTATTTCGATGTGTTTGGCTCTAGAGTGTAAGATAGGGTTCTTGGTTAGGTTTATGGTTGAAGTGTTATCACAGAACAAAGGGATAATGGTTTCAAAGATGTTGTAATCTTCAAGTTGATGTTTCATCCAGATTAACTGTGAGATGCATCCTGCTGCTGATATATACCAAGCTTCAGCTATTGACATGGCAAAGGTGCTTTGTGTTTTGCTTGACCAAGAGATCAAATTATCACCTAAGAATGTGCAGTTGCCACTTGTACTTTTCCTTTCCAACTTGTCTCTTGCATAGTCAGAATCACAAAAACCTCTTAATTTGTAGGTGGGGGTTTTCTTGTATAACAAGGTAAGGTTGGTGGTTCCTATAAGGTATCTCAAGATTCTTTTGACAGGAGTTAAATGGGATTCCCTAGGGTCAGCTTGGAAACGGGCAAAAACACTAAACAAAATGTCAGGTCTAGTAGCAGTTAGGTAAAGAAGGGATCCAATCATACCTCTGTATGTTTTCTGGTCTACCTTTCTGCTGGTTTCATCTTTCTCAAGTGAGCAGGTTGGGTACATGGGGGTGGCCATAGACTTACAGTCACTCATCTTGAACATTTTGAGAAGTTCTTTAGTGTATTTAGATTGGTGAATGAGTATACCTGATTTACCTTGGTGAATCTGAAGTGCCATTTACCTTGGTAAATACCTTGGTGTATTTAAGTTCTCCCATCATGCTCATTTGGAACTCTTTCTGCATTAGGTCAGAAAACTCTTTGCACAAAGTGCCATTAGTTGATCCAAATATGATATCATCAACATAAACTTGGATAATAAGAATATCATTTTTAATAGATTTCCTAAATAGTGTATTATCAATCTGGCCTCTATTAAATTCATTCTTAAGCAGAAAGTTACTAAGTCTGTCATACCATGCCCTTGGTGCTTGTTTTAAACCATATAAAGATTTTTTAAGTTTAAAAACATGGTCTGGCAAATCAGAATTTTCAAATCCAGGGGGCTGTTTGTCATAGACTTCCTCACTTATATAGCCATTTAAGAATGCACTTTTAACATCCATTTGATACAGCATTATATCATGATTAGCAACAAATGATAAAAGAATTCTATTTGCTTCTAACCTGGCCACTGGAGCAAAAGTCTTAGTGTAATCAATACCTTCCTGTTGACTGTATCCGTGAGCTACAAGTCTGGCTTTGTTCCTTACCACTTCACCTTTTTCATTGAGTTTATTCCTGAACACCCAATTGGTTCCAATTATGATTTTTTTTGGTCTGGATACCAAATCCCAAACATCAATCCTTTGAAATTCATTCAGCTCTTCTTGCATTGCAAGTATCCAACCTTCCTCTTCCACAGCTTCATCAACATCGGTTGGTCTGCATCAAATTCTGGTTCTGAAAAGATCTGTAACAGCTTCTGATTCTGATCAATCAACTTCTGAATCTGATAAATCAGCTTCTGGTTCTGGTAAATCTGTAACAGCTTCTGATTTTGGTAAATCTACAAAAGCTTCTGATTCTGGTAGATATGTAACAGCTTTTGATTCTGGTAAATATCCAAATTTCACTTCTAACTTATCTTGGTTGTTTCTGACTTGATCAGATTTATCTTTTGAAGATTTGTCATGTGTTGCTGACTTACTTGTATCCTCTACCTTTCCAGGTACTTCTGTTTCTTCTGCCTCTGCTTCTGCTCCCTTTTGTTCTAGTCAACCTGCATCAGTTTCATCTTGCTTTGACTTTTCAGGTAAAGCTGTTTGTCATAATACAAATTTTAATAATTAATAATTGAACTAAATACAACCAAACCATTAATTCTGTTTCTGGTGGTTTCTGCTTGTTCATTTTTTTTTGAAACCACTGAACTGGTTTTACTGTTTCAGCTAAACTTGTTAAGATTATTTGGATCACCTAGTTCCTACAAGTACTTATCTAGCTTTGATTTTTAAGATCAAGCTTCTGGTTATCACAGTAAACATAAAATTAACACAAAACATATCACCTGTATGTCACAGTTTCATTTTCCCTCTAAAAACCCTTTTGTTTCTTCTTTTCTGGTTTTCAAATTCTAACTTTTGAATGTTCTTTGATTAGTAGGTCTGGATGAAGAAATTTGAATTCCCATCTAGGTTTGCAGTCTTGATCAATCTGATTGGAGTGTTCTCCTGATTCTGATTCTTCTCTTTCTTATCATACTTTGCTCCATCACTTTCAGAGTCAGAGTCAGACTCAGTTCGAGCCATCAGAGCCAGTTATGTTTCTGGCCTGTTTGAGCAGTTTCCTTGATTCTGCTTTGGTTGATAACCCGTGTTCCTCTGATGATTCTAGAACATGTTTTGGTTTTGGTAACTTGGATGAATCTGGTGATTCTGATAACCTTGATGATTCTGGTGATTTGGATGAGTTGGATGAATATGATGATTCTGATGAATCTGATAATTCTGATAATTCCTGTAGTTATACTGATTCTGATAATTGAAGTAATTTTGATGATCATACATGAACCTTTGATACTGATACCTATTCTGGTTCTGGTTCTGGTTCTGGTTCCAATATTGGTTCTGGTTCTGGTCCCAAGAAGAACTTAAGTTCTCCCATCATGCTCATTTGGAACTCTTTCTGCATTAGGTCAGAAAACTCTTTGCACAAAGTGCCATTAGTTGATCCAAATATGATATCATCAACATAAACTTGGATAATAAGAATATCATTTTTAATGGATTTCCTAAATAGTGTATTATCAATCTGGCCACTATTAAATTCATTCTTAAGCAGAAAGTTACTAAGTCTGTCATACCATGCCCTTGGTGCATGTTTTAAACCATATAAAGATTTTTTAAGTTTAAAAACATGGTCTGGCAAATCAGAATTTTAAAATCCAGGGGGCTATTTGACATAGACTTCCTCACTTATATAGCCATTTAAGAATACACTTTTAACATCCATTTGATACAGCATTATATCATGATTAGTAGCAAATCATAAAAGAATTCTAATTGCTTCGAACCTGGCCACTGGAGCAAATGTCTCAGTGTAATCGATACCTTCATGTTGACTGTATCCTTGAGCTACTAATCTGGCTTTGTTCCTTACCACTTCACCTTTTTCATTGAGTTTATTCCTGAACACCCACTTGGTTCCAATAATGTTTTTGTTTGGTCTGGATACCAGATCCCAAACATCATTCCTTTGGAATTCATTCAGCTCTTCTTGTATTGCAAGTATCCAACCTTCTACTTCAGATTTGAAGATTTGTTGTATTCTTGCTTGAAGCTTCTGCTTTTTCAAGTTCTTTTGCCTACAACAGCTTCTGATTCTAATAAATCAACTTTTGGTTTTGGTAAATCTGTAACAGCTTCTGATTCTGATAAATCAGTTTATGGTTCTGGTAAAACTATAACAGCTTCTGATTCTGGTAGATATCTAGATTTCTCTTCTGACTTATCTTGGCTGTTTCTGACTTGATCAGAATTATCCTTTGAAGATTTGTCATGTGTTGCTGACATGCTTGTATCCTCTACCTTTCCAGGTATTTCTGTTTCTTCTGCTTCTGCTCCCTTTGGTTCTGGTGAACTTGCACTATCTTTATGTTGCTTTGATTTGTCAAGATCAAGCAGTTTGTCAAATAACATAATATAAATCAATTAATTTAAAAATGAACTCAATACAGCCAAACCATTAATTCTGCTTCTGGTGGTTTCTGCTTGTTTTTGAAACCACTGGAATGTTGTTTCTGCTGAAGTGTTCAATTCGTGTGAATCACCTGGTTCCTCTGACAGTTTGAAAACCTGCAGAATACTTATCTAGCTTTGATTTGTTAAGATCAAGCTTCTTGTTATCATAGTAAACATAAATATCAAATAATAATAGTATTTACAGCAAGATGTAACCTCTATGTCAGCAATTTCAGTTTTACTCTAAAAATCCTCTTGCTTCTGATTTTCAGATTTCGAATCTGTATGTTATGTGATTACATGGTTTGGATTAAGGGATTTGAATTCCCTTCCACGTTTGTAGTCTTGATAAGAACTCTCCTGATTCTGATTCCTCTCTTTCTGCTTTGGCTGATACACCATGTTCCTCTGGTGATTCTGGAACTTATGGTGATTTTGGTGATTATACTGATTCTGGTAATCATGCTGGTTCTGGTTCGGGTTCTGGTACTGATTCAGATTCTGGTTCCAGTGTTGGTTTTGGTTCCAGTTCCTGTGCCTCTGATACTGGTTCCAGTGCCTGTACCTCTGATACTGGTTCCAGTTCTGGTTCTGGTTCCAGTTCTAGTTCCAGTTCATGTTCCTTTGATACTAGTTCCAGTTCCTGTTCTGATTCGTGTGATACAGATCAGAAGAAAGCAAAGTCAGAAGGAGACCTGGACCAGACCAGAAGGAAGCCTGCCAAATGGAGACTTGATCCAGACCAGAAGGAATCATTAGTCAGACTTAGTCCAGAAGTTATTCTGACCAGAAGATGGCCTGGCAGTGAAATGATAAACAGTCCAGACTTGATCTAGACTTAATCAGAGGATAAATTAATGGGTCCAGAACAAGAGATTCAATCCAGATTTGACCCAGACCAGAAGATAGCATGGTTCAGGGTATGAAACTAAGTCCAGATCAGAAGAAATGATGTCCAGATTTGATCCAGACCAACTCCAAATTAGAAGGTAAAATGTCGAGACTGAAATATCATTTGTCCAGATTTAATTTCAGTTCAATCCAGACCCAGTTCAGAATTGGTCCAGATCATAGGGAAAAGGTTCAGATAAAAGGTCCAGATTTAAGAATATGGCCCAGTGTTGGCCGAGATCAGAAGATCAGACCATGCCCCAATGTTGGCCGAAACCAGAAGGTTAGAACGTGTGGTCCAGCATTGGCCAAGATCAGAGGACCACAGCAGATCAGTTTGCAAGTCCAGGATGGCCGAGATCAGAAGATCAAAAAGTGTGGTCCAGGTTGGACGAAATCAGAGGATCACAGCAGATCAATTAGTATGGTCCAGATGTGGACTAGCGCAAAAGATCAAATGGTCCCGAATAAAGTGATGTCTTGTGGAATTCAGAAGCTATTGGCGGGAAGAAAGATTTGTTCCAGAATTAATTAAAGACAAGATAGGCCCAAGTTATTTATGAAAGCAAATTTGGAGCTAAAAATATATGTTTTTTATTTATATGAAACCCGATTGGCCAAGTTATTTTTAGAGAATCCAGCAAGATACAGCTCGAATTTTAGCATGGAATAGACCCAAATTCACATCTATAAAAGGAGGCTCAAGACTGAAGACTTAGCATCGAAAATCACAAAAGAGTCATACACTTCCAAAAGTAAACACTCGAGTTTTCAGTGAGGTTAATTGTGAGTTCCAGCTTTCCAGAAGCAAGCACTCGTGTTATTTTCTTTCCCTTGTGTTAGATCTATGTTGTTGAAGTAGAGTCTACAATCGGAGGGAGTCAGAAGGGGTAGCAGATTACTTTGCAATTAGATTCAAGGCGTTGTTATTCCTTCTACAATCTTGGGTTGTCAGATTGGTATGAGAAGACTTGACTTAAGAAGTCAAGGTGTTGTATTCCTCAAGAGTCTAGGATTGTTAGACTGTTTGAGAAGACTGACTTGGAGGGTCAGAGAAACTGTTGTAATTCAAGGTTTTGAATTAGTGAAATCCTTCAAGGTGAAGGGACTCGACTTAGCCTCGTTAACGGTGAACCAGTATAAAATTCTGTGTTTTTATTTTTACTTTATATTGGCTGCTAACTCTGTTTTATTCATACATCACGTTTTGTTTTAAAAATGCAAAAACAGAAAAAGTATTCAAGTTAGCCAAACACAATTCAACCCCCCCCATCTCGTGTTTGCACCTTCACAAACCGTATCTTTTTAAGCTTCATATTGCATTCAAATTTCTTCAAGTCTTCAGTAATTTTTTAATCAAATCCCCTTAATACTTTGATCAAATTTCTATAAAAATTTAATCAAGTCTTCTTCGAATTTTAATCAAGTTATCACTGATTTTCACCATGATTAAATCTGGACCGCTTGATCTTCTGATCTCGTCCACATCTGGACCATACAATCTGATCTGATGTGATCCTCTGCTCTCGGCCAACACTAGACCACATCTTCTGATCTCGGCCAATCATTGGACCATATGATCTGATCTAGACTTTTTTATGATCTTCTTATCTCGGCCAACATTGGGCCATGATACTTAAGTCTGGATCATTTTGCATTTATCCTCTGAAATTTATCATTTAATCTAGACATGAATTTTACCTTTTGCTCTGGATACTTATCCTTTGATCTGGATCAAGTCTGGATTAAATCTGGACAATCATTTCTTCTGATCTGGACTTAGATTTATACTCTGGACCTTGCTATCTTCTAGTCTAGACCAAATCTGAACCAAGTCATTTGTTCTGGACCACTTATATGAAGCTCTGATTGTCTGGACTGATTCTTATAATTACTATCAGGCTATCTTTTGGTCAGAATTAATTATGGACCAAGTCTGACTTATGATTCCTTCTGGTCTAGAACAAGTCTCCCTCTGGCAAGCTTCCTTCTAGTCTAGACTAGGTCTCCTTCTGAACTCTGCTTCCTTCTGATCTGGGCCAGGAAAGATATCCTCTGCTGATGTTTTGACATCCTCTGGTATGATTTGATCCTCTAGTAACTCATCTTCTGCCTCTGGTGACGTCATCTTCTAGTGACATTTTATATAATAATTCTAAGTACAAAATAAGATTACATAGAGTGCTTTTGTAAACATCAAAATCCTAAGTACTTAGAACCAACTTGGTTCCAACAACCTTTACTTGTTTTCTTTTTGACATGCATTACATAAATTATCTTTTTCAAAATGGATCTTTGTAGGCCAATTATTAATTCCTTGCGAACAAATTTATTTAAGTGATCCATGTGGATATGAGCTACTCTCTTGTGCCATAGCCAAGTTTCATCCTTTATACTAATTAGACAACATGCAATAGATCATTTAAATCAAGTAAATAGATATTTCCAATTCTTTGACCAACAAAAAAAGTTTGTTTGTTGACAGAATCTATGACCGTGCATTTAAAAGAATTAAACACAACCTCATTACCTCTATCAAAAATTTGGTTATACTTATCAAATTATGATTTAATCCTTCAACAAGCAATACATTAACAAGGTTTATCAAAATTTGTTTAAAAATAAATAAATATTGAAAATATTCTGAATAAATTTAACAAATGATAAAAGCTTTTCATATAAAGATAGAAAGAAAATAGTTGAGATTTACACTGATTCACTATCAATCTAATAGCTACGTCTAGTCTTTTCAATATTGAAGGATTTCCACTAAAAGTAATCATCTGAATATAGCACTAGAGAATACGTATATATACCTGACATTTCTCCAATCTTTTTACAATGACCTAGTACCGTCAAGTCTGTACAAGAGAATCAAATAAAGCTTAAAGAGATAATTTGCATATAAGCTCAAATCAATGAATAAAAATTTTCCGTAGAAATGATGTGTTTAAAACTACTTATAACCTTCCTTGTGAAGTTCTTCAAATGCATCTTGAAATTTCTCATATGCAAGTAAAAATTTAAGTTCAATGTCTCTAACTTATTCTTTATGGTTTTATCCATGAGACAGATTTGCAATGTCATTGTTGTTGTTAGAGATTTCACTTGAGGATTCATCACTATCCTTTCAATATAAGTATGCTTTTTTTTTCCTTTTTTTTAATCCCTTTTACTTCTTTTCTCGTATTTCTTTGTCATCTTAATGTATTCGTGACATTCGGGTTTTGTATTTTCGGATTTATCACATTCATATCATGTGATAATGAGGTGCTAGCTTCTTTTGAAATCTCTGAACATGTGATAATGAGGATTTATCACCTTCGAAAGCTCTAAACATAACTTGAACCAACTAGAATGACACTCACAAACCTCTGGAGAAGAGAAGGATGAAGAAGGTACATTAAGGAAATAAACAAATTCGTGGGATTGGAAAACCATGAAGGTATTTATTGACTTGTGGGCTTGGAAAATCAAGGTCCCAAATTACATGCAAATATCTATAGGCTTTGATTCCCCAGGAAAACCATGCTAATCACTCAAAGGTTCCCTAAGGCACTCAATGCCTATGGATCTTTGGCCCTACGTGGTAACGCGGGAGGAAGGAGTCTATTCTATTCAATCAACTACCACACGCACCCGTGTGATGTCTTTTCAAATTGTGGTGATGTCACCACATTTTTTAAAATCCAACCTAAATGACCTCAACACTAGGAGAAATAACATGTCTTCACCGACGTCGCATAATAAAGTCAATTATTACTTCAACATCCGAATTAAGAGCACCCTACAAATCTTCACCTCGGCCATTCGAGATAAAGAATTAGGGGGAAACTTTGGTGGAGTGGACTTCATCCCAACAACGCCTTTTGTTGGGCCTTGGCCCAATACACCAAAATCTAGGATCTTCATCGTTGTGTATCCTTATGAAGGCATGATACAACCAAACAAGACCTCTATATTTTGAGAACTAACAAAATAAAGGGATATCCTTGTGTGATTTGATTGGATGCACATGTACCAAGTTTTGCATTGTCTATGCATAAAAAAATTAAATGCAAATAAGAATAGTACAATCAAATTTACTATGAGTTAAGACATTCCATGTCTATATTTTGATATCAAACCTAATGATTAAGAAAGCCAAAAACACGCTAACAATACACATAAACATTTCAGAAACCAATGAGAAATAATAATAATAAGAAACCTTAATCTTAACAATCAAATTAATTTCTTTCACAATGGCTTCTGGTCAAGAATAATGCAAAATTTACACTCTTAATCTCATCCATCTACAAAACAAATGTGTTGGTGTTCTCTCATATCAACTATAAGTGATCTTTGACATGACCAATTCAACCACCTGTTGACAAGTCATTGTTGGAACCAAGTTGGTCCACTACTAGAAAAACAGGACTTAGCGTCGGCCAAAAGCCGACGCTAACGCCTTTTTAGCGTCAGATTAGCGTCGGAGTCGGGCCTAGGCTAAAACGGTCAAAGCTATTGCATAGTGTCGGATGGTATATTAGTGTCGTCTTGGCCGACGCTAGTAAATAAAAAAACCCATCCGACACTAAAAAGGTCTTTTGCCACGTCATTTTAAAAAAATAGGTAGCGTCGGACGGCCGACGCTACAGTCAACAATAAAAAAGTCAATAAACTGTCAGCGTCGGCCAGGCCGACGCTATAGTCAAATAAAAGTCAATCTTTTTTGTTTTTTAGCGTCGGATGAAGCCGACGGTAAAGTCAAACTTGAAAAGTCAGCAATTGGGTAGCGTCGGATGAAGCCGGCGCTAAGTTGAAATTTATTTAATTTTTTTTTAGCACCTGCTCAAATAATATTAAAAAATTTTATAAAATAAATAATACTTCAAAAATCCCCTTGCATTAACAACATAAAAAGGGCACCATAAAGTATCAATTGTTATCATAATACAAAATATTAACATAATATCAAATAACAACCTAACAAAGTCACCTATTGCATAATTGTCAACCAAGGACTAAAAAAAGTAAGCATAACTATATATCAGATCAAAGTTCTTCCAGTGACACGTCGTCCAAATTATCATCGGGATGAAAAGGAGGATGACTCGCATCAGATGATTCACCAGCTGATTGACGTTGCAAAGCGTCAATTTTATCTACAAAAAATTGTTTTAATGCATCAAAATCATTCTCTAACTTCTTTGAACGCTCCTTAGCCTCTTCGGCGACTTTGGTAGCCACTTGAGCTTGGGCCACTGCATCCTGAGCAATTTGTTCAGCTCTAATTTTAGTTGTCCTTTCCGCTTGTAAAGACATCTGAGTCATAGAATTAGAAGGATTCTGGGATTGTTGTGTAATCGATGTACTCCCATGACAGAGGTTATCAGATAAGTCTCTCGTACCATAAACTCGACCACGAGTGCGACCCCCTGCAGATTGTGTCCATAATTTAAGTATTGTCGATCCATCTAACTCTTTAGCACCATCTACACTTGTGTCGCCAAGCTGTGTTTGTACTTCCTCCATTTTTTTTAAATGTTCCCTGATCAATGGAAAAAATTAATAAGGTAATATACCATCTACACTAATACATGTATAATAAAGAATATAAAGAATTTGCATAAAGAATTTAGATAAATAAAGAACATACATAAGTAGATTATGCGCGACTATCAACCCAAGCGCCATTTTTCCTCTTATGGGTTGTCAAAAATAACTCATCGGGAAGTAAATCTCTTTGAAGGTTATTGCTCTACAAATAAAATCAAGATTATTGGACCACAATTAAAATAAAATCAAGACTATTGGATCACAACTCACAAGTAGATATCATAACATTAAATTGAATTAATTTTAAGTAAATGTCAATTTAATACTTACGAGCTCAAGTGCAACATCAATATGAGTCTTGCGGCCTAAGGTGTGGATAGCTCCACCTCTTGCTGAAGCTCGATTGATCTTATTTTTTGATTGGAGATGTTCTTGAATGATGCACCTTCCCAATATGCTTGAAGACCAGTCCAAGCTTCCTCACATATCCAATTAGGTGTAGTGTGCTTTAGTATTCATTAATTTTGAACTATTAGCATAACAATAATAATAAAGGAACTATTAGCTTCAGTATGAAATTTTAAAACTGTTTGGAATAATAATAATATAGGACTAGCTTGCTGCAGTAGGGAGAGGAAAATTAGCATCGATAAAGAACTATTAGCATGTGCTTTTGTTTTTTGTTTCTAATTATTATTACTACTTTAAATTCATTAGCTATTAGCTATTAAGTTTACCACAACCATTCATAATAATAAACATAACAATAAACATACAGTGCAACAACGACCCTCAAAAGAAATTGCTTCATATATATATAAAAACATAACACAAGACACAAATCAAATACAGCACATATTCAACTTATTTTCCAAATCCAGAACTTGAATTGTAAGTTATAACTTATACATGATGGATTGTGTTTAAGTTTACCAGAAAAGGCATTAGCTATTAAGTTTACCTCTTTTTTTTGTTACAACTTGTAGCCTTTTGGACCATGCAAAAAAGAAATAATTAACACCCATAAAAAAATTTCCTCACCTATCCAATTAGGTCGAGTCCCTTTCTTCCTCGCCTTTGTAAGCATATCAGATAGTCTTTTAGCGGCCTTTTGTTCAAACACACGTTTCACAGCATCATTATCATGAGGATCCCACGACACCTTCTCCTGGGAATAACAAAAAGTATATATGTAGTAACTACTATCAACAAAACAGATAACATAATTGTCCCTATATATGCTACAAAGACGAATTGAACATATAATTATATTCAAATGCTTACCGTAAATTTTTCAAACCAATCTTGTCTAATAATGTCAGTGGTTGCACTCCAACCATAGATAGGCTCACGAAACTGTTTTTGTATGGCATACCTAATGGCATCTGCAACTACGTTGCTGGGACTGAGTCTGCATTAATGTATTAAAGAAACAGAGTATTAAGTAAATAAAATGAGTCTACACTTATGATTCTAGTATAATTCATGGCATTTTGTTGATTGATGCTGAAGAAAATAAGCGATAATGTAACTTACCCTTTACCATTAGGTTGTATAATGACTTTTCCATTATCATCTGTCACAGACACGAGATGAGGAACGTTCTGGTGACCCACCTCCTCACCCTCTTTGTTGTGCTCCCCAATTTCAACCCTATCCTCATGATCATTAGAAGTTTCTGGCACATTCTTCTCAACCAAAGTCACATGTGGGGAATGTTGTGAAGAGACATCCATAGTCTGAATATTTAAACTTGGAGTCGGCATAAACACAAATACCTCAGGGGTTTTAGCATGGATTGGAGATGGTGTCGGGTGGGATGGAGGTGTTATAGTATTAGCAGATGCTATAATATTAGTCGATGCAGGAGGTTGAGACGGGGCTGGAGACGATCTATGAAGTGGCCTAATGGTAGACAAATTGCGACGTATGACATCCCACTGCTCATTAAGTTTACCCGGTCGTATCATCTTTGGTTTACACTGAGTAGGATGGACCTTTCCTTTATCACCGCCACTTTGTTATTCATCTGTTGTCATAAAGTCAAAAAATGTCATTTAATTAGAAAAGGGTACAACATGTAAACAATATGTAAACAATTTATACAAGAACTTCATAAAGGAATAATCCAGAAAGGACTTCATAAAGGAAAAATTTAAACAATGTAAAAAATTCATTAAGAACTTCAGAAAGGAAAATTTCATACAAGACAATTCATCTGTTGTCATAAAGTCAAAAAATGTCATTTAATTAGAAAAGGGTACAACATGTAAACAATTTATACAAGAACTTCATAAAGGAAGATCCAGAAAGGACTTCATAAAGGAAAAATTTAAACAATGTAAAAAATTCATTAAGAACTTCAGAAAGGAAAATTTCATACAAGACAATATGTAAACAATTTATCAGAATTCAGCAAGTTGCTTAAGTACAACATGAACAGTGCAATACAAAATACATAAAATAAACTCTAATATTGTACAATACAAAATACTATTATAATATCTTCGATCACTATCCTTTCTCTTTTCACCACAATCTTCAGTCAAAAATCTCTTCGAACACATTCACTTGTGAGTTGTCACATAAACAAGATATTGATTCAATTTCTGCAATTGGTAGAACATTTGACAACCCATCAGACTGATAAGGCATTTCATCCTCTATGTTGTCAATCTCCACATGACCCCTTGGTTTTTTGGTAATTGCCACACACCATCCATGCTTATCTTTACACATTTTTGGATAAGGGACATAATACACTTGTCTTGCTTTTTGCACAAGAATGAAAGGATCATAAAGACGATAACATTTATCCATCTTAATATCGACAATTTGATATTGTGGATAAATCTTTGTACCCCTGTTTTTTGTAGGGTCAAACCATTCACAATAAAATAATGCAACCTTGTCCTTCAGACCAAAGTAATCTAGTTCTAAGATATAATTGATTGTGCCATAATAATCATCTTCTCCTCCTTCAGTAAGACCCTTTACATGCACCCCATAATTGATTGTCTTTTTACTATTGTTGTAATCCTTACTGTGAAACTTGTACCCGTTAACAAAGTAAATGTTCCAAGATACTGCCATTGACGAAGGACCACGAGATAGTGCTATTATGTCTTTGTTGGTCACTTCATTTGCCTCGTTATTTACATATGCTTTCAGCCATATGGGAAACTCTGCATGTATACGACTAGATGTGTCTTCTTCGTTGATTGAGTGATTTTCCAAAAATATGTTGTCAACAATCACATAATTCATAAGTAAATATTTATTACGATTTGCATCAATATAATGTTTCAAGCGTTGTGATGAACACTTACTCAAGATATGGTTTAATTTCATCACAATTAATCAAGACGTGTACATGAGCAGATTTCCATTCGTTATCTGTTAGATAATGTGTTCCAGTCTTCCCACTAGGTCGACCACGTTTCACCAAGATGGATAGTGAAGGTTGGAGATCATCACATTCTAAATGACGATTATTACTTACATTTGTCGTTGGCAACAAATCGAATGAGTTGAAATAATGAGAACAAAAATAGGTTGTCTCGCGTTGTATATAGTCAGCGCATATAGAGCCTTCAACCCTAGCCTTGTTTGTCACTGCGCACTTTGAGACTCCCATACATCTACACGTTGAATAATTAAAAGTCTATTAAGTAAGTTATATAATAAACGTGTAATCCGTTTAAAAATCAACCACAACAATTACCTTTCAAATGGATACATCCACCGGTAATATACTGGACCACCTAACATTGCTTCATTGGCAAGATGGATTGGAAGATGCTCCATTGAGTCAAAGAAACCTGGTGGAAAAATCCTTTCTAACTTGCATATGATAACTGGAATGTTATCATTCAACTTTACTAAGTCGTCCAACTTCAGTGTATTGCAACAAAGATCCTTGAAGAATCGACTTAGCTCCGTTAATGGTTTCCAAACAAATTGTGGCAAGGAATGAAATGCAATTGGAAGTAAACATTCCATGAAAACATGACAGTCATGGCTCTTCATCCCATGTATCGTACCCTTTTCAACATCGACACACCTAGCAATGTTTGAAGCATAACCATAAGGCATTCTCAATTCTTTAAGCCATTTACAAACCAACTTGGCATCTGATGTTGTCAAAGTGTAATTTGCCTTTGGTTTACCCATCTTTCTGTTAGATAAGACTTGCATCTCCAAGTCCCCACGAAAGCATAATAAAGACAAGTCTTTTCTCGCCTTTTCATTATCCTTTGTTTTACCTTTAATATTCATAACAATGTTAAATATATTATCGAATAAATTTTTCTCGATGTGCATCACATCCAGGTTGTGCCTTAACAAGTTATCCTTCCAATATGGAAAATCCCAAAAAATACTTCGTTTTTTCCAATTATGACCCACTCCATACCCGTTCAATTTCTTTTTCCAACCAATTTTAGTCACTTTTGGAAATTTACTCACCACCTCCCATACATCTTGCCTTGTGTAAATGTAAGGTTGACCGTCTTTCTCATCCCTATATTTTGTAAAACATCTTTTACTTCTTCTGAAAGAGTGATTAGCTGGCAAGAATCGACGATGACAATCAAACCAACAATTCTTACCACCATATTTCAAAGTGAAAGCTTTTGTGTCTTCCATACAATGAGGACATGCCAATTTACCTTGGGTTCCCCATCCAGATAACATACCATAGGCGGGAAAATCATTAATTGTCCACATCAAGCATGCTTTTATGATGAAGTTTTGTTTTGTGGATATATCATAGGTCAAAATGCCGTTGGACCACAGTTGTTGCAAATCATCAATAAATGGTTGCAAGTAGACATCTATATTTTGTTTGGGATTAGAAGGTCCAGGTATGAGACAAGTCAAAAATAAGTATGGTTTGGTCATACACATTTCAGGGGGAAGATTATATGGTGTGACTATAACTGGCCAACAAGAGTATGGAGAAGCAGATGCTTGAATGTAAGGAGTAAATCCATCGGCACATAGACCCAACCTTACATTTATGGGGTCACTAGCAAAGTCAGGATATACATCGTCAAAATGTTTCCATGCTTTTCCATCTGACGGATGGCGAAGGATGTTTGAACTCTTTTTATTCTCGTGATGCCATCTCATTTCAGCTGCAGACTCGGTTGATGCATACAATCTTTGTAATCTAGGAATGATAGGGAAATAAAACATTCTATTTGCTGGAACATCTTTGTAGTTTCCCATACCAGTCCTATGTGGAATGAACCTAGGAGAATGACAAAATTTGCACTCAGATAACTTGCTATCATCCTTGTAACATAACATACATCCTTTCTTACAACAGTCAATCTTCTCAACCTTCAAACCTAACTTTGAAACCAATTGTGTTGCTTGGTAATAGTTATCAGGCAAGCATGTTTGCACTGGACATACACTTTTAAGCATTTGCGCAACAAAATCTATACCTTTTTGTGGAACATGCCAATTAGACCTAATTGCCAGAAGTTGAACACATATTGATAATATTGATTGGGTAGCCATATCGTAGATGGGTTTGTTGGTGGATATCAATTTGTTATAAAACAGTTTTGCATCTTCGTTAGGCAACTCATCCTCAGCAAATGTCTCATTTCCCATGTTAGCGTTCACATCAAGGACATCTCAATAAGGCCTAAAAGCATCAAACACCATTTCATCCATTGCATTAAATTGGTCATCATGACGCACATTCCTACTACTAGTCGAAATATAGACTGAATATGTGAATGATGTTATTGTTTCAGATCAAGCTGAACTAGTGATAATATTATAGTCCAAGATGCATAGGCCTGCCATAGTGAAATTATGTTCAGAATCTACTAAATACAGACCAAACTAATGAGATCCTTTACATACATAAATATGGCAAGCATAGATCAACCTATAAATGTCTATACCCTCTTATGTGTGAAGACAAAAAAGATGTTTGAATTGTTGTAAATTAACAAACAGATATTAACATAAATTATCTACAAAAACGAAAACTAAACTTCTTATGAAAAAACATTTTGAATATTATCTGGATAATTTAAATTTTGTTGTATTCTTTGCATACACAATTTTTGAAATTCAACTGAAAGAGGACAAAACTATATTTGTCATAAGATAAAATGGGTCATAAATAAGACATCTATCATTGTTAACACACTTAAGTTGAATCAAAGAGACAAAGCAGACTATCACGACGAGTATTTAGATATTCCTTAGACAATAAATTCAATCTAAACAAAACAAAGTTGTAACAATTAACCATTAAGTCGATTCATAAGTCCGATGCCAAATTTGTTATTTGAGGGTTTTATCTATCACAATAATATTCTAATAATTCACTGAGCAAGTTGAGTTAATTACTTAGATTTTGCATGCTCAATATACATCCTTAGAAAATTTGAAGTACATCAAAATGTGCATTACATCAAAAGTTAAAAATCGGCCAGAATTCACATGATAAAAATAATCTAATCTCGTGGTCAGAATTCCAAGAAAAGCAGCAAGACATACAAGCATTTATTCAAAATTACAAAACAACAATAATGAAACCACACCTCACATGAATTATTTATTTCTAGTTATATATATATTACTACCCCTCAATAGATAATCATATATGTAAGTAATTTATACAAAAGTATAAATGAATGCAATAATAAAAAAAACAGCTATGATGAAACCACACCTCACTTAAATTATTTATTTCTTGTTAGTTGCTTTGGTTTGTTATTATGCTTGATTATTATAAGAAATAATTTTGTAACTTTTTCAACAAGCAAACAAGATTTCACCTGAGATTACAATCGAGGTGTGCATATAGAATAAAGGCTCTCCAACATGTAAACTTTCTTTTTATGTTTTTACTCAAAGTGAACCAACAAGGCACAAATCATATGCATAAGGATGGTACACCTTGAGCTTAATTACATGATCACATCAAAAATTGCACACAAAACTTTCAGCCAAAACAATTAAAAAATAAGGAAGTGAAACAGAAAATCACAAACCAATACATGATCATATGATGAAGATGAAAACCAAGCGCCATAAACCATGGTCAAACAAACTACAAAGCAACATTTTTTATTCCAAAACAGAGAAACCCATTAACTAAAAACCAATCAATTTTAGATTTTTAGAGTGAAATAACAATAAGTGAATTAGAAAAGAAGAAGAAGAAGAGTAACCACATAGCCATGATTGATTTTTAGAAAAAGTGGGAGGTCGCTTCATTTTTAAAGGACGAAGCTTTACATCAAATTTGATATACTAACAACTACAATTGTCATAGTCAATCATAACAAGTAAATTTCAACTCACAATTACAAAGAAAACCATCACAAATCCACCACAATCATGATAAGTTTTAAAAATTCAAAAAAACAATTCAAATTTCACACACTGAGGTTACAAATGCACGAACAATCAATGAAGATGCAACATTACTGAAACTTTCACCACATAAATACCCATTTGAACCTTAGGTTTTAGGTTTTTAGGTTTTTTTTAAAGTAAGAGAGACAGAGAGAGTGATAGAGACAGACAGATTACTTTTAACAATGATTAAGCTT
Source organism: Cicer cuneatum (assembly GCA_037974295.1). Taxonomy (NCBI): domain Eukaryota; kingdom Viridiplantae; phylum Streptophyta; class Magnoliopsida; order Fabales; family Fabaceae; genus Cicer; species Cicer cuneatum. The sequence continues at coordinate 30,915,014 of JBBPBO010001984.1, read as the reverse complement.
GCAAGAGGATGTTATGAGATTAAGAAGAGAACGGTTCGAGTGGCTTACCTTGACGGTGACGGTTGACACTGGGTTCGACAGGTTCACAGTGGGTTCGAGAGCTAGCTAGGGTTCAGATTGGCTGAGCTTCACGGTGGCGAGAGGCTGAACTTCGACGACGAGGGTTCACAGGGTTCGAGAGCTTCGATGGCGAGGGTACACAGGGTTTGAGAGCTTCGACAGCGAGGGTTCACAGGCGTCGAGAGCTTCGACGGTGAGGGTGTATCCTTTCAGAGTTGATAGGGTTTGAGTATTTGAGATTGTGAGTATTATGAGAAGAGAAGGTGAGTATTTTTGAGAAGGAGAGTTCGATAGTTTGGTGAATTTTGAGAAGGAGAGTTCAGTAGTTTGCTGAATAGAAAACCCTATTTGATTTTTTTAATTTTTATTTCAGAGTTCAACAGCTATTAAAAAATTTAATTTTAAATAATTTATAACGTAGCATCGGCCAATCTGACGCTAACTATTAAAATAAAAATAATTAAATTAAAAAATAAACAAGCGTATGTCTTATTTTTATTTAGCGTCGGCCAAGCCGACGCTAACAATTAAAAAAATCAAAAAAATAATTTTTACTCACTAGCGTCGGTCTAGCTGACGCTACGCATACGCTAGGTAGCGTCGGAGTCGTGGCCAACACTAAATATGGCAGCTAAAATGAGTTTTTCTAGTAGTGGTCTTACATTTAGAGTTTTGATGTTAACAAAAGTATTTTATGAGAACAATATATTTGACTTCGAAGAGTATGAAAGAAGATTCATGTTTTTGAAGAAAATCTAAAATAAGATTTGATTAAAATTTATAATTGAAGAAAATCTAAAATAAGATTTAATTCAAAATTATAATTGATGAAAATCTAAAATAAGATTTGATTCAAATTTATAATTGAAGAAAATCTTAGACCAAGTTGAAAAGAAAATATGGTCAAGTTTTGAAGAAGATTTAATTAAGATTTGAAGAAGATTTGATCAAGATTTGAAGAATATTTAATTATGGTTTGAAGAAGATTTGATCAAAATTTGAAGAACGTTTGATCAAGATTTGAAGAAGATTTGTTTAAGATTTGATCAAGATTTATCTACAACAAAATATGAACAAAATCAATCTGAAGAATTTACAAACTCAATCTGAACAAGATACAATTCAGAATTAAACAAGGACTAAATTGAAGCCCAAATTTTAACTATAAATAGATACTCAAGGCTGAAGAAGAAAATCATCAAAAATCATAAAAGAGTAGAAGAACTCATAAGCTCAAAATTTCAAATTCATCTTGGAGTTCAAAGAGAGAAACACTTGTTCAAGTTAGAAATATTTTGAGTGTTCTTTTCTTAAAGTGTGAGAGTTATTATTATTATCTGCTTTGTTAGAAGCAACTACTCAAGTTCCAATCTTTTGTATCCAACCCGATAGTGGTTTAGCTCCTTATTTAATTTGGGGTTGTCAGGTTGTTAGGAGAAGACTTGGCTTGTAGGGTCAAGGTGGTTTGTTCCTCAAAAGTTTGGGGTTGTCAGGCTGTTTGGGAAGACTGCCTTGGAAGGTCAGGTGTTTTATACTTCAAGGTATTTGAATTAGTGGATGAAAGCCTTATGAATGAGGGGACTGAATGTAGCCAAGTTAGTGGTAAACCAGGATAAATCTATTTGTCCAAATATTTATGCTTTCAATATTTGTTGCCTCTGAATTCGATTGCTTCTTATCCAAGTAATTCATAAAAACTAACCAGCCTTCATTAAATCAGCAAAAAAATTTCAACTTTGGCAAACAAAATTCAACCCCCTTCTCGTGTTTGCACCTTCAGTCATATGTAAGACTGAGAGAGTGTTGAATTTGGTGATAGCCTCTCCATAAGCCTCTTACTCAAAATATTGTATTGATGCAACGAGTCATTTGCCTCTGTGTATACCGCACCTAGACGAAAAAACAAACAATACCACACTACAATGACGAATAAATCGACGTCGCACTCAAACAAAAAAAAATATATATATATAACACACAAAACTTAATCAGTATAGAAAACCATTTATTTAAAATAAAAAATGAAATGATAAAATAACGTGATGTTATACCTAAAAAAGATCTTAAATCACTCATCTAATAGATAAAAGAGAAAAGATAACTTAATATTGATTTTAGAGGATTGAGGAGGCGGCAGTTTCTTGTAGTAGTTAAATGCAGGTTCTTTGTAGTGTTGTTTGATGGAATAAGTCTTTTTGTTTATATTAATGTGATTGTTTTAAAATAAGAAACATTAAAATGATTAGTAGTTAATAATTATACCATTATAAGAATGTTAACTGTTATGTACAAATGTTTGCTATATTTTTCATGGTAAATAAATATACAATTCCACTTGCAAAATATAAATATTAATTTGCCTATGTAGGACATTAGGATAGGTGGTTTCAGCAAAACATGGAACTCTACTAGCCGGGTTATCATATGGGCAGTAACTTCAAGGTACTTATTAATCTCGTAAAAAAGGTGCATAATAAAGACAACATTGTTTCTTTCATTAACTTAATTTTATATACTTAATCTGTTTGTTTTACCCTAAAAGTTTTCATTAGTGGACACCCCTTTAGAACACCGTAGAAGAGGAAACAAATTGTTAGATTGGATAAACCATTATGTGGTCACAACATGAGGACGAAAAAGAACCAAAACTTTGCCATGTTTCCATTATGAATTAAAAAGATTAATTAATTAAATAAAACAAGAACCAGGTTAAATTAAATTAAAACTCAGCCAATGGGAAGGATGGGAGGTGAAGTGCTTTTGCCCGAGAATAAAGCAGAAATAAATGTGAACTTAATGCATGACGTGATTCTTAGTACCAAAAGCTTATGAAGCTAGGGGTATATGCTAAATATTTGTATTATTTATATTTTGCATAGATCTGCAATGCTGGAGTGGTCATATAAAATATGCTTTCAACATTGTATCATATGCCGAGTCCTTTTTCCTTTTTTGCTTATAAAAACAATATATGCCGAATCTTTTCCTTTTTTGTTATTCAATCTATTTATCATAAAAAGTTAAATTCTTAATATGTACATAAAGTCTAACTATCAATTTGTTTTATCTAATCCCTTTTACAGTAAGATTATTATTAAATTCAGGTGCAATGCATCTGAGTACGATGTAAAGTTCAAGGTACTATAATAATGGTAGTAATTAAAAAGTTTAGATAGTGGGAAATATTGAATCACTCAATCGTATTTCAAAGAAAATAATTTCAAAGGGTATGTTACTATGTTTCATGTCTAATGGGTGATTAAAATCACAAAACTAGATTTGCAAATCTAAAATTTTTAGATATTTTATTTTTATATCTTCTTTTTATTTAAAATTCTCTATTATATTATATACATTGAAATTTATATATTAAAATATTATATTTTCTTTTATTAGAGTCATAATTTGGAAATGCAACTATAAATGATTTTTTGTTCTCAAGTCGCATATTGAGAATGTTATCATCTATTGCTATTTATTAATTTTTTTATAACAAATGATTAATTGTTAACTAAATAAATAAAAAATTAAAAAATAAATAAATTATGTTAATAAAATCAAATAAAATACATTTAATAAAAATAATAATAATTCAAAGTTAATGACTTATGCTATTTTAACAAGTCGCTTCTATTTTGTAGCCTAACAAATAATGTAGCCTATTTTGTAGTAAGGAGTTGTTAAGATAATATAGCAAGTTATTTGTTTTGCATATCTATTCAATCACATTAATTTTGAATTATTTTTTTTATTAAATGTATTTTGTTTAATTTTATTAATATAATTTAATTTTTTAATTATTTTTTATTTATTAAATTAATCATTAATCATTTTTATAAAAATAAAATAAATGATAATAGATAGTCGCATTTCCAAAATGCAACCGACCCGTATCTCCGCCTTGCGGCCTCTCTGAAGGTAAAAAAAATAGTATTTAATATATAAATTTTAATTTAATATATAATGAAATTTTTTAAATAAAAAGATGATATAAAAGAAATTCAATCAAAATTTAGTGCATCCGTAACTAAAGAATTTTCATTTTCATGTTAATATCAACTATAATTTAAATTTCTAATTCTATCACTATTTTTGTGATACATTCTATTTGTACTTTATTTATTATTTTCATGATCATACGTAAGATGATAATTTGTTTTATAAATATTTTATTTGAAAGATAAAAAATGAAGATGAAACTTTTATAATTATTCAAAATAATTTAAAAAAATAACGTTATTAAAATACAATATTTGACATGGAATATAAATATAATAATATGTAAAATATAGTGGGATTATATTTATTTTTCATAAAATATCAAAATATTATATTTATGTCAAGTTTTGCATTTCAATAATTTTTCTTTTAAAAAACATAAAACGAAGATGAATGATATTGCCTTGTAAATAAACAAAGTGAGAAAATAATAATAAAAATAAATAATAATAATAATAATAATAATAATAATAATGATAATAATAATAAAAAAGACTTGTAATGTCAGTGAATGAAGACATTTTTAGTTTAAAAAATAAATTAAGACGAATATGTGAAGATTGTCATAGTTCAAAGTGGATAAAATACTAAAGTTTATTGAAGTTTATAAAGATATTTATATTTGTCAATTTATTTTTTCTAGATATATAAGTAAAACGTGAACGCCATTTTTTCTAAAAAAAAAATGTGTATTTCTTGTTTGGTCCATATTTAGATAGGAAGCACGACTAACGAAACAGGCTAGTGAAGTAGCTAAGGACCAATCCCCAACGAAAATTTCTCCTCCCACAGAGACTAACAAAGCGATCAAATGGGGGTCTAAAAAATTTATTATTAAATATTAACACAAAATTGATCTACCGTAATAGATATCTATTATCTAAAGATTCAATTTAAACTGTTAAAAAAAACTATTTTATATATATTGACAATACAAATATAACCACAAATCATATTTTTAGCTTCTACAGAAAAACCACATATCACGATTTACAAAAAAATATTCATATATGATAACTGAGATTTTTTATATGTATTTAAAAAATTAATATCGAATTAAATGGTGATGCTGGAAATATTTTATTTAATTATTATATTTTAATATTATTACTTGGACACATATCTCTATTTAATTATATTACCTATATATTAATTAAGAGTCTTAATACGGTTAGTTAAATATTTAATTAATTGATATGAGTGAATGATGTTCTATTTTGGAATAATAGGAATTCAATTATTTATTACTCTATATATATCGTGGTCCCACTATCTTACAAACCGTCTCTTCTTCCAAAATTAAAGAGTATAGGTTGAAGAAGAATGCAACTCAGTGAATTCTTGTTGTTTGTCTTTCTATTTGGTGTCTTAGAATTGATGTTGGAACATCTTTTGATATAGATATAGGTATTTCTAAAGCTATATCTTAAACATGTTGGTACATATTAATACATACACGCTTATGAGTTTATTCATTCCCACCCTAGAACATATTGTAGTAACAATATATATGATAAAACATGTATTGTGATTAAATTAATTCCAGCAAATGGTATTAGATCCGGTCTTCATATTGGTTTATTGAGATTAGGAGTGTACGTGGACGCAGGTCGACTCGTCAACCCGCTCACCCAACTCAATCCGTTCTTGATCGGATCGGATCGGTTTGGGTTAAATGGAAGAAATACGGGTTTAGAACTTAACTTAACCCAAAGATAATCGATCGGATTAGGTATCGGATTTTGTTAAAATCAGTCCAACCCAACTCGCCCTAATTGAGATTGATTGCAATTATATTTAAGATTATCAATAACCTTAATTTGTGAAAATAAGGAATTCTGGAATTCATGTTTTGATTTGAATTGATATACGACTTTCACTGTGAATTGAATCTTACTGATTCTGAAACCACGACCATTGTGTATTTAAAGAATTTATGATTGCTATATGCCTGTCTATATATACGTATTTTGCTAACATCTCGCTGGAAACCTAGTTATAAATATTAATTTGTGCATCTTTGAATTATTGGTAATATGTTATTGATCGAAACTTCACTGTATTTGACTGTTTTTTCTTCAAAATTCGGTGATTGTTTCGATGTTGCTGGAAAAAAAAAGGTTTATGTTGTACTAAAGAAATATATTTGCATCACTTTAATTTTCAGCCTATTGTATGATATATGAACAAAATTTGATTAATAGAAAATCTATTGAATTGACTTTAAAATCATTTTCCCTTCTATCACGATTGAATGAAAAAAAAAAAAAAAAACATTTCAGATCCAGTAAATTCACTTTCATGGTCGAAGTTTTGCATTTATATTCCGCTAGGCGAGAATGCATTTTGTGTCTTATTTAAAATCAATTCATTTTTTATATGTTGGTGAATGCCTGAATGGTATGCAAATAAAGCTTGGATTAATTTTTTTCATAATTTTGGCAAATATATTTGCTATTTGGTTATTATAATTATTTGCCTCTGGCATATAAAACTAAAAGCACAAGCTGATATTATGTGCATGAATTTAGTTTGAGAATTATTTTATTCATATATATATTTATGACATAACCAGCTATATTTTTTAAGAAATTATGTCAATTAATTTTTTGAACGGTTTCAGAATTAATTTGTTTCAATTGGAATTTAAGGCACTTTTATTTTTACCAATGGTATTTAAAGAAATATATGTTACAATTATCAACCTGTGCATCTTTACAAGACACTCCAGTTTCCACCTTTTAATTTTTGGTATATTTTTATTTACAATTTCTTTACAGATGAAACATATAATACAACAAATACGGATGGATAATTATTATAATGTAGGAAAATCAATTTTACAAATGGATCACATAATTTCAAGGCTTCTGAGCTGTAAACATAATAAAAGAGTTCTGGATTTTGCATGAGTAATTTGTAAGACCGCATGAGGTGCAAAGGTCTTTAATTTCTTCCTCTTTTAAAAAGCCATAGCCTTGAGAAGTCCTCTGCAAACAAAATGTCCTTTAAATCACCTTGGATGGGATTCACGGGAAACTAATGAAATATATGAAGTGTTGCTAAATAGCGGCTATAATAGCACTATACAGCATAGCATAATTTGAAAATTTTGCTATTGTTATGTGACAAGTTATTTAATACAAATATTGTTAAATAGAGGATATAGTGGTGCTATAACACTTTTATATAGCAGAATTTGAACAAATTATTATTTTCTGTGAGTGACATAACTGTTTTATTTTTAGACTTATGAGATTATCATGTAGTCACTGCAATAAATAATCCACAACAAAATGCAAGCTCAATGAACATCTTCAGGATGCACAAGTTTGACACCTCAGGTTATTATGAAAAAAAATCAAAGATAATTATTATCAAGAGCTTACCACTCTGAAGGGGAGTACAATCCACGGAGTTGATGAAGTATAACGAAGAAAAGTGGTTCCGACAAATACTCCACCACTTCTTAGTACACGGGTGATTTCAGCAACCTTTAAGAAGTTTATATTTAGTGTGACATTATTCAAATCACACTCATATAAATGGTGTGAAATAGAAATGTGTAAGAACATGCAAATCACAAGGATAAGGCAACTACATTGACAACAAAAAAATCTATATTATAAGGAAATGGCATCCCATGTCTAAATGTGGGAGTTGTGTTTTTTCCAACAGCCCCTCACACCCAACACTGTCTGGCTATGTTGGTGGCCCGAATCAATAGACTTTGATACTATGTTAGGATTTTATATTGGACTGAACCCTTTCATCTAAATCCGGATTGTAAGGTTAGGTGAGGGGTGCCTCACTTTTCAGGCCTTATCTTGAGTTTTTTAAAATAACTTTGATGAGAATTGGGGGGAAGAAATTGAGAGTAGTGCACACAATCAAAGCACCTATAGACAGCTTCCGGAATTGTCATGGCTACACAATAATTGAATTCTCATTCAAAGATAGCGATCCAACTAGAGATTTGTAAGTATACTAAACTGAATGTAGTATAAACTCAAAAAATATGTTTGCGAGTATCATGTGTATGTATTGCAACATTAAGGCACATAAGTTTAACAAATAAAATTGAGGAGGGAATGACTTCTATTTTATTTCTGCACATCTGCCTCAAAACAAAATATTACGTGAGAAATACTTGTAACACATGCTTTACTAAATAACATAGTCTATTTCTTATTTAATGAGATCTATAAGAAACACTATAATTGAAAGTATAAAGAGAATGAGTCAAACAATAAGTTACTAGAACGCCTTGTATTAGGTTCACACACTTATTCAGGAAAATATTATACAACAGAAATATTTTATTATGAAGTACTTTAGTTATGACAATGAAGCAGTAAACAGTGTTATCAATGGAGGATAGTGGATTATGGAAGACTTCCAAAATTCCACCATATAGACATAGCGTTGTGGACTATGGCGGATATATAATAGGTTTTGGGGCCCATGGCTGCAGGCCTAAAATTCTGAATGCTATGACGCCTTGGTGCCACCATGACAGCAATTTGACAACACCAGTAGCCAGTAAGAAACGTTGTGTTTAGCAAACATTTCTAACTTCAGACAAATCAATTACAAATTTATTTGCTATTGTAAGAATCGGAGTAAAATAAATTAGTTTGAAGCTCAAGTGAAAAGTCTAAAAAAATTCTGCATATTAAGACATAGAAATGCAGCACAATGGAAAATGACAAGTAATTACCAATAATAACCAATCTAAACCGTCATGTTAATTAAGCAATCAGAGACATGAATTTGTTTTAGATTTAAGAGCACATATGGCCCTTTTGTGCAAAGAGTTTTCAAGATGTTAATAAGAATGGCAATAAACAATGATATCGGTCATTTTAAAAAGTTTACCCCCAACAGAAAGATGGCAGTATTCATCAAACAAAGACACACATTACTTACAGCATTGGACGGAGATGGCCAGCAATGCAAAGCAGCACCAGCATGAACAGCATCAACTGAACCTGATGCAAAGGGAAGCCTAGAAACATCTGCCCTTACAAGGGCGATATTACTGCAGACAATAAAATGAATTTTTATTAAGCACAACCACTTATCCTCAAGCAAAGGGGTAACGTTGAAATTGAAATTTTCTAGCTGCAATTTTTTCAGAAGAAAGAAAAGGATGAAAACAATACGTGGATGAAAGTGTGTCATCTTTCTTAATGAAATCGTTGCATTGGCGAAGCATATTTTCAGAAAAATCTAGTGCAACGACTCCAGAATAGGTTCCAGATTTGGCAAACTTTCGGGAAAATAATCCGCTTCCACAGCTAACATCAACAATCAGACCACCTTTAGCAGGTTCAAAGTACTCTTGAGCCATTTTGAACTGCATTATAAAGAAAATAAGAAGAGTTGAATCATGAAATAATCTAAAAAAGACAGAAACTTACGGCCTCAGCTTCCTTTCTATAATGTATGTGTATCATTAAACAAAGTGGTTTTGTTACGAATCTAGAGAAAGAGAAATCAGAAACAAAGTTTCCCCTTTCTATAAACTGTAAAGGATTACTCCTTCCACAAACTCTCCGATATACAGAGTGTCCCCCTCCCCTCTATTCCGATTTTCCCTATTTATACAAAATATCCACTTCAACTACTCAATTTCTTTAACTGTTCTCTAACTGCCCCTAAATTCTAACTGGTTATTATGTCTACCAAAACACATTTTGGACAATAACCATGAATATTGTTCAAGTATTACTGTTGGAACACTACAACTGCAGTACTGGCACAGAAAGCGTACCTCTTCTTCAGGACCAGGAAAGCCACTTTGCCTGAAATTCTGACGCCAACCTCTTTCATATAAGAATGAAACAAGAGGACTCCTAATAAAGGTTTATACACAGTGAGAATTTAAGAGCTTTCAAAAAACTGAACCAGATTACAACTTGTGTCACATATGTTAAACAATTATTCATATAAATAAATTAAAATGTCTCCTCAAATTAAGAAATAAATGGAAAATGGATATTTTAAAGGTAGCTGTAAAATTACAGGTATGTGCCTCATGTGATAATAATTTCTCAAGTATACATAACTAACATGAATAACATTATATCATGAGATCATCGATGACAGGCTAATGCCATGAAATTAGAGACCAATTTGTTTTCTATTTATACCTAAAAAGTTCAGTCCGAACTGGTTGAACTTCAGTGTAATCTCTTAACCCAGAAGTCACTGTCAAATCCAGATACCCATCTTTGCTGGTGTATGATTTTTGACATCTCTTACACTTGAAACCAGACCTGTAGATTGCTGATCTGAAGATGCAGAACCATTAAATAAATTATCATAATTTAGATACATAAAAATTAAATACACCTTCCCTCATGCCTATCAATCCAACTTACAAGTTAAAGCCAACAGGACCTTTTCTTATCAGTGGTTCATAACATATCGGACATGCGAATAAATCAACTTGTGTATTCAGATCTTGCTGCGTGGTTAAATCCTGAAGGAAAAATTAGCAATAGTAGTGATATAAGTTTGAGCTTTTTGTTAATGGACCTAACACAAGTTCATACAAGCAAAATAGATATAACTTGTTGAATTTACTACATTACCAAAATCTTCACTTTTTCATAACAAAATATCAATGTACTTAAAGACATTGCATTGAAAAAGCACCTCATGAATTAAACTAGCAAATCTTTAACCCCAAGCATTGGCATAGAGAAGCATGACTGAACTTCAATCCGACATGTTATGAATTCAAGTATCCAATAGTCGACTTAGAGTGAGGTTAGGAGCTGTTTGGATTCGCTTATTTCAGAATTATCTACTAGTATAAGTACTTGTAAGACAGTTTGGAAGACTAAAAAACATTCAATTATAATCAATTATATAAGCTTATAATTTCATGAAAAGAGCAATCCAGTTTAATTTCTTAATTTTTAAAATGTCAACTTAAAAGGGGAGTTTTGGTTTAACATTAAATAGAGAAATGAAAAGGAAGAGAACACTATACCGACTCTACAACAACAGCAGAGGTAGCCCGAATTGTGGTTCCTTGGGTTTGGTGGTAGCGAAGGAGCTGAGGGCGAAGCTGTGATTCAGAATAAAGGTGAGGGCATTTGGGGAATTCTATTCGATAAAGAGGGCGGAGGAAATTAGAGGCAGTGGTAGCAGCAGACGCGGCCATGGTTTTAGAAGGGAGAATTTGCGCAATCAGCTAAGCGTGCCAGATGATCACTCGCTCGCACTCCTCTTTCTTCCCAACTGTGTCCCCTTGTGAGCCGCAAATATAAATACGGTAAACAACAAACAAAACCATTTTTAAAAAAAAAATCAAAGGAAAATTAAAGTGATTCACAATTTTCAATTATTATATTTTCTATAATATCATTTAATTATAATATCATTTAATGATTATATATTATTATATTTTGTATTGATAAAAGTTTAAAAATAGTTAAGATGAATAGTTTAGTAAAATAAATTCTTTTTTTTAAATGATTGCATTTTTTAATATGTGTGAAAAAATCTTAAACGACATATTGCGAGATGGAGAAAGTATTTCATTTTTAATCCTTTTAAAAAAAATTTCAAACAATGGTCTTTAAAAAATTTCTGTTATGGTCGTTGTTTTTAAATCAATTCTTCTATATTGTCAAAAAATTTAAATGATTTTTTAGATACATGTTTAGAATATTACAAGAATCTCTTCTACAAAAATTTATAATTTTTTAATAAGAGAAGAATTAAATATAATTTTATTAATTTTTGGTGCTTAAAAATTTATTTCATCAATTGTTAAAAAATTATATGTTTTTATAGGGGAGATTCTTATAATATTCTAAACATATCTATACAAAATCATTCAAATTTTAAATGATATACATAAGTTAACTTTAAAGTCGTGACCAAAATTGTTGGCATAAAATAAATGAGCTACTATTGGTTAAAGAAGTTTTTTAGAGGAATAAAAATGAAATATAATATATTTATAGAAACCAAAAACTTATTTAATCCAAAATTAAAATATGAATTTAATTCGAATGCACATTTATAGTTTTATTAAACATTCATTACGTCAAAAATAGCCTTTTAAAGTGTTTTTTTAAACCTTTACAGTGCTGTAGTATCTAGTGATGTTAAAAGATACAACAGCACTAACGCTGTAATAGGTATAAATATATAGTGCGCTTATCTTATACTAGTTTGACAGTGCTTTTTCAAAAAAGCGCTGTAATAGGTACATATATATAGCGCGCTTCTCTTAGACTAGATTTACAGCGCTTTTTTCACAAAAGCGCTGTAATAAGTGCATATATAGCGCTCTTCTTATACTAGTTTTACAACGTTTTTGTAAAAGATTGTAATAGGTATATATATATATAGCGTGTTTGTATTATCAACTAGTTTTGCAACGTTTTTTCACAAAAATGCTGTAAAAGGCTTAGAAAAGCACTGTAAAATGTTTAAAAAAGTGTTGTAAAAGGATGAAAACATGTCTTTTATGACATTTTTAAAAAAAACGTTGTCTTTAAAATGAGATTTCAATTTTTTTTTTCAAATTCAGATTCTTATCAACATCAAATATCAATTATATATCAACAAGTTCATGACATTAGCAACAAATTCACAATATTCACAGCAACAAGTTCATGACAGTAGCCACAAATTCACAATATCAATTTCATATTCACAATAACAAATATCAACAATATTAATTACAAATTTACAATATCAATTATATATATATATTCACAGCAACAAATTACAAGTTCATGACAGTAGCAACAAATATAACAATATTGACAGTAGCAACATATTCATAATATCAATTACATATTCACAACAACAAATATCATGTGAGTCCAGTAGCAATTTCTTTCTTTACCCTACTGTAACAAAAAATAAAATAAACTAATTAAAATAATGATCAGTTCACACCAAAATATACAATAATAGTTTACAATTTTCAGCAATGTGAAACTCACCTATTAACAAATTATATAACTTTCCGTTAGAGCACATACTGACACTAGTCTTCTTTTATTTCAATTAGATCAGTTTAAGAGTATGTTGAATCGAAGTTGTCAAAGTACTATGCGATATAATATTTGAACATAAATAAGTTAGAATCAAATATATATATATATATATATATATATGTATATATATATATAGTTTATATATGAAATCAAAATATAATGAAAATAACGTACCGTTTCTGGAATTATATTTTGATTCATATCAACAATCTTCTTCATGAATCGCAGTATATAGTATTTGCAGTCTATGTTGTTAGTTTGACGCAAATACTATAAAATAAAACATGTACGCCAATAAATATTTATGCATTGATTGTAAATGAAAATTTTAAAGGCATATAATTAAATTCTATAACAAAAATTTCAAACCTTTATTGGAATCCATGTGATGTTGTTTGCCTTATGCTTCGAAAATTTTGTTAAACCTTTAAAGATCCAAAACCATACTTGCTCATTGTATCATATGACTCGGTGCCAGATAACTTGATAAAATTATGCACGCTCCTTGACTTTTTATTGTTAGGAAAAAAGAAAGAAAAATATATTCTAGAAGAAGAATGGTTATAATTTATAAAATAGGTTAAAGCTTAAAACAAATCAAATATTACAATAGTACCTGCAAGTCATGTGGTAGCAACCTTCAGCAAGTTCAATCATATGGTTACATTTTACACACTGCTGCCAAAGACTCCTTGTTGCCAGAAACTTCAACTTCATATCTTCTGTTGGAGGGTTAGGACTCAACCTTTTGTAAGTAGAACATGTCATATCACTATGCCAAGGGACCTTGCAGTTGAAACAGAAAAAACCATGACATTTTACGCATTCATTGGGTTGCAATTGTACAGAGCCAATAACACTTTTGGAGTAGTCCAAGACTTCACTTTTTGACATTAATGCAGAGCATCTTCGATAAGGACAGTAAACTTTCTCCGTAAGCGGAATTGAAGCCTCCAATTTTCGTTGCTGCATGGTTTCAACTATTTAGAAGTCAAGAATTTCCGGCAACTGTCGACTAGAAGTTCGTTATTGCATTTCTCATGAGGGGTATTTAGGCATCATTCCATGGAGCAATTTCACCTCTATATGTTGCTTCATGCAAGAAAAGAAATACATGTGCTGACAACCATCAACTGAAAAGAATTGACTAACATCAGTATCCTCCAAACAAATGACACAAGTTTCATTCATATTCTTTACACTGCCAGATTCAGCAGGCCTCTTGGACTGAGAATCAATTGCATCTTTTGCAAGCTTAAATGCAAATTTCTGATTATGTCTCGCCACAAGCCTCAGACTGCAGTATGCAAATTCTGCTTGAAGCAGATTCACCTGATCAACTAGCATAACAACTTTCCTCTGTTTCACAGGCCATTTTCCACTTAACTGACCAGAAAAACAAGATATCAAAAACCTCCACAAAATAGACAACATTATGACACAGTCACTCATTCCCACCATCTTAAACCCACACATAAAAAAAAGTACAATTCAAGCCGCATGGCAGTCCAAGGACACATGCTCCTTGATTTATCAATAACCCCAACTTGTTTTTGCTCCAAAAACTAGTTTCTACTACAAAATATTCTCCAAGAAGCATTCTAAAATTTGAAATGGAAATCAAGTAAGCCACATTAAAACAAAAATGGCCCTAAAAAAAAGTAAATTAAAGATCATACAAGCGACAAAAGTCTAACCTTCCATCTTTTAACAGTTGTCCGTTTCAATTATACACAGGGTTATCATTACTTTATGATACATGTCAGGCGTAGCATGATTTGAAACAAAATTGAACCCAATCAATACGATAAATCACCATGTGTATCTATTTTAGACATATATCCCATTATGATTCTCAATTCATTCTAATGAATTACTACTTTCCCCTGGACTTTGTGGAGTCAACCTCATTTTCTTGTCATGTTGATAATCTTGAATCATTTTGGAGTCCTTTTATAATATATATTAGCTTATGTTTTTCCTTACGTAACTTGTTTTTACTTAAAAAAGCCAAGTTTCATCGACCATGTATCTTATAAATCATAATAAGATTCCATTTACAATTCAAAAAACATGTCTACCAATTCACGATTTGAATCTCATTCATGATTATGTTGGAACCAAGTTGGTTCTTTCAATTAAAGTTTAGATGTTAAAAAAAGTATTTTATGAAAATCAAATTTTGACTTAGAAGAATGAAAAATCAGAGGATGTCAAAAATCAGATGATGACGTCACTAGAGGATACACCAGAGAATGTCATCAGAAGATACCTCCAGAAAATACAACCAGAAGATACCTCTAGAAGATACAAATCAGAAGTAGAAGTTGTCATCAGAGGATGACATCACCAGAAGATAAAAATGCCACTAGAAGATTCGACCAAAAGATATCACAAGAGGATACATCCAGAGGATACCAGAAGATACATCTAGAGGATACCAGAAGATACATCTAGAGGATACCAGAGGATATCACCAGAGGATCCCATCAGAAGCAAGAATCAAAGACAAACATCAGAGGATATCATCAATCAGAGGATATCATCAAGGGGAAGAAACAATGACATCATCAGAGGATATTATTCTTGTCCCAAATCAGAAGGAAGCAGAGTCCAAAAGGAGACTTGGTCCAGACAGAAGGAAGCTTGTCAAAAGGAGACTTGGTTCAGACCAGAAGGAAACATAAGTCAGACTTGGTCCAGACCAGAAGGAAACATAAGTTAGACTTGGTCCAGACCAAAAGATATCATGGTCCAGAACATAAGACTTGGTCAAGATCAGAAGTTAGCATGGTCCAGAACATAAGACTTAGTCCAGACTTGGTCTAGATCAAAAGATCAATGATCTAGATCAGAAGATCAATGGTCCAGATCAGAAGATCACAGAATGGTACATATCAGATCACATGGTCCAGAGTTGGTCGAGATCAGCAGATCATACGGTCCAGAATTTAAATCATGATGCAGATCAATGAGGACTTGAATAAAATTCGAAGAAGACTTCATTGAATTTTGATAGAATTTTGATCAAAGTATTAAGGGGATTTGATTCAAAAATCACTAAAGACATGAAGGAAATTCAAATGCAATCTGAAGCTAAAAAGATACGGTTTGAAATTAAGAGAAACAGGATTGGTCAACAGAATTTTCAAATGCAATATCAAGCTAAAAAGATACGGTTTGAAATTAAGTGAAACAGGATTGGCCAACAGAAGTTTCAAAGGAAATTTGAGCAAGATTTATCTCGAATTTAAGCTTGGACAAAGCTCTAATTGTAGCTATAAAAGGAGGCTTCAGGCAACAACATTAAGTATCGAAAAACACAAGAACTCAAGTTTCAAATTCAAAGTTATCTGAGAGTTCAATAGAGACAAATTCTTAAGTGCAAAAGCAATATTTTCTAAGTGTTTTCGAGAGAGAAATTCAGTGCAACAATCAGCTTTCCAGAAGCAACTTTGTAGAGTTCCAAACCCTTGTAATCAAACCTGTTAGAGGTGTAGATTCCTTCTTCAATCTGGGATTGTCAGATTGGTAGGAGAAGACTTGACTTGTAGAGTCAAGGTGCTGTTATCGTTCCTCAAAAGTCTGGGGTTGTCAGACTGTTTGGGAAGACTGACTTGGAGGGTCAGGTGTTGTAATTCAAAGTGTTTTGAATTAGTGGATTAAAGCCTTCGGAGTGAAGAGATTGGATGTAGCCAAGTTATTGGTGAACCAGGATAAATTGTTGTGTTCTTATGTTGTTATTATTCGCTGCTAAGTCTGAATACTTATTCATCAAATAATTCGCATCAACATTCAACAAAACAACAAAAGAAATCAAGTTTGACAAACACAATTCAACCCCCCCTTCTTGTGTTTGCACCTTCAGATTAAGCATACATTATAAAATTATCAGCATATTCACACATCGCTCTTCTTTCAAACACAACATCCACTTCTAAAAGCCCATATTTTAAGGTGCGTTGTGAAATACTAAGATCTTTATCAACACAGAATAAGAGAAAGAGTGACTCACAAATTGAAAGAGAGGATAATAACCACCAAAACAAATAACACGCTTCAAGTCCAAAGCAATAACAACATTGAAAGCTTCAATCAAAGCCTTAAGTTCCACAACAATTTTACTATTTCCACTACCAACAACAGATTTAGAAACTTCAAGTATCAAATTATCAGCAACATCACAAATGGCAACACCAATCCCAGCCAAAGAAACTTTCTCACCTCTCACAATTTCTTCACTCACTAAACCTTTAAAATAAACCCTAACAACAACACCTTCATCGTTACCACTCTTCGAACTAGAAGAACTACTACCTTCACCGAATGGTTTCTCGAAGTTTTCTCCCTGTTGCTCCCAATCATCTTCGGGCATATTGAGAATCTCTGAGGCCATTTTCTGATCGTGAATTCGACAATTAAGATCGTCTTTGGCTTCATGCATTACTCTCTCGCTGTATTCCCTGTCTTTCATTTCAGTTTCCATCTTTTCGAGTTCTTCCAACTGGATAGAAGTTGTGTTCAAAATGGCGTCGTCGAGTGTGGGTGGTTTGGATGTGACGGCGGTGGAGGAAGATGGATGATTGACTAGGGAAGCCGCGAGGGCTTCCCGTACCTGAAGATGGAAAGCGAAGTCAAGATCAGATTCCATGGCTTCCGCCGCCATGAGTTCGTGGCGGTGCTCAGATAACAAGAACTGTAAGTCTTTAGATTAGTCAATGGAAAGTAATTGGTCGGTCTTCCACTCTTCCATGTGATGTTGTTTGCCTTTATTAGAAAATTTTGTTAAACCTTTAATGAAAATTTTGTTGTTTGCCTTAACAAAAATAAAATTATGTGAAAGGATTCTGTACAGTTATATATATACCATTTTATAGAGCTTATAAACAAAGTGTTCTAAAAGACCATGTAATTATGTGAAAGCGCAATATTTTACAGCGCTTATATACAAATTGTTGTAAACATAGTGTGGGAGCGCTATATTTTACAGTGCTTGTATACAAAGTGCTTTAAAAAGCGATGTAAACATTATGTGATAGTGCTATATTTTATAACGCTTATATGCAAAGCACTCTAAAAGCGCTGTAAACATTATGTGAAAGCGTTATGTGACCCTAGAACAGCGCTTTTCAGCAAAAGCACTGTAAACCCTAAACCCTATATGACCCCTACAACAGTGCTTTTGCAAAAGCGCTTGTCAGAAAAGTGTTGTTGTATCCTCTGTAAATTTTAAAATATTATACAAAATCACTTTTAGTTATAAAGCGCTGTAAAATGCATGCTGTAAAAGACAGTTTTTGGCGTAGTGATTCTAAGACCTATTGTTTTATATTATAGGTGAATTCCTTTGTACATCACTTTTATAAGTGGTCTACCGTGAGTTAATATTTTAAAATAATTGAAAAAATTTATTAACGACCGACAATATTTTTCGAAAGTAATAACTTGTGACCTTTCTTATCTTTATAAATAAAATTATGACTTATTAAGTTCGGCCATAATGGTTGAATAGTTTCTCATTTGATATTTATTTGATGATATGGTAGAAGCTTTGTCGATTAGGTTGTCCAAATTGAGGACATCCTTGTTGATTCTTTTGTATGCATTTCGGTCAAAAAGTTAGTCTCCAAAATATAAGATCATCTTTTCTAAAAATATAGCTTAGAGCATTGTAGATTCTATCAACAAAATTTGAATATAGAATCTACCGTTGAGCTTGGCAAATATTTGGGCATTTTGAATATTATTGGTCGTAAAGAGAAGGCTTCATATGGTTTTATTATGTGAAGAGTAACTTTCAGTTTAAAAATCAAATTACTCTCTATCAAGGTGAAAATAAGTTAAGTCGAGTTAGGCTTTCTTAGCTCTAAACTTAATATGTCAAAAAGTTTAAGGCATAAGTCTGGCTTGTGATCTATCATAGACTTACTTTTTAAGTTTGAGTTTGACCTTAATAAAAATCTTGTATGACCTATTAGCCTACTTAAAAGCATATGTCCTTTTAACATTTTTGAATAAGTAATCCAACATATATTTATATAGATTAACAAATTAATATGTCAATGAAATTAAGTTCTATTTTGATATTTAACGTGAAATTTTGAAGAATATGACTTTATACGCATCCTACTTCAATTCTATTTTATAATAATACATTTAAATATGTCAACAACTAAAAGTTGAATATCTAACAAAAAGATTAAAATTTAATAATATTAATTATAGTAATAAAAAATTATTTATATTTATTTAAACAAGTCGATCTAATATGCCGAAAAGACTTATTATGTGACATATAACCTAGCCTTTTTAACTAACTGTTTTTTTTTTGAAGTCGTGTTTTTTCAAAAGAAAAGTATGGTATGACCTAGACTTGACGTAGGCTAGACTGTAGACCTATGTCGGCGGGCTTAGTGTATTCTCACCCTTACTTTCTGTGGTTGATCGTATATACGCCAAAAAGATCATTTTAAAGCGCTTTTTTTAAGCCCTTTACAGCGCTTTTAAGCGCTGTAGTATCTAGTGTTGTAAAAGGATACAACAGTGCTATTGAAAATACAAAAAGCGCTATAATAGGTCTATATATAAAGTGCACTACTTATACTAGATTTACAGTGCTTTTTGAAAAAAAGCGTTGTAATAGGTCCATATATAAAGCGCACTTCTTATACTAGATTTACAGCGCTTTTGCAAAAGAGCGCTGTAATAGGTTCATATATAAAGTACACTTCTTATATTAGATTTATAACGCTTTGAAAAAGCGTTGTAATAGGTCATGTCCATATAGCGCTTCTTATACTAGATTTACAACGCTTTTTTTAAAAAAAGCGCTGTAAAACGTTAAAAAGTGTTGTCAAAGGATGATATTTCAATTTATGGCATTTTTTAAAAAAGCGCTATCTTTTTTATGGCATTATTATCAACATCAAATAGTATCACATTCAGATTCTTATCAACATTAAAATTCACATTCACAAATATCAAATTTCATATTTACATCAACAATATAAATTACATATATATTCACAGCAACAAATTACAAGTAACAATAAATTACAAGTTATTGACATTAGCAACATATTCACAGTATGAATTACATATTCATAGAACAAATTACATGCCAGTCCAGTAGCAATTTCTCCATCAATTTCTTTATTTACCCTATTGTAACAAAAAATAAAACAAACTAACTAGAATAATGATCAGTTCACACCAAAATATACAATAATAAATTACAATTTCCAACAATGTGAAACTCACCTATTAACAAATTATATAACTTTCAGTTCGAGAAAAAACTAACACCATTCTTCTTTTATTTCTTTGAGATCACTTTCAGAGTATGTTGAGTTGAAGTTGTCAAAAAACTATGCGATATAATATTTGAACATAAATAAGTTAGAATCAAATATATATATATAGTTTATATATGAAAATCAAAATATAAAGAAAATAACGTACTGGTTCTGAAATTATATGTTGATTCAGATCAACAATCTCCTTCATGAATCTCAATATATAGTATCCGCAGTCTATATTGTTAGTTTGACGCGGACACTATAAAATAAAACATGTACGCCAATAAATATTTATGCATTGATTGTAAATGAAAATTTAAAGGCATATAATTAAGTTCTATAACAAAATTTCAAACCTTTATTGGAAGCCATGAAATGTTGTTTAACTTATTCTTCGACACAGAAGCACCCCTTTGAGCGCGGAAAATTTGCAGAGCACTATCAAATAAATGTGATTATTAATCAATGACCAAACACATTATATATATGTGTAAAAAATAAATGAATATTACTTACGTGACGAAGATGTTCTTTATATCAGGGTGATTATAAGTAAGAAAAAACTGGAGTAAAAAAGTTACTTGTATACCACTCCACAATATGTGTTTAGCATCCTTCAAAGCTTTGTCTCTCCAATCATTAATAGTTATTGGGATATTTTGACGAACAACAACACCGATGTAACTTACCATCATTGAACTGTTGGGCTCAATCGGCTGGCCACTTTCATTCCATCCCACCTAATAAACTCATAGAGTGTAAGTGCTTGCTTTCAAAAAAGAAAAAAAATAAAATCTAAACAAAAGTATAGTATGTATACCTCAAATTTTATTTCACTACTTCTTGTTTTGATGACTTTTTGCATTATAGTTGCCCCACGTTTCACTTCGTTTTCGTAGCCTTTAGTGTTGACAACTTTAGTGTTTACAACGTCAGTGTTTACAACTTCATCATTTTGACGACCTAAATCGTTATTGGAATCCATTTATCTACACATTTCACACAGTATAAGTTCAACATGCAAGATAAGTTCAACATGCCGTTTAGTGACAACAACTGATTGAATAAATACAACATGCACTATAAGTTTAGTGACAACAAGATATTAATAACAATACCTGTAGTTTAGGGTTACGACGTCGCAGAAATACAAGTAGAAATGTCTTGTGCAGCGAGAAGAAGACACTAGGGTTCCACAAAGAGCGCTTTAAAAAACTGAATAAAAAGCGCTTTAAAATCCTTTATGGTTCGTAGGGATAGTACATAGTGAAAATGGATAATAATGAAAACAGAGAGTACGTAACGAAGATGGACAACAGGGTTCGCACTAGGGAGAAGAGGGTCAGGTTCGTATAGAGAGTAATGAAGATGGAGAGTACGTAATGAAGAAGGGTTTCACACTGCTAAGTTGTTCGTACGTAGGGAGAATACGTAATGAATAAGAAAAGAAGAGGCGGTTTCTTATTATCAATTTACATAATATTTTAAAAAACCCTTTTACAGCGCTTTTCCTAAGAGTTCTTTAAAAGACCTAACCTATTACAGCGCTCTTCCAAAAAGCGTTTTAAAAGACTATATAAAAAGCGCCTTAAATAGTCTTTTACAGCGCTTATAGACACACTATATAAAAGGCGCTATATCAGCATTTTACAACGCTTATAGGCAAAAGTGTTGTAAATGTTTTGTTTTGTATTCTAATTTATTTTTTAAAAGCGTTTTACAGCGCTTATTGGCAAAAGCGCTGTAAATGTTTTATTTTGTAATTGTAATTTATTTTTTAAAAGCCTTATACAACGCTTATGGAAAAAAACGCTGTAAATACCAAAGCACTTATGAGAGCCTTTTAAAAATCAACAAATGATTCATAAAGTTAGGAATTCCCACTTTAGAATATGTATATTATTTTATATATCTTACGTATAGAGTAGTGAGATAATATTATCCATACTCATGGATACCAATTGTTCATATCAACTTATATGATGAGTTCAGATTACATGACTTATGGGCAAAATAATTTTTTTTCCAAATAATTAATTAAATACCTGTATATCAATGCTAAATTACATAATAAGTTCAAGTTCTGGCAGAAAATCAGTATACGCATAAAATCAAAATACTCAGTTCTAGCAGGTCAAACAAATTGCTAATTAGTATAAATTACATGAAATTAGTTATGACAGTTCAAGTTACATGAAATTAGTATAAATTATCATCAGTAGGATTAGTGACATAAAACACTTGTTGAGCTTGCGACGCTAAAATAAAAGGCTCATCTTTGTATCCCACCCTATTAAAATCGACAAGCAAGAACCCTGACTCATCAATCCGAGCGCCATTATTATTAATGATCCACTTGCAACCAAAGATGGGAGCACGAAACATTGTGTAATCCAACTCCCATATGTGCTCGATAACCCCAAAATATGATAGATTTGCATCGCTTCAGCTACTATAGCGACTCTGCTATTTTGCATAGGGGTTTGATCATCTTATTTTGTGGTATAAAATGTATTGCCGTTAATTACATAACCGATGTAAGAAAAGACATGTAAACTCGGTTGAACTTGATAATTGATCATCATTGTTTAGAACATGTGTATTGTAACATACGATTGAACCTCATCATCATTGTGTAGAACATACAATTGTGTCTGCTGCCATTATGTCCTTCATATAGTCATTACTCTCTTTCCAATTATCCCTTCTCTTGTTATTCTTCGCAAATGAAGAGACATAGGAAGTCCTATGGATTCAACATTGGATAGATATTCAGTACAAAATTCAGCAGCTTCTTCGACAATGTACCGTTCAGCAATACAACCTTCTGGTCGACTTCTACTTTTTACATACCCTTTTAATATTTTCATATATCGTTATATCGGATACATCCATCTCATATAAGCTGGCCCACAAAGTTGTGTTTCCTTAACAAGATGAACAGTAAGGTGAACCATTATATCAAAAAACGAGGGTGGGAAATACATTTCAAGCTCACACAAAGTAGCAACAATTTCCCTCTGCAATGTCGGTAATTTCTGAGGATTGATCACTTTACTACAAATTTCCCTAAAGAACAAACATAATTTAGTTATGGCTCGTCGAACTTTTTCAGGTAAAACGGAACGTATACATATTGGTTGCAAATGCTCCATTAGAACATGACAATCATGAGTCTTCAAACCTTTTAACTTGAGGTCTTTCATACAAACTAAATTTTTAATGTTTGAACTATATCCTTCTGGAACTTTAACTTCGTGTAGAAATTTACATAAAACAATTTTTTCCTTTCTAGATAGAGTATGAGCGGCTGAAGGTAGATATGTGCGATTTCCTTTCTTTACAAGACCCAATTCATTTCTTATTCCCATATCGACCAAATCCAATCTTGCATTGATGGCATCCTTAGACATTCCTAGAACACTTAGTAACGTACCAATAACACTATCAAATACATTTTTTTCAATATGCATCACATCGAGAAAATGTCTTATATACAATGACTTCCAATATGGCAATTCAAAGAAAATTGGCTTTTTCTTCCACCCAGTTTTGACAAGCTCTCCCGCAAATGGTTTGCCAAATTTATTGGTCAAACCTTGTACTTTTTTCCAATATTTGATATCCATTCGGTGCTAAAGGAGCAGTACATTCCTCTAATTTTCCATTGAATGCATTTATCCACCCACGATAATGATGACTAAAAGGTAAAAATCTACGATGTCCAAGAAAGACGTTCTTCTTACAATGTTTCAACCGCATCCAATCTGTACTCTCTTCACATATAGGACATGCACACTGACCTTTAATGCTATATCCTGATAAATTACCATATGCTGGAAAATCATTAATTGTGCCGAATAACATAGCCCTCAAATTGAAACATTCATTCTTATACCCATCATAAACTTCCACACCTGTCTCCCACATATTTTTTAAATCTTCAATTAAACGAGCCAAGTATACGTCGATATCATTCCCCGGTTGTTTGGGTCCAGAAATTAACAGAGACAACATCATAAACTTACGCTTCATACATAACCATGGAGGTAGGTTATAAATCAACAAAAGCACAGGCCACGTGCTATGTGATATGGTTTGAAAACCATGTGGATTCATTCCATCAGTAGAAAGTGCAATTCGTAGATTTCTTGACTCTCTACCGAAATCAGGATACTAGTGATAAATTTTTGCCCATTGTGGAAAACCTGCAGGGTGTCGTAACTTTCCATCTCTAATTCTTTCATCTGCATGCCATGTCAAGTGTTTTGATTCTTCTTCACTGCGATATATGCGCCTAAATCTTGGTATTATAGGAAAATACCATATGACTTTTGCTGGAGTAGATTCTTTCTTCTTATATCGAGAGACATTGCATTTCAGACACGCCTTTAGTAGTTCATATTCGTTTTGAAATAAAATGCAATCGTTAGAACACGCATGAATCCTTTCGTAACTTATGCCAATAGAGCAGAAAATTCGTTTAGCCTCGTAGGTTCGACTGAGAAGTTCATTATCATCTGGCAACATATCTTTTAGGAGTGTTAATAATTCTATGAAGCTTTTATCAGACCATCCATTACTCGCTTTTAAGTTGTATGACTTTAATATTGCCGAAAGTCTTATGAATTTAGTACAACCATTATATAATGGTTTCTCTGCATCACTCAACAAACTCTCAAACATTTTAGGATAACCTCGAAGATCTTCTTCAACTGCTTTTGCAATCTCCTCAACTCGATCCCGCTCATATGTATCTGTGTCGAAATCATTTGAATCATATGTCGCATCATTCTAAAAATAAGTGTTCCCTTTTTTTCTCACCATGTCTTATCCAACATGTATAGCTTTGATCAATTCCATGCCATACTAAATGTCCTTCCAATTCATCATCTCTAACGCGTTTTCCAAAACAACATTTTAAACAAGGACCAATGATTCGATTTGGGCCTTTTGCATTCTTCACTGCAAATTCAACAAACTCCTTCACTCCATTTTCATACTCTTTTGACAATCGATTGGCAGACATCCATTTCCGTTCCATTTTATATAACCTATATGAATGCAGTGTTACACAAATTTATCAATCTATAACAGTATACCAATCTATAGTATATATGCATACAAGTCTAATTTCAAAACATAACAGAACAGATCGAACAAATTTTATATGATTTATCATGTAAGAATTTATGAATGCAGTGTACACAAATTTATCAATCTATATCATGTAACAATTTATGAATGTAGTATATATGAATGCATTGTCACACAAATTTTTCAATCTATAACATCATACCAATCTATAGTATATATAGTCTAATATTGGAAAATGGAAACCAAGGTCCAAGGTCATGCATACAAGTCTGATTTCAAAACAGAATAGATCGAACAAATTTCAAAACAGAACAGATTTATCATCTAACATTTTATATGATTTATCAGGTAACAATTTATCAGTTTTAGAGACAACAACAAATTAATAAATACAGTACCTGAGACAACAATCACTTAGTAGAAATAGGCGCAAAGTAGAGGAGAGGAAGGTTCGTAATAGGGTTCGAAGGGAGAGAACATATTAAATATGTTTTCATTTATTTATTTATCAAGTATATATAACTTGAACTGCTTGTAATTTTATAGCGCTTCTGTCCATAAGCTTTGTAAAAGGCTTTTAAAAATTAAATTTCAAAACATTTACAACGTTTATAGTGCTGTAAATATAGTGTTGGAGCGTTAAATTTTACAGCGCTTTTATAAAAAGTGAAGGTGCAAACACGAGAAGGGGGGTTGAATTGTGTTTGACTAACTTCATTACTTTTTCTGTTTTTGCAGGTTTATAACATAACCTAATGTATGAATAAAACAGAGTTAGCAACAGATGTAAAGTAAATATAAAACACATAATTTTATACTGGTTCACCGTTAACTAGGCTACGTCTAGTCCCTTCACTTCGAAGGATTTTACTAATTCAAAAACCTTGAATTACAACAATACCACTGACCCTCCAAGTCAGTCTTCTCAAACAGTCTAACAATCCTAGACTTTTGAGGAAAATAACCTTGAATCTAATTGCTAAGTAATCTGCTACTCCTTCTGACTCCCTCAGATTGTAGACTCTACTTTAACAACTTAGACCTAACACAAGGGAAAGAAAAACACGAGTGCTTGCTTCTGGAAAGCTAAAATTCACAATTAACCTCACTGAAAACTCGAGTGTTTGCTTCTGGAAGTGTATGACTCTTTTGTATTTTCGATGCTGAGTCTTCTGCCTTGAGCCTCCTTTTATAGATGAATAATTAGGGTTGCTTCAATGCTTAAGTTCGAGCTGTATCTTGCCAGATACTCTTGCAAAAATACCTTGGCCAATCGGGTTACACTTAAATAAAAAACATATCCTTTTAGCTCCAGATTTGCTTTCAAAAATAACATTGGCCAATCCTGTTCTTGATTAATTCTGGACCAAATCTTTCTTCCCGCCAATAGCTTCTAAATTCCCATATGACTTCAATTTATTTTTGTATCAAATCCTTTTAACACTTTGATCAAATTTAATCAAGTCTCCACTGATTATCATCATGATTAAATCTGGACCGTTTGATCTTCTGCTTTCGCCCACATCTGTACCATACAAACTGATATGTTGTGATCCTCTGATCTCGGCCAACACTGGACCACACATTCTGATCTTCTGATCTTGGTCAATCACTGAAACATATAATCTGATCTGTTGTGATCCTCTGATTTCGGCCAACATTGGACCACATGTTCTGATCTTCTGATCTCGGCCAACACTGGGCCATGATGCTTAAATATGGACCATTGATCTTAACATTTTCCCTCTGATCTGGACCAATTCTGGACTGGCTCTGAATTGAACTGCAATTAAATCTAGACTTTATGATATTTTAGTCTGGACAATTACCTTCTGATCTGGATTAGGTCTAGATTAAATCTAGACAATCATTTCTTCTGGTCTGAACTTAGTTTCATACTCTGAACCGTGCTATCTTTTGGTCAAGGCCAAATCTGGATTAAATCTCTTGTTCTGGACCAATTCTTTTATGCTCTGATTAAGTCTGGATCATGTCTCGACTGATTATCATTTCACGACCAGGCTATCTTCTGGTCAGAATTAATTCTAGACCAAGTCTGACTTATGATACCTTCTGGTCTGGAACAAGTATCCCTTTGGCAGGCTTCCTTCTGGTCTGGTCCAGGTCTCCTTCTAGACTCTGCTTCTTTCTGATCTGGGCCAGGAAAGATATCCTCTGATGGTGTTTTGACATCCTGGTGTATCCTCTGGTGCCTTCAGGATGCATCATCTGGTACCTTCTGGATGCATTATCTGGTATCTTCTGGAGGTGTATCCTCTGGTCTGATTTTATCCTCTGGTAATTCATCTTCTGCCTCTGGTGACTTCATCTTCTGCCTCTGGTGACTTCATCTTCTGCCTCTGATAACTTCATCTTCTGGTGGCATTTAATATAATAATTCTAAGTACAAAATAAGATTACATGGAGTGCTTTTGTAAACATCAAAATCGTAAGTACTTAGAACCAACTTGGTTCCAACAAAAAGTGGTCTAAAAAGCGTTGTAAACATTATGTGAGAACGCTATATTTTACAGCGCTTTTATGCGAAGCGCTCTAAAAGCGTTGTAAATATTATGTGAAATTGCTATGTGACCCTACAACAGCGCTTTTCGCAGAAGCGCTGTAAATCCTAAACCCTTCATGACCCTACAACAACGTTTTTTCTAAAGCGTTTGTCATTAAAGCGTTGTTGTATCCTCCGTTAATTTTAAAATATTATACAACAATACTTTTAGGTATGAAGCGCTTTAAAATGCGCGCTGTAAAAGATAGTTTTTGGCGTAGATGTATTATGAGTCTTCTAAATTATGTAATGCAATTCATTGCCATCCATATGGCTATCACTAGTGCAATTTAATGTTATTACATATGCAATTTTTGATCGGTTGTTATACATCCGATGTAATAAATAGGGTGGTGGCAAATTTGTTATTATTTATTTGATTTGTTAAATAGGTTATATTAAACCGTTCTAATAAGCATTTTAAAATAAATTTTTTTGATTTGTTATATCTGTTATATTAAATCGTTCTAATAAGCATTAAAAAAATTGTTTGATTTGTTAGATCTGTTATATTAAACCGTTCTCAGTGGCTAAGCGAAATATACTTTGAGGCGCATTTTTTCTCAGTGGCTAAGCTTATTCTTCTTCTTCCTATATCAAAAACTAAATAAATCAATATCATCAGCTTCTTCTTCCTATATCAATAGCTTCTTCTTCTCTTCTCTCTCTCTCCACCTTTTTTTTTTCTTTTCAATTTCTCCGCCACCGCCGTCACTGAATTTCACTTCAATTTTATCAAGTCTCCGATCAGAAACTCTACCAATACTAACAACATCGAAAAACCTAAAAGCTTCGATAATATCAATTTCTTTCACCAACGAGAAGTGTTTCCCTCTGTAAGCAAGTGTTTGTTGCTTTCTCTGGTAATTTTCTAATTACTTAGTAATCTCAAATTGTTTCACTGTTAATTGTTCTTATTATTAACCTTTATTGCTTATGGAATATTCATATATTGATTGACGTTATTAGTGGAGTGCATACAATTAATTCCTCTTTTTCATTCTGTTATGCAATTTATGTAGTGGATTTAGGGTTTTGAATGTTACTATTGTTGTTTCTGTTTCTGGTTGAAAGTAGTCGCAATGTAGTGGATTTACAGCAGTCGCAATGTAGTGGATTTAGAGTAGTCGCAATGTAGTGGATTTACTGTTTCCCTAATTTAATGATAAATTCTTCTTAGGATTGGACATGTGTTCCATAGGTAGGAGGATAATGCATGCTGAAATTGTAGTTGTAGATGCTAAGGAAAACTGATCCATTCCCATTTGCTAAAATGTTTTGAGGTAGGTTGTTTATCAATGTTTTGTCCTTGTGTTTGCCATCATCACCATCCTTAAAATGTTAACAATGTTCGGTGCCCTATGGGCGAAGGAAAATGATGCACTACTTTTATTTTCTTTCTTTAATTTTCTAAGATGTGGGATAGGATTTAATGATCATGCTAGCTATTTACATTTATAGATTTCTTTTAGTTCATTTATCTTTGTGGCTTAAGATGGAGGTCCTCACTACCCTGTTTTTTAATTGCTTGTAATAGTGATTTTGATATTGGTATATGATTTTGTCGATCTTGTTTACATAATTGATTTTCTTTTGAAACATCAGATAATGCATTAATTTTCAAAAGCACAGTTCAATTTGAGTAATCATTTCAATGTTGCTAAATTTTATTATGCCCTTAGGATCATATTTGTTGGTCATAACTGAGCGTGAATGTGCTGGATCTTGGGGCATCCAATTTTTAAAATTTCATCCATGAAGGTTTTTCCATGTGATCATTCACTTAAGAGTACCTCCGCCGAACAGGTATATTTGCTACAGCTCCACTTGTTTCCTATTTAATTCCATGTCCACTACGAATTTGTAACTCATAATTTCTGTACCATATTTGGCAGAAGAAGGCGGAGATGGAATTTTCTGGGCTACTAAATGTTGCTGAGAAAACTTCTGGTCTGTTCTTCTCATATGAAACTAATTTAACTCTGAGGTGAACTTCTTTCAATGTTTTTAGTAGTCTTTCATTTTTATTTGTCATTGGAATGTGATATGGTTTTATTTGGATTCTAAAATTCGGTGCCTTATTCACATACATGTATGCATATCCACAGAGAAGAAACTACCCATACATTATCAGTTGGTAGGTGCAACCATGCAACCTGTAAAGCTACAGAAAATGAAGTCTACACCTCCCTATTTATGTATTGTAGTGTGTAGAACTGTTAGCCTGGCATTTAGGCTGACATTTCATTACTTTTTGACATTTTATGTCTAAATTATCAATCATTTTTGTTTGAAACCCCAAAGAAGCTTTAATATTGCATAGGAAGGGTGACTATGAGATACTTTTGAGTACATCTAGCTGTTGGTTCTAATATGTTATTTTTTTTTAATAAAAATATTTGAAGAAGAACAATCTGACTTTTTTAGAGCTGCATGTCATTGTAATCTTAATTAAAAGACATTTGTTTAGCATGGCATTTAGGTTGACCTTACATCACTTTTTGACATTTTATGTCCAAATTATCAATCATTTATGTTTGAGATGCAAAAGAAGCTTTCATACTACATGTTGAAAAGTATCACAAGTCATTGCATAAGATGGGTGAGTATAAGATGCTTTTGAGTACATCTAGCTGTTGGTTCTAATGAGTTTTTTTTAAAAAATATTTGAAGGAGAAGAACTTTTGCAATCTTAATTAAAAGGCATTTGTTTAGTGGTAACAGTGACATTAATTCTATGTTAGAAAAGTTAAACTTGTGTTTGTTATCCTGAACGAAAATTCAGTGCATGCTCTAGTAGGAAAAAAAAGCATAACTGTGTAAATGTTGCTTCTAGCAAAATTAGTATCACATGTACATAAGAGATTAATTTCTGTGTACCGATAGTTTAAAAATTTTTTACACATGAATCCAAACAAATCATATCATTATGTCACTTTGTTATGATAGTTCCTAAAATATTTCAACAAATATCTACATGGTAAGATGTGATTTGATACCTTTGTAAAAAAAAAGTTACATGGACAATGGATACAAATTAAATCCTGTAAATAATGCTCTGTGTTGCCTTACCATTCCAAGTCAATTTTTTGTTGTTGCTAAATTTACTAATAATACAAGTATAGATAACCATCTATCTATACGACTCTCTCTCTCTCTCTCTTTCTACTCCTCCCTCCTAGGATATTCTCAATAAAATGTAAATTTGTATTTATTAATACAATAAAAATATTATGTTTTGCAGTGCCCAGCAGTTGAATGACCTAGGGGATGAATCTAGATTGCTTCCTCTTTGGAGACAGGTATTTATTGCCTTTTGTTTTACAACTGTCCTGCTAGTTCAGAGGTTTTTTATTGTGTTTTACCATGTTAGATTGAGCAGAAGTGAAGGGAAGTATATGAAAGAGAGAGGAAATGATAAACCAATGAGACAGAAATCTAAGAGCCTGTGTTGTGTGAAATTGATGAAATGATTCACTTAAACTTTCAGTAACAGTTTACAAATCATACTTGAGGTGCTAGCACAGTGGTTAGAGTTTAGCCTTGTAACCTCAAGGTGCCGAGTTCAAATCTCCTTGTGGACAGTACTAAATTGGCCATTAGTGCCACTTTGATTAATAAAATTTCTCCCCTTCTCCATTCTTTTTTAAAAAGTAACAATTTACAAATATATAGAGGTTGAGTCGATACTATTCCTGAGTTACACTCCTCATGCCTAGGCAGTCAATGTCCACTTTGAATAGATTCCTTCTGCAGTTTTTGGTTTTTCCCCATCTTATTCTACTTATGCTACTAAGTGCTTGATCACAGGCAGAGCCTCGATTTCTATGGAACAATTATATGTTAGAAGTGCTCATAGATAACAAGGTAAGTTTACGGTATCCTTTTTTTTTAGTTATTCAGTTTCTTCACGACTTCCACATTGTTGTGTTATTTTGAAGCTGAGAAGAAGTTTCTGATGAATTCTTGTTACAAGCATTGTTGTTTTTGGTTGGTTAAGATCTTGTTGAACCAGCTAAAGAATTTCTTTGAGTTGGCCATGGATGATTGTGTTCTGAAGTGTAAGTAATAACCAACATGTTTGGATCTGTTCTGCTTCTTTCAACTTGTTTTCTAGCTGAACAACCCTTTGAATCGTGCATCTATAGTAACCCCTAATATATATATATATAAAATAATAATAATTAGAGAGAAGTTTGTTAATTGGAAAAACCATTAGTCATGTTGTTATTAAAAATTTGAATGTGTGACTAATAAGAATATTCAATGGTCAAGAGCTAGAAATATGGAAGGAACACATTAGTACACTACAAGGAAATGATTTTAAAGGAATAATATTATATGATTTAAAGTAATAATAGAATTTGTTTAGTTACCTGGGATAAGGTGAACCTTTAATGGGTTTCTGACTATATTTCCTCCAAGCCCACAAATCTGAAGGAACTACCTCTCCAGTTTGTCTGTTGTTTGCAGCTGCTGGTGCAGGAATACAAACTACCTGTTTTGCCTGATTCTTCCTGCACATATATATACTTTTCATCATCAATCAATTATATACTTCACTCTTAATAACTATTTTCACTAATTAATTAACACACCTCTTCATATAATATGATCATATACACAGAATTTCAAAAGAAAAATAAAACTATTACATTAGGCTAGGTAGCTATTTGATTTAAAAAAAACTAGTTTAAACTATTACATTAGAAAAAGTAGTCTAAGATAAGTAATTGCTTGAAAGTTCAGTTATTATTATTAGTTTAAACCATTTTACTTAAGTAATTATTGATTTTGTTGTAGTTTTCTATGACCTTT
This sequence comes from Cicer cuneatum, assembly GCA_037974295.1. Taxonomy (NCBI): domain Eukaryota; kingdom Viridiplantae; phylum Streptophyta; class Magnoliopsida; order Fabales; family Fabaceae; genus Cicer; species Cicer cuneatum. Next base: position 30,882,147 of record JBBPBO010001984.1, on the reverse strand, counting down.
TGAAATTATTGTTTAAACCAGTTTGTTTGTCAACCTCTACTATTAAAATCAGTGGCACATTTATAGTTAATATTGCAGTGTTTCGAATCATTATTATCCAGTTTTCTATGACCTTTCAAAAAAAAATTCTTTCCGGAGTTTGTACTGATTTGAAGTTAATATGTTGACAACATTTCTGATTTACGTTTGTTCCTATTAATTAGAAATAATTGTAAGTAATTGTGCTTCCATTTGATAGTGATTGTATCTATAAATTATATCTTGTAGGATTCATTGGTTGAGCAAACGTCTAATGGAACCTTTGTTCCACATGGACGTAAAGATATCTTGACGGAGGCCATTGGGAAACCTGAGCATCCTGGCCGTGTTCGTACTGTTGGTCGAGGTGTGGGGATTCGACAATACTTTGGATCACGTTCTCATTATGCCTTCACTCCACCAGTTTTCAGTAGCCACCAAATAGAGGAGCTTACTAATGTGATTAAAAATAAAGTGTTGCAGGAGCTATCACAACAAAACCCAAATTTGTTCATGAAGGGCAGTTGTTATGTTGAATTACCTATACCAGAGGATGATGACGATGATATCCCAGAACAGTGTGCATTGTATGTTGATAATAATGATTATGTAGTGGCATATGCTGATGTGTACAAGTTGGGGCCCACCTTACACAATCAATTGTTAGATAATGATATGGTTAGGGTGGTGGTTACCGAGGTTTTAGATGCAAATGCTCAAGTACCTAAGCCCACTGATGAAGTAACAACAGTTGGTCATGCTTCAAATACTTTCATTCAATGGCCAAAAAGACTTTTGCGGCTTGTTTCTGATAAGGTATTCATTACATACATGTTTTTCTATTTACACTTGAAATATTTTAAATGACTAAATAATTTATCTTTAATTATTTAGGAGGCTGACATATTTATGAAAGTTGACGTTCCACTCAAAAAGTCTGAATCTCAACTAGATTGTGTTCAACAATTGCTGTTAAAGTCGATGAGTATATCATTGTCGATAAAGCTAAAATTGGAACATGAGACAAGTGAAGTGTTTGTTCTTGGACAAAGCGATATAGTAGAGTTGTGTATGGGTAATCGAGAGTTGTGTATCACTATTATACAAATATGGTTGACGTAAGTACATTTAATTTGTAAAATTAGTCAAGTAATTAATTTCATTTATAACAAAAAATTATTTTTATTTATTTATTTCAATATCTTAGATATATGCATCGCCTTTGTATTGACTTGGGAAAGAGTGGCGCATATGGATTCATTGATCCATGTTTCATTCAGAGTGAATATGATCCTATTGGGGCTCAAAAATATATACAAAACAAGTTGCAACATGATCAAAAAGAGTGTTATCTATTACCTTATCTCAACAAGTAAGTAAATTTTTATTATAATTTATTCATTATAATATGAATGTACTTAACACATTTAATTTTTTGCATAATGTAGTCATCATTGGCAATTGCTCGTTATTTGTCCTAGGAGGAATACTATAGTCTTCCTATGTTCGTTGGGATGGAAACCAAATAAAAATATCATGCAGATCGTTGATTTGTAAGTGTTTAATGTGTTTCCCGTATACGTATATGTACATTAATTTTTTGATATGTTTTATAATACAAGTTTAATGAGTATTTTATTTTTGTAGAGCTTTGGGTGAATATAATAAGTTGCAAAGATTAAGAAAGAATAAACCCACGTGGAGCATTCCTACTGTAAGTTGTTTAGATTATATATATACAATTTCAATTATAATTTATATGTATTTTTCTATATAATAATTACTCACTATAAGTTTATATATGATATTCAATTTTAGTGTCAAAGACAACCTAAAGATTATGAGTGTGGCTACTACATTATGATACATATGTTGAACATTGTATCTAATGGTCTTGTTGATTCATGGATGCGGGTATGTGATAGATTTTTTCAAATTTAGTATTAATTCACTACTTACGATTTTTATGGTCACGTGATTCAGATAATCTTGTTATTTCGATGTTTATAATTCAGATATTTGGAGACTCAAAATCATTCGAAGATGATGAAATGATGAACGTCCGACAACGTTGTGAAAACTTGATTTTTGAACTAATTGAAAATGCTTGAAGCACTTGTATCATTTTAGTATATTTAGAGTGTTACTAAAAGATAAAGTATTTTTTTAAATAAGTAGTAATGATAATGTAGCTCTAAGTTTGATAACACTGATTTTGTAAGATTTTTATGACTCATTATCATTGATTTTTAAATGTAAAGCTTCATATGAAGTTTTGTGTCTTATGGTTGAATGAGAAATTCTAGTTAATTATTTAAATCGATCTCATCGATATAATAAATTAATTTTGAATATGACTTGTTATATTGGTTTAAATTTAACTGATGTAATAAATCAATTTTAGAATTTGACTTGTTAGATTGGTTCAAATTTAACCGATCTAACAAATCAATTTTAGAATTTGACTTGTTAGATTGGTTCAAATTTAACCAATCTAATAAATCAATTTTGAATTTGACATGTTAGATTGGTTCAAATTTAATTGATCTAATAAATCAATTTGAATTTGACTTGTTAGATTGATTCATTTTAGCCAATTTAATAGTTAATTATTTATTACAACGCTTGATGTTAGATCGAACAAGTAACCGATCTAACATGTATATAGAAACCGATATAACAAGATTAAATTGCACTAATGTATCTATAATGAAGTGTATCTATGATGAAGTTGAACGTCTTTGCAGATATTTTGTTTGGGATCCACTTATAAGACAATGATTGATCTTAATGTGAAAATACTACAAATTGGTTCAACATAATACATTTAGGATGAAAAAGAATAACTTTAAAGTCTCCACATAACGTCGAAGGCCCTACGTTCAAGTTGCAAGGCTCATTTAATATAAAAATAAAAAATAAAAAATAAAAGAGAGAGAGTTTGTTTTTAGAAATAATAGTAGGTCAAAAATCTATCTGCCACCCCGCCAAATTATATGAAAATATGATTTTGGCGTCTTTTTAATTCTATGTAAAAAAAAGTTTCAATAGTCGACATTTAGTAAAAATTTAATAAAAAAATTAGTTTTGTATAAAAAAATACAAAAATTTAGTTGAATATAAAACCTTCAAAATATAAAACGAGTACATTTATTAGCAATTTTCAATCAAATTAGCATTTTTCCTGCAGAAACATATCCGCAGGAATACCCAAGAATTTTCCTACAGCTTCAATTTAATATAATAGGAAGTATCCGCAGCAAATTCCGCAGGTAAATACTTTATTTTTATTTAAATAAAATAGTTTTTATTTTTATATAAATAAATTAGATTTGTTTTTTTAAACAAATTAAAAAAGTAAGACAAGTTTTATAGTTAAAGATGACAATATAATTTGTACCCCAATATCCACCCAAATCAGATGTGGGTTTTCCTCGAAATTAAAATCGCTTTTATTTTTTTTTAATTATATTATTTAATTAACATTACTTATAGCACTTTCAATGCAATATATTTTATTATATATTGATAATACATCAATGTTTAATAAAAATAATTTGGTTTCTTGTTAAATAAACTCAAAAAATTCATCAAAATTTTTAAACAAAATTCATAAAATTAATTATTATCTTCAACAAAATGCAAAATTCATTAAATTCACAACTCAAATATTCAAATAAACTCATATTGTAATTCTTTATTTGATGAATTTGATATTGTCAGATATAGAAATATGAATTTATTTGAAGATTCAAATTATGAATTTGATAAATATATGAATTTTTGTAAAATTGATAATAAATTTTATAAGTTTTGTTTGAAGATTTAGATAAATTTTTTGAGTTTATATAAAAAAAATTATATTATTAATATTTTAAGATATAAAAAATTAATATTATTTAATATTAAATAAAAAATCAAATAAAAAAAAAATAAGAGACCGAAAAATTATATATATATATATAATATATATATATATATATATATATATATATATATATATATATATATATATATATATATATATATATATATATAAAAGAAGAAAAGTTTGCAAATTGATTGGGAAGCAGTATTCATGGCCTTCGGTACTAAAGGGGATGTTTACCCTCTTGCTGTAAATACTACTGCTTCTCTCTTAGTTTTTTCATTTCCGTCAACGATCTAGGGTTACAAATTTAGCCTTTTTGTTCCCAGTAGTGGCTATTTTCCTCTTCCACCACTTCGAACCCTGATAAGTGAGCTATTTTCTTCTTCCACCGCTATTTTCCTTTTCAATCAGCAGCATCATCACGCGTTCGATCTTCAACAGTGTCGCTGGATCAATTTTGAGCTTCAATGTTACCTTCTCAATGTCAATTTAGAAAACTTAGGGCACTTTAACACTTCTCATTCACCACTCTCGTTTGGTTTTAGAAGTATTCTTCTCGCCGTCACACTTTAACACCTCGTCGTTGCACCTATTCTCAACTATAGTCACCACCGTATCTCGCTGCTGCATCTCAACCATAGCCACCACCGTCACACCTCGACGCCATCGAATCTGAACTCTTTACGTCGCCGTTGTAAGTGTTGCGCCACTCTATTTTATTTCAGTCTCGTTTCTCGCCATTTTTCATTAGTCTTGTTTCATTATTCATTTTCGTGAACTATAGTGAGTTAGAGTTTTGATTTTCTTCTGATTTAGGTTTTTCTTCACTTTCTGATTAATTTGAACCTACTCAGTATTTAAGCTCTTGAAGATATAGCTAAAACACTTGGTAAGAAGGATGGGAACTTCCATTTAGATTATTCATGCAGCAACGAACCTAACGGGGCTATGCTTCCCATACCAAAAATCGTAGTGAACAATGTCACCTGTAACTGCTCTGTTGCTGGTTACAACTTCTGCATGTTGTAACAATGTAAGTCTCTTTTCTGTGGAAGTGACCCTTTGTAATCAGCACTTGTAATCAATTTGATTTGATTTTGTTTTCATTTACATTTACATTGATATAGAGGCAGGAATTGACATGAGTTAAGATTGGTTAATACCATGTAACAAACTTAGCTGGCATACTTACACCTGATTATTATGCATCTATATAAAATTGCTATCCGTTATAATCAAACTAATATTTGAAAGTAAAATCAATAGCCAAAGATATGTTTTTTTGCTAAAACTCTCTGCAGTAGAAGAGCTTGTTGCGATTTTATTATAAATCTACTAGCTAAGAAATATATTAGAATTAATCTACTATGTATTTAAACTACAGTATATATTACAGATTGAAGAGATTCATATTGGACATTTCAATCTCATATTTGTTAAATTTTTACTGAAAGTTCGAAAGATAAATGCTGTTTGAGCAATTATTCAGTTGCTTATATTTTTAATTTTTGGCACTAATGCAGACTCCAGCTGTGTCCCTTGCCCTAAAGGTCTCTGCTATTGCTGTAATTCTGAAAAGGTAATAATAAACATATTATATTTCTTGGCTTTTGGTTCAAACTTTTCCTTTGAAATCGAATGGATGGTCATTGTGCTATTAGTTATTTTAATGTTGTCAACCTCGAGATGGAATCTGATCCAAATTTTCAGTTTCTACAAAGGGAAGGCATACAGGCTGATAGTACTTTTATTTATTTATGATTTCCTTATTATAATCACAAGAACAGCAGTTCAATTTTACTTATGCATATACATCTCTCATTTAACTGAACCATTGTTGTGCATTTTCAGATCTGAAAATAAGCATGGTCAACATATTTTTGATATTCCAACTGTGGCAAATTACATGGGAGTCACACTAGTTGAATTAACAAATCAGTTGTATGAACTAAAGGTTTGGATTCGTGGATAATAGGATTTTTCTTCTTTTAGAACTTTAGCCATAAATACTTTGTTGCAATTATCTTATAACACTTTTCTGCATTTCCTTGTCATGAAAAATAGAAAAAAGAAAAAGGTTATGCGCATATTTGTTGTAAATTTAATAGTATAGTACTGTAAAAGCGTAGAATCCGCGGTGAGTGGAAAAAAGAAGTATAAGTAGGTGGGACTTAGAGGAAGAGAAGAGATACTCTGTTTCATTCATTAATGCTCTCCTCAACTTTATCCTAATTATTATTACTACAATTTCCCATTCATCACACAAACAAATGCACCTTATTAGTTATTCCTCTTCCAAAAATTGCTATACTTATTTCATTTTATTATTTTTCGGTTACTTCCAAACCACAATATGACTAGTGCTCACGAAAAACATGATCACCATCAACCTTCTTGCAAACGAACTGTTTCTCTTCCACCACTTCACAAGGTACTTACTACCTTACATGACATGTTTAATTCATTTTATGATTTTTTATTTTCTTAAGCTATCATCTATTTAAAATGGTAACTCATTAAATTTATTCGTGTTCATCACTTGTAAGGAGCATAATCTTCTGTTGGAAATACCCTTGAAAACATCAGAAGAATCTACTTCTTCTTCTTCCAAGGATTTTGTTGGAATAAATATGCCATTAACACCAAGTCCAACACCAACTCACAAAGAGGGTTAATTTTCTTGTCACATCTCGTTCTGTTGATGCTCCAATTGAAAACAATTCATCAGGGTCTTCAACAACAAGAGCAAAATCATCAAATAGAAGTATTCTACCAAAATTGAATTTCAGGTATAGAACATCTTCACCAGATATTGAAAAGGCTATAACACCACCTGCTCCAGAAACATCATTTTCAGGGAATCAAGATAAGACTTCAATCTCAGGATCAGTGTCTCTAACTAAGCTATTTACTCCTAAGATTAAGAGAACATCATCATTACCAGTGGAAGAAATATTTGGGCGTGCAAATAATGAATTTGCTTTTGGTGGATGTCTTGGTGCATCTCCATATGTAAGCATTTAACTGATTCGTACTAGTAATATCAATTTTAATTAGACTCTATTTTTATGTATAATTATATAATGAGTATCTTGTCTTTTCATTAAATTATTATTACATGAAGGATTGCAAATATTTTCTGAATTTGTTCCACTGAAATTATTATTTCATGAAGTATTTAGAAGTTGGAAAAAAAAACTCATTTATATTGAAAGCTACTACTTTCTAGTTCCTACCATACATGTGAATATAATTTGGTGAACAAGCAGTTAAAAAAACTCCTATATTTGTTTTTTGTTTTTCCTTAGCTCAATGCTTGCTTTTCCACTTTCTAGTGCTCTGTTGCTAAATCTTGCATCATATAACTGTTTATCTTTTGCTTTAACCAATTTGATCCTTTTACAGAGAAGCCAGGGGACGACGATAGCTCGCATTCGTTCAGAGCCTGTAGATAGCCGAGAAAAACTCATAAGGAAAATGGATACGTTTTTCTGCATTATTCCTTCCACCCCAGGTGTAAAGGAAGTGAAAGAATGGTTAAAAACGTCCACAGAAAATGATATTGGTATTACATTATAAGCACTTGCACAACGTATTCATTTACATTTTTACTTTATTCCAAATGTATCAATTCATGAAAGAAGTTTCTAAGAAGCAAAATGTGAAACAACTAAGCATGTGAATAAGAATGAAAGTGTCTGAAGATGGGGTCTAGAGGTGCTGAAGTGAATCAAAAGTTTTATTTATCTTGCAATTTCTGAAACCAGAAAATGCTGAGTTTTAAACAAATTCCGAGTTTTAAATAAGTTTTATATTTTGATTCAGGTTTCTTCTTTCTGAATTTTGTAAGAGGGAAGAAACAATAGAAAAGAGAATTTAGGAGTTTCAAATTTGATCTTCGAGCCAAAAAAAGGAAATAAAGGAGGCTGACACCATATAATTTTACTAGATTCAACGAGGGAGCCTTCAGGAAAAATGAAGAGAAAGAGGTATAAAAACAATTTACTTTGGTTTGTTTAATATCTTAGGAAGTCATTGTGTGTATCATATCATTAGTCTTATTAAAAATTCAATGTTTCATGTTCTGCCATCAAAGAATTATAAACTGCAACATCATCATAACTTTTCTGTGTGGTATACTGTTTGTACTTTGTTAAGTTGTAGTTGTAGTTAGTTAATCTTAGAAACAATTGAAGTATTTTCCTATGATAATTATTAGCAATTGATTTTATTGATATCATGATGGTATTTTATAACACGTTACTATCTACTTGCAGGCTGCGATGTGATTATCACTAGATATCGTGTGCATTGTGTTACAGATTTGTTGATACTACATGGTGCTATTATCAGCCTGTAGTGTATCAAACATGCCTAGTAGTTTACTGGATTACATTTTGTTGCTTATTGCTCATTTTAATGTTAGAAGGCCTACATCTTAAAGTGTCTTGATTTTTTTAAAAAAAGACTTGTGTATTGGATTATACTTTAATTAATACTTAGTAATGATATGTAAATTGTTGAATCATACTTTAATTAATATTTAGTTACCGTTTGTAAATATGATATAAATTGTTTGAGTATTTGCAATAATATTCTAATTAAAAACTTATATTAAATAATTCAAAAATGTATTCATAATAATATAAATTTTCATATCAATCAAAAATAAATGAAAAAACAAAAAAAAAACAGCACCATATTTCTTATGGATTTTTCTTAAAAAAAGGTTTGATGTGGATTTACCTTTTAAATATTAGCTGCGGATTTACCTGCGGATTAATCCCCAGGTACTTTACCTGCGGTTTTAGAAATTCTCAGAAAACTATAATCTACGAAAGTTTTACGTGGGAAAATACTACTGCTGGTAAAACTGCAGGTAATGGTGTTTTCTGCAGAATTTTAGTTTAAATCCGCAGCTAAAACCTTAATTTCTAGTATTGAATGTTTCATATTTTGCGTGGAATGAAAAAAATTCCTTTAGATTAAAAATAGCAATTTAGTATTTTCAAATGTTTTGAGGGAGAAAGGTAGAGGGGTGGCCGATAAATTATATCACATCAAATATTTAATAAATAATGTATTTTTTTTATGTTATACATTTATAAAAAAATATTAAAAATAAATAATTTTGATTTTTAATGGTGCAATTGTGATTCGGTCCTAATTAAACTATTGAACAGTAGATCAATGTCAGTACCAATTTAATCACCGGTCTGGTTTTCCAAACCTGGATTCTTACAAACAATATTTTTTTTCATTTTTTAAGATAATTATCAGCTACGAATTCACAATTGCATATGTAAAACTTGCATCGATCTTATTGTTCAAGGCAATGTAAAACTAACACTACTAGAAATTAAGGTTTTACCTGCGGATTTAAGCTAAAATTTCGTAGAAAACACCATTTCCTACGGATTTACCTGCGGTAGTATTTTCCCACGTGAAACCTTTGTGGATAATTGTTACTTAGGATATCTAAAACCACGGGTACAGTACCTGCGGATTAATCCGCAGGAAAAATAAATAAAATCCGCAACTAACATTTAACAAACTTAAGGCATTTTCTTACGCATTTTCACGCGGAACAAATTTGCAATACTATTTCTGCGAATTTAATTCAAATATATTTGCGCAGGTATTATCGCATTGATATCCGTAGGTAAATCCGCATTAAAAGTGTTTTCAAAGAAAAATCTGAAGGAAATATGGTGCTGTTCTTTTTGATCAATAATAAGAACCACAACAATAAGGATAATAAAGACATAAATAGTGAGATGATAAAAAATGATAATGACAATGAAGTTAGTTTTTTTTTTCTATTTTACAATATTTTAACATAAATGAAAAAAAATTTAAAGGAAGTTCCACCTTCCAGTTCATAACAATGAACCGAATTTCAATACAATAAGGTTCAAGACATATCTGATAGAATTTCAATACAATATAATATGCAGAAGAGTGACAGAATTCAAGATAATAGTGTTTGAGAAATTGCAAATTCAATCACACTACTTCTAATGAGATAAAATTCAGCCAAGTACCCTAACTGTGCACATTCTAATTCTGCTGTGTAAAAGAGTAACAGGCGCAATTTACACTAACAAAAAAATGTTATTTAACTATACAATCTACTCATTAAAATGTTACTTAAGACACAAGGAATGCATTATCAAACAAACACACAATCTCTTCCATTTTCCGATCAAACAATAATAAAATATTGTTGTCTTTGACATGTCTGCCGTATAGGTTTCAGAAGTAGAAGCTAAATCAGGCAACTGACGATATTTGCCAGAATCTAGTAGTAAATCAGCATTCCATAAAACAACTTGTTCAGTAGCTTGTTTTCCAAGAAGAATGGATAGAAGCTTGTTTTCCTGCAACATATCTTCTATAAAAGCCTGTTTTACTTGAAACTCTCTTTCTTCTTTCTGACGGTCTCTCAGACGAGAGCTGCGCAAACCAAGTAATAGTGTTCTTGGCACCCTATCAAAATCAAAACCAGGAGGAATGACATAATTTGTTACCCACTTGCAACGATATCATCTTTAACTATATAATTTATTTTTGTTTTTCTTCGATTATTTCATATATTCTTAAAAAAAATCTTCATTTATATAATACATTATTCTTCCTCTTTTATGGTACTCAGATCATAGAAAATGAAATAATCAAAAATCACTTATTCTTTTTCTTCCATGCGTGAAAACTTGAACATGTGATTCTTAAATGCGATTGTGAAAGAAAAGAAAATGTGTTGTCAGAGTTGCAGTAATTATAAATAATTTTTTTCATCTTCCTTACTAAAAGGTAATTTATCTATTTTCGTTTCCTTTTTTCCACATTTTTGTTTCTCAAAATAAAATAAATGCCAAATTTTAATTTTTAAATTTGATATGTTCCACAAAACTTTAACTTTAACTAATTCAGTTTTTTCTTTCAAAATTTTAAGTACAAATCAAATTTACTCAAATAGATGGATTTTCGAATTCACAATCGAAAAATTGATACTCGAATCATTTTGCAAAAAAAATTATATCCAAATCAAATCTACGTGTGTATATTAAAAAAATACCCAATAATTGAGTTGCTTGTTCATTTCATATATATTAAAAAAATGTATAAATGAAAGAGATAATATTTCTTTCACCAAATTATTTTTATTAAACATTGATGTATTATCAATGTATGATAAAATATATTGCATTGAAAGTGGTATAAGTAATGTTAATTAAATAATATAATTGAAAAAAATAAAAGTGGATTTTAATTTCGAGGAAAACCCACATCCGGTTTGGGTGGATATTGCAGTGCAAATTATATTGTCATCTCTAACTATAAAACTTGTCTTACTTTTTTAATTTGTTTAAAAAAACAAATCTACTTTATTTATATAAAAATAAAAACTACTTTATTTAAATAAAAATAAAGTATTTACCTGCGGAATTTTACCGCAGATAAATCCTAAGGAAAGAAGGTGAATTTTGCTGCGGACACGTAACCGCATGTAAATCCGCAGCAAACGAAAACTTTACCTGAAAAATCCTTGGGTAATACCTGCAGATATTTTTCCGCAGGAAAAACGCTAATTTCTAGTAGTGTAAGGAAATATGAAATCATCTAAATCCATAAAAAATTACAAGAAAACCAGTCATAGATAATAATAATAATAGTAATAATAATAATAATAATAATAATAATAATAATAATAATAATAATAATTTTGTTTTTGCCCAACAACAACTTATCCTAACTTTACTCCAGTTATGCAATTTTCATGTATCAGTTTTCTAGTCAGATTCATTATTGGCTTATTCCATTTATTTTGGCGTCGTTCTGGTCAGAGAGAGCACTTCCAAACTCCTATATCGGCATAACTCCTTGATAGATAGAGAATCCCTCTCAATTAAAAATTAAAAACTTTTAGAGCCGTTTTGTTCCGTAGACCTTCAACTTATAGAGCAGTTTTTGTGGGCACAAGTGGTCATAGTAGCAATGGCTTTAACTGTCATATTGAGTGACTTTAATTGCCGCCATATTGAGGATTTATTTTAGAACGGTTGTCTAGGTGCAGTAGACCTCCTATACGGTTTTTTTGGGCTATTTTATCCAGAGACTTTATGGTTGATAGTCTACCTTGCACAATTTGGGTGAGTGACTTTAACTGCCGCTATATTGAGTATGTATTTTTAGAGTGATTGTCGAGGTGCAGTAGACCTCCTATACAGTTTTCCTAGGCTATTTTATCCAAAGACTTCATGGTTGATCTTGCACAATTTGGGCAGTACCGCGAAACATCTTAAGAAGAGCGACCTAGTTCGCGACTCAACCCAGTAATATCTTCAGTGGCATAAATTTATTTTGAAACCGTTTTTTCGAAACTCAAAAACAACAATTTTAAGATGTTTTTTTCTACCTTGTCAACCGAAGAGATTACTTGTAAGAATTATATTCTTAATGGATTTGCTGATGATCTGTATGACTACTACAATTCCAACAATATTGTGAGCCGCTACTTCAAGTATTAGAGTATCAAATGACCGATGACAGATCTGTGGAGGCTCACTCCCGTGAAATTCAGAAGATAACTATGATCATCTATTAAGGTATGACTTTAGATGAAGAATTTCAAATTGTTGTTATTATTGAAAAACTGCTCTAGAATATTTTTTCTAAAGAGTCTATAACCCGTGTCTAGAAATAAAAAGTTTTCTTGTGAATAAGGCATGGTTTACTTACTCTATAGGGGAATATTTGTACATCAATTCTAAATATGATATTTTTGTTGGGAAATGGAACGTCACTCTTGTTTAAATTAAATATTTGGCATGCTAGACTCTTCATGTGAACAAACATGTGATTTCAAGCTTAAGTAACTTAGAATTAATTCTTAAGTTATCTCTAAATGATTTTGAAAAATGTGATTTTTGTAGTCAAGCTAAAATAAAAAATAGTTCACATAAATCTATAGTTAGAGAATAGAAATGAAAAACGTTATTTTATCACTTTTATTGGCGATTGTTCTGACTATAATTTTGTATATCTAGTGAAAAATAAAAGTGAAACACTTGACATGTTTAGGATCTTTGTAACTGAAATTGAAAATAAATTTAGTAAAAAGATTAAGAAGTTTCGTAGTGATAGAGGAACCAAGTATGATTCTAGTTCGTTTTATGAGTTTTATAAATTGCATGGAATTATACATGAAATAACTGTACCATATTCGCCAGAAATGAATGGTAAAGTTGAAAGAAAGAATATGACTCTTATTGAACTTGTTGTTGCTAGTATGCTTTAACTCTAGGGCTGCATCTCATTGGTGGGGAGAAATTATATTGATTGTTTGCTATGTTTTGGATAAAGTTCCTAAATCTAAAAACAAAACATCTCCTTATGAAATATTGAAGAAAAAACAAACTGAAATTTTCTTATTTTCGAACTCAGGGTTGTCTGGCTTTTGTCGAAATCCCCGATCCCAAGCGAATTAAACTCGCCATGAATGTGCATTCATTGTGTAGAAAGTAAACAACAAAGTGAATAGGTTTTATGACCTGAATGTGAAAGTGATCATAGAGTCAAATGATGTTTCTATGAAAATAAATTCCCCTTCAAATCGAGAAATAGTGGAGACAACGAACCAAGTCACGTTCCTGTGACGAGGATCACTGAAAGCAGCAAAGAAGGCAAAACAGAAACTCGAAGAAGTAAGAAAGTTAGAGTTGTTAAAGATTACTGACCAGACTATAAGGCTTATACCTTAGAAGACAATCTTGCAAATCTTCAAAAAGCTTTGTCATATTTGGATGCAGATTTATGGCAAGAAGCTATAAACGATGAGATGAATTCTCTAGAGTCTTACATGACCTGACATTTATTAGACTTTCCTTCTGGTTGCAAAACAATAGGTTGTAAATGGATTTGGAAAAAGAAACTAAAACCTAATGGAACTGTTGCTAAATACAAGGCTTGCCTTGTAGCCGGCTTTAGATAAAGAGAAAATATAGATTTCTTTGACACTTTTTCACGGGTCACTAGAACTACATCCATTAGGGTACTCATTTTACTAGTTGTTACTCATAACGTGGTTATACACCAAATGGGTGCTAAAACAACTATTTTAAATGGTGACTTGGAAGAATAAATCTTGGAAGAATAAATCTATATGGAACAGCTGAAATTTTTTGTAATTCATGAACATGAAAACAAGGTCTGTAAGTTAGATAAATATATGTATGGTCTTAAACAAGCTCCTAAGCAATGGCATGAAAAGTTTGATAACTTGATTATATCGAATGAGTTTAAAGTGAATGAAAATGACAAATGTATTTATTACAAATCTGAAAACGGCATTTGCACTATCATATGTCTTTATGTGGATGACTTACTCATATTTGGTTCAAACATTCATGTTGTAAATATTGTGAAATCATTGTTGTGTTACAACCTTGATATGAAAGACCTCGGAGAAACGAGTGTAATCCTTGGAATCAAGATTACTAGGTTAGAAAGGGGAATTTCTTTGCATCAGTATATCAAGGTTACTAGCTAGAGATAAAGTCCTAAATCCTTGGAATCAAGATTACTAGCTAGAGATAAAGTCCTAAATACATCCAAAAGGATGAAACTAATTCCTATAGACCCACTCATGATGGTAACCCGACCTAAAAGACTAAAAATCCTAAGAGTTAGGTTCAATAGGTAATAACGAGTCGTGAAGGACCATGTATTATAAATCAAAGAAGCATTATTCCTGAAGCGATGAAAGGATGAGGTAATAGAAACTCTTGATGAGATCTATAATCTATGTGGAGTGGAATACCTAGCTACAAGAGTACTCTTGATAGACTCACCTATGTGAATATGGAAGTGGCCCGCTTCCTATGGAATTTTGAGGCATAATTTCTAGAGCATTCACTATATTGGGAAAAACATAGATGTGCTGGGCCATTAATGCATGAAGTTTTGAGAATACATCCTATGAAAAGGTTGTGTGTGGGTTTGAGGTCAGAGATAGAGTTCAAGACTACGAGTCACTCTTGTTGAATATAAATGTTACGTATTATGCAAAGGTTCAAGTCAAGAGATACCTCTATTTATGCACGATCTTATAGAAGCATTTAACGATATTTCATAAACACCTTTCTAAATTCAAGTGGGGGACTGTTGGAAATAAGTTGAAACATAGAGCTAGTGTTGTGTGAATTGAAAAAAATGTAGAAGTCCCAAATATAGGGATATCACACATCAATAGTTTTTATAAGCTGGAGATATGACATTGATGGAACCAAGTTGGTTCTAAGTACTTAGGATTTTGATGTTTACAAAAGAACTCTATGTAATCTTATTTTGAACCTTGAATTATTAAATCAAATGCCACCAGAAGCTGAAGTAATCAGAAGCAGAAAATCAAAGGGATTAAATCCTGAAGGTACCAGAAGATACTCCAGGATGTCAAAACATCACCAAAAGATATCTTTGCTGGCCCAGATCAGAAGGAAGCAAAGTCAGAAGGAGACCTGGTCTAGACCAGAAGGAATCCTGCCAGAGGGAGACTTGATCCAGACCAGTAGGAGTCATAAGTCAGACTTAATCCAGAAGTTATTCTGACCAGAAGATGGCCTGGCAGTGAAATAATAAACAGCCCAGACTTGATCAAACTTAATCAGAGGGTAAATTAATGGGTCCAGAACAAAGGAATTAATCCAGATTTGACCCATACCAGAAGATATCATGGTTCTGGGTATGAAACTAAGTCCAGACCAGAAGAAATGATCTCCAGAATTGATCCAGAACTGATCAAAAACAGAAGGTAAAATGTCCAGACTGAAATATTATTTGTCCATATTTAATTTCAGTTTAATCCAGACAAAGTACAGAATTGGTCTAGATCAGAGGGAATATTTTTAGATCAATGGTTCAGATTTAAGTATTTGGCCCAGTGTTGGCCGAGATCAGAAGATCAGACCATGGCCCATTGTTGGCCGAATTCAGAAGGTCAGAATGTGTGGTCCAGCAGTGGCCAAGATCAGAGGATCACAACAGATCAGTTTGCTAGACCAGGATGACCGAGATCAGAAGATCAGAAGGTTAGCAAGTGTGGTCCAGGGTTGGCCGAAATCAGAGGATCACAACAGATCACTTAGTATGGTCCAGATGTGGACTAGCGCATAAGATCAAATGGTCCAGATTTAATCATGAGGATTAACGGTGGAGATTTTAATTTATTTTGATCAAAGTATTAAAAAGATTTGTTACAAAAATAAAGTGAAGTATTGTGGAATTCAGGAGCTGTTGGCGGGAAGAAACTAAAGACATGATTGGCCAGTTATTTTTGAAAGAAAATATGAAGCTTAAAAAAGATATGTTTTTTATTTAAATGAAGCCCAATTCGTCAAGATATTTTTGCAAGAGAATCCAACAAGATCAGCTCAAAATTAAAGCTTGGAAGAGGCCCTAATCTGCATCTATAAAAGGAGGCTCAAGGCAGAATACTTTGTATCGAAAATTACAAAAGAGTCATACACTTTCAAAGCAAACACTCAAGTTTTCAGTGAGGTTAATTGTGAGTTTCAGCTTTCAAGAAGCAAGCACTCGTGTTATTTTCTTTCCCGTGTGTTATATCTAAGTTGTTGAAGTAGAGTCTACAATCTGAGGGAGTCAAAAGAGGTAGCAGATTACTTAGCAATTAGATTCAAGGCGTTGTAATTTCTTCTACAATCTGGGGTTGTCAGATTGGCAGGAGAAGACTTAACTTAGGAAGTCAAGGTGCTGTATTCCTCAAGAGTATAGGATTGTTAGACTGTTTGAGAAGACTGAGTTGGAGGGTCAGTGGAACTGCTGTAATTCAAGGTTTGAATTAGTGAAATCCTTCAAGGTGAAGGGACTGGACGTAGCCTCGTTAACGGTGAACCAGTATAAAAGTTATGTGTTTTATTTTTACTTTATATCTGCTGCTAACTCTGTTTTTATTCATACATCAAGTTTTGTTTTAAAAGTATAAAAACAGGAAAAGTATTCAAGTTAGTCAAACACAATTCAACCCCCTCTTCTCGTGTTTGCACCTTCAGACATTTGGGTATTATTTTTGGTACGAAACAAAAATAATAATAATATTAATAATTTTGTTTTTGCCCTCCATTAAGTCAACGACAACGTAACCTAGCTTTACTCCACTTCCCCAATTTTCATGTATTGGTTTTGAGTTAGATTCTTAGCTTTTCGGGTCAACCCATCATTTTTGGAGCGGTTGGTCAAAGAGAAAGGGAGCACTTCCACACAAATAGGCATCATATACTGCTCCTCTATGTGCAGAGTTCCTTATAAATAGAGAATCTCTCTCAATATGGATGCAATTTCCAACTTTCTCTTTGCTCCCTCTTCCGATCAATCCACTTTTTGAGCCATTTCTCCCATTTCTTTCTGTCCCTTCGATATTTAGTGGTTCTAATACCACCTTTTGTGGTGTAGTCGGGGTAGTTATGAGTGGTCATAATACCATATTCTGTGTGGCTTTAATAACCATATTGAGTGGGTTTTACCGCTGCCATATTGAAGGTGTATTTCTAGAACGGTTTTCTACGGTTCAGTAGACCTTGTATATAGTTTGTCTGGGCTGTTTTATCTACGAGACTTCATGTGTTGATCCACTGTGATAGTACCGCAGCTATTGCAAAGATAGAGAATTGTTATTACAACGGTAGGAAATGATAACTACGTTGTAAGCACAACCCAATTAGAGAGTTACTTTCTAAAGGAGTTGTTGATGTGGATCATATACGCAATGATGAGAATTTAGCAGATCTTTTGATGAAAGTATTAGCTAGAGAGAAAGTCCTAAATACATCCAAAAGGACGAAACTATTAGCTAGAGAGAAAGTCCTAAATACATCCAAAAAGACGAAAATAATGCCTATAGAGTCACTCATGATAGTAACCCGATCTAAAAGACTTGAGATTCCAATAATTAGGTTCAATGGGTATTAACAAGTCGTGAAGTTATATGAGATGAACATGCTACTATAAATCAAAGATACATGATTGATGAAGCGATGAAATGATGAGGTAATAAAAACTCTTAATGAGTTCTATAATCTATGTGGAGTGGAGTACCTAGCTACATGAGTACTCTTGATAGACTCACTAATGTGAATGTGGAAGTGGGGCCGTAATTGAGGCAGAATTCCTAGAGCATTCACTATATTGGGATAAACGTCGGCGTGCAGGGCCATTAGTGCACCAGTTTTTGAGAATACACCCTATGAAAAGGTTGTGTGTGGGTTTGATGTCAGAGATAGAGTTCAAGACTACAAGTCACTCTTGTTGAATTTGAATCTTACTTACTATGCAAAGGTTCAAGTCAAGAAACACTTCTGTTTATACACGATCTTTGTAGAATCGTGTAATGCTATTTCAGTAACACCTTTTAAATTCAAGTGAGGTATTGTTGGAAATAAGTTGAAACATAGAGCTAGGGTTGTGTGAATTGAAACAAATGTAGAAGTCCCAAATATAGGGATATCACACATCAGTAGTGTTTATAAGGTGGAGGTATGACATTTGAGTATTATTTTTGGTACCGAACAATAATAATAATAATAATAATAACAATAACAATAATAGTAATAATAATAATAATTTTATTTTTGTCCTCCACTAAGTCAACAACAACTTTCCAAACTTTACTCCAGTTCCCCAATTTTCGCGTATCAATTTTGAGTCAGATTCTTGGCTTACCCGGTCAACCCATCATTTTTGGCGCGGTTGGGCAAAGAGAGATGGAACACTTCCACACAAATAGGCACCATTTTCTACTCCTATATGTGTAGAGCTTCCTATAAATAGAGAATCCCTCTGAATTAAATATTACACCAAAGTTGAATGCAATTTCCAACTTTCTTTTTTCTCCTTTTGCTCGATGCATTTCCGAGCCATTTCTCCCCTTTCTTTTTGTCCTTCGATATTTAGTGCTTCTAATACCATGTAAGTTTTATAGCAGTTTGTGTCGTTAACCCTTCAATTTTTAGAGCGGTTTTTGTGCCATAGTCGACGTAGTTGTGAGTGGTCATAGTACCTATTGAGTGTCTTTAACCGCCACCATATTGAGGTTGTATTTCCAGAACAATTTTCTACGGTGTAGTAGACCTCTGACATAGTTTGTCTGGACTGTTTTATCCTATGGGACTTCGTGGTTGATAGTCTACCTTGCACAATTTATGTAGTGTTGTGAAACATCTTAATAATAATAATAATTTATGTGCTGATGCGAAATGTCTTAATAATAATAATAAGTTATGTAGTGCTGTGAAATGTCTTAATAATTTATGCAGACCCTACATTGCCTATGTCGTGGGACTATTGTGCAGGTTTACCAATAAACCTACTATGCAGCATAGGCACACTTTGAAAGAGTCACTAGATACGTTTAAAGGACCATGAGTCTCGAATTACATACCAAAGATTTCTTGTCGTCCTTGAAGGACACAATGATACTAATTGGAACACTTTATCAAATGACTTCAAAGCAACCAGTAGCTATATTTTTAATGTAGCTGGTAGAGTTGTATCTTGGAAATGAAAGAAACATACGCTATTGGCTCAATCCACTATGGATTCTGACAAGATAGCATTAGCTACCACAAGTGAAGAGGCGAACTGTTTGAGATGTTTGCTAGTAGAGATCCCTTTATGGGAAAAACCAATGTCAGATGTGTTGATCTATTACGATAGTATTGCAACTATTGCAAAGATACATAATCGTGATTACAACAGTTAGAAGCGACTGATTTTTTGTAAGCACAACACAATTAGAGAGTTACTTTCTAAAGGAGCTGTTATAGTGGACCATGTACGCAGTGATGAGAATTTAGCAAATCCTTTGACTAAAGGTTTAGCTAGAGAGAAAGTCCTAAATACATCAAAAATGATGAAACTAATGCATATAGAGTCATGTAACCCGACCTAAAAGACCAGAGATCCTAAGAATTAGGTTCAATGGGTAATAACAAGTTGTGAAGTGATGTGAGACGAGCATTCTTTTATAAATCAAAGAAGCGTTATTCCTAAAGCGATGAAATGATAAGGTAATATAAACTCTTGATGAGATCTATAATCTATGTGGAGTTGAGTACCTAGCTACACGAGTACTTTGGATAGACTCACCTATGTGGATGTGGAAGTGGGGTCACTTCTTATGGAATTTTGAGGCACAATTCCTAAAGCGTTCACTATATTGGGATGGCTAAATAGCACTCGTGGTCCCTTAACTTAATTTCAGTTAACGTTTTAGTCCTTTATCTATTTTTTTTTCCGATTTGGTCCTTTATTTTAATTTTAAGTGACAATTTAATTTTTTATGTTTTAAAATGTTAACAATATTATCCTTTTTTTTTACAAAAATTCAAAAAATTCATCAAAATTTTCAACCAAAACATATAAAGTTAATTATATTCTTTAATATAATACAAATTTCATCAAATTCGTAACTCAAATATTCAAATAAACTTATATTTTTATTCTTTATTTGATTTTTAAAATTCTATCTCTAACAACATCCAATAAAAAATGAAAACATGAGTTTATTTGAAGATTTTAGTTACGAATTTAATAAAATTTGTATTATATTAAAGAATATAATTAATTTTATGGGTTTTGGTTAAAAATTTTGATGAATTTTTTAATTTATTGTAAAAAAAAAGGATAATATTGTTGACATTTTAAAACATAAAAGATCAAATTGTCACTTTAAAATAAAATAAAGGACCAAATCGGGAAAAAAAAAGATAAAGGACTAAAACGTTAACTGAAATTAAGTTAAGGGATCATGGGTGCTATTTAGCCTATTGGGATAAACATAGACATGCAGGGCCAATAATGCATAAGCTTTTGAGAATATTGTTGGAACCAAGTTGGCTCTAAGTACTTAGGATTTTGATGTTTACAAAAGCACTCCATGTAATCTTATTTTGTACTAAGAATTAATATATTAAATGCCACCAGAAGATAAAGTCACCAGAGGCAGAAGATGAGTAACCAGAGGATAAAATCAGACCAGAGGATACACCTCCAGAAGACACCAGAGGATGCATTCAGAAGGCACCAGAGGATACACCTCCAGAGGATATCAGAGGCTGTCAAAACATCATCAGAGGATATCTTTTCTGGCCCAAATCAAAAGGAAGCAGAGTCTAGAAGGCGACCTGGACTAGACCAGAAGGAAGCCTGCCAGAGGGAGAGTTGGTCCAGACCAGAAGGAATCACAAGTCAGACTTGGTCCAGACTTTATTCTGACCAGAAGATAGCTTGACAGTGATTATAAAATTCAGTCCAGACCAGAAGAAATGAAAGTCTAGATTTAATTTCAGTTCAATCCAGACTCAGTCCATAATTGGTCCAGATCAGAGGGAAAATGTTCAGATCAATGGTCCAGATTTAAGCATCATGGCCCAGTGTTGGCAGAGATCAGAAGATCAGGCCATATGGTCTAGTGATTTGCCAAGATCAGAAGAATAGAACGTGTGGTCCAATGTTGGCCGAGATCAGAGGATCACATTAGATCATATTGTATGGTCCAGATGTGGACGAGATCAGAAGATCAAACGGTCCAGATTTAATCATGATGATAATCAGTGGAGATTTGATTAAAATCGAATAAGACTTGGTTAAAATTTGATCAAAGTATTAATAGGATTTGATACAAAAATAAATTGAAGTCTTGTGGGAATTCAGAAGCTATTGGAGGGAAGAAAGATTTGATCCAGAGTTAATCAAGAACAAGATTGGCCAAAGTTATTTTCGAATGCATATCTAGAGCTAAAAAGATATGTTTTTTATTTAAGTGAAACTCGATTGGCCAAGTTATTTTTGCAAGAGAATCTAGACAAGATACAACTCGAATTTAATCATGGAAGAAACCCTAATCTTCATCTATAAAAGGAGGCTCAAGGCAGAAGACTTAGCATCGAAAATACTTGAGAGTCATACACTTCCAAAAGCAAAATACTTTAGTTTTCAGTGAGGTCAATTGTGAGTATCCGCTTTCCATAAGCAAGTACTCTAAGTTTTTCTTTCCCTTGTGTTAGGTCTAAGTTGTTGAAGTAGAGTCTACAATCTAAGGGAGTCAGAAGGAGTAGCAGATTACTTAGCAATTAGATTCAAGGTTCTTTTCCTCAAAAGTCTAGGGTTGTTAGACTTTTTGAAAAGACTGACTTGGAGGGTCAGTGGTACTTTGTAATTCAAGGTTTTTGAATTAGTCAAATCCTTCAAAGTGAAGGGACTGGATGTAGCCTAGTTAACGGTGAACCAGTATAAAATTCGGAGTTTTTATTTACTTTATATCCGCTGCTAACTCTGTTTTAATAGATATTGTTTTAAAACTAAAAAGTATTCAAGTTAGTCAAACACAATTCAACCCCCCTTCTTGTGTTTGCACCTTCAAATACACCCTGTGAAAAGGTTGTGTGTGGGTTTCATGTCAAAGATAGAGTTCAAGACTACAAGTAACTCTTGTTGAATACTAATCTTACTTACTATGTAAAGGTTCAAGTTAGGAGACACCTCTATTTATGCACGGTCTTATAGAAGCGTTTAACGCTATTTCAGAAACAACTTTTTAAATTCAAGTGGGGAATTGTTGGAAATAAAATGAAACTTAGAGTTAAAGTTGTGCGAATTGAAAAAAATGTAAAAGTCCCAAATATAGAGGGATATCATACATTAGTAGTGTTTAAAAGGTGGATGTATGACATTTGAGTATTGTTTTTGGTCCTGAACAACAACAACAACAAGAATAATAATAATAATAATAATAATAATAATAACATTAATAATAATAATGTTTTTTTGCCCTCTGCTAAGTCAACAACAACTTATCCTAACTTTACTTCATTTCCTCTAGTTTCGCGTATCAATTTTGAATCATATTCTTGGCTTACCCGGTCAAGGGAGATGGATCACTTCCACAAAAATAGGCACCATTTTATGCTTTTATCTGTATATATCCCTATAGTTAGATAATCCCTCTTAATTAAAATTACTCCAAAGTTTGATGCAATTTTCAACTTTCTCTTTTCTCTTTCTTCTACTCCGTGCATTTTCGAGCCACTTCTCCCATTTCTTTCCATCCCTTCAATATTTAGTGGTTTTAATAGCACCTTACTTATTGAGCGGTTTGTGCCGTAGATCCTTCAATTTTGAGTCGTTTTTGTTTCATAGTTGGCGTAGTTATGAGTGGCCATAGTACCATATTATGAATAATTTTAACCTCCATATTGAGTGGCTTTAATAGCCATATTGAGTATTTCTAGAACGGGTATTCTACGGTGTGTGATACAGTTTGTCTGGATTGTTTTATCCTGAGACTTCATGGTTGATAGACGCCTTGCACAATATGGGTAGTGCCAAAACGTGTTGAAGACAGCGACCTAACATGCGACTCAACCTAATAATATCTTCGATAACATAAATTTATTTTGAAACCATTTTTTGAACTCAAAAACAACAATAATTCAAGAAGTGAAATACCATGATAAAATGACAATTCCAATATCATAGTGCACACCAAAATCTCCTGTTGAGAAACCAAAACATTCAAATCTCAATTTCTTCAAATGAAACCAAGTGAAAGTTCCAATCAGATCAAATTCCGAAAAAATAATGGAACACCCAAAATAATAACAAGAAACAGTTACCAAAAGAGTTTCGAATAGGTCAAATGGTGTAGCCCGGATGTTAGGGACGTGCGGCACAGACTTGCAGAGGCAGTAGAGGTGTGACACCGACCATGATGGTGCAAACGTAGAGGTGAGGCGGGGAAGGCATAGTGAGTGATGGGCAATGTGTTGCAAATGAATGAGTGAGTGAATGGCAATGTGTGAGAGCAGGGCCGACTCGACACACCGGGCCACGACACATGTCAGTTAGAGAGAGTGACAAGCAGGGAAAAATGTTCATAAGTGATGAAAAGTGGAAATGAAGGTAAGAAGAAGGGGAAAATGTAAATAGAGCGTGGAGCAAAAATTAGGATGGAATGTAATGTCTGAAAATTTATATGCTACCCCAAGAGTTTTTTGTATTTTTTTAGTGAATAAAACAGCATCCGCTACATGGAATGTTAAATAATTATATTAGAAAAACATTTAAGAAAAACAACCATTTACACTAGATTTATTAACACGAAGTAAAATAACATTTAAGAAAAACTGGCATTAGCGTCAGTGTTGTCAACACTAATTAGAAGCTACTGTCGAGATAGACATTAAATTTCTCTTACCTTTGAACAGAACCATTACATTATTTAAGTTTAATTTTTATATTGAATGTTTTATACACAAATTAATAAATGCAAATTAAGAGAAGAGAAGTCATTTTATTAAACTATTTTTTTTAATTATTAGTAAATTTTTACTATTATTAATATAAAATATGTTAAATATCACACGTGATCCTTTAACTTAATTTCAATTAATATTTTAGTCTTTTATCTTCTTTTTTTTCTTGATTTGATCATTTATTTTAATTTTAAGTGATAATTTAATCTTTTATATTTTAAAATGTCAACAATATTATCCTTTTTTTTT